>CM075871.1:22329887-23529887 GCA_038021265.1 Cyprinella venusta
AAGTGGCACTGGAAAACCTCAAGAGAAAGGTTCAAATGCAGATATGACATGACGAAAATGACGTTCAGTACAGCCAAATGAACGTTAAAGTTTGAACGGTCAGAATGACCGCTATGGTCGTTGTAGTAGTTATGGAATTCCGGTAGTTCTAGTGTTAATGACCATAGCACATAGTTGATGTGAAAAAAGGAGTATTTTGCATATAAATATGCACATAAATACATATTTTTTTCAATTTGTCTCCCTGAAAGTGCCTGGCAGAAGCCTATACTGTCTGTGTCATAAATGTGAACATAATATTATCTACTGTCTGTGTCATAAATGTGAACATAATATTGTAACAGAATATTCTTATGCTATATTATATAAACTATATTTCATGAGGTGAAACATCACTGCCAGGAGCTACAGAATATATATTTCTGTAGGTCCTCACCGTGATGTTGCACTTCATGAAATATATGTAGTATAGCCTAAGAATATTCTATTAAAATATTAAGTGGCACATAAATTCAGACCAGTTATTTACAATAAAGCCTTATAAAATCATTTCCATTCCCTTTGTTTATTATTTTAATAGTTTTTTCTTGGTATTGATAGTAAATAAAATCTAATCAGTAATTTTACATGCAAATTAATGCACGTATAGATTAATGCACATGTGTGTGTGTTTGCATAGTGGGCCGGTCTGGATGAAGTGTCCAGGGCTGATTTTTTGTCCCAGTCCAGCCCTGAATGGCAATATTCACATTACTTTCAGTTTATTGCTCGAAAGTACAAAAATATTTGAGTGAAATGTAGGCTATAGTAAACCCTAAGATTATTATTTGTGACATTAGAACAAAATATGTGGATATAAAAACATGTATATAGGCTAAAGAACTAAATGACCGATCTCTATTTTCTAATTTCACGACGTCCACACAAGACCAGGCTTGGGAGGGTTACTTTAAAAAATGTATTCCGATACAGTTACAAATTATTTCATAAAAAAGGGTCCCACTTTATATTAATTGGCTTTAAGTACTTTATACTTTTTCAAAAAGTAACTACAATCTGATTACTTTTTTTGATGTAACTCACTGTAATAATATACAGTTACTGGATTTTTGTTTCCTGATTACATAATGCTGTTACATGTATTCTGTTGCTCCCACAAGACATTAGTCTGAATATTTTCCTGTATGAACAAAATGGAGTTTCCATTGTTCACACACAAACACACACAGAGTTCGATCGCGCCTCTCTCGTGACTGTGTGTGCGTGTCATGTGTTCTAGGCTGTGTGCATGCACTTCTGAAGCTGCTCAGAAAATAAGTGAGAAATAATTTCAGTGCTCTGGTCAATAGCTGTAGAGTGAAAACTGGTGAATGCAGTATACAGCTTTCACAGAAAGAGAATGATGTGAGCACGTACGATTGCAAGTGAATCTTTTATGCGGACAAAATAGCTCAATAAGAGTAACAAAATACATGTGGAAAAAATCACATCGTAATGTTTTAAAGAAGAGTGGTTTGATTAAAGTGGTGTAAATATACCCGATCCGGCAAAGATGGCAGTATCGGAGCTGATAACGATCCTGAGTATCGGATCGGCGCATCCCTACATACTATAATGTAAACACAGTACAGATGTAGACCTTGATGTACACCTGACCTTTCAGAAGGTTGCTCATGCACACTTTGTGGTTAAAATGTGCCCTCGATCCGCACTTTTGCAGAGCCTTCACTGCTGCAAGCTCTTCAGCACACTTCTTTTTGACAGTCAAAGCGGGGGTTATGTTTTTGCATGTCAAGTAGAATAACCCTAAAAGCACCAAGGGTGCGGTGCCACCGGCTTTATATATATATATATATATATATATATATATATATATATATATATATATATATATATATATATAAATATAGCTGCGAGCAGCGATTGCGGGCCAAAGCCGGCGGTACCGCCATCCCGGTGCCTTTAGGTAACTAAAGGCATCGGGGTTGCGGTGCCACCGGCTTGGGCCCGCAATCGCTGCTCGCAGCTATATTTATATATATATATTTATTATTAGGGCCCAAGCCCTGAAAGGGCGAAGGCCCTATTGTTTTCCTTAGGATTATTATTATTATTATTATTATTATTATTTATACGACTATTTGGACACTTTTGGGGCCCTTAACGTGCTCGAAAACTCTTGAAACTTTGCACACGGGTCAGAACCCGCGGCCATTAGGGCCGGGCTGAAGATGGTACCCGGGCGTGGCAGGGGGGCTCGACAGCGCCACCTGGAAAGGGGTCCGAACACTTGGTCCATAAATCGAACACGCTTGTATGTAATAATATGAAACTCAGTACACATGTTGATCTCATCATTTCATATATACGTCGCACTTTTACTTTTTACCCCAGCCCAACAGGAAGTCGGTTATTTAAGGTTCTTTATAAAACACTTGCAATGGAATTTTTAATACTCCTCCTAGAGCTCTTATCCAAATTCTACGAAACTCAGTCAGCGTGAAGTCAAGACATTGAGGATGAAAGTTTGCGAGGGGATTTTTGATATCTCGAACGGTTTGGCCGTGGCGAGGAAATGAAATCATGGCAAAAAATGTGAAACAGGAAGTGTGTCATAACTTCAGCATACATCAACCGATCGTGATGAAACTTCAGGAGTGTGTTCGCTGTAAGAGGACGATCACATGGATGTGACTATTGTGTGTCAAAGTTATAGCACCACCAACTGGCAGCAGAAAGTGTGTCATTTTCAAAATGCTTTGAAATCACCCTCTTATTTTAATCCAATTTGCTTCAAACTTCATCTGTATAATGTAAACATACGGCAGATGTAGACCTGTGAATGGATTCTTGATATCTTTGAAACTGTTGCCGTGGCGACGCATCAAACTTTCCAATTCTTTTAGGATGCTTTTGAGACCCTTAGCATGCTTCAAATTGCATGAAACTCATCAGACACATCACATTTAATAGCCAGTAGACATGTGCAAAGTTTCAGAAACGGGCGTGGTGAGGGCTCAGTAGCGCCACCTTTTGACAAAAGTGGGGTTGTTAGTTTTATCTACAGTTACAAAAATCAGTATGTATATTGTACTCCTCAAGCCGGACAACTTTCTAATTCACACTCAATAGCTAGGACCCACAGAAAGTCAGATATTTTAGTTTGAATGTAGTCATACTCCCTCTGAGCATATGTCTGAGCCTTTGCCTGTCTCTGTGTGTGTGTGTGTGTGTGTGTGTTAGCAGGGGGAGGGGGCTTAATTAACCATTTAACTGCTGTGTGTCTGGCCAGCATAAATAAAATACATTTCTTAAGCCTGGGATTTTTTAAATAAGTTTTTATTTTATTTTTTTATAAGTAAAGGCACATAGCCAGTTTAATTGTAGTGCATTGACAATAGTTTTATATAATTAGTTCATTAATTAAATTAACTTGGTCCATTAACTTGGTCTGAAAATTGGGTCCATAAATCAAACACACTTGCATATAATAATATTAAACTCGGTACACTTATAGATCTCATTAGCCCAAGCAACTTTAAGCCAGCAAAACAGGAAGTCGGTTGTTTCAGTCTGTATGTGAATGTTTTGCAAAACCAGCCTTTACATTTTTATTTCCCCCCTCTTAAGTAATTTTTAATTATTCACACACCAAACTTCTTCAAAATTATGAAAATATACACTCTAAAAAATGCTGGGTTGTTTTAACCCAACGTTGGGTCAAATATGGACTAACCCAGCAGTTGGGTTAAATTTTTACATTACATTTTTAACCCAACATTTCGGGTTTGTCCATATTTGACCCAACGTTGGGTTAAAACAACCCAGCATTTTTTAGAGTGTATTAAAGATACTAAGGCATGTACTGGCCATCGGGACTACCGGGAGATTCCTGGTGGGCCGCGGTCTGGTTGGGCCGGCGGCCCGGCGCGTTATGTATTTTGTTTTTAAATCATTATTAATTGTAAATATATTCTATCGTAAGTATATTGTTAAATTGTCCAATTCCGGACTTATGCGTCTCTCTCATGAAGCCGCATGAAGCTGACGCGAGCTGCGAGACTGACAGGTCTGACTGTCTGACACTGGCCAATCGGAATCAAGATTCTAGACTTGAGAAGCGGCCGCTTACACCGTGTCCTAACTACACACGACGCCGCGACACGCGATAAAAGGTATCTTTTCCATGTTAATAAATCAGAGTTTTTGTCCTAACCATACGCGACGGCGACATGCGAAGTTTCTAATTTAGAAACGGTTCCTATTTCTGCGACGTCGCGGCTGACAGAATGAAGAAATTACACTGGTTATGAGTAGGCTACACATTATTTATTTTTAGTTAAAAATAGGTCACTGTGCCACAAGCCATAACGGATAATTTACCTCAGATTTTGAAAGCATTATAGTGTTCAAAATGAATTATGCAAACATACGACTGTACTTCATAACAACGACAATAACTGGCAGATGCCACCAAATGTGTTAAAATAAATGAATTATTTGCTGGACTTAAGTGAAAAGGAAAGCCATTTAATGACCATAGCACATAGTTGACGTGAAAAAAGGAGTATTTTGCATATAAATATGCACATATAGACTATACATATTTTTTCGATTTGTATCCCTGAAAGTGCCTGGCAGAAGCCTATACTGTCTGTGTGTCATAAATGTGAACATAATATTATCTACTGTCTGTGTCATAAATGTGAACATAAACTATATTTCATGAGGTGAAACATCACTGCCAGGAGCTACAGAATAGGGGAGCGCGGGGATAAAGGTAGGCCTAACGCGGGGTTAAATGTAACACGGACTTTTTACATAGTTTGTCAGTATCTAGCCGGCTGTCTTTCCGCTCTTTTTCTCTTGCTGCCAGAAGACGGTCTCCCGCGAATTTGCGGAACGTTTTGATTATATTTCGTGAAGATAATGGACAAAGAGTGTTTTGACATCATGAAAGTAAATTTTTTTCATCGTAGATTTTTTTCTGTTTCCGGGTTGGATGTATACGCGTCCAAATCTAACTTTATATTGCCTTAATCACTGTCTTGTTGGCTCAAACACAGCACCGTTTTGAAACATGTCAGTAATTCCTAGCGACTGTTAGCTAGGTTTAAAATATGTAATACACAGCGGGGTTAGTTGTAGTGTTCCAACTGCTGCCACAATGATAATCAAATGAAAACGGAGCCACACAACTTTTCAGGTTTGAGTATACATTTAACTTTGTTGGACTTTCACAAACAATGTTGTAATTTAAAATGTTTAAAATTTAGTGCACTATGAATGATAGCTTATTTATTTAACAAAAATATGGCCTGTTTTTAATGTAATAAACCATTTAAATTTTTATTCTAAGCTCATTTGTATTATTATTAATGTTATTATTATTAATAATAATAATTGTACATGCAGCTGCCACACAAATCTAATTTAATTGCAATTACAATATTTATATGTTTATTTTATTTTATTTATTATTATTTATTGCAAAACCGTGCAGCCCTTTTCTACGTCTCTAGCTATGATATTGATCCATAACAAAAGGATGATTGGATGAGGAATTAAAAATGTTATTATTCACCATTTATTTTCTATAAGACCAGTGTTGGGGGTAACGAGTTACAAACGAGTTTGGGTAAGTAAAGTAACGCATTACACTGAAAATATTGGTAACTACACTACTTTACTATAATAAAGGAACGCGCTTTCCTGCGTTACCCAAGCCGTGTTTGCCTGTGTGGAGAGTTCCGTCTAGTGGTGCGTGCGCGCCGTTGCCATAGAGACCGATTTGAGTGAGAGAGAGAGGGAAGTGGAGAGAGAGAGAGACCCAACAAATGGCAATATTCACATTACTTTCAGTTTATTGCTCGAAAGCACAAAAATATTTGAGTGAAATGTAGGCTATAGTAAAGCCTAAGATTATTATTTGTGACATTAGAACAAAATATGTGGATATAAAAACATGTATATAGGCTAAGAACTAAATGAACGATCTCTATTTTCTAATTTCACTAAACATTTCATTAAGTTTCGTGGACATTTTATAAAACATGGATCTTAGGCTCATTTTGTAAACATAAATAACTGATTTAGATGCGCAAACTGGGTGCCGTTGCGGAGATGTAGGCTCCATGTTCGGTGCAGGTTCGGCTTCTTGTCGTTCATCCTCGGATGCGGCATCGTGTGCGCTGTTTGCCGCGCGCACCTTTCCGCTCGTTCGGACGCGTCAAGTAAAAACAAGGCTCGAAAGTCTTGGAAAACGAAATGAACAGGATTGTTGCAGGGTTCATTGTAGAAGACATGCTTCCCCTGTCGACCATTAATTCCCCAGGTTTAGAAAAATACATTTTAAATTAGGATTAAGAATTTTATGGGATAAAGTGACCTTTATTTTATTATTTTTCATTGACATCTTTTATTTTTTTTAAATTATTATTATTACCATGAGTCGAATAAAAAGCTGGTTTTGTTCTCAGGAGAAGAGTTTTATTCTCCCAGCCTGTTTTGAAACTTCTGTGATAAACACCATTTTAAAATTTTGAATTTTGAACCCCATTTTGTTTGTGAATTTTACAGTGCGGCATATTTATTTGTGCAGACAGGGATATTGTTCTTTCATGTCATTTTGTATACATTTTTACAATAAAATGATGATAGGGCAAAAACTGATATGATGTTTGTCCATGTAGGCTACATGGTAAATTAAGAAACAGGAAAGTAAAGTAATAAGTAGTGAAGTTATTTTTCCAACGCAGTAACTAGTAAAGTAATCTCATTACAATTTACAGAAGTAACTAGTAACTAATTACTTTTTTGAGTAACTACCCCAACACTGTATAAGACTATACCAATATTGGAACTATAGCCATTTTATTCTTTTTTTTTAAATTTAAGAATTATGTTTAAGTTTAAAAACAGACAGAATGGTTTAGTCAAAAAAGAAAAAAATCATTCATAGTGCTATACTGCCCTCTTGTGTTCAAAATTAGGTAGAACTATTGGATCAATATCCACACATTAATACAGTTGGCAGTACAGTATAATAGGTAATACAGTAGGATTGGGGCCTTAAAAATCACTAACTTAAAAAGAGAAATTAACGGACGTGCACACAAGACCAGGCTTGGGAGGGTTACTTTAAAAATGTATTCCGATACAGTTACAAATTATTTCATAAAAAAAGGGTCCCACTTTATATTAAATGGCTTTAAGTACTATATACTTTTTCAAAAAGTAACTACAATCTGATTACTACTTTTTTTGATGTAACTCACTAGATTTTTGTATCCTGATTACATAATGCCGTTGCATGTATTCTGTTGCTCCCACAAGACATTAGTCTGAATATTTTCCTGTATGAACAAAAAGGAGTTTCCATTGTTCGCACACAAACACACATTCGATCGCGCCTCTCTCGTGACTGTGTGTGCGTGTCATGTGTTCTAGGCTGTGTGCATGCACTTCTGAAGCTGCGCAGAAAATAATAAAATGCCATGCGGAGGACTAACGCAAAATGTGTGAGAAAATCCATTTGATTGTAGTTTAAGTGAGAAATAATTTCAGTGCTCTGGTCAATAGCTGTAGAGTGAAAACTGGTGAGTGCAGTATACAGCTTTCACAGAAAGAGAATGATGTGAGCACGTACGATTGGCAGTGAGTCCTGTGTGTGGACAAAATAGCTCAATAAGAGTAATAAAATACATGTGAAAAAAATCACATCATAATGTTTTAAAGAAGAGTGGTTTGATTAAAGTGGTGTAAATATACCCGATCCGGCAAAGATGGCAGTATCGGAGCTGATACCGATCCTGAGTATCGGATCGGCGCATTCCTAAATACTATAATGTAAACACAGTACAGATGTAGACCTGGATGTACACCTGACCTTTCAGAAGGTTGCTCACGCATACTTTGTGGTTAAAATGTGCCCTCAATGTGCACTTTTGCAGAGCCTTCACTGATGCAAGCTCTTCAGCACACTTCTTTTTGACAGTCAAAGCGGGGGTTATGTTTTTGCATGTCAAGTAGAATAACCCTAAAAGCACCAAGGTGGCGGTGCCACCGGCTTTATATATATATATATATATATATATATATATATATATATATATATATATATAAATATAGCTGCGAGCAGCGATTGCGGGCCAAAGCCGGCGGTACCGCCATCCCGGTGCCTTTAGGTAACTAAAGGCACCGGGGTTGCGGTGCCACCGGCTTGGGCCCGCAATCGCTGCTCGCAGCTATATTTATTATTATTATTTATACGACTATTTGGGCACTTTTGGGGCCCTTAACTTGCTCGAAAACTCTTGAAACTTTGCACACGGGTCAGAACCCGCGGCCATTAGGGCCGGGCTGAAGATGGTACCCGGGCGTGGCAGGGGGGCTCGACAGCGCCACCTGGAAAGGGGTCCGAACACTTGGTCCATAAATCGAACACGCTTGTATGTAATAATATGAAACTCGGTACACATGTTGATCTCATCATTTCATATATACGTCGCACTTTTACTTTTTACCCCAGCCCAACAGGAAGTCGGTTTTTTAAGGTTCTTTATAAAACACTTGCAATGGAATTTTTAATACTCCTCCTAGAGCTCTTATCCAAATTCTACGAAACTCAGTCAGCGTGAAGTCAAGACATTGAGGATGAAAGTTTGCGAGGGGATTTTTGATATCTCGAACGGTTTGGCCGTGGTGAGGAAATGAAATCATGGCAAAAAATGTGAAACAGGAAGTGTGTCATAACTTCAGCATACATCAACCGATCGAGATGAAACTTCAGGAGTGTGTTCGCTGTAAGAGGACGATCACATGGATGTGACTATTGTGTGTCAAAGTTATAGCGCCACCAACTGGCAGCAGAAAGTGTGTCATTTTCAAAATGCTTTGAAATCACCCTCTTATTTTAATCCAATTTGCTTCAAACTTCATCTGTATAATGTAAACATACGGCAGATGTAGACCTGTGAATGGATTCTTGATATCTTTGAAACTGTTGCCGTGGCAACGCATCAAACTTTCCAATTCTTTTAGGATGCTTTTGAGACCCTTAGCATGCTTCAAATTGCATGAAACTCATCAGACACATCACATTTAATAGCCAGTAGACATGTGCAAAGTTTCAGAAACGGGCGTGGTGAGGGCTCAGTAGCGCCACCTTTTGACAAAAGTGGGGTTGTTAGTTTTATCTACAGTTACAAAAATCAGTATGTATATTGTACTCCTCAAGCCGGACAACTTTCTAATTCACACTCAATAGCTAGGACCCACAGAAAGTCAGATATTTTAGTTTGAATGTAGTCATACTCCCTCTGAGCATATGTCTGAGCCTTTGCCTGTCTCTCTCTGTGTGTGTGTGTGTGTGTGTGTGTGTGTTAGCAGGGGGAGGGGGCTTAATTAACCATTTAACTGCTGTGTGTCTGGCCAGCATAAATAAAATACATTTCTTAAGCCTGGGATTTTTTAAATAAGTTTTTATTTTATTTTTTTATAAGTAAAGGCACATAGCCAGTTTAATTGTAGTGCATTGACAATAGTTTTATATAATTAGTTCATTAATTAAATTAACTTGGTCCATTAACTTGGTCTGAAAATTGGGTCCATAAATCAAACACACTTGCATATAATAATATTAAACTCGGTACACTTATAGATCTCATTAGCCCAAGCAACTTTAAGCCAGCCCAACAGGAAGTCGGTTGTTTCAGTCTGTATGTGAATGTTTTGCAAAACCAGCCTTTACATTTTTATTTCCCCCCTCTTAAGTAATTTTTAATTATTCCCACACCAAACTTCTTCAAAATTATGAAAATATATTAAAGATACTAAGGCATGTAGCCTACTGGCCATCGGGACTACCGGGAGATTCCTGGTGGGCCGCGGTCTGCTTGGGCCGGCGGCCCGGCGCGTTATGTATTTTGTTTTTAAATCATTATTAATTGTAAATATATTCTATCGTAAGTATATTGTCAATTGTCCAATTCCGGACTTATGCGTCTCTCTCATGAAGCCGCATGAAGCTGACGCGAGCTGCGAGACTGACAGGTCTGACTGTCTGACACTGGCCAATCGGAATCAAGTTCAGATTCTAGACTTGAGAAGCGGCCGCTTACACCGTGTCCTAACTACACACGACGCCGCGACACGCGATAAAAGGTATCTTTTCCATGTTAATAAATCAGAGTTTTTGTCCTAACCATACGCGACGGCGACATGCGAAGTTTCTAATTTAGAAACGGTTCCTATTTCTGCGACGTCGCGGCTGACAGAATGAAGAAATTACACTGGTTATGAGTACACATTATTTATTTTTAGTTAAAAATAGGTCACTGTGCCACAAGCCATAACGGATAATTTACCTCAGATTTTGAAAGCATTATAGTGTTCAAAATGAATTATGCAAACATACGACTGTACTTCATAACAACGACAATAACTGGCAGATGCCACCAAATGTGTTAAAATAAATGAATTATTTGCTGGACTTAAGTGAAAAGGAAAGCCATTTAATGACCATAGCACATAGTTGACGTGAAAAAAGGAGTATTTTGCATATAGGCTAAATATGCACATATATACATATTTTTTTCGATTTGTATCCCTGAAAGTGCCTGGCAGAAGCCTATATCTACTGTCTGTGTCATAAATGTGAACATAATATTATCTACTGTCTGTGTCATAAATGTGAACATAAACTATATTTCATGAGGTGAAACATCACTGCCAGGAGCAACAGAATAGGGGAGCGCGGGGATAAATGTAGGCCTAACGCGGGGTTAAATGTAACACGGACATTTTACATAGTTTGTCAGTATCTAGCCGGCTGTCTTTCCGCTCTTTTTCTCTTGCTGCCAGAAGACGGTCTCCCGCGAATTTGCGGAACGTTTTGATTATATTTCGTGAAGATAATGGACAAAGAGTGTTTTGACATCATGAAAGTACATTTTTTCATCGTAGATTTTTTTCTGTTTCCGGGTTGGATGTATACGCGTCCAAATCTAACTTTATATTGCCTTAATCACTGTCTTGTTGGCTCAAACACAACACCGTTTTGAAACATGTCAGTAATTCCTAGCGACTGTTAGCTAGGTTTAAAATATGTAATACACAGCGGGGTTAGCTGTAACACAGTGTTCCAACTGCTGCCACAATGATAATCAAATGAAAACGGAGCCACACAACTTTTCAGGTTTGAGTATACATTTAACTTTGTTGGACTTTCACAAACAATGTTGTAAAATGTTTAAAATTTAGTGCACTATGAATGATAACTTATTTATTTATTAAAAATATGGCCTATTTTTAATGTAATAAACCATTTAAATTTTTATTCTAAGCTCATTTGTATTATTATTAATGTTATTATTATTAATAATAATAGTTGTACATGCAGCTGCCACACGAATCTAATTTAATTGCAATTACAATATTTATATGTTTATTTTATTTTATTTATTATTATTTATTGCAAAACCGTGCAGCCCTTTTCTACGTCTCTAGCTATGATATTGATCCATAACAAATGGATGATTGGATGAGGAATTAAAAATGTTATTATTCACCATTTATTTTCTATAAGACCAGTGTTGGGGGTAACGAGTTACAAACGAGTTTGGGTAAGTAAAGTAATGCATTACACTGAAAATATTGGTAACTACACTACTTTACTATACTAAAGGAACGCGCTTTCCTGCGTTACCCAAGCCGTGTTTGCCTGTGTGGAGAGTTCCGTCTAGTGGTGCGTGCGCGCCGTTGCCATAGAGACCGATTTGAGTGAGAGAGAGAGGGAAGTGGAGAGAGAGAGACGGGTTTCAACAAATGGCAATATTAACATTACTTTCAGTTTATTGCTCGAAAGCACAAAAATATTTGAGTGAAATGTAGGCTATAGTAAATCCTAAGATTATTATTTTTGTGACATTAGAACAAAATATGTGGATATAAAAACATGTATATAGGCTAGGCTAAAGAACTAAACGATCTCTATTTTCTAATTTCACTAAACATTTCATTAAGTTTCGTGGACATTTTATAAAACATGGATCTTAGGTTCATTTTGTAAACATAAATAACTGATTTAGATGCGCAAACTGGGTGCCGTTGCAGAGATGTAGGCTACATGTTCGGTGCAGGTTCGGCTTCTTGTCGTTCATCCTCGGATGCGGCATCACGTGCGCTGTTTGCCGCGCGCACCTTTCCGCTCGTTCGGACGCGTCAAGTAAAAACAAGGTTCGAAAGTCTTGGAAAACGAAATGAACAGGATTGTTGCAGGGTTCATTGTAGAAGACATGCTTCCCCTGTCGACCATTAATTCCCCAGGTTTAGAAAAATACATTTTAAATTAGGATTAAGAATTTTATGGGATAAAGTGACCTTTATTTTATTATTTTTCATTGACATCTTTTATTTTTTTTATTATTATTATTACCATGAGTCGAATAAAAAGCTGTTTTTGTTCTCAGGAGAAGAGTTTTATTCTCCCAGCCTGTTTTGAAACTTCTGTGATAAACACCATTTTAAAATTTTGAATTTTGAACCCCATTTTGTTTGTGAATTTTACAGTGCGGCATATTTATTTGTGCAGACAGGGATATTGTTCTTTCATGTCATTTTGTATACATTTTTACAATAAAGTGATGATAGGGCAAAAACTGATATGATGTTTGTCCATGTAGGCTACACGGTAAATTAAGAAACAGGAAAGTAAAGTAATAAGTAGTGAAGTTATTTTTCCAACGCAGTAACTAGTAAAGTAATCTCATTACAATTTACAGAAGTAACTAGTAACTAATTACTTTTTTGAGTAACTACCCCAACACTGTATAAGACTATACCAATATTGGAACTATAGCCATTTTATTCCTTTTTTTAATTTAAGAATTATGTTTAAGTTTAAAAACAGACAGAATGGTTTAGTCAAAAAAGAAAAAAATCATTCATAGTGCTATACTGCCCTCTTGTGTTCAAAATTAGGTAGACCTATTGGATCAATATCCACACATTAATACAGTTGGCAATACAGTATAATAGGTAATACAGTAGGATTGGGGCCTTAAAAATCGCTAACTTAAAAAGTGAAAGTAACGAACGTCCACACAAGACCAGGCTTGGGAGGGTTACTTTAAAAATGTATTCCGATACAGTTACAAATTATTTCATAAAAAAAGGGTCCCACTTTATATTAAATGGCTTTAAGTACTATATACTTTTTCAAAAAGCAACTACAATCTGATTACTACTTTTGTTGATGTAACTCACTAGATTTTTGTATCCTGATTACATAATGCCGTTGCATGTATTCTGTTGCTCCCACAAGACATTAGTCTGAATATTTTCCTGTATGAACAAAAAGGAGTTTCCATTGTTCGCACACAAACACGCATTCGATCGCGCCTCTCTCGTGACTGTGTGTGCGTGTCATGTGTTCTAGGCTGTCTGCATGCACTTCTGAAGCTGCGCAGAAAATAATAAAATGCCATGCGGAGGACTAACGCAAAATGTGTGAGAAAATGCATTTGATTGTAGTTTAAGTGAGAAATAATTTCAGTGCTCTGGTCAATAGCTGTAGAGTGAAAACTGGTGAGTGCAGTATACAGCTTTCACAGAAAGAGAATGATGTGAGCACGTACGATTGGCAGTGAGTCCTGTGTGTGGACAAAATAGCTCAATAAGAGTAATAAAATACATGTGAAAAAAATCACATCATAATGTTTTAAAGAAGAGTGGTTTGATTAAAGTGGTGTAAATATACCCGATCCGGCAAAGATGGCAGTATCGGAGCTGATACCGATCCTGAGTATCGGATCGGCGCATTCCTAAATACTATAATGTAAACACAGTACAGATGTAGACCTGGATGTACACCTGACCTTTCAGAAGGTTGCTCACGCATACTTTGTGGTTAAAATGTGCCCTCAATGTGCACTTTTGCAGAGCCTTCACTGATGCAAGCTCTTCAGCACACTTCTTTTTGACAGTCAAAGCGGGGGTTATGTTTTTGCATGTCAAGTATAATAACCCTAAAAGCACCAAGGTGGCGGTGCCACCGGCTTTATATATATATATATATATATATATATATATATATATATATATATATATATATATAAATATAGCTGCGAGCAGCGATTGCGGGCCAAAGCCGGCGGTACCGCCATCCCGGTGCCTTTAGGTAACTAAAGGCACCGGGGTTGCGGTGCCACCGGCTTGGGCCCGCAATCGCTGCTCGCAGCTATATTTATTAGGGCCCAAGCCCTGAAAGGGCGAAGGCCCTATTGTTTTCCTTAGGATTATTATTATTTTTTTTTTTTCTAACGACTATCCGGGCACTTTTGGGTCCCTTAACATGCTCAAAAACTCTTGAAACTTTGCACACAGGTCAGAACCCGCGGCCATCAGAGCCGGGCTGAAGCTGGTACCCGGGCGTGGCAGGGCGGCTCGTCAGCGCCCCCTGGAACAGGGTCTGAACACTTTGTCCATAAATCAAACACGCTTGCATGTAATAATATGAAACTCGGTACACATGTCAATCTCATCGTTTCATATATTCATCGCACTTTTACTTTTTACCCCAGCCCAACAGGAAGTCAGATATTTACGGTTGTTTTTAAAATGCTTGCAATGGAATTTAATGTACTCCTCCTAGAGCATTCATCCGCATGGAACGAAACTCGGTCAGCCTGAAGTCAAGACATAGACGATCAAAAATAGCGAGGGGATTTTTGATATCTCGAACGGTTTGGCTGTGGCGAGGAAACAAAATTATGGTGAGAAACGTGAAACAGGAAGTGTGTCCTAACTTCAGCATACATTAACTGATCTTGATGAAACTTCAGGAGTGTGTTCGCCGTAAGAGGACGATCACATGGATGTGACTATTGTGTGTCAAAGTTATAGCGCCACCAACTGGCAGCAGGAAGTGTGTCACTTTCAAAATGCTTTGAAATCACCCTCTTATTTTAACCCGATTTGCTTCAAACTTCATCTGTATAATGTAAACATACGGCAGATGTAGACCTGTGAATGGATTCTTAATATCTTTGAAACTGTTGCCGTGGTGACGCATCAAACTTTACCATTCTTTTAGGATGCTTTTGAGACCCTTAGCATGCTTCAAATTGCATGAAACTCCTCAGACACATCACATTTATTAGCCAGTAGACATGTGCAAAGTTTCAGAAACGGGCGTGGTGAGGGCTCAGTAGCGCCACCTTTTGACAAAAGTTGGGTTGTTAGTTTTATCTACAGTTACAAAAATCAGTATGTATATTGTACTCCTCGAGCCGGACAACTTTCTAATTGACACTCTTTAACTAGGACCCACAGAAAGTAAGATATGTTTGTTTGAATCTGGTCATGCTCCCTTTGAGCCTACATCTCTGTCTCTCTCTGTGTGTGTGTTAGTAGGGGGAGGGGCTTAACTTAACCATTTCAGTGCTGTGTGTTTTTTTCTGCTGTGTAATTTCTTAATACATTTCTTAAGCCTGGTATGTTTTAAATAAGTTTTTATTTTAATTTTTATAAGTGAAGGCATAATATAACCAGTTAAATTGTAGTGCATTGACAATAGTTTTATATAATTAGTTTATTAATTAAATTAACTTGGTCCATAAACTTGGTCCAGCTGCGAGACTGACAGGTCTGACTGTCTGACACTGGCCAATCGGAATCAAGAGCGGAGAAGCGGCCGCTCCCATAGGCAGTGTATAGTATCTCCCCGCCCTGTGGAGGCATTCTCGTGAAGTTTTTCGCCGGTCTCGTCTCTGAGACCCCTACACCTGGTATTAAAATGCGATCTGTATCCAGATAAGTTATCCGGATAATAAAAAAGAAATATCAATGCAAGGTATTACGTTGTGATCGGATTGTGATCGATTTGCCTGACCATCTGGAGGTAGTCTGGCTCGCATTGTGTTCGGATCTTTACGTGTAAACGCAATCTGGTTGTTGATATCACACATGTATATTTTACTCCTCCCAAAAATGCTAAAAAATAAACGAGTGAGAGCGTTTACAGGCTATGTTATAGTCAGAGATGACGGTGCTACTGCGACACGCATCACCGCCGCAGATGAGCAGCAGCTGAGCGTCAAACCAACGTGCAAACATCGCAAATAAAAGTGAAAGTAAGTCAGAGACGCTTAATCATCTACACATTCATCTTCAAGTAAAGAAAGAAATGATCTCTTGACTCTTACAAGGGCTGTTGCCACTCTCTCTTATTGATGTCTATTGATGAAATTAGCTGATGATCAATAAAATGCATGCTAATATCTGTAATAAACAACCGACAAAATTACTGTATGATGGTGTAAATAAAGAATCAGTCCAGCATCGCCATGTCAGTGTGTATTGATTCATCATTGTCTCTTCATAGTTTGCAAGAGACATTTAATAAACTGAGCGTATTTGATAAACTGAGCGTAGCCTATTCATCTGTCAATATAACCTCATTCTTTTTAATGATCAGAAGAACGCGTATCGACTACCGTTACAGTACAATATGTCCTAACTACACACGACGCCGCGACACGCGATAAAAGGTATCTTTTCCATGTAAATCAGAGTTTTTGTCCTAACCAGACGCGACGGCGACATGCGAAGTTTCTAATTTAGAAACGGTGCCTATTTCTGCGATGTCGCGGCTGACAGAATGAAGAAATTACACTGGTTATGAGTACACATTATTTATTTTTAGTTAAAAATAGGTCACTGTGCCACAAGCCATAACGGGTAATTTACCTCAGATTTTGAAAGCATGTAATATTATAGTGTTCAAAATGAATTCTATGCAAACATACGACTGTATTTCATAACAACGACAATAACTTGAGGCAGATGCCACCAAATGTGTTAAAATAAATGAATTATTTGCTGGACTTAAGTGAAAAGGATAGCCATTTAATGACCATAGCACATAGTTGATGTGAAAAAAGGAGTATTTTGCATATAAATATGCACATAAATACATATTTTTTCAATTTGTCTCCCTGAAAGTGCCTGGCAGAAGCCTATACTGTCTGTGTCATAAATGTGAACATAATATTATCTACTGTCTGTGTCATAAATGTGAACATAATATTGTAACAGAATATTCTTATGCTATATTATATAAACTATATTTCATGAGGTGAAACATCACTGCCAGGAGCTACAGAATATATATTTCTGTAGGTCCTCACCGTGATGTTGCACTTCATGAAATATATGTAGTATAGCCTAAGAATATTCTATTAAAATATTAAGTGGCACATAAATTCAGACCAGTTATTTACAATAAAGCCTTATAAAATCATTTCCATTCCCTTTGTTTATTATTTTAATAGTTTTTTCTTGGTTTTGATAGTAAATGAAATCTAATCAGTAATTTTACATGCAGATTAATGCACGTATAGATTAATGCACGTGTGTGTGTGTTTGCATAGTGGGCCGGTCTGGATGAAGTGTCCAGGGCTGATTTTTTGTCCCAGTCCAGCCCTGAATGGCAATATTCACATTACTTTCAGTTTATTGCTCGAAAGTACAAAAATATTTGAGTGAAATGTAGGCTATAGTAAACCCTAAAATTATTATTTGTGACATTAGAACAAAATATGTGGATATAAAAACATGTATATAGGCTAAAGAACTAAATGAACGATCTCTATTTTCTAATTTCACGACGTCCACACGAGACCAGGCTTGGGAGGGTTACTTTAAAAAATGTATTCCGATACAGTTACAAATTATTTCATAAAAAAGGGTCCCACTTTATATTAATTGGCTTTAAGTACTTTATACTTTTTCAAAAAGTAACTACAATCTGATTACTTTTTTTGATGTAACTCACTGTAATAATATACAGTTACTGGATTTTTGTTTCCTGATTACATAATGCTGTTACATGTATTCTGTTGCTCCCACAAGACATTAGTCTGAATATTTTCCTGTATGAACAAAATGGAGTTTCCATTGTTCACACACAAACACACACAGAGTTCGATCACGCCTCTCTCGTGACTGTGTGTGCGTGTCATGTGTTCTAGGCTGTGTGCATGCACTTCTGAAGCTGCTCAGAAAATAATAAAATGCCATGCAGAGGACTAATCAAAATGTGTGGGAAAATCCATTTGATTGTAGTTTAAGTGAGAAATAATTTCAGTGCTCTGGTCAATAGCTGTAGAGTGAAAACTGGTGAATGCAGTATACAGCTTTCACAGAAAGAGAATGATGTGAGCACGTACGATTGGCAGTGAATCTTTTATGCGGACAAAATAGCTCAATAAGAGTAACAAAATACATGTGGAAAAAATCACATCGTAATGTTTTAAAGAAGAGTGGTTTGATTAAAGTGGTGTAAATATACCCGATCCGGCAAAGATGGCAGTATCGGAGCTGATAACGATCCTGAGTATCGGATCGGCGCATCCCTACATACTATAATGTAAACACAGTGCAGATGTAGACCTTGATGTACACCTGACCTTTCAGAAGGTTGCTCATGCATACTTTGTGGTTAAAATGTGCCCTCGATCCGCACTTTTGCAGAGCCTTCACTGCTGCAAGCTCTTCAGCACACTTCTTTTTGACAGTCAAAGCGGGGGTTACGTTTTTGCACGTCATGTAGAATAACCCTAAAAGCACCAAGGGTGCGGTGCCAACGGCTTTATATATATATATATATATATATATATATATATATATATATATATATATATATATATATATATATATATATATATAAATATAGCTGCGAGCAGCGATTGCGGGCCAAAGCCGGCGGTACCGCCATCCCGGTGCCTTTAGGTAACTAAAGGCACCGGGGTTGCGGTGCCACCGGCTTGGGCCCGCAATCGCTGCTCGCAGCTATATTTATATATATATATATTTATTATTATTATTATTATTTATACGACTATTTGGGCACTTTTGGGGCCCTTAACGTGCTCGAAAACTCTTGAAACTTTGCACACGGGACAGAACCCGCCGCCATTAGGGCCGGGCTGAAGATGGGACCCGGGCGTGGCAGGGGGGCTCGACAGCGCCACCTGGAAAGGGGTCCGAACACTTGGTCCATAAATCAAACACGCTTGTATGTACTAATATGAAACTCGGTACACATGTTGATCTCATCATTTCATATATACGTCGCACTTTTACTTTTTACCCCAGCCCAACAGGAAGTCGGTTATTTAAGGTTCTTTGTAAAACACTTGCAATGGAATTTTTAATACTCCTCCTAGAGCTCTTATCCAAATTCTACGAAACTCAGTCAGCGTGAAGTCAAGACATTGAGGATGAAAGTTTGCGAGGGGATTTTTGATATCTCGAACGGTTTGGCCGTGGCGAGGAAACGAAATCATGGCGAGAAACGTGAAACAGGAAGTGTGTCATAACTTCAGCATACATCAACCGATCTTGATGAAACTTCAGGAGTGCGTTCGCTGTAAGAGGACTATCACATGGATGTGACTATTGTGTGTCAAAGTTATAGCGCCACCAACTGGCAGCAGGAAGTGTGTCACTTTCAAAATGCTTTAAAATCACCCTCTTATTTTAACCCGATTTGCTTCAAACTTAATCTGTATAATGTAAACATACGGCAGATGAAGACCTGTGAATGGATTCTTGATATCGTTGAAACTGTTGCCGTGGCGATGCATCAAACTTTACCATTCTTTTAGGATGCTTTTGAGACCCTTAGCATGCTTCAAATTGCATGAAACTCATCAGACACATCACATTTATTAGCCAGTAGACATGTGCAAAGTTTCAGAAACGGGCGTGGTGAGGGCTCAGTAGCGCCACCTTTTGACAAAAGTGGGGTTGTTAGTTTTATCTACAGTTACAAAAATCAGTATGTATATTGTACTCTTCGAGCCGGACAACTTTCTAATTCACACTCAATAGCTAGGACACACAGAAAGTCCGATATTTTAGTTTGAATGTAGTCATACTCCCTCTGAGCATATGTCTTAGCCTTTGCCTGTCTGTGTGTGTGTGTGTGTGTGTGTGTGTGTGTGTGTGTGTTAGCAGGGAGAGGGGGCTTAATTAACCATTTAACTGCTGTGTGTCTGGCCAGCATAAATAAAATACATTTCTTAAGCCTGGGATTTTTTAAATAAGTTTTTATTTTATTTTTTTATAAGTAAAGGCACATAGCCAGTTTAATTGTAGTGCATTGACAATAGTTTTATATAATTAGTTCATTAGTTAAATTAACTTGGTCCATTAACTTGGTCTGAAAATTGGGTCCATAAATCAAACACACTTGCATATAATAATATTAAACTCGGTACACTTATAGATCTCATTAGCCCAAGCAACTTTAAGCCAGCAAAACAAAGTCGGTTGTTTCAGTCTGTATGTGAATGTTTTGCAAAACCAGCCTTTACATTTTTATTTCCCCCCTCTTAAGTAATTTTTAATTATTCCCACACCAAACTTCTTCAAAATTATGAAAATATATTAAAGATACTAAGGCATGTACTGGCCATCGGGACTACCGGGAGATTCCTGGTGGGCCGCGGTCTGGTTGGGCCGGCGGCCCGGCGCGTTATGTATTTTGTTTTTAAATCATTATTAATTGTAAATATATTCTATCGTAAGTTTATTGTTAAATTGTCCAATTCCGGACTTATGCGTCTCTCTCATGAAGCCGCATGAAGCTGACGCGAGCTGCGAGACTGACAGGTCTGACTGTCTGACACTGGCCAATCGGAATCAAGTTCAGATTCTAGACTTGAGAAGCGGCCGCTTACACCGTGTCCTAACTACACACGACGCCGCGACACGCGATAAAAGGTATATTTTCCATGTTAATAAATCAGAGTTTTTGTCCTAACCATACGCGACGGCGACATGCGAAGTTTCTAATTTAGAAACGGTTCCTATTTCTGCGACGTCGCGGCTGACAGAATGAAGAAATTACACTGGTTATGAGTACACATTATTTATTTTTAGTTAAAAATAGGTCACTGTGCCACAAGCCATAACGGATAATTTACCTCAGATTTTGAAAGCATTATAGTGTTCAAAATGAATTATGCAAACATACGACTGTACTTCATAACAACGACAATAACTGCAGATGCCACCAAATGTGTTAAAATAAATGAATTATTTGCTGGACTTAAGTGAAAAGGAAAGCCATTTAATGACCATAGCACATAGTTGACGTGAAAAAAGGAGTATTATAAATATGCACATATAGCCTATACATATTTTTTCGATTTGTATCCCTGAAAGTGCCTGGCAGAAGCCTATATCTACTGTCTGTGTCATAAATGTGAACATAATATTATCTACTGTCTGTGTCATAAATGAACATAAACTATATTTCATGAGGTGAAACATCACTGCCAGGAGCTACAGAATAGGGGAGCGCGGGGATAAATGTAGGCCTAACGCGGGGTTAAATGTAACACGGACATTTTACATAGTTTGTCAGTATCTAGCCGGCTGTCTTTCCGCTCTTTTTCTCTTGCTGCCAGAAGACGGTCTCCCGCGAATTTGCGGAACGTTTTGATTATATTTCGTGAAGATAATGGACAAAGAGTGTTTTGACATCATGAAAGTAAATTTTTTCATCGTAGATTTTTTTCTGTTTCCGGGTTGGATGTATACACGTCCAAATCTAACTTTATATTGCCTCAATCACTGTCTTGTTGGCTCAAACACAGCACCGTTTTAAAACATGTCAGTAATTCCTAGCGACTGTTAGCTCGGTTTAAAATATGTAATACACAGCGGGGTTAGTTGTAACAGTGTTCCAACTTCCAACTGCTGCCACAATGATAATCAAATGAAAACGGAGCCACACAACTTTTCAGGTTTGAGTATACATTTAACTTTGTTGGACTTTCACAAACAATGTTGTAATTTAAAAGTTTTAAAATTTAGTGCACTATGAATGATAGCTTATTTATTTATTAAAAATATGGCCTGTTTTTAATGTAATAAACCATTTAAATTTTTATTCTAAGCTCATTTGTATTATTATTAATGTTATTATTATTAATAATAATAATTGTACATGCAGCTGCCACACAAATCTAATTTAATTGCAATTACAATATTTATATGTTTATTTTATTTTATTTATTATTATTTATTGCAAAACCGTGCAGCCCTTTTCTACGTCTCTAGCTATGATATTGATCCATAACAAAAGGATGATTGGATGAGGAATTAAAAATGTTATTATTCACCATTTATTTTCTATAAGACCAGTGTTGGGGGTAACGAGTTACAAACGAGTTTGGGTAAGTAAAGTAACGCATTACACTGAAAATATTGGTAACTACACTACTTTACTATACTAAAGGAACGCGCTTTCCTGCGTTACCCAAGCCGTGTTTGCCTGTGTGGAGAGTTCCGTCTAGTGGTGCGTGCGCGCCGTTGCCATAGAGACCGATTTGAGTGAGAGAGAGAGGGAAGTGGAGATGGCAATATTCACATTACTTTCAGTTTATTGCTCGAAAGCACAAAAATATTTGAGTGAAATGTAGGCTATAGTAAATCCTAAGATTATTATTTGTGACATTAGAACAAAATATGTGGATATAAAAACATGTATATAGGCTAGGCTAAAGAACTAAATGAACGATCTCTATTTTCTAATTTCACTAAACATTTCATTAAGTTTCGTGGACATTTTATAAAACATGGATCTTAGGCTCATTTTGTAAACATAAATAACTGATTTAGATGCGCAAACTGGGTGCCGTTGCGGAGATGTAGGGTCCATGTTCGGTGCAGGTTCGGCTTCTTGTCGTTCATCCTCGGATGCGGCATCGCGTGCGCTGTTTGCCGCGCGCACCTTTCCGCTCTTTCGGACGCGTCAAGTAAAAACAAGGCTCGAAAGTCTTGGAAAACGAAATGAACAGGATTGTTGCAGGGTTCATTGTAGAAGACATGCTTCCCCTGTCGACCATTAATTCCCCAGGTTTAGAAAAATACATTTTAAATTAGGATTAAGAATTTTATGGGATAAAGTGACCTTTATTTTATTATTTTTCATTGACATCTTTTATTTTTTTTAATTATTATTATTACCATGAGTCGAATAAAAAGCTGGTTTTGTTCTCAGGAGAAGAGTTTTATTCTCCCAGCCTGTTTTGAAACTTCTGTGATAAACACCATTTTAAAATTTTGAATTTTGAACCCCATTTTGTTTGTGAATTTTACAGTGCGGCATATTTATTTGTGCAGATATTGTTCTTTCATGTCATTTTGTATACATTTTTACAATAAAGTGATGATAGGGCAAAAACTGATATGATGTTTGTCCATGTAGGCTACACGGTAAATTAAGAAACAGGAAAGTAAAGTAATAAGTTATTTTTCCAACGCAGTAACTAGTAAAGTAATCTCATTACAATTTACAGAAGTAACTAGTAACTAATTACTTTTTTGAGTAACTACCCCAACACTGTATAAGACTATACCAATATTGGAACTATAGCCATTTTATTCCTTTTTTTTAATTTAAGAATTATGTTTAAGTTTAAAAACAGACAGAATGGTTTAGTCAAAAAAGAAAAAAAATCATTCATAGTGCTATACTGCCCTCTTGTGTTCAAAATTAGGTAGAACTATTGGATCAATATCCACACATTAATACAGTTGGCAATACAGTATAATAGGTAATACAGTAGGATTGGGGCCTTAAAAATCGCTGACTTAAAAAGTGAAATTAACGGACGTGCACACAAGACCAGGCTTGGGAGGGTTACTTTAAAAATGTATTCCGATACAGTTACAAATTATTTCATAAAAAAGGGTCCCACTTTATATTAAATGGCTTTAAGTACTATATACTCTTTCAAAAAGTAACTACAATCTGATTACTACTTTTTTTGATGTAACTAACTAGATTTTTGTATCCTGATTACATAATATCGGCGCATTCCTAAATACTAAAATGTAAACACAGTACAGATGTAGACCTGGATGTACACCTGACCTTTCAGAAGGTTGCTCACGCATACTTTGGGCGTGAGCAACCTTTGCGGGCCAAAGCCGGCGGTACCGCCATCCCGGTGCCTTTAGGTAACTAAAGGCACCGGGGTTGCGGTGCCACCGGCTTGGGCCCGCAATCGCTGCTCGCAGCTATATTTATATATATATATATATATATATATATATTTAGGGCCCAAGCCCTGAAAGGGCGAAGGCCCTATTGTTTTCCTTAGGATTATTTTTTTTTTTTTTTTTTTTTTTTTTTTTTTTTTTCTAACGACTATCCGGGCACTTTTGGGGCCCTTAACATGCTCAAAAACTCTTGAAACTTTGCACACGGGTCAGAACCCGCGGCCATCAGAGCCGGGCTGAAGCTGGTACCCGGGCGTGGCAGGGCGGCTCGTCAGCGCCCCCTGGAACAGGGTCTGAACACTTTGTCCATAAATCAAACACGCTTGCATGTAATAATATGAAACTCGGTACACATGTCGATCTCATCGTTTCATATATTCATCGCACTTTTACTTTTTACCCCAGCCCAACAGGAAGTCAGATATTTACGGTTTTTTTTTAAATGCTTGCAATGGAATTTAATGTACTCCTCCTAGAGCATTCATCCGCATGGAACGAAACTCGGTCAGCCTGAAGTCAAGACATAGACGATCAAAAATTGCGAGGGGATTTTTGATATCTCGAACGGTTTGGCTGTGGCGAGGAAACAAAATTATGGTGAGAAACGTGAAACAGGAAGTGTGTCCTAACTTCAGCATACATTAACTGATCTTGATGAAACTTCAGGAGTGTGTTCGCCGTAAGAGGACGATCACATGGATGTGACTATTGTGTGTCAAAGTTATAGCGCCACCAACTGGCAGCAGGAAGTGTGTCACTTTCAAAATGCTTTGAAATCACCCTCTTATTTTAACCCGATTTGCTTCAAACTTCATCTGTATAATGTAAACATACGCCAGATGTAGACCTGTGAATGGATTCTTAATATCTTTGAAACTGTTGCCGTGGTGACGCATCAAACTTTACCATTCTTTTAGGATGCTTTTGAGACCCTTAGCATGCTTCAAATTGCATGAAACTCCTCAGACACATCACATTTATTAGCCAGTAGACATGTGCAAAGTTTCAGAAACGGGCGTGGTGAGGGCTCAGTAGCGCCACCTTTTGACAAAAGTTGGGTTGTTAGTTTTATCTACAGTTACAAAAATCAGTATGTATATTGTACTCCTCGAGCCGGACAACTTTCTAATTGACACTCTTTAACTAGGACCCACAGAAAGTAAGATATGTTTGTTTGAATCTGGTCATGCTCCCTTTGAGCCTACATCTCTGTCTCTCTCTGTGTGTGTGTTAGTAGGGGGAGGGGCTTAACTTAACCATTTCAGTGCTGTGTGTTTTTTTCTGCTGTGTAATTTCTTAATACATTTCTTAAGCCTGGTATGTTTTAAATAAGTTTTTATTTTAATTTTTATAAGTGAATGCATAATATAACCAGTTAAATTCTAGTGCATTGACAATAGTTTTATAAAATTAGTTTATTAATTAAATTAACTTGGTCCATAAACTTGGTCCAGCTGCGAGACTGACAGGTCTGACTGTCTGACACTGGCCAATCGGAATCAAGAGCGGAGAAGCGGCCGCTCCCATAGGCAGTATAGTATCTCCCCGCCCTGTGGAGGCATTCCGCAGGTCTCGTGAAGTTTCTCGCCGGTCTCGTCTCTGAGACCCCTACACCTGGTATTAAAATGCGATCTGTATCCAGATAAGTTATCCGGATAATAAAAAAGAAATATCAATGCAAGGTATTACGTTGTGATCGGATTGTGATCGATTTGCCTGACCATCTGGAGGTAGTCTGGCTCGCATTGTGTTCGGATCTTTACGTGTAAACGCAATCTGGTTGTTGATATCACACATGTATATTTTACTCCTCCCAAAAATGCTAAAAAATAAACGAGTGAGAGCGTTTACAGGCTGTTATAGTCAGACATGTCGGCGCTACTGCGACACGCATCACCACCGCAGATAAGCAGCAGCTGAGCGTCAAACCAACGTGCAAACATCGCAAATAAAAGTGAAAGTAAGTCAGAGACGCTTAATCATCTACACAATCATCTTCAAGTAAAGAAAGAAATGATCTCTTGACTCTTACAAGGGCTGTTGCCACTCTCTCTTATTGATGTCTATTGATGAAATTAGCTGATGATCAATAAAATGCATGCTAATATCTGTAATAAACAACCGACAAAATTACTGTATGATGGTGTAAATAAAGAATCAGTCCAGCATCGCCATGTCAGTGTGTATTGATTCATCATTGTCTCTTCATAGTTTGCAAGAGACATTTAATAAACTGAGCGTATTTGATAAACTGAGCGTAGCCTATTCATCTGTCAGTATAACCTCATTCTTTTTAATGATCAGAAGAACGCGTATCGACTACCGTTACAGTACAATATGTCCTAACTACACACGACGCCGCGACACGCGATAAAAGGTATCTTTTCCATGTAAATCAGAGTTTTTGTCCTAACCAGACGCGACGGCGACATGCGAAGTTTTTTCTAATTTAGAAACGGTTCCTATTTCTGCGATGTCGCGGCTGACAGAATGAAGAAATTACACTGGTTATGAGTAGCCTACACATTATTTATTTTTAGTTAAAAATAGGTCACTGTGCCACAAGCCATAACGGATAATTTACCTCAGATTTTGAAAGCATGTAATATTATAGTGTTCAAAATGAATTCTATGCAAACATACGACTGTATTTCATAACAACGACAATAACTTGAGGCAGATGCCACCAAATGTGTTAAAATAAATGAATTATTTGCTGGACTTAAGTGAAAAGGATAGCCATTTAACACCAGAACTCCCAAGGCGGTCATTTTGACCGTTTTTAAAATTTACAGTGTAATAACTTATTTGTTAAAATAAAATCAATGTGGCTGTAGGACTCTGACTTTTCCTAAATATGTGTATATTTTATTCTGGCACTGTTATTTTATTACAATCACAAAACACAAAACAGTTGCGTCCTATTTCTACCTAGAATGGCCATGGCGGTCATTTTGACCGCACGCATTATAAATATCATAAGTCCGCTATATTTCCCGCGATCAACACGCACATATTGTAGAAGTGCACAAATGAGCAAGTTTCGCGTCCATCACGCAACTGGCAAGCGAATTTCGCTCCGACAACATGAAATCAAAAGCCACTCAACTGGTGCGAGAGTCGGGTAGGCGGTCCGGGACGAAGATGATGAAGGCAGTGCCAAGTAAGGAGAAACTGCAAAAATTAAATCAAGGAGTCATGTGCCAAATGTCACAAAGTAGTGTGAGGGACTGAAGCTGCACGCGAAGCGGTGTTTTCCTATGTGTGTGTGCGTAACGTCAGTGAATGAATAGGGGGGTTTCCACCGTTCAAATGAGCCCACATCTTTATTATCATCTATCTTAAAGCCACAATCTGTACTTTTTCGGCTTTAAAAATAGCAAAAATAACTGTATCTATGTTATATATTTCTATTAGATGTGTACTTACATTATCCCGACAGTTTCAACCAACTTTCAAATACGGAGAAATTTATAGTTTAATTCGAAGACACGGGACGTTTCTTTATTTCCGTTTCGTCGTCCGTCTATGGCGTCATATAACCTTTGACTCCTCCATTTTCTCTAACTTCCTTGCGGAACCCGGCGAAACCACCAAACACAAAGGGGAACACTGGACTACCGCCAAGAAAGCATAGAAAATGACGAAGAAAAAAAGTAAGACGTATTTTTATGCGTGTAAATCACGTGCCCGCTCACGAGCGCTCACTCAGACGAGATGCACTGTCCCCCGGTGCTGCGCGCGCATATAGCGCTGCTCGTTCCGGTCGTCTCATTCAAATCAGCCAACTGTTGCTGTTAGCGAGCCGCGCAGGAGAAGTATAACACAGGTAAACATTGGGGTTGCATTTAAAGCTTCTTGACAAGCTAAATCTACAGAGAGATGCCGTATATCCGTATATTTTGTAAAAAACGATCATGTCATGTCATGAGCTGAGCTGGTTGTCATTGACAGCGACAACAACTCCCGCGAGCCCACGCTCTTTCCTGACGTCATCAAAGTACGTCTTTGTTATTATGTGAAATGAGTGACCCCTGGTGGCCAAAAAAATTACATATTGTCCGTTTAACATTGTATATCTATTTATTTTTAGATTTCACATTGATTGTATTTGTATAACAGGGCTGTAGGCTACTGTATGAAGCTTTGACGTTTCCTAGATTTTTTGCATGTCTATTCACGTGGAGAGTGCGGTGAAAAAATATTTTTGACGCAAAACTTTCCTCGGCAGCACCTGTCGGGAAATATTTTTGTATTGGCTTTATAATATGATATAATATTTTGCTTGTTTTAAGGGCGATGGCATTATAACATGACAACAGGAATTATAAGTGTCACTGGAAAACTTAAAGAGAAAGGTTCAAATGCAGATATGACATGACGAAAATGACGTTCAGTACAGCCAAATGAACGTTAAAGTTTGAACGGTCAGAATGACCGCTATGGTCGTTGTAGTAGTTATGGAATTCCGGTAGTTCTAGTGTTAATGACCATAGCACATAGTTGATGTGAAAAAAGGAGTATTTTGCATATAAATATGCACATAAATACATATTTTTTTCAATTTGTCTCCCTGAAAGTGCCTGGCAGAAGCCTATACTGTCTGTGTCATAAATGTGAACATAATATTATCTACTGTCTGTGTCATAAATGTGAACATAATATTGTAACAGAATATTCTTATGCTATATTATATAAACTATATTTCATGAGGTGAAACATCACTGCCAGGAGCTACAGAATATATATTTCTGTAGGTCCTCACCGTGATGTTGCACTTCATGAAATATATGTAGTATAGCCTAAGAATATTCTATTAAAATATTAAGTGGCACATAAATTCAGACCAGTTATTTACAATAAAGCCTTATAAAATCATTTCCATTCCCTTTGTTTATTATTTTAATAGTTTTTTCTTGGTTTTGATAGTAAATAAAATCTAATCAGTAATTTTACATGCAGATTAATGCACGTATAGATTAATGCACGTGTGTGTGTGTTTGCATAGTGGGCCGGTCTGGATGAAGTGTCCAGGGCTGATTTTTTGTCCCAGTCCAGCCCTGAATGGCAATATTCACATTACTTTCAGTTTATTGCTCGAAAGTACAAAAATATTTGAGTGACATGTAGGCTATAGTAAACCCTAAGATTATTATTTGTGACATTAGAACAAAATATGTGGATATAAAAACATGTATATAGGCTAAAGAACTAAATGAACGATCTCTATTTTCTAATTTCACGACGTCCACACAAGACCAGGCTTGGGAGGGTTACTTTAAAAAATGTATTCCGATACAGTTACAAATTATTTCATAAAAAGGGTCCCACTTTATATTAATTGGCTTTAAGTACTTTATACTTTTTCAAAAAGTAACTACAATCTGATTACTTTTTTTGATGTAACTCACTGTAATAATATACAGTTACTGGATTTTTGTTTCCTGATTACATAATGCTGTTACATGTATTCTGTTGCTCCCACAAGACATTAGTCTGAATATTTTCCTGTATGAACAAAATGGAGTTTCCATTGTTCACACACAAACACACACAGAGTTCGATCGCGCCTCTCTCGTGACTGTGTGTGCGTGTCATGTGTTCTAGGCTGTGTGCATGCACTTCTGAAGCTGCTCAGAAAATAATAAAATGCCATGCAGAGGACTAATGCAAAATGTGTGGGAAAATCCATTTGATTGTAGTTTAAGTGAGAAATAATTTCAGTGCTCTGGTCAATAGCTGTAGAGTGAAAACTGGTGAATGCAGTATACAGCTTTCACAGAAAGAGAATGATGTGAGCACGTACGATTGGCAGTGAATCTTTTATGCGGACAAAATAGCTCAATAAGAGTAACAAAATACATGTGGAAAAAATCACATCGTAATGTTTTAAAGAAGAGTGGTTTGATTAAAGTGGTGTAAATATACCCGATCCGGCAAAGATGACAGTATCGGAGCTGATAACGATCCTGAGTATCGGATCGGCGCATCCCTACATACTATAATGTAAACACAGTACAGATGTAGACCTTGATGTACACCTGACCTTTCAGAAGGTTGCTCATGCATACTTTGTGGTTAAAATGTGCCCTCGATCCGCACTTTTGCAGAGCCTTCACTGCTGCAAGCTCTTCAGCACACTTCTTTTTGACAGTCAAAGCGGGGGTTACGTTTTTGCACGTCATGTAGAATAACCCTAAAAGCACCAAGGGTGCGGTGCCACCGGCTTTATATATATATATATATATATATATATATATATATATATATATATATATATATATATAAATATAGCTGCGAGCAGCGATTGCGGGCCAAAGCTGGCGGTACCGCCATCCCGGTGCCTTTAGGTAACTAAAGGCACCGGGGTTGCGGTGCCACCGGCTTGGGCCCGCAATCGCTGCTCGCAGCTATATTTATTATTATTATTATTATTTATACGACTATTTGGGCACTTTTGGGGCCCTTAACGTGCTCGAAAACTCTTGAAACTTTGCACACGGGTCAGAACCCGCGGCCATTAGGGCCGGGCTGAAGATGGTACCCGGGCGTGGCAGGGGGGCTCGACAGCGCCACCTGGAATGGGGTCCGAACACTTGGTCCATAAATTGAACACGCTTGTATGTAATAATATGAAACTCGGTACACATGTTGATCTCATCATTTCATATATACGTCGCACTTTTACTTTTTACCCCAGCCCAACAGGAAGTCGTTTTTTTAAGGTTCTTTATAAAACACTTGCAATGGAATTTTTAATACTCCTCCTAGAGCTCTTATCCGAATTCTACGAAACTCAGTCAGCGTGAAGTCAAGACATTGAGGATGAAAGTTTGCGAGGAGATTTTTGATATCTCGAACGGTTTGGCCGTGGCGAGGAAATGAAATCATGGCAAAAAATGTGAAACAGGAAGTGTGTCATAAATTCAGCATACATCAACCGATCGTGATGAAACTTCAGGAGTGTGTTCGCTGTAAGAGGACGATCACATGGATGTGACTATTGTGTGTCAAAGTTATAGCGCCACCAACTGGCAGCAGAAAGTGTGTCATTTTCAAAATGCTTTGAAATTACCCTCTTATTTTAATCCAATTTGCTTCAAACTTCATCTGTATAATGTAAACATACGGCAGATGTAGACCTGTGAATGGATTCTTGATATCTTTGAAACTGTTGCCGTGGCGACGCATCAAACTTTCCAATTCTTTTAGGATGCTTTTGAGACCCTCAGCATGCTTCAAATTGCATGAAACTCATCAGACACATCACATTTAATAGCCAGTAGACATGTGCAAAGTTTCAGAAACGGGCGTGGTGAGGGCTCAGTAGCGCCACCTTTTGACAAAAGTGGGGTTGTTAGTTTTATCTACAGTTACAAAAATCAGTATGTATATTGTACTCCTCAAGCCGGACAACTTTCTATTTCACACTCAATAGCTAGGACCCACAGAAAGTCAGATATTTTAGTTTGAATGTAGTCATACTCCCTCTGAGCATATGTCTGAGCCTTTGCCTGTCTCTCTCTCTCTCTCTGTGTGTGTGTGTGTGTGTGTGTGTGTGTGTTAGCAGGGGGAGGGGGCTTAATTAACCATTTAACTGCTGTGTGTCTGGCCAGCATAAATAAAATACATTTCTTAATCCTGGGATTTTATTAAATAAGTTTTTATTTTATTTTTTTTATAAGTAAAGGCACATAGCCAGTTTAATTGTAGTGCATTGACAATAGTTTTATATAATTAGTTCATTAATTAAATTAACTTGGTCCATTAACTTGGTCTGAACATTGGGTCCATAAATCAAACACACTTGCATATAATAATATTAAACTCGGTACACTTATAGATCTCATTAGCCCAAGCAACTTTAAGCCAGCAAAACAGGAAGTCGGTTGTTTCAGTCTGTATGTGAATGTTTTGCAAAACCAGCCTTTACATTTTTATTTCCCCCCTCTTAAGTGATTTTTAATTATTCCCACACCAAACTTCTTCAAAATTATGAAAATATATTAAAGATACTAAGGCATGTACTGGCCATCGGGACTACCGGGAGATTCCTGGTGGGCCGCGGTCTGCTTGGGCCGGCGGCCCGGCGCGTTATGTATTTTGTTTTTAAATCATTATTAATTGTAAATATATTCTATCGTAAGTATATTGTTAAATTGTCCAATTCCGGACTTATGCGTCTCTCTCATGAAGCCGCATGAAGCTGACGCGAGCTGCGAGACTGACAGGTCTGACTGTCTGACACTGGCCAATCGGAATCAAGTTCAGATTCTAGACTTGAGAAGCGGCCGCTTACACCGTGTCCTAACTACACACGACGCCGCGACACGCGATAAAAGGTATCTTTTCCATGTTAAGAAATCAGAGTTTTTGTCCTAACCATACACGACGGCGACATGCGAAGTTTCTAATTTAGAAAAGGTTCCTGTTTCTGCGACGTCGCGGCTGACAGAATAAAGAAATTACACTGGTTATGAGTACACATTATTTATTTTTAGTTAAAAATAGGTCACTGTGCCACAAGCCATAACGGATAATTTACCTCAGATTTTGAAAGCATTAGTGTTCAAAATGAATTATGCAAACATACGACTGTACTTCATAACAACGACAATAACTGGCAGATGCCACCAAATGTGTTAAAATAAATGAATTATTTGCTGGACTTAAGTGAAAAGGAAAGCCATTTAATGACCATAGCACATAGTTGACGTGAAAAAAGGAGTATTTTGCATATAAATATGCACATATAGACTATACATATTTTTTCGATTTGTATCCCTGAAAGTGCCTGGCAGAAGCCTATATCTACGGTCTGTGTCATAAATGTGAACATAATATTATCTACTGTCTGTGTCATAAATGTGAACATAAAGTATATTTCATGAGGTGAAACATCACTGCCAGGAGCTACAGAATAGGGGAGCGCGGGGATAAAGGTAGGCCTAACGCGGGGTTAAATGTAACACGGACATTTTACATAGTTTGTCAGTATCTAGCCGGCTGTCTTTCCGCTCTTTTTCTCTTGCTGCCAGAAGACGGTCTCCCGCGAATTTGCGGAACGTTTTGATTATATTTCGTGAAGATAATGGACAAAGAGTGTTTTGACATCATGAAAGTAAATTTTTTCATCGTAGCGTCCAAATCTAACTTTATATTGCCTTAATCACTGTCTTGTTGGCTCAAACACAGCACCGTTTTGAAACATGTCAGTAATTCCTAGCGACTGTTAGCTAGGTTTAAAATATGTAATACACAGCGGGGTTAGTTGTAACAGTGTTCCAACTGCTGCCACAATGATAATCAAATGAAAACGGAGCCACACAACTTTTCAGGTTTGAGTATACATTTAACTTTGTTGGACTTTCACAAACAATGTTGTAATTTAAAATGTTTAAAATTTAGTGCACTATGAATGATAGCTTATTTATTTATTAAAAATATGGCCTGTTTTTAATGTAATAAACCATTTAAATTTTTATTCTAAGCTCATTTGTATTATTATTAATGTTATTATTATTAATAATAATAATTGTACATGCAGCTGCCACACAAATCTTATTTAATTGCAATTACAATATTTATATGTTTATTTTATTTTATTTATTATTATTTATTGCAAAACCGTGCAGCCCTTTTCTACGTCTCTAGCTATGATATTGATCCATAACAAAAGGATGATTGGATGAGGAATTAAAAATGTTATTATTCACCATTTATTTTCTATAAGACCAGTGTTGGGGGTAACGAGTTACAAACGAGTTTGGGTAAGTAAAGTAACGCATTACACTGAAAATATTGGTAACTACACTACTTTACTATAATAAAGGAACGCGCTTTCCTGCGTTACCCAAGCCGTGTTTGCCTGTGTGGAGAGTTCCGTCTAGTGGTGCGTGCGCGCCATTGCCATAGAGACCGATTTGAGTGAGAGAGAGAGGGAAGTGGAGAGAGAGAGACGGGTTTCAACAAATGGCAATATTCACATTACTTTCAGTTTATTGCTCGAAAGCACAAAAATATTTGAGTGAAATGTAGGCTATAGTAAATCCTAAGATTATTATTTGTGACATTAGAACAAAATATGTCGATATAAAAACATGTATATAGGCTAGGCTAAAGAACTAAATGAACGATCTCTATTTTCTAATTTTACTAAACATTTCATTAAGTTTCGTGGACATTTTATAAAACATGGATCTTAGGCTCATTTTGTAAACATAAATAACTGATTTAGATGCGCAAACTGGGTGCCGTTGCGGAGATGTAGGCTCCATGTTCGGTGCAGGTTCGGCTTCTTGTCGTTCATCCTCGGATGCGGCATCGCGTGCGGTGTTTGCCGCGCGCACCTTTCCGCTCGTTCGGACGCGTCAAGTAAAAACAAGGCTCGAAAGTCTTGGAAAACGAAATGAACAGGATTGTTGCAGGGTTCATTGTAGAAGACATGCTTCCCCTGTCGACCATTAATTCCCCAGGTTTAGAAAAATACATTTTAAATTAGGATTAAGAATTTTATGGGATAAAGTGACCTTTATTTTATTATTTTTCATTGACATCTTTTATTTATTTTTTTTCAATTATTATTATTGTATGGAAGAGAGAGGCCGCACTTTGCATATACAGTTTTATTATACACAGACGCGTTTCGGCGCGTGCCTTCTTCAGTGTGCAAAAGAACAATACCTTATCCAGTCTTAAATGCCCACACCAGTTAACACACCCATAATCACATCAACCAATGATTTAGAATCATGCACGTGTTTCCAATGAATCCATTAATGACAGACAAAGACACATAATTAGATAGGCTACAATATGTAATACAATTCTCATAGTATATTTTAAAGAAAACAGCTTAAAGATAGGTCCTCGTTCATACCATTGGGAATACATGTGTTGAAATTAAAAATATACCAAGCCTCCCTTTGGAGGAGGCGGTTCTCACGGTCTCCCCCTCTTGAAGACCGACCAACACACTCCAGACCCATAAATCTAAGCATATTGGCATTGTGTCCCTCAGAATTAAAATGTCTTGCAACTGAAGATTTCTCATCATTCTTTCTAATAGCACACTTATGCTCAAAAATTCGGGTCTTCAGTTGTCGCTTCGTTTTGCCCACATAAAGAAGCCCACAAGGACAAGTCAATAAATACACAATAAAGGTAGAGAGACATGTAATTCTGCCCTTAACTTTATAGACTCTGCCTGTTTTTGGATGTGTAAACGTATTGTCTGTCAGCATAAAGTTACATGCAGCACAATTCAAACACTTGAAATTACCGTGAGGAATTTTGAAAGGGAAAGGCGCCTGTGGATGCGCAGGAAGGTGCGAGCGCACTAATCGATCTCTCAGGCTAGGTGCTCGTTTATAGCAAGTTCGCGGTAAGTTTTGGAACATGTGTCCTACGTGAGGATCGCTACTTAAAATGTGCCAATGACGTTGCACGATGTTCTTTAAACTATTCGAGATATGGCCATAAGTCGATACACAAGTGACCGGGGTGTTATTTGATTTTACCTGATCAGTGCGTTTAGTCATCAAGTCAGTGCGCTGTACACTGCGCGCGCGCTCTACACAATCACGCACTAAATTGTGTGTATAGCCCCTATCAATAAATCTTTGACACAGCTCTCCTGCTTGTCGCTCAAAGTCTTCATCATTACTACAAATACGGCGGACTCTCAGCAGTTGACTATACGGTAGACTACGTTTAAGAGAGGGTGGATGGAAACTCTGATAGTGTAAAAAAGAGTTACGATCAGTCTCTTTCCGATAAATTTCAGTCTGTATAGTGTTGTCCAACTTTTTCACTAATACATCCAAAAAAGGCAGAGTCCTGCAGTCATAGGTTAGTGTGAATTTAATCGAGGGCAATCTCGAATTTACATAATCATGGAAAACAATCAGTTCATCCTCCGAGCCCGACCATATAAAGAATATGTCATCTATATACCTATACCATACTTTCAAATACTGGTTAAAAGGATTAGATTCGTAGATAAAATCTTGTTCGAATTTGCCCATAAAAAGATTGGCATAATTTGGCGCCATGGGTGAACCCATGGCAGTGCCTTGAGTTTGTAGAAAAAAAAATTATTTTGAAACATAAAATAATTTTTTGTAAGAACTTCATGAGCCAATGACAACAAAAACTCAGTGTGCGGAACTTCATTCATCTGTGTAAGGAATCTAGGCGGTCTGATCGAAGGGGGAATTTGCATATCATAATTAATAATTGATAATTAATAATTATTCATACAGATTTGGATCAGACCGGTCTTACATGCTAATAAATCTCCATTTAGGAGAGCTTATTTCAAGTTTGCCCATATGCATCCATGTGTGTCCCTGCAATTAACCGCAAATTAATTGTCATTAATTGCCAGGACCACGTTTTACAAGACAGGCAAAGTCAAATAGCTCAATTAATTTATAGGTTTATGTTGGGAATGCGAATTCTCTGGCCAGTAGAATTAACACTTCCAAAAACCCATAAAACATACCTTTTCAGGTATCGTCAATTTTGTAAAGCGCGTAGCTTTTGATCGGCACTTCAGGGACTTATATTATGAGCAGACCATAAATCAGTCAGGGATGTGCATTAATTGTCTTTAATAAGGTAACTACTTAAGCATTTACTACGTTACAATGATACATGTATTTACAAACATTAAAACACAAACTAAGACGAACGCGGGGCGTTTAGACAATGAGAACATGTTTAGATGTTGGATCTGAGAGAGAGAGAGAGAGAGAGAGAGGGAGCATGGAGAGACATTCACGGTTCTGACACACCAAGAAACCTCATCTTAATGCTGCTTAAAAGCGCTAAAAGATAATATACTTGCGAAGCATATTTGGTCGGTGTGTGTCGTGTGCTCGTTGCTCGGCCCGTTCGGGCGTGGTGGCTGGCGGTGCTGTCCGGCGCGTGCGCGCCACGTGGACCGCGGCCGAGGCGTTCTTGCCCGGCCCGTCCTGGCGCGTACATGGCTGGTTGCGTGTGCATGGCTGGTTGCGCGGGCATGGTTGGTTGCGCGTGGCTCCTGTTGTTCCGTGGGGAGTCACGTGGCGGTCGTTGGCATTCAGCGCGAGTGTTTGAGAGGCTTACAGTCTTTGAGGCGACGTTACCCGAGGCAATAGTTCGGCGAAGTCCACTTCCTTTCCTGGAAGACGAGCTTGGTAGTCCAGTTGAGTAAAGGACGAAACTTTTACACGAACAAAAGGGAAGATCCATGGTTGGATCAGAGTCCCGTGAGGTTTACATGTTGAAGGGCGCTTGAACGTTCCGAAGAGAGCGGGCGGAGAGAGCGGAGCTCACCTTTATACTGCTTGAAGGGAGCCAGCCTTTTCCTGTGGCTGGACCAATCGGAGTGCGTGAAAATCAAGCGGGAGCTAGAATTTTATGATCCTTTGTCTCTAAAGGAGCTCCTCGTGGAAGGGGGTGTGATCAGTGAGGTTTTTAATGGTAAACCATCTTCATTGGCAGTAAAACATATTAAAAATACACTTTGCTTTACACCTCTGTGCATATTCGGGTGTCTCATTCAATGAGCATTCTGGAGACATCAAGGAACATTATGTGACCTTAACGAAATATACACTTATGTTTACAATGCATAAAGAAGGTATTTCTAATTTCTGTTTATGCTGCAACCACACAAAATTATTTCACTGTGACGTGGGGGGGAAAACACACACACATAAAACCATTGAATACATTTGTTAAATGTCTTTAAAACACAAAAAGGAATGTATCTCTCCTTGTTCAGAGACACTGCCACATTCCACTGTGCCATAAAGTCTTGTAACTTGATACTCACTGGAGTAAGTGGGTGAATGTGGGGTGGGGGTTACCACTAACACTAACTAAAATGTTTCTGGAATTTCCTTAATTCAGTTGCCTGGCCAAAGATCCCTACATCTCCCCCTTTTCGTACGGTGAAGTCCTGGCATGTACTTCATCGGACGACACTCATCGCAATGGACGGATGGCAGGTGAATTGTGAAGGTCAAGTGGCAGGTGGCGGTTAGGCTGAGGTTGGGCTCAGCTTGATGAGGTTCGACGCAGCCTCAGTGTGGTACCCTCTTCCTGAGGGTCCAGTGGTGGCTGTGGACCTCTGCATTTGTTGAGTCTCTTGTGGAGTGTGAAAGTCAAGTGTTAGGGCATGGTTGATTACCATGGGGTACCCAGCGCCGAATCATCTGCAGTCCAGGACTGGACAACAGGTGAGGCAGTTGTGCAGTGTAACAGGTGCGCGGTCGAAACACAGCCAGGAGAGCTATGTCGCTGAGCACAAGTTCAGTTCGGCTGGGCCCCTCCTTTCACCGTTCAAATTCCAGTTATGGAATCAGGGTGAAATCGTGGGTTTCGTCACGGCTAGGACTTAACCCAGGCTCGGTCGCAGCAGGGTAGCTCGGGTCTTGGAGCAAAAGCTGCTTTGTGAATTTTAGCATAGTTATTCTGGCAGACGATGAGCAGTTGTCTCGTTGGAGCTCATTAGTCTGGTTCAGTAGAATGCTGTGAGCGTTGTGGATTCATCACAGTTCCTGTCAACTAATTGATGGTCTGTGAGGAGGCACTCTGTGTCGTGAGTTGCCTTTTGGCTGTGGCATTTCAGTTCGTTTTGTTGCTGGACAGGCCGGTGTTTGACTGCGTTCTGGCAGCAGCGGTGTGGGTGTCCACTTAGCTCTGCTTGCGTGGCAGTCGACCATATGCTGCCTGAGGTCGACCCTGGTGATGGCTACAGCTGTCCTCTGGTTGGCTGGAGGAACAGGAAGACGACAACAGCAACATCCTCTAGGAGGAAGTCGCTATCTTGGAGATAGGCCTGGAGGCTGTGGCCCTCCGTGGAGTTCGGGTCGAACTGGGTGATGTCCTTAGCCAGCAGGTTGAGATCTTTGAGGGTCATTCCATTTGCAGCTTTGGAGTCTGGCTGGATGATCTATCTTTGTTTGTTGACAGGGAAGAGTTCTGTGGTGAAGGCCGGTGACGTTTTGGAGCGTGGCCATTCACCTCTTCCGTAGGATGACAGTTCGTTGATGGAGGACTCTGTTCTACTCAGCAGTGAGGATGCTGAGGGAGGTCTCTCCCTTCTTGGCTCTGGTTTCTGTGTGAAAACAGGTTGAAGTTAATTTCTGACCGCATAGAGCTCGTCGATGGCGTCGTCTCGCTGTTGGGTCAGATGGTCCATTTCAACGCTGCACCTTTGCAGGTGGTCTTCCGGAGCAGTGATTTTAGAGTTCTTACTTTCAATGTCAGTTTTGGCTTTCTCTAGCTGATGTTCAGCAGACTGGAGTTGGCTTTCCAGGTGTTTCTGGACAGTCTTTAACTCTTGTTTGTCACGTTCAGTGACTGCAAGGGCTGCTTGGAGCTTGTCGACTTGTATCTTTGTTTCTTGCTCCGCTTCGTCGGACGCTTTGAGCTGGTCTTTGCAGTGTTAAGTGTGCATCAGCTCTCTCAGGAACCTGGTGATCTTGAGTTCGTCCTGGACTTTCACTTCCAGCTTTTCTATGCGGCGTCGGGCACGTGTCAGCTCCTCCTGAAGGTGGGTGACGTGCTGGTGGCTTAGATTTTAGCTGGGCTGTGAAGGCATTGCTTAGGGAACAGGTTATCTTGGTTAGTTCCACATGGTTTTGATTCTGGTTTGAATCATGTGTCAGGAATCTTGTCGGAATTAAGATTATTATTAAAATAATAACAGTTCAATTGTCTTTGATGTGAGACAGTCAGTAATGCCTCTGAGCAAGGCGTCCACATCTTCCCGATGGGCAGTGGAGTTTGTAGTCCACAACATGTTGGCACGAGAGAGGGAGGAAAGATTTCAGCGGCTGTCGGCTGGGACAGTCTGATGCCTTTGAGGATGCCGTTATGCCACTCGATGCAATGTCCTGGTGCTGCGGTGTGCAGCCCCCATTGTGCGAGACTGGTGCGTGACTGGGCAACACTGGCATATCCCCCTTTTGCACTGTGACAGCAGGAGCTGTGGCGAAGTGATGTCACGATGTGCATAAATTTAATGTGTTGGGCTGTTTAGCAGCAAGTGCTAGGTGGGCTGCCGCAGTTGGGTTCGACGGCAGGCTTGGGTGGTTGGAGGGGTAGAGAGGTGGTTTTCTCAGAGTTCATTTGGTTAGTCAAAGTCTTTGGTAAGCTGAAAGGTGCAGGGTAGCAAGTTCACAACTCCATTTGGTGCTGAGGCTTTGCCTTCATGGCTGGCTGCGGGAGTTCTTCTGCCTCTGTGACCTGCCAGTCAGGTTCTCTTGACCTGTGTGGCTGGAGGGGGAGGGGTTTGGAACTTGAGCTCAGGCATTCAGTTGTTTAAAGTCTATTACAGGCTCAAAGGACTAATTGTGGACGGGAGCTACCTGTCTTGGGCCAAATGTTGTGTTGGCTGTAGGATTGCACGTTCAGCTTACATGCTTGGGATCTGAGAGTTTGTTTGATTTTCAGTTTTAGCACCGAGTCTTTCAAAGAGTTGGGCTTACATTAGCGTGATGGTTGAGCTAGTGTTTGGCAGGGCCTTAAGGGCTCAAATCATTGTCTCTGTTGGTGGCTATTGTAGGGTTTTCGTGCCACCCCCTTTTGTTTAGGTTTCCCAGAAGTCTTGGCGCCTGGGCTGGCGTTGTGTGGGACACCGGCTGTCATGCTCAGGTTGTGCAGCTGTCAGGTGTGGTGGCTCCTTGGTGCTGTCACTTAGTGAAGTGGCAGTGAGCTCTGTGGTCTGATGCTGACGAGCAGTGTTCTCATTAGTGAGCGGTGTCTGTTTGAGCCTTGCACTGAGATGTAGGATGTCTGGCTTGTCCTTCTGGTGAGGTGTTGTGTAGAAACTCTTTCAGCGCCGAATTCATTTGTGTCGTCGGTGACGTGGCTGCACTGTTGTTATCTGATGTGTCCTCAGACTTGTGCTCGCCAGGGGTGTGATGAGAGGGGTACAGCTCTTGGCTGGTTGGGCATGAGTCTCTTGGTGATGGGGTGCGGCTCAGAGCTCTTGCTCTGGTGTGTTAGATGAGCACCATGACTGTTGGGTCGCCCTCTGCTGGCCTGGAACGGTTTAACTCTCAGTGAAAGTGTTTGTGATGCGTGGGGTGCCTTCCAGAGGCAGCTCTGAGTCGTGCTCAGAGACAGGTTAGTTTGAGGGGTTTTGCACAGTCTTTTTGGTAAAGTCTTTGCTTAATGTGAGCTTTCTGGGCCCAGTCTCGTAGCTGAGGTAGGCATGCTACGGGGACAGGCCAGGGTGCTTACGGAAAAACTCACAGTGGAATGCAGGTTTTGAAGGAACAAAGTTCTGAAACTGGCATCCTTTCATACCTGGTGGTTTACGTTTCGAGGTAGGTTTGCAGAAGTCGGCGGAGTTTCAAGTCGGTTTCACTTGATGTCCACGGCGTTGGTAACCTTGGTCTGATTCTGGATCAGGGAGTTAAGCGATCAGAGCTTATTGCAACAGCTTATAGTCCATTTTGACAGCCTTTGTTTGACGATCTAGGAAGCTGTGCACCTCACGACTGGACGTAATCCATATCAAGCAGAATCTGTTTCATGCGGTCAGGTTGATTAGACACGTTGCAAGTGAAAGTCTTATCTGCATGTCGTGGTTTGATGCAGGGCTCTGGGCGACTGTCGGGACCTCTCTGGTTAGCTTTGTTAAATCCGTTTTGGAGCCATGCCGTGGTTTGGGGCAGCGGTTCCTTGGAAGGTTGAGGTCAGGTTAAGCAGGGGCTTTTGTGGCATTCTGGCACACTTGTAGCGTGTGACTAATGTATGGCCCTAAAAGTTCAGAACTACTGCTTAGTAGGTTCGTTAGGTATTTAGCATAAAGCTAAATGTCTCTTATGTCCTTATCTTAGCTGTGAGTGTTAGGGGGCTAAGTTTTGTGTGGTTCCTAGGGTATTTCCTGAGACGGACATAGCCAAGATGAAACAAATGACATAAGGAGGTTCTTATGACTAACTTATTTCCCTAGACTTAGCTGCTGGTTCACTATGGCTCGACTAAGTGACCGATGATAGGAGAAGGACAGCTTTCTTATTTAAATTCTGCTTATTATCGACCCTCAGGACTCTAGTAGTGCCCTAGTAAATTGTTGAAATTACTTGTGGCAGGGTCACAAAACGAGTGCACTGGTTGAACTCAGCCAGAATAACGAGTAAGCGTGTCTCTATCTCCTTTCTGGGTCCTATGGGAAATGGAACCACACTCGGACAAGAGAGGGGGGAAAATTAAAATAACTGACCTAAGGGAATAGCGGCTTGCTATTATTATCGAGGTCTAATAAAGCTAATAAAATAGCTACTGAGGGAAAAAAAAATTAAAGCAAAAGAAAAATACTAATGATCAAAACACGGGAATGATCTGAAGTCGAGAGTTATTCAGTGGCATTAGTGGGTAAACTTTGGATTTGCTTTGATCGACACTCTATAATGGGTTGTAGTGTTTGGTCATCCAAAACCACGTTATGCGCGTCTTTCCAAAGATTTAGTCAACATGACGGTAAACATTCCTATGGTTATACGAATTCTTCTGTAGTTGGTTACGCAGTTTACATGTAGTTAAACCTAAGTTTAATTAACGAAGTGTCTGCGAGGTTCGTCTTCAACTGTTAGAAAGGAGTATTCCTAACCCAGTGAAAGTGAACTTTAGTTAATAAGAATTGTAAACATAGAAAAATGACTAATTAGGGACCCTAACTGGTGTTGAGAAAGTATTTCAGAATACTTGTCTTGTGGAACACAAGCGATGATTTAGGGTTCACGTAAAAGCAGCTAACTGTTAGCTGTGGAGGTTATTCAGCTTAGCCTACGTTGGATGGGAGCTAGGTTAGCTTAGCCTGAATTAGCTTGATGTTAGGCTAAGTTAGCTTAGCCTCAGTCAGCTTAGTGATGGGTTAGTTTAGCTTAGCCTAAGTTAGCTTGATGCTAGGCTAGGTTAGCTTAGCCACCCAGGCTGGGATGTTTACAAAAGTGACATTACAAGCTAACACTTCCTGTGACAAGTTGTTGTCATGGGAACAGAGCGTGTCAGAGCAATTCAACAGTATCTGAAGAATGCCTGTATATTTTACATGCATCATGCGCGTTTTAACGGAGGTACCTATACTTATAATTTTCGAGAACTCGGTTGCATCCAGTAAAACGCAAATGTGTTTTGGCATTTGCTAATTTTCACATGGAACTATGTTCTTTATTTTACACATCTTCTATTTGTTTACAGAGTAAGGAAATAGATTTGCTGCAAGTCAAAGCTTGTTCTAAGCACATATAAGTACGTCTCTCTCATGCATGAATGCTGACTTTTCCGCGAGTTACTTGTTTTGATCATTTAGTGGCTTCCCGCTTGTAGATGCAGCTAAAACTTAGGTGAATTACGTCAATCTAACAATGAAATTAAGGCCTTTACCTTGTAGACAGGTCCACATACATTTAACTCTGTCCTGAGCTTTCTTTGTCAGAAACAGGTTTAGTCATACCGCAATTTGGATTTCCTTTTAACCAAAGCGGAAAAGATATCGGTACAGATTACAAGCTGCTGGGATGAAAGCTTTGTTGCACAGACTTACGCTTTAATGCTGAGTTTCTTGATACCAGTTGGGAGTCTAAGGCCTAATTTTCCTTTTGAAGTAGAGACGTCAATTTCAGCTATTGGTTTTATCTGCATTCAGACAAGCCAGGGATAAAAATGCGTATTGCACATTGTTTTTTTGTCGGATCACGAAGATCGAGTGCACGCCTATTGATTAACAGTAGTTTAAACTCGGGTGCTTTTACTACACTCCGTCGTCAAGGCAAAGTATGCCTTATTTGAAGTTGGTGTTTTCTGTAACTCTTCACTGTCACACAACCTAATGTTTTATGGTGTCGTTTTAAACAACATCTAGAAACTGCTTGTTTCAAAAGAGAGTCGTGCATAGTCTGTAGGCCTTTGAGGCTTATACGTCTATCTAAGATTCCTTTAACTTAGTAAAATTCTAATTCTACAAACGCAGAGTCTTGCAACTGCTTGAGCACACATTTTCATCTACTTTTAAAAGTTCTACGTCCGGTGTTGATCACGGACCTTTTAGCAGAGTCTTGCACGTTGTTCGTGCAGTGTGTCTTCGGGGTTTGCAGTTCAGGATAATTTGGGGTTTTAGGAATTCTTACTGAGTGGGCCTTCACGCATCGTTGAGTGGGTATTGCGTGGGGCCAGGAGAACTATGGTGACTGACGGGTTCGAGGAAAGGTTTCTTGACACTGTCATCCTCCTTAGTTACAGGTTCGTTGTAAGTTCCACAGCAAACTCGTTTGGAGTCAGCGGTGGTAGCACAGGCCCTCCTGGGTCTGTCCTGCTGGATGTAGGAGTAGTGTGTTCACCGGTTGGAGACAGCAGGTGAGAAGTCTTTGTCTTGTAGCCTGTCAGAGATGTTGTGGGAGGCGGGGTTCCCACCCCTTTTCAGCTCTGGCGTGTTGGCTGAAATGTGCAGACTGGTCATGTGCAGCTTGTGGTGTGTGTCCTCCCCTTCCCAGTCATGCTACAGTCTATCAGAGTGTTGTAACTCTGTGGGTCAAGTTCGTGTTCGAGATGTGGTCTCTGCTGGACGAGCTTGTGGATGGTCGCACGGGCCTCTTGCGCGTTCTTTTCGCAGGCCGTGGCTTTCGAATCTCCTTCAGTTCAGTCTCTGCTCTTTGCAAGAGTCTTCACTTCGTCGGAGTTTCTCGTTTAATTCTTCTCTGGGTTTTTTTTTTCTCTGACAATCCTCTTCAGTCTGTGTAGAAGATTAGACAGGGCAGTTTGAAGTCTTTCACTTCCTTAAGTAGCTCGGGGTCGTTGTCATTCTCGGCGTTGCCACCTTGTGCTCCCGGGCGATGCGGCTTCTTTCGCGGAGGCATGCGTGTGCGGTGAGCTGGTGAGCGAGGTTGTGCCGTGTCTGGCCCAGTCTTTGTCAGCTGCTCCTGGCTCGGGGCTCTGAGTCGCTGGTGACGTTGGGCACGGATGGAGATGTCATGAATCTCGGCTCCGTCTCCAGGTTGTCCCAGCGGGTTGTGAGACTGTACCGGAACATACTGGCTTTACTGTGGGCGAGAGGAACACAACACACACACCGAGAGGCCAATGCAAGTTCGTTCTGCGTCTAGCGAGCTATCTAATACAGGCTAAGCCATGTATGAAAATTTTGGTTAACTGATGCAGACAGTTAAACCGTTTGGTGGGACAATTTGGGTAGGTCATCATGGGTCTGAATGAAGATTTTTCTTTTTTGACAGGGCGCTAGCTTAGGGGTACCTGTTGTTGCTAACGACTTTGTTGTCAAACTATTCTTCAGTTTTCCTTGGTGTCTCAGAGAGGTTCTGTCTTTTAGGTGAACTGAAAGGAACAGAGCACAACAGAACAGAGCAATGGCGAGCTAGCAAAGTATGAAGTAACATGCAACCATCAAAGATGGGGAGATCTGTAATGAAATGGCAATAATAGTACCCAAGAAGTGTTAGAAAGGGAAAGAGGAGGCCTACGCCTGTTTGGAGCCGGTTTGCGGCTCGGAGAGGAGGAGGAAGCCGACCACTTCACATTTACCAGAGGAATCTCTAGATTCTGTGGCAAATAGTAAGTGGATGGGTTTTAACACCTTTCCTAGTTTGTCTGGGGTGAAATGAGTCACTCTGATTGGAGACAGCCTCGTAGTTGGTCCTTCTGTCGCCACAACCACATGACAGCAGTGTCTGGGGCTCTCGGTGCACCAGTGCCGAGGTGTGCCCTCTCGAGCAACTCGACTTTGAACAGCCGGCGGTGTTGCGGGCCTCACCAACGGACAGGTGCAGGAGAGTCCGAGACACATGCCTGGTCAGAGCCGGTGACGCAGATCGGACGAACCAGCTCGCTGGACCCAGGTAGAGGTGACTCAAAATCACCACATCACCAGAGAGATTTCTACTTGCAAACACAAAACAGGATGAAGAACATGTGTACTTCAATGTGAATTAAAGCTCCTTTATCTAAATCAAATTGAGTGTCTACTTTTGTAGAAAAATCAAAGGCAACGGCTTTACTAGAATTATGGTATAAACAACAAGGAAATTATGACAATGTCAATTATCAGAATAACCTAACCTCCATTCAGGGAAGAGATAGCATTAAGTGCAGCACTGCAGAGCACAGGAGGAAGCGAGCTGTAGTGGCGGGTTTTAGCCACTAAAGGTGTGGGCCACTTCCTCCTAGTGGTCAACCTGGCTGACAGAGAGCTTGATTTGAACTGCATTCAAACTGATTTAAACGCACTTCAAATTGAGCACCTGCATAGGGGTTAAGTAACCTTTAGATTAGTAAGGATACAGTAGTAATAAAACCAAATCAAAATTATTAAGAATAATTTGAGATGGTAATATAGAAATAAAGTCATGAAGCAATACCCAGTGGGAAATGAGAGACTTAATTCAATTTAACTTTGAAATTTGTTTGTTTCAAACCAAATTTGAATAAGATTAGGAGATTAAAGGTTGGTGTCATATTTGATGACAATCACGAGTACAGTGAGGGATCAGTGATAGTAACCAAAACAAAACCAACTGGGAGAGAGAGACATTCAGAACAGTGATGTTAGGTGATGATGACTTAGCAAAGAGACGGCCACAAGGGGGCGTTTTCCTCTAAGTGGTCATCAGGAGCTGCTAGGGCTTAATTCTGAATTTTAAATTCAAACATGGTTTGGCCCTGTCCCAAATCGCGCACTTCACGCGGACTTGCGGTCTCGTGGACTTCGATTGCGCGTGCTCGCCGAGTCCACGAGTCCGTAGGGTGTCCCATTTGGCATTTTAACGCTCTGAAGTGTGCTCAGCAGCGCCCCCTTTGTACCCTTGAAGCGGTCTTCCGCGAAGCCCGTATAGATGCAGGCTCCGCGCACTTCAACTACCCAGGAATCCTTGCGAAAGGCCAATCAGACAACAGATGGGAGGAGATTTCACTCACGGACTGTAAACATGACTGAGAAGAGAACATTTAAGAGTTTAATTATGTTTTTTTTATGACATAGGCGTACATTTTACCAGTTGTTACTTACAGTTTATACAAACATATTATCAACCAGTGGTTGTATCTCAAACGTAATAATAGCTGTTGAATATACGATTGCGTTATGATTCATTACATAAATAGAACCGTCATATAAACATAGTATAAATTTTGAAACCTATACATTTTTCTTAAACTCGTCTTCATTTTGTGTTAAATTGAATATTATGTAGGCTATTATTATGTACATCTGAAAAGCAGGCTGTTAGTTCACATGGATACGATTTTGGAAAATAAAATAAGTCCTGTTTTCGATGCTAAAGAATGGAATTTTTTTAATGATGTTTGTGTCATTAAAAAAAATAAATATTATATATTTCTAATAAAGGGACTGATGAGATGATCTTTAAGTTTATTCAGCTCCGTATGGAGAGGGATAACTGTTTGGGCTTTCAGGGGCGTGAGGAACGAGTTCCTATTTCCGGCGTGACGATCGAGTCTGTCCCAAAAATACCTCTCAATGCACCCTCGCGGACTCGCGCTAAGGGCCCTATAGGTCTGCACTGCATGACGTCACCGAAGTGTGGACTCTGAGGAAGTCCACAAGTCCGGAGTGTGCCATTTGGGACAGGACCTTTGAACCAAATTCAAAACAAGTGTACACAGTCAAGGTAAAGAAAATCATGTTACTACAACGAGGCTGTAACTTACACATGCATTGAAAGTTAGAGAAACTAGTTCAAAATTTCAGCAAGAAAATAGTAATTTTCTAACAGAGAATTTTGAGGAAAAGATGACCTAGCTGTTAGTGTCCACACGATGGCGCCACTGCGCTCATGCGGGGTAAAGCCAGGGCAATGGCGGTAACTTGATACTGCAGAGCACTCAAGGGCGCACCCCAGTGTTTGGCAGTAGTATTACAGCCAGCCCGCTGCCCCGGTGATAGATTAAGAGGGATTGGAGTGTTACCTTCTCACCGCTGCATAATCACAAATATTACGGAATTATAAATCTCGACAGATTTCTTTCCGGTACTATATTTTACAAGCACATTTGGCAGGATTTTTTTCCTTGCGTTGTGCAAAAGAAAACAGGAATTACTCATCTGTTTCAGAATTCCAAATACATCTATCACAACTAACGTTAATGATTAGAATGTTTCAGTTTTGGATTTTTCTAGATTTACAGGCACTTTTCGCAGGATTCGTCGCTGCTTGTGCAGAAGAGAACAGGAACTAATCGTCTGTTCTAAGGTTCCAAATAACATCTATCACAACTAGCGTTAATGATTAGAATGTTCTCAGTTTTGGATTTTTTTTGGTGCTATATTTATTTAAAACACGTTCGCAGGTTTTCGTCGCTGCGTTGTGCGAAGGGAAACAGGAATTACTCGTCTGTTTCATGCTCCAACAGGCATATACCACATAGCACCTATGATAATATGCTTGTCGGTTTTATACATTGAGTAGCTAAGTCAATGTTTTTTCAACCAGGAGCTAATCGTTACTCTAACGATTATAATATAAGGCCTTTTAAGGGTAGTGAAAGAGCATCGTTTCACTAGGTCCTCTTCCGCAAGGTCAGAAGAATTTCGTTCTGACAGAGGGGTTAAAATTATTAAAAATGTCGTTTATGCGCAGAGGATTCTCTTCCATCTGTGCCAGAACAAATTTAATACTATGGAAACTGCAGTTTACTTTTAACAATTAACAGTGACAAAAATGTGTAACATTTTAGCAGCATGTTAAATGTTCTTTGACTGAGGCTTTGTGCCCAGATCAGTCAGATCGGGAGTTCGCAAGCGTTCACTCCGATGCGCGCGTGTAATATTAAATATTACATAAACAATATTAAATAACAATATACACATCTGACTGAAATTGATTGCTCATAAACAAGTTTGAAGTGTGCTAAGCGTTCTCCACCATACTGTAAGGAATCTAGGCGGTCTGATCGAAGGGGGAATTTGCATATCATAATTAATAATTGATAATTAATAATTATTCATACAGATTTGGATCAGACCGGTCTTACATGCTAATAAATCTCCATTTAGGAGAGCTTATTTCAAGTTTGCCCATATGCATCCATGTGTGTCCCTGCAATTAACCGCAAATTAATTGTCATTAATTGCCAGGACCACGTTTTACAAGACAGGCAAAGTCAAATAGCTCAATTAATTTATAGGTTTATGTTGGGAATGCGAATTCTCTGGCCAGTAGAATTAACACTTCCAAAAACCCATAAAACATACCTTTTCAGGTATCGTCAATTTTGTAAAGCGCGTAGCTTTTGATCGGCACTTCAGGGACTTATATTATGAGCAGACCATAAATCAGTCAGGGATGTGCATTAATTGTCTTTAATAAGGTAACTACTTAAGCATTTACTACGTTACAATGATACATGTATTTACAAACATTAAAACACAAACTAAGACGAACGCGGGGCGTTTAGACAATGAGAACATGTTTAGATGTTGGATCTGAGAGAGAGAGAGAGAGAGAGGGAGCATGGAGAGACATTCACGGTTCTGACACACCAAGAAACCTCATCTTAATGCTGCTTAAAAGCGCTAAAAGATAATATACTTGCGAAGCATATTTGGTCGGTGTGTGTCGTGTGCTCGTTGCTCGGCCCGTTCGGGCGTGGTGGCTGGCGGTGCTGTCCGGCGCGTGCGCGCCACGTGGACCGCGGCCGAGGCGTTCTTGCCCGGCCCGTCCTGGCGCGTACATGGCTGGTTGCGTGTGCATGGCTGGTTGCGCGGGCACGGTTGGTTGCGCGTGGCTCCTGTTGTTCCGTGGGGAGTCACGTGGCGGTCGTTGGCATTCAGCGCGAGTGTTTGAGAGGCTTACAGTCTTTGAGGCGACGTTACCCGAGGCAATAGTTCGGCGAAGTCCACTTCCTTTCCTGGAAGACGAGCTTGGTAGTCCAGTTGAGTAAAGGACGAAACTTTTACACGAACAAAAGGGAAGATCCATGGTTGGATCAGAGTCCCGTGAGGTTTACATGTTGAAGGGCGCTTGAACGTTCCGAAGAGAGCGGGCGGAGAGAGCGGAGCTCACCTTTATACTGCTTGAAGGGAGCCAGCCTTTTCCTGTGGCTGGACCAATCGGAGTGCGTGAAAATCAAGCGGGAGCTAGAATTTTATGATCCTTTGTCTCTAAAGGAGCTCCTCGTGGAAGGGGGTGTGATCAGTGAGGTTTTTAATGGTAAACCATCTTCATTGGCAGTAAAACATATTAAAAATACACTTTGCTTTACACCTCTGTGCATATTCGGGTGTCTCATTCAATGAGCATTCTGGAGACATCAAGGAACATTATGTGACCTTAACGAAATATACACTTATGTTTACAATGCATAAAGAAGGTATTTCTAATTTCTGTTTATGCTGCAACCACACAAAATTATTTCACTGTGACGTGGGGGGGAAAACACACACACATAAAACCATTGAATACATTTGTTAAATGTCTTTAAAACACAAAAAGGAATGTATCTCTCCTTGTTCAGAGACACTGCCACATTCCACTGTGCCATAAAGTCTTGTAACTTGATACTCACTGGAGTAAGTGGGTGAATGTGGGGTGGGGGTTACCACTAACACTAACTAAAATGTTTCTGGAATTTCCTTAATTCAGTTGCCTGGCCAAAGATCCCTACATCTGCAAGAAATACTTTAAGGACGCCAAACCTGCATCATGCGGGATATTGGTATACAAGTTGGTCACATCCATAGAGCACAATAAATCAGTTGTACAAATCTCCCCAATACATGACAATTTCATCAGAAAATCAGTAGTATCTTTTAAAAAAGAAGGCAGGTCATACACTAAACTCTTTATATGATGGTCAACAAATTTAGACAACGGCTCAGTTACGGATTGATTCCCAGAAACTATTGGACGCCCAGGTGGATTGTCCAGCCTTTTATGAATTTTTGGCAACGTATAAAACACCGGTCTCAATGGGTTAGTTTGTAACAGAAACCCGTATTCTTTTTCATTAATTGTTGCGTTAGATACAGCCCTCTTCAATATAGTTTTTATCTCTACACTAAACTTCATAGTGGGATCACATTGTAAGCTAGCATAAAAATTAACGTCACCAAGTTGTCTCTCTATTTCTTGTACATAAGCAGACCTATCCTGGACAACAATTGAGCCTCCCTTGTCTGCAGGTTTAATGATTATATCGTCATCAGCCATCAACGCATTTAGTGCTTCTTTCTCGGAAGGCAACAAATTGTGTCTAGTAAAATAGTCATCCGACTTAAAACAGGAGAAAACATCTTGCTCTACCAACCGACAAAATGTTTCCACTGATGAATTGTTCGTGGGAGGGAGAAAGGTACTTTTCGGTTTAAACAAAGTCTTTTCAGATAGAGGAGGAGAAGATTGCTCGAGAGAAATGTTCGTGTTCGTGTATTGTCTTACGATCCCTTTTGAATAGAAAGCCTTGAGACGAATCGTCCTAAAGAACTTAAACATTTCTATTTTAGTCACAAAAGGGTCATTTCCCTTTACGGGTACAAATGAAAGACCTTTGGATAAAACAGAAAGTTGATCTTGACTTAGCTGTTTTGTTGAAATATTGATGACACTGTCGTTTATCTCTGTCCTCTTGCGCTTCTTCCTCCCCCTCCGCGTTTTATAGTGCCGCCCTGCGTCCCTCGGGAAGAACCTAGAGGAGGTCCGGTGTTGGAGCGTAAAAAACGTCTGGTGGAAGACGAGTCGGTGTCAGTGCTCAAGTCTCCAGATGAGGCACTACTCACAGCATTGCGTTGTCTTTGTCTTTGTTTTGGCCTGCCTCCCAGCCCGTAGTTTTCCCGAAGCCAAGGATAGACATTGTTGTTACGATAATCCATAGTGTCTCTACGATACTTCTCCATTTTTTTATGTTGAGTCTCCGTTTTGTATGCACTTATCTGCGCGTCACATTTCTGTAGAAGTTCTTTAAGTTGCGCCGAGGAAAATTTTGTCGTCAGCTGCGCTTCTAGATCTGTAATCTCTTGTTTGATTGTAGCAAGTTTCTTGTTTTGATTGTCGACTATTAACAACATTAAGTCAAGAGAACACTTATTGAGGATATCGCACCATTTCTTACAAAATTCCGGATCATCACGGCCCAATGTTGGTTCATTCATAATGCGTAATCCTCTGGGTATGCGTTTATTCCTCCAATATTGGGAGAGTACGCTACCATGAAGCAGTGCTCTTGTTTCTTTCTTGCTTAGATTCTCCAGTTGATTAAATTGTGTCTCCCAAGTGTCGGTCGGCATTTCAATCGTTGATATGGGGAAAAGGATTTGCTCAGAGTCTTTATCAGTGTAGGCAAACGTGCTAGCTCTCACATCAGTGAGACGCTCCACTTCTTCGTAAGACATCTTTAGAGGAGCTCCGCTCAAAATTAAACAATGAATAAATGGAGGTTGGAGCAGGCTTCACTCAACGTTTATACCTCAAATTGTTTTAAGAGTGCTGGCCTAATAATGACAATGCATGTATGGAAGAGAGAGGCCGCACTTTGCATATACAGTTTTATTATACACAGACGCGTTTCGGCGCGTGCCTTCTTCAGTGTGCAAAAGAACAATACCTTATCCAGTCTTAAATGCCCACACCAGTTAACACACCCATAATCACATCAACCAATGATTTAGAATGATGCACGTGTTACCAATGAATCCATTAATGACAGACAAAGACACATAATTAGATAGGCTACAATATGTAATACAATTCTCATAGTATATTTTAAAGAAAACAGCTTAAAGATAGGTCCTCGTTCATACCATTGGGAATACATGTGTTGAAATTAAAAATATACCAAGCCTCCCTTTGGAGGAGGCGGTTCTCACGGTCTCCCCCTCTTGAAGACCGACCAACACACTCCAGACCCATAAATCTAAGCATATTGGCATTGTGTCCCTCAGAATTAAAATGTTGTTCTTTTGCACACTGAAGAAGGCACGCGCCGAAACGCGTCTGTGTATAATAAAACTGTATATGCAAAGTGCGGCCTCTCTCTTCCATACATGCATTGTCATTATTAGGCCAGCACTCTTAAAACAATTTGAGGTATAAACGTTGAGTGAAGCCTGCTCCAACCTCCATTTATTCAATTATTATTATTACCATGAGTCGACTTAAAAGCTGGTTTTGTTCTCAGGAGAAGAGTTTTATTCTCCCAGCCTGTTTTGAAACTTCTGTGATAAACACCATTTTAAAATTTTGAATTTTGAACCCCATTTTGTTTGTGAATTTTACAGTGCGGCATAGTTATTTGTGCAGACAGGGATATTGTTCTTTCATGTCATTTTGTATACATTTTTACAATAAAGTGATGATAGGGCAAAAACTGATATGATGTTTGTCCATGTAGGCTACACGGTAAATTAAGAAACAAGAAAGTAAAGTAATAAGTAGTGAAGTTATTTTTCCAACGCAGTAACTAGTAAAGTAATCTCATTACAATTTACAGAAGTAACTAGTAACTAATTACTTTTTTGAGTAACTACCCCAACACTGTATAAGACTATACCAATATTGGAACTATAGCCATTTTATTCCTTTTTTTAATTTAAGAATTATGTTTAAGTTTAAAAATAGACAGAATGGTTTAGTCAAAAAAGAAAAAATCATTCATAGTGCTATACTGCCCTCTTGTGTTCAAAATTAGGTAGAACTATTGGATCAATATCCACACATTAATACAGTTGGCAATACAGTATAATAGGTAATACAGTAGGATTGGGGCCTTAAAAATCGCTAACTTAAAAAGTGAAAGTAACGGACGTCCACACAAGACCAGGCTTGGGAGGGTTACTTTAAAAATGTATTCCGATACAGTTACAAATTATTTCATAAAAAAAGGGTCCCACTTTATATTAAATGGCTTTAAGTACTATATACTTTTTCAAAAAGTAACTACAATCTGATTACTACTTTTTTTGATGTAACTCACTAGATTTTTGTATCCTGATTACATAATGCCGTTGCATGTATTCTGTTGCTCCCACAAGACATTAGTCTGAATATTTTCCTGTATGAACAAAAAGGAGTTTCCATTGTTCGCACACAAACACACATTCGATCGCGCCTCTCTCGTGACTGTGTGTGCGTGTCATGTGTTCTAGGCTGTGTGCATGCACTTCTGAAGCTGCGCAGAAAATAATAAAATGCCATGCGGAGGACTAACGCAAAATGTGTGAGAAAATCCATTTGATTGTAGTTTAAGTGAGAAATAATTTCAGTGCTCTGGTCAATAGCTGTAGAGTGAAAACTGGTGAGTGCAGTATACAGCTTTCACAGAAAGAGAATGATGTGAGCACGTACGATTGGCAGTGAGTCCTGTGTGTGGACAAAATAGCTCAATAAGAGTAATAAAATACATGTGAAAAAAATCACATCATAATGTTTTAAAGAAGAGTGGTTTGATTAAAGTGGTGTAAATATACCCGATCCGGCAAAGATGGCAGTATCGGAGCTGATACCGATCCTGAGTATCGGATCGGCGCATTCCTAAATACTATAATGTAAACACAGTACAGATGTAGACCTGGATGTACACCTGACCTTTCAGAAGGTTGCTCACGCATACTTTGTGGTTAAAATGTGCCCTCAATGTGCACTTTTGCAGAGCCTTCACTGATGCAAGCTCTTCAGCACACTTCTTTTTGACAGTCAAAGCGGGGGTTATGTTTTTGCATGTCAAGTAGAATAACCCTAAAAGCACCAAGGTGGCGGTGCCACCGGCTTTAAATATTTATATATATATATATATATATATAAATATAGCTGCGAGCAGCGATTGCGGGCCAAAGCCGGCGGTACCGCCATCCCGGTGCCTTTAGGTAACTAAAGGCACCGGGGTTGCGGTGCCACCGGCTTGGGCCCGCAATCGCTGCTCGCAGCTATATTTAGGGCCCAAGCCCTGAAAGGGCGAAGGCCCTATTGTTTTCCTTAGGATTATTAGGGCCCAAGCCCTGAAAGGGCGAAGGCCCTATTGTTTTCCTTAGGATTATTATTATTATTATTAGGGCCCAAGCCCTGAAAGGGCGAAGGCCCTATTGTTTTCCTTAGGATTATTTTTTTTTTTTTTTTTTTTTTCTAACGACTATCCGGGCACTTTTGGGGCCCTTAACATGCTCAAAAACTCTTGAAACTTTGCACACAGGTCAGAACCCGCGGCCATCAGAGCCGGGCTGAAGCTGGTACCCGGGCGTGGCAGGGCGGCTCGTCAGCGCCCCCTGGAACAGGGTCTGAACACTTTGTCCATAAATCAAACACGCTTGCATGTAATAATATGAAACTCGGTACACATGTCGATCTCATCGTTTCATATATTCATCGCACTTTTACTTTTTACCCCAGCCCAACAGGAAGTCAGATATTTACGGGTTTTTTTTAAAATGCTTGCAATGGAATTTAATGTACTCCTCCTAGAGCATTCATCCGCATGGAACGAAACTCGGTCAGCCTGAAGTCAAGACATAGACGATCAAAAATTGCGAGGGGATTTTTGATATCTCGAACGGTTTGGCTGTGGCGAGGAAACAAAATTATGGTGAGAAACGTGAAACAGGAAGTGTGTCCTAACTTCAGCATACATTAACTGATCTTGATGAAACTTCAGGATTGTGTTCGCCGTAAGAGGACGATCACATGGATGTGACTATTGTGTGTCAAAGTTATAGCGCCACCAACTGGCAGCAGGAAGTGTGTCACTTTCAAAATGCTTTGAAATCACCCTCTTATTTTAACCCGATTTGCTTCAAACTTCATCTGTATAATGTAAACATACGGCAGATGTAGACCTGTGAATGGATTCTTAATATCTTTGAAACTGTTGCCGTGGTGACGCATCAAACTTTACCATTCTTTTAGGATGCTTTTGAGACCCTTAGCATGCTTCAAATTGCATGAAACTCCTCAGACACATCACATTTATTAGCCAGTAGACATGTGCAAAGTTTCAGAAACGGGCGTGGTGAGGGCTCAGTAGCGCCACCTTTTGACAAAAGTTGGGTTGTTAGTTTTATCTACAGTTACAAAAATCAGTATGTATATTGTACTCCTCGAGCCGGACAACTTTCTAATTGACACTCTTTAACTAGGACCCACAGAAAGTAAGATATGTTTGTTTGAATCTGGTCATGCTCCCTTTGAGCCTACATCTCTGTCTCTCTCTGTGTGTGTGTGTTAGTAGGGGGAGGGGCTTAACTTAACCATTTCAGTGCTGTGTGTTTTTTTCTGCTGTGTAATTTCTTAATACATTTCTTAAGCCTGGTATGTTTTAAATAAGTTTTTATTTTAATTTTTATAAGTGAATGCATAATATAACCAGTTAAATTGTAGTGCATTGACAATAGTTTTGTAAAATTAGTTTATTAATTAAATTAACTTGGTCCATAAACTTGGTCCAGCTGCGAGACTGACAGGTCTGACTGTCTGACACTGGCCAATCGGAATCAAGAGCGGAGAAGCGGCCGCTCCCATAGGCAGTATAGTATCTCCCCGCCCTGTGGAGGCATTCCGCAGGTCTCGTGAAGTTTCTCGCCGGTCTCGTCTCTGAGACCCCTACACCTGGTATTAAAATGCGATCTGTATCCAGATAAGTTATCCGGATAATAAAAAAGAAATATCAATGCAAGGTATTACGTTGTGATCGGATTGTGATCGATTTGCCTGACCATCTGGAGGTAGTCTGGCTCGCATTGTGTTCGGATCTTTACGTGTAAACGCAATCTGGTTGTTGATATCACACATGTATATTTTACTCCTCCCAAAAATGCTAAAAGATAAACGAGTGAGAGCGTTTACAGGCTGTTATAGTCAGACATGTCGGCGCTACTGCGACACGCATCACCACCGCAGATAAGCAGCAGCTGAGCGTCAAACCAACGTGCAAACATCGCAAATAAAAGTGAAAGTAAGTCAGAGACGCTTAATCATCTACACAATCATCTTCAAGTAAAGAAATAAATGATCTCTTGACTCTTACAAGGGCTGTTGCCACTCTCTCTTATTGATGTCTATTGATGAAATTAGCTGATGATCAATAAAATGCATGCTAATATCTGTAATAAACAACCGACAAAATTACTGTATGATGGTGTAAATAAAGAATCAGTCCAGCATCGCCATGTCAGTGTGTATTGATTCATCATTGTCTCTTCATAGTTTGCAAGAGACATTTAATAAAATGAGCGTATTTGATAAACTGAGCGTAGCCTATTCATCTGTCAATATAACCTCATTCTTTTTAATGATCAGAAGAACGCGTATCGACTACCGTTACAGTACAATATGTCCTAACTACACACGACGCCGCGACACGCGATAAAAGGTATCTTTTCCATGTAAATCAGAGTTTTTGTCCTAACCAGACGCGACGGCGACATGCGAAGTTTCTAATTTAGAAACGGTTCCTATTTCTGCGACGTCGCGGCTGACAGAATGAAGAAATTACACTGGTTATGAGTACACATTATTTATTTTTAGTTAAAAATAGGTCACTGTGCCACAAGCCATAACGGATAATTTACCTCAGATTTTGAAAGCATGTAATATTATAGTGTTCAAAATGAATTCTATGCAAACATACGACTGTATTTCATAACAACGACAATAACTTGAGGCAGATGCCACCAAATGTGTTAAAATAAATGAATTATTTGCTGGACTTAAGTGAAAAGGATAGCCATTTAACACCAGAACTCCCAAGGCGGTCATTTTGACCGTTTTTAAAATTTACAGTGTAATAACTTATTTGTTAAAATAAAATCAATGTGGCTGTAGGACTCTGACTTTTCCTAAATATGTGTATATTTTATTCTGGCACTGTTATTTTATTACAATCACAAAACACAAAACAGTTGCGTCCTATTTCTACCTAGAATGGCCATGGCGGTCATGACCGCACGCATTATAAATATCATAAGTCCGCTATATTTCCCGCGATCAACACGCACATATTGTAGAAGTGCACAAATGAGCAAGTTTCGCGTCCATCACGCAACTGGCAAGCGAATTTCGCTCCGACAACATGAAATCAAAAGCCACTCAACTGGTGCGAGAGTCGGGTAGGCGGTCCGGGACGAAGATGATGAAGGCAGTGCCAAGTAAGGAGAAACTGCAAAAATTAAATCAAGGAGTCATGTGCCAAATGTCACAAAGTAGTGTGAGGGACTGAAGCTGCACGCGAAGCGGTGTTTTCCTATGTGTGTGTGCGTAACGTCAGTGAATGAATAGGGGGGTTTCCACCGTTCAAATGAGCCCACATCTTTATTTTCATCTATCTTAACATTGTATATCTATTTATTTTTAGATTTCACATTGATTGTATTTGTATAACAGGGCTGTAGGCTACTGTATGAAGCTTTGACGTTTCCTAGATTTTTTGCATGTCTACGTGGAGAGTGCGGTGAAAAAATATTTTTGACGCAAAACTTTCCTCGGCAGCACCTGTCGGGAAATATTTTTGTATTGGCTTTATAATATGATATAATATTTTGCTTGTTTTAAGGGCGATGGCATTATAACATGACAACAGGAATTATAAGTGTCACTGGAAAACTTAAAGAGAAAGGTTCAAATGCAGATATGACATGACGAAAATGACGTTCAGTACAGCCAAATGAACGTTAAAGTTTGAACGGTCAGAATGACCGCTATGGTCGTTGTAGTAGTTATGGAATTCCGGTAGTTCTAGTGTTAATGACCATAGCACATAGTTGATGTGAAAAAAGGAGTATTTTGCATATAAATATGCACATAAATACATATTTTTTCAATTTGTCTCCCTGAAAGTGCCTGGCAGAAGCCTATACTGTCTGTGTCATAAATGTGAACATAATATTATCTACTGTCTGTGTCATAAATGTGAACATAATATTGTAACAGAATATTCTTATGCTATATTATATAAACTATATTTCATGAGGTGAAACATCACTGCCAGGAGCTACAGAATATATATTTCTGTAGGTCCTCACCGTGATGTTGCACTTCATGAAATATATGTAGCCTAAGAATATTCTATTAAAATATTAAGTGGCACATAAATTCAGACCAGTTATTTACAATAAAGCCTTATAAAATCATTTCCATTCCCTTTGTTTATTATTTTAATAGTTTTTTCTTGGTTTTGATAGTAAATAAAATCTAATCAGTAATTTTACATGCAGATTAATGCACGTATAGATTAATGCACGTGTGTGTGTGTTTGCATAGTGGGCCGGTCTGGATGAAGTGTCCAGGGCTGATTTTTTGTCCCAGTCCAGCCCTGAATGGCAATATTCACATTACTTTCAGTTTATTGCTCGAAAGTACAAAAATATTTGAGTGAAATGTAGGCTATAGTAAACCCTAAGATTATTATTTGTGACATTAGAACAAAATATGTGGATATAAAAACATGTATATAGGCTAAAGAACTAAATGAACGATCTCTATTTTCTAATTTCACAACGTCCACACAAGACCAGGCTTGGGAGGGTTACTTTAAAAAATGTATTCCGATACAGTTACAAATTATTTCATAAAAAAGGGTCCCACTTTATATTAATTGGCTTTAAGTACTTTATACTTTTTCAAAAAGTAACTACAATCTGATTACTTTTTTTGATGTAACTCACTGTAATAATGTACAGTTACTGGATTTTTGTTTCCTGATTACATAATGCTGTTACATGTATTCTGTTGCTCCCACAAGACATTAGTCTGAATATTTTCCTGTATGAACAAAATGGAGTTTCCATTGTTCGCACAGAAACACACATTCGATCGCGCCTCTCTCTTGACTGTGTGTGCGTGTCATGTGTTCTAGGCTGTGTGCATCCACTTCTGAAGCTGCTCAGAAAATAATAAAATGCCATGCAGAGGACTAACGCAAAATGTGTGAGAAATTCCATTTGATTGTAGTTTAAGTGAGAAATAATTTCAGTGCTCTGGTCAATAGCTGTAGAGTGAAAACTGGTGAATGCAGTATACAGCTTTCACAGAAAGAGAATGATGTGAGCACGTACGATTGGCAGTGAATCTTTTATGCGGACAAAATAGCTCAATAAGAGTAACAAAATACATGTGGAAAAAATCACATCGTAATGTTTTAAAGAAGAGTGGTTTGATTAAAGTGGTGTAAATATACCCGATCCGGCAAAGATGGCAGTATCGGAGCTGATAACGATCCTGAGTATCGGATCGGCGCATCCCTACATACTATAATGTAAACACAGTACAGATGTAGACCTTGATGTACACCTGACCTTTCAGAAGGTTGCTCATGCATACTTTGTGGTTAAAATGTGCCCTCGATCCGCACTTTTGCAGAGCCTTCACTGCTGCAAGCTCTTCAGCACACTTCTTTTTGACAGTCAAAGCGGGGGTTACGTTTTTGCACGTCATGTAGAATAACCCTAAAAGCACCAAGGGTGCGGTGCCACCGGCTTTATATATATATATATATATATATAAATATAGCTGCGAGCAGCGATTGCGGGCCAAAGCCGGCGGTACCGCCATCCCGGTGCCTTTAGGTAACTAAAGGCACCGGGGTTGCGGTGCCACCGGCTTGGGCCCGCAATCGCTGCTCGCAGCTATATTTATTATTATTATTATTATTTATACGACTATTTGGGCACTTTTGGGGCCCTTAACGTGCTCGAAAACTCTTGAAACTTTGCACACGGGTCAGAACCCGCCGCCATTAGGGCCGGGCTGAAGATGGTACCCGGGCGTGGCAGGGGGGCTCGACAGCGCCACCTGGAAAGGGGTCCGAACACTTGGTCCATAAATCAAACACGCTTGTATGTACTAATATGAAACTCGGTACACATGTTGATCTCATCATTTCATATATACGTCGCACTTTTACTTTTTACCCCAGCCCAACAGGAAGTCGGTTATTTAAGGTTCTTTGTAAAACACTTGCAATGGAATTTTAATACTCCTCCTAGAGCTCTTATCCAAATTCTACGAAACTCAGTCAGCGTGAAGTCAAGACATTGAGGATGAAAGTTTGCGAGGGGATTTTTGATATCTCGAACGGTTTGGCCGTGGCGAGGAAACGAAATCATGGCGAGAAACGTGAAACAGGAAGTGTGTCATAACTTCAGCATACATCAACCGATCTTGATGAAACTTCAGGAGTGCGTTCGCTGTAAGAGGACTATCACATGGATGTGACTATTGTGTGTCAAAGTTATAGCGCCACCAACTGGCAGCAGGAAGTGTGTCACTTTCAAAATGCTTTAAAATCACCCTCTTATTTTAACCCGATTTGCTTCAATCTTCATCTGTATAATGTAAACATACGGCAGATGAAGACCTGTGAATGGATTCTTGATATCGTTGAAACTGTTGCCGTGGCGATGCATCAAACTTTACCATTCTTTTAGGATGCTTTTGAGACCCTTAGCATGCTTCAAATTGCATGAAACTCATCAGACATATCACATTTATTAGCCAGTAGACATGTGCAAAGTTTCAGAAACGGGCGTGGTGAGGGCTCAGTAGCGCCACCTTTTGACAAAAGTGGGGTTGTTAGTTTTATCTACAGTTACAAAAATCAGTATGTATATTGTACTCTTCGATCCGGACAACTTTCTAATTCACACTCAATAGCTAGGACCCACAGAAAGTCAGATATTTTAGTTTGAATGTAGTCATACTCCCTCTGAGCATATGTCTGAGCCTTTGCCTGTCTCTGTGTGTGTGTGTGTGTGTGTGTGTGTGTGTGTGTGTGTGTGTGTGTGTGTGTGTGTGTGTGTGTGTGTGTGTGTGTGTGTGTGTTAGCAGGGAGAGGGGGCTTAATTAACCATTTAACTGCTGTGTGTCTGGCCAGCATAAATAAAATACATTTCTTAAGCCTGGGATTTTTTAAATAAGTTTTTATTTTATTTTTTTATAAGTAAAGGCACATAGCCAGTTTAATTGTAGTGCATTGACAATAGTTTTATATAATTAGTTAATTAATTAAATTAACTTGGTCCATTAACTTGGTCTGAAAATTGGGTCCATAAATCAAACACACTTGCATATAATAATATTAAACTCGGTACACTTATAGATCTCATTAGCCCAAGCAACTTTAAGCCAGCAAAACAAAGTCGGTTGTTTCAGTCTGTATGTGAATGTTTTGCAAAACCAGCCTTTACATTTTTATTTCCCCCCTCTTAAGTAATTTTTAATTATTCCCACACCAAACTTCTTCAAAATTATGAAAATATATTAAAGATACTAAGGCATGTACTGGCCATCGGGACTACCGGGAGATTCCTGTTGGGCCGCGGTCTGGTTGGGCCGGCGGCCCGGCGCGTTATGTATTTTGTTTTTAAATCATTATTAATTGTAAATATATTCTATCGTAAGTAGGCTATATTGTTAAATTGTCCAATAGAGGTGTTCTGAAAATTCATGCTACCCATCGAGATTTGCTACTTACCGGTTATGCGCATGTGCAACGTCAGATATTTTTTTCTTTTTTTACAAAAGGTACATTTTCCCGTTATAATATATAACTTCCGTTTAAAAAATGCTTACTACCATATGAATATTTGTACGGTCAGCCACATGAAAAGGAATAACTGAAATTTTCAGTTACTATGAGGAAAGGTGTACTTTGACAAGTCAACGATGAATATTTTATGATAATTTTTAATTTTTACACCGTTTTAAAAGTAAAAAATAGTCGTCTACAGTATACAGTAGCTTCTCATAACTTAGAATTGTATTACAATTGTATTTCATAAGACTTTAATCGGCATTCTGTCATCAATTCGCGCTACGGTAGCATTTTTTGACAAGGAAGCAAAATTCGACAGAACACCGGACTTATGCGTCTCTCTCATGAAGCCGCATGAAGCTGACGCGAGCTGCGAGACTGACAGGTCTGACTGTCTGACACTGGCCAATCGGAATCAAGTTCAGATTCTAGACTTGAGAAGCGGCCGCTTACACCGTGTCCTAACTACACACGACGCCGCGACACGCGATAAAAGGTATCTTTTCCATGTTAATAAATCAGAGTTTTTGTCCTAACCATACGCGACGGCGACATGCGAAGTTTCTAATTTAGAAACGTTTCCTATTTCTGCGACGTCGCGGCTGACAGAATGAAGAAATTACACTGGTTATGAGTACACATTATTTATTTTTAGTTAAAAATAGGTCACTGTGCCACAAGCCATAACGGATAATTTACCTCAGATTTTGATAGTGTTCAAAAACATACGACTGTACTTCATAACAACGACAATAACTGGCAGATGCCACCAAATGTGTTAAAATAAATGAATTATTTGCTGGACTTAAGTGAAAAGGAAAGCCATTTAATGACCATAGCACATAGTTGACGTGAAAAAAGGAGTATTTTGCATATAAATATGCACATATAGACTATACATATTTTTTCGATTTGTATCCCTGAAAGTGCCTGGCAGAAGCCTATATCTACTGTCTGTGTCATAAATGTGAACATAATATTATCTACTGTCTGTGTCATAAATGTGAACATAAACTATATTTCATGAGGTGAAACATCACTGCCAGGAGCTACAGAATAGGGGAGCGTGGGGATAAATGTATAGGCCTAACGCGGGGTTAAATGTCCGGACATTTTACATAGTTTGTCAGTATCTAGCCGGCTGTCTTTCCGCTCTTTTTCTCTTGCTGCCAGAAGACGGTCTCCCGCGAATTTGCGGAACGTTTTGATTATATTTCGTGAAGATAATGGACAAAGAGTGTTTTGACATCATGAAAGTAAATTTTTTCATCGTAGATTTTTTTCTGTTTCCGGGTTGGATGTATACGCGTCCAAATCTAACTTTATATTGCCTTAATCACTGTCTTGTTGGCTCAAACACAGCACCGTTTTAAAACATGTCAGTAATTCCTAGCGACTGTTAGCTAGGTTTAAAATATGTAATACACAGCGGGGTTAGTTGTAACACTGCCACAATGATAATCAAATGAAAACGGAGCCACACAACTTTTCAGGTTTGAGTATACATTTAACTTTGTTGGACTTTCACAAACAATGTTGTAATTTAAAATGTTTAAAATTTAGTGCACTATGAATGATAGCTTATTTATTAATTAAAAATATGGCCTGTTTTTAATGTAATAAACCATTTAAATTTTTATTCTAAGCTCATTTGTATTATTATTAATGTTATTATTATTAATAATAATAATTGTACATGCAGCTGCCACACAAATCTAATTTAATTGCAATTACAATATTTATATGTTTATTTTATTTTATTTATTATTATTTATTGCAAAACCGTGCAGCCCTTTTCTACGTCTCTAGCTATGATATTGATCCATAACAAAAGGATGATTGGATGAGGAATTAAAAATGTTATTATTCACCATTTATTTTCTATAAGACCAGTGTTGGGGGTAACGAGTTACAAACGAGTTTGGGTAAGTAAAGTAACGCATTACACTGAAAATATTGGTAACTACACTACTTTACTATACTAAAGGAACGCGCTTTCCTGCGTTACCCAAGCCGTGTTTGCCTGTGTGGAGAGTTCCGTCTAGTGGTGCGTGCGCGCCGTTGCCATAGAGACCGATTTGAGTGAGAGAGAGAGGGAAGTGGAGAGAGAGAGACGGGTTTAAACAAATGGCAATATTCACATTACTTTCAGTTTATTGCTCGAAAGCACAAAAATATTTGAGTGAAATGTAGGCTATAGTAAATCCTAAGATTATTATTTGTGACATTAGCAGTGGTGGAAAGTAACTAATTACAAATACTTTCGTTACAGTACTTGAGTAGATTTTTTCATTTTTTCTACTCTCTTGAGTATAATTAAATTGTGGTACTTTTACTCTTACTTGAGTAAAATAAAAATAAAGTATTCAACTTCGCTACATTTATATTTCATAAAAAGTACAAAGTACTTTTACAAAGGTGCCGAATGCCGACGGAGCAACAGCTGAGATTTGACAGACACATTTCATAACCACTGCGGTGGAGCCCTGCGCTTCAGACAATAACAGACATATCTGAAGCACTTCAGCCAATAACAGACAGGTCTGACTCGGGTGCAAAACCAATCAAAACCTCCAGTTTGGCTGGGGGGCGGGGTGTTCACACCGCGCTTTGACGTTTCAATCACTGGCGCTCGTGTTTTAATCTAGCGCTAAAGTTTCAATATGTCAGTGAATGTGAGTATTCTGCTCATATTTATTTATGGCAACTACTGAAATGGGTCACACCATTGATAATACCAGAGCACTGAGCAGTTGAAGTAAATAAAAAAGCTCGGCTCATAACATGGACGCGGTTTGCAATGGACAGAGCAAGAATGTAAGTGTCTAAAATACATGCACACAGTTCAATTAATGGTAAAGCTCTCCCTGTTTAACAATACACTTTTTACAAAGCTGAAAAAACAGTGAAATGTGATCGCATGATTGATCTGTCTATCAGATGCATGTAAAAGCAGTTCGTTCCTATAGCAACAGTGGGCTCGCAGTCACAGCACATTTTCGGTTGGCTACGATGAAAAAAAGATCATTTAATTTAACATGATAATCATACCCCAGATTTTTTTTTTTGTTTTTGTTTTTTACTATTTTTAATCATACTGTTTATATTGTTTTTCATACTTTTTTTATCGGACCTCTCAATTAACCTTCTTTGCTTTCAATTATGAATGATTCGAATCAAAACATTCAAATGATCTTACCCACACTTACTTTTCAAAATTAGTAATAAAAAATTGCTCTTGACAACAGAGAAAGCTAGTAGTCTATATGTGGAGCACTTTTATCATTGATGGATGCACTTTTTTTGGGCTTCAAATTTTCTACAGTCATTCACTGCCATTATAAAGTTTGGAAGAGCCAGGCCAAATTTTAATTTAACTGTGATTGTATTCGACGGAACGCAGAAAGTCATATCTTCTAAGATGACTTGAGGGAGAGTAAATCGTGGGCTAATTTTAATTTTTGGGTGAACTATTCTTTTGAAAATACCTGACAGTTTGATAAACTCAGATATATTATAGCTATGTGTTTGTTTTCTTGTTTCATCAGTCAAAACATCACTATTTGCAAGTTATTATGTCCATATAAGACATTTCCTGAAATGTGTAAATTTAATACTTCTATGCATCAGTACTGGGCCTTCAGTATGAATGAAACAGATGACATGAGAGTTTTTTGCGCTCCAATTTCGCTACCATCTCCCCATTTTGGGTAAAAATAGAAAAATACTAAAGTACTTTGTAACGCAGTTACTTGAGTAGTTTTTAAGCAAACTACTTATTTACTCTTACTTGAGTCATATTATATTTCAGTACTTCTACTTGTACTCAAGTAAATTTTTACTTAAGTAGCAATACTTTTACTTAAGTACAATTTCTCAGTACTCTTTCCACCACTGGACATTAGAACAAAATATGTGGATATAAAAACATGTATATAGGCTAGGCTAAAGAACTAAATGAACGATCTCTATTTTCTAATTTCACTAAACATTTCATTAAGTTTCGTGGACATTTTATAAAACATGGATCTTAGGCTCATTTTGTAAACATAAATAACTGATTTAGATGCGCAAACTGGGTGCCGTTGCGGAGATGTAGGGTCCATGTTCGGTGCAGGTTCGGCTTCTTGTCGTTCATCCTCAGATGCGGCATCGCGTGCGCTGTTTGCCGCGCGCACCTTTCCGCTCTTTCGGACGCGTCAAGTAAAAACAAGGCTCGAAAGTCTTGGAAAACGAAATGAACAGGATTGTTGCAGGGTTCATTGTAGAAGACATGCTTCCCCTGTCGACCATTAATTCCCCAGGTTTAGAAAAATACATTTTAAATTAGGATTAAGCATTTTATGGGATAAAGTGACCTTTATTTTATTATTTTTCATTGACATCTTTTATTTTTTTTAAATTATTATTATTACCATGAGTCGAATAAAAAGCTGGTTTTGTTCTCAGGAGAAGAGTTTTATTCTCCCAGCCTGTTTTGAAACTTCTGTGATAAACACCATTTTAAAATTTTGAATTTTGAACCCCATTTTGTTTGTGAATTTTACAGTGCGGCATATTTATTTGTGCAGACAGGGATATTGTTCTTTCATGTCATTTTGTATACATTTTTACAATAAAGTGATGATAGGGCAAAAACTGATATGATGTTTGTCCATGTAGGCTACACGGTAAATTAAGAAACAGGAAAGTAAAGTAATAAGTAGTGAAGTTATTTTTCCAACGCAGTAACTAGTAAAGTAATCTCATTACAATTTACAGAAGTAACTAATTACTTTTTGAGTAACTACCCCAACACTGTATAAGACTATACCAATATTGGAACTATAGCCATTTTATTCCTTTTTTTAATTTAAGAATTATGTTTAAGTTTAAAAACAGACAGAATGGTTAAGTCAAAAAAGAAAAAACTCATTCATAGTGCTATACTGCCCTCTTGTGTTCAAAATTAGGTAGAACTATTGGATCAATATCCACACATTAATACAGTTGGCAATACAGTATAATAGGTAATACAGTAGGATTGGGGCCTTAAAAATCGCTAACTTAAAAAGTGAAATTAACGGACGTGCACACAAGACCAGGCTTGGGAGGGTTACTTTAAAAATGTATTCCGATACAGTTACAAATTATTTCATAAAAAAAGGGTCCCACTTTATATTAAATGGCTTTAAGTACTATATACTTTTTCAAAAAGTAACTACAATCTGATTAATACTTTTTTTGATGTAACTCACTAGATTTTTGTATCCTGATTACATAATGCCGTTGCATGTATTCTGTTGCTCCCACAAGACATTAGTCTGAATATTTTCCTGTATGAACAAAAAAGGAGTTTCCATTGTTCGCACACAAACACACATTCGATCGCGCCTCTCTCGTGACTGTGTGTGCGCGTCATGTGTTCTAGGCTGTGTGCATGCACTTCTGAAGCTGCGCAGAAAATAATAAAATGCCATGCGGAGGACTAACACAAAATGTGCACTGTAAAAAATTTCTTGTCAAATTAACAGTAACTTACTGGCAACAATTATCCAGTACTTGCTGTATTTCATTTAACAGTAAAATCACTGTAACACTAACTACAGTACTGTTAAGCATACTGTAAATTAAATAACATTATTTTACTGTAATTTCTTACCATATTAAAATACAGTATTACACTGGTAATTTTTAATAATACTGTATACTACGAAATTTTATTGTATTTATTTTATAGTGCTACTGTGTAACCTGTAGAAAATCCGTAGAAATATTATTTTAACTGTTAATGGGAAATAGAAAAAAGAACAATTGAAGCTTTAACTGCACAAGGTTTATTGTGTATTTTCAAACACATTAGTACATTTACATAATATACATTTAAATACATTAATACAATTAAATACATTAATAATAAAAATGTAATATAATACATTAAAAATCATGCATGACAATCATGAATAATTATGCATAAATACATGCAAAAAATTATCATGAACAGGTAAAATAGAAAAGATTAAAGCGGTGCTATCTGATCAATCTATTAGAAAGATAGTTCATAACAACTCATCCACCCACTCCTTGCTGGGGTAAAACAGCTTAAACTAGTCTAAGATGGTCTATTGGTTTGAGATAGACTGTCTAACTGGTCAGTTGCTGATTTTTAAGGGTTTTTGGCTGCTTTCTATCTAGAGGAACAGATTTGCAAGACTGGGAGACATATATAAACTAGCTTTGATGAGTAAACCACCAATCCAGATGACTATTACAAAATGACAAGTTATCCAGTGTCCTTTAAAAAAAAAAACTAAACACAAAACAACTTTCTCATGCACATGTGCCATGAAAAACTTGCATTACGGTATTAATAATCATTTATATGCAGACTTATGTTTTAACTTTTGCAATAGGAAGTTTTCTATCCAAGCTTTTATGCAATTGAACCTTAAACTGTACAACAACGTTTAGTGTGTGTTTTTTACACAACAATTCTTAACAACTTGATATACAAAATTCACAGATGGATAATAATCTGTTTAAAATGTTCTCAGTGGGTCAGTACTGGACCAAGGTATAGTGGTAGGTAGTAGTTAGTAGTAGAATAATTAAATTAGATTTACAATTCATCGGTTGTCAAGATGAAGGGTCTTCTTAACATGCACAGCTCACACCTGTGGAAAAGGAGAAAGACAAGACAGTTAAAATACAGTACGTTTTTGTTGTTGTTGTTTTGGCTAAACAGCAAAAACAGACAAAATGATGTCTAAAGTGTAATTCACTTAATACTAAAATCTTGTTTGTTGGACTGTTGTTAAAATCAATTCATTTACGAACACGTGAAAACATAGGCTAGATTTTGCTTGTGTGATACTAAGTTACATGAATTAAAAAAAGCTTGACAAGGCATCGTTCTCTTCAAATGAGTACATGTCAGTTAGTAAAAAAAAATGATATTATAGCAGACAATACTGTACATGTAACATGTCACACATAGCTTTGTATTTTGGACAAAAATGCACCTTGGGCGCTTTCCGCGGTCCATCAGTAAGTTAATCACTGAGGTAACGTTAACGTTAAATGGCAGAACGCCAGGTCAGGATTTACACGAAAATAAGCGTGAAAAAATCAATAAGAGAAATCGACACTTTAATTTTATAACAATAAATCCGAATCCTAACCTTTGATATCCGATTTCAGGATCGATTTTCAATTCCTAACCCTAGTTATAAAATAATGAACGTGCGGGCGCTTCCACCGACTTAACGTGGTAAATAACAAAATGATTAGACCATTTTGACCTTATAAGAGGTTACATATGAAATGTATGTTAATAAAATCACATTAATCAGCTAAGTTAGCCAGGCTATCAACAATCCGCGTCTGACTTATACAGACGTTATAGAACAATTCCGCGGCCAGTTCTTTCTAACGTATCTGTTAACGCAAGTAACTGATATGGTTTGCATAAAAATATGAATTACTAACCAGATATGTATGGCGAAAACGTCGACAGCAACGCGATGCACTGCCTTCGCGTTCTTACAGAGGGAAGAGAACTGAAGAGTTCTTCATAAAACGGCAGCTTGTTGTTATTTTTCGCGGTCATTTCGTACTAATGTATTTGAATTTACAGTAACATGTCCCAAATGGCTACATTGAAGAGTAGCCATATCATATACATATTATATTAAAATGTCTAGAATAGATAGAAATCGTGGTCAGGTATTCTAAATAACTTGAAAGTTATTTGCTAGAATCCGTATGCATACATATAAGAATTATTACTCACCAGATGAAGAAGTTCCAGGTCGGCAGACGTCGACAGCAGCACCACTGACACGACAGAAACTCTTCCAAAGTCAAATGCTCTCATGTCTACACCCCACTGACACAAATTATGTCATAAATTATGACTGTTAATGGTCAACCAGTGCTACATTTTTATTTTAAATGTAAGAATAACATTAGTAGGCTAGCAATTTTTCCCGTGGAACTGGGTGTGGTGATTTTCGCGGTCAATTTGCACTGCTGTATTTAGATTAACAGTAACTGATAATTTCCCAGAATGCATTGAAATTCAACAGTAACATACTGTCAACTGTGTGCACAGTACATAACTGTTGGAAAAACAGTTTAATACTGTGAAAACAACCAAATCTACTGTAACTTACTGTACATAGATTATACAGTAAGAAACTGTTGAGAAAAACAGTATAATCCTGTGAAAACAACAGAAATCGTTTACAGTGTGTGAGAAAATCCATTTGATTGTAGTTTAAGTGAGAAATAATTTCAGTGCTCTGGTCAATAGCTGTAGAGTGAAAACTGGTGTGTGCAGTATACAGCTTTCACAGAAAGAGAATGATGTGAGCACGTACGATTGGCAGTGAGTCCTGTGTGTGGACAAAATAGCTCAATAAGAGTAATAAAATACATGTGAAAAAAATCACATCATAATGTTTTAAAGAAGAGTGGTTTGATTAAAGTGGTGTAAATATACCCGATCCGGCAAAGATGGCAGTATCGGAGCTGATACCGATCCTGAGTATCGGATCGGCGCATCCCTAAATACTATAATGTAAACACAGTACAGATGTAGACCTGGATGTACACCTGACCTTTCAGAAGGTTGCTCACGCATACTTTGTGGTTAAAATGTGCCCTCAATGTGCACTTTTGCAGAGCCTTCACTGATGCAAGCTCTTCAGCACACTTCTTTTTGACAGTCAAAGCGGGGGTTATGTTTTTGCATGTCAAGTATAAATATAGCTGCGAGCAGCGATTGCGGGCCCAAGCCGGTGGCACCGCAACCCCGGTGCCTTTAGTTACCTAAAGGCACCGGGATGGCGGTACCGCCGGCTTTGGCCCGCAATCGCTGCTCGCAGCTATATTTATATATATATATATATATATATATATATATATATAAAGCCGGTGGCACCGCACCCTTGGTGCTTTTAGGGTTATTCTACATGACGTGCAAAAACGTAACCCCCGCTTTGACTGTCAAAAAGAAGTGTGCTGAAGAGCTTGCAGCAGTGAAGGCTCTGCAAAAGTGCGGATCGAGGGCACATTTTAACCACAAAGTATGCATGAGCAACCTTCTGAAAGGTCAGGTGTACATCAAGGTCTACATCTGTACTGTGTTTACATTATAGTATGTAGGGATGCGCCGATCCGATACTCAGGATCGTTATCAGCTCCGATACTGCCATCTTTGCCGGATCGGGTATATTTACACCACTTTAATCAAACCACTCTTCTTTAAAACATTACGATGTGATTTTTTCCACATGTATTTTGTTACTCTTATTGAGCTATTTTGTCCGCATAAAAGATTCACTGCCAATCGTACGTGCTCACATTAGGGCTGGGCGATATATCGATATAAAAAATATATCGATATATTTTTAAATGCGATATGGAATTGGACCATATCGCATATATCGATATAGTTCAAATATGCGCTGTAATCCTTGCTCCAAGCAAGCTGCTGACCGGAGCCCACAGCACTGCTCCCCGCGCGTGAAACTGTGTGCTGCAGAAGCCCCAGCCGCAAGCCATCGATAACCCGGAACGGTGTTTCCTACAGTCTTTCTCCCGCGGCCGCCACACCAAACATCATCCGGCCGCGGCTGCAGCAGCTTCTCAGTGAAGTCCGGTATTGTGCACGCACTATTGTGTTGTTAGCCCCGTAAAGGCATAACAAATGTAAACCACCATAAAGTTTTCGCACTATTCCAAGCCTTCTAAAGTCGTTCAATAGCATAATGTGAGGTAAAAATGAATATATAGTCATGAATATATAGTTAAGTTAATGGAAACTGGTCTCTCCTCCATCATTCTCCATTCAGCAGCATTCAAACAGCGCATCGCGTTCTGTTACGACAGTAACACGACGAAACTCTCTTCAAGATCAATGTTCCCATTATTATACTTTATTTGTGTTACATTTATATGGTTTTCATAAAATGACTTTCTTACTGGAGTTTATAGCGCTTTCTAAATCATATTACTTTCTCCTGGGTGTCTGTTATTACAGCGCTGGACTAGAGAGCACGCGTACTGTAACTTAAATTTAAAACTGTTAAAAGAAAAGGATCAATAAAATGTTGCATAGATATAATAAGCATCAAATATCTCTACTTTGTGCTTAAACTTTTAAATGTGAAGCGCTGCGCCTGTACACTGTGACTTCGCGTTGCTTCAAGTGCTTCATTTTGCGCACGGGATGTGCATAATCGATTTGCCGCTCTAAATTAGGGCCTTTCATACTATAATATTTAGACAGGTTTAGCCTAAACACCGGGGGCAAGGGAGTGTGGTCATGGGAATATCCCTGCCACCACAGCGGGAAAAGTTCTAGAGGAAACACTGTGAAAAAGCTCACTGCAAATTAATTTTCACACGAGCTTTGATAAAAAAAAATAAAATAAAAAGGTACTCCTGTTGTTATACAGTATTTATGTTTACATTTTCTTGTTAATTGAACAGCTGAGCATTTAATTGTGAACCAGGTGAAGAAGCCTTTTTATTATTTATTAATTTTTCACCTGATTTTTCACCTGTTCACTGAAATTTTTCATTTGATTTTTCACCTGTTCACTGAAATAGCTTGTTTCTATAAAACTAGGCTACTTGTGACTCATATTTGGCTTTGACTGAACATTTGCTCTCACTTTGCGGAAATATCGCGATATATATCGTATATTGATATTAGGAAAAATATATCGGGATATGACTTTTGGTCCATATCGCCCAGCCCTAGCTCACATCATTCTCTTTCTGTGAAAGCTGTACTGCATTCACCAGTTTTCACTCTACAGCTGGTGACCAGAGCACTGAAATTATTTCTCACTTAAACTACAATCAAATGGATTTTCCCACACATTTTGCATTAGTCCTCTGCATGGCATTTTATTATTTTCTGAGCAGCTTCAGAAGTGCATGCACACAGCCTAGAACACATGACACGCACACACAGTCACGAGAGAGGCGCGATCGAACTCTGTGTGTGTTTGTGTGTGAACAATGGAAACTCCATTTTGTTCATACAGGAAAATATTCAGACTAATGTCTTGTGGGAGCAACAGAATACATGTAACAGCATTATGTAATCAGGAAACAAAAATCCAGTAACTGTATATTATTACAGTGAGTTACATCAAAAAAAGTAATCAGATTGTAGTTACTTTTTGAAAAAGTATAAAGTACTTAAAGCCAATTAATATAAAGTGGGACCCTTTTTTATGAAATAATTTGTAACTGTATCGGAATACATTTTTTAAAGTAACCCTCCCAAGCCTGGTCTTGTGTGGACGTCGTGAAATTAGAAAATAGAGATCGTTCATTTAGTTCTTTAGCCTATATACATGTTTTTATATCCACATATTTTGTTCTAATGTCACAAATAATAATCTTAGGGTTTACTATAGCCTACATTTCACTCAAATATTTTTGTACTTTCGAGCAATAAACTGAAAGTAATGTGAATATTGCCATTCAGGGCTGGACTGGGACAAAAAATCAGCCCTGGACACTTCATCCAGACCGGCCCACTATGCAAACACACACACACACACGTGCATTAATCTATACGTGCATTAATCTGCATGTAAAATTACTGATTAGATTTTATTTACTATCAAAACCAAGAAAAAAACTATTAAAATAATAAACAAAGGGAATGGAAATGATTTTATAAGGCTTTTTTGTAAATAACTGGTCTGAATTTATGTACCACTTAATATTTTAATAGAATATTCTTAGGCTATACTACATATATTTCATGAAGTGCAACATCACGGTGAGGACCTACAGAAATATATATTCTGTAGCTCCTGGCAGTGATGTTTCACCTCATGAAATATAGTTTATATAATATAGCATAAGAATATTCTGTTACAATATTATGTTCACATTTATGACACAGACAGTAGATAATATTATGTTCACATTTATGACACAGACAGTATAGGCTTCTGCCAGGCACTTTCAGGGAGACAAATTGAAAAAATATGTATTTATGTGCATATTTATATGCAAAATACTCCTTTTTTCACATCAACTATGTGCTATGGTCATTAAATGGCTATCCTTTTCACTTAAGTCCAGCAAATAATTCATTTATTTTAACACATTTGGTGGCATCTGCCTCAAGTTATTGTCGTTGTTATGAAATACAGTCGTATGTTTGCATAGAATTCATTTTGAACACTATAATATTACATGCTTTCAAAATCTGAGGTAAATTATCCGTTATGGCTTGTGGCACAGTGACCTATTTTTAACTAAAAATAAATAATGTGTACTCATAACCAGTGTAATTTCTTCATTCTGTCAGCCGCGACATCGCAGAAATAGGAACCGTTTCTAAATTAGAAACTTCGCATGTCGCCGTCGCGTCTGGTTAGGACAAAAACTCTGATTTACATGGAAAAGATACCTTTTATCGCGTGTCGCGGCGTCGTGTGTAGTTAGGACATATTGTACTGTAACGGTAGTCGATACGCGTTCTTCTGATCATTAAAAAGAATGAGGTTATATTGACAGATGAATAGGCTACGCTCAGTTTATCAAATACGCTCAGTTTATTAAATGTCTCTTGCAAACTATGAAGAGACAATGATGAATCAATACACACTGACATGGCGATGCTGGACTGATTCTTTATTTACACCATCATACAGTAATTTTGTCGGTTGTTTATTACAGATATTAGCATGCATTTTATTGATCATCAGCTAATTTCATCAATAGACATCAATAAGAGAGAGTGGCAACAGCCCTTGTAAGAGTCAAGAGATCATTTCTTTCTTTACTTGAAGATGATTGTGTAGATGATTAAGCGTCTCTGACTTACTTTCACTTTTATTTGCGATGTTTGCACGTTGGTTTGACGCTCAGCTGCTGCTTATCTGCGGCGGTGATGCGTGTCGCAGTAGCGCCGACATGTCTGACTATAACAGCCTGTAAACGCTCTCACTCGTTTATTTTTTAGCATTTTTGGGAGGAGTAAAATATACATGTGTGATATCAACAACCAGATTGCGTTTACACGTAAAGATCCGAACACAATGCGAGCCAGACTACCTCCAGATGGTCAGGCAAATCGATCACAATCCGATCACAACGTAATACCTTGCATTGATATTTCTTTTTTATTATCCGGATAACTTATCTGGATACAGATCGCATTTTAATACCAGGTGTAGGGGTCTCAGAGACGAGACCGGCGAGAAACTTCACGAGACCTGCGGAATGCCTCCACAGGGCGGGGAGATACTATACTGCCTATGGGAGCGGCCGCTTCTCCGCTCTTGATTCCGATTGGCCAGTGTCAGACAGTCAGACCTGTCAGTCTCGCAGCTGGACCAAGTTTATGGACCAAGTTAATTTAATTAATAAACTAATTATATAAAACTATTGTCAATGCACTACAATTTAACTGGTTATATTATGCATTCACTTATAAAAATTAAAATAAAAACTTATTTAAAACATACCAGGCTTAAGAAATGTATTAAGAAATTACACAGCAGAAAAAAACACACAGCACTGAAAGGGTTAAGTTAAGCCCCTCCCCCTACTAACACACACACAGAGAGAGACAGAGATGTAGGCTCAAAGGGAGCATGACCAGATTCAAACAAACATATCTTACTTTCTGTGGGTCCTAGTTAAAGAGTGTCAATTAGAAAGTTGTCCGGCTCGAGGAGTACAATATACATACTGATTTTTGTAACTGTAGATAAAACTAACAACCCAACTTTTGTCAAAAGGTGGCGCTACTGAGCCCTCACCACGCCCGTTTCTGAAACTTTGCACATGTCTACTGGCTAATAAATGTGATGTGTCTGAGGAGTTTCATGCAATTTGAAGCATGCTAAGGGTCTCAAAAGCATCCTAAAAGAATGGTAAAGTTTGATGCGTCACCACGGCAACAGTTTCAAAGATATTAAGAATCCATTCACAGGTCTACATCTGCCGTATGTTTACATTATACAGATGAAGTTTGAAGCAAATCGGGTTAAAATAAGAGGGTGATTTCAAAGCATTTTGAAAGTGACACACTTCCTGCTGCCAGTTGGTGGCGCTATAACTTTGACACACAATAGTCACATCCATGTGATCGTCCTCTTACGGCGAACACACTCCTGAAGTTTCATCAAGATCAGTTAATGTATGCTGAAGTTAGGACACACTTCCTGTTTCACGTTTCTCACCATAATTTTGTTTCCTCGCCACAGCCAAACCGTTCGAGATATCAAAAATCCCCTCGCAATTTTTGATCGTCTATGTCTTGACTTCAGGCTGACCGAGTTTCGTTCCATGCGGATGAATGCTCTAGGAGGAGTACATTAAATTCCATTGCAAGCATTTTAAAAAAAAACGTAAATATCTGACTTCCTGTTGGGCTGGGGTAAAAAGTAAAAGTGCGATGAATATATGAAACGATGAGATCGACATGTGTACCGAGTTTCATATTATTACATGCAAGCGTGTTTGATTTATGGACAAAGTGTTCAGACCCTGTTCCAGGGGGCGCTGACGAGCCGCCCTGCAGCGCCCGGGTACCAGCTTCAGCCCGGCTCTGATGGCCGCGGGTTCTGACCCGTGTGCAAAGTTTCAAGAGTTTTTGAGCATGTTAAGGGTCCCAAAAGTGCCCGGATAGTCGTTAGAAAAAAAAAAAAAAAAAAAAAAAAAAAAAAAAAATAATCCTAAGGAAAACAATAGGGCCTTCGCCCTTTCAGGGCTTGGGCCCTAATAACCCTAAAAGCACCAAGGTGGCGGTGCCACCGGCTTTATATATATATATATATATATAAATATAGCTGCGAGCAGCGATTGCGGGCCAAAGCCGGCGGTACCGCCATCCCGGTGCCTTTAGGTAACTAAAGGCACCGGGGTTGCGGTGCCACCGGCTTGGGCCCGCAATCGCTGCTCGCAGCTATATTTAGGGCCCAAGCCCTGAAAGGGCGAAGGCCCTATTGTTTTCCTTAGGATTATTTTTTTTTTTTTCTAACGACTATCCGGGCACTTTTGGGGCCCTTAACATGCTCAAAAACTCTTGAAACTTTGCACACGGGTCAGAACCCGCGGCCATCAGAGCCGGGCTGAAGCTGGTACCCGGGCGTGGCAGGGCGGCTCGTCAGCGCCCCCTGGAACAGGGTCTGAACACTTTGTCCATAAATCAAACACGCTTGCATGTAATAATATGAAACTCGGTACACATGTCAATCTCATCGTTTCATATATTCATCGCACTTTTACTTTTTACCCCAGCCCAACAGGAAGTCAGATATTTACGGTTGTTTTTAAAACGCTTGCAATGGAATTTAATGTACTCCTCCTAGAGCATTCATCCGCATGGAACGAAACTCGGTCAGCCTGAAGTCAAGACATAGACGATCAAAAATTGCGAGGGGATTTTTGATATCTCGAACGGTTTGGCTGTGGCGAGGAAACAAAATTATGGTGAGAAATGTGAAACAGGAAGTGTGTCCTAACTTCAGCATACATTAACTGATCTTGATGAAACTTCAGGAGTGTGTTCGCCGTAAGAGGACGATCACATGGATGTGACTATTGTGTGTCAAAGTTATAGCGCCACCAACTGGCAGCAGGAAGTGTGTCACTTTCAAAATGCTTTGAAATCACCCTCTTATTTTGACCCGATTTGCTTCAAACTTCATCTGTATAATGTAAACATACGGCAGATGTAGACCTGTGAATGGATTCTTAATATCTTTGAAACTGTTGCCGTGGCGACGCATCAAACTTTACCATTCTTTTAGGATGCTTTTGAGACCCTTAGCATGCTTCAAATTGCATGAAACTCCTCAGACACATCACATTTATTAGCCAGTAGACATGTGCAAAGTTTCAGAAACGGGCGTGGTGAGGGCTCAGTAGCGCCACCTTTTGACAAAAGTTGGGTTGTTAGTTTTATCTACAGTTACAAAAATCAGTATGTATATTGTACTCCTCGAGCCGGACAACTTTCTAATTGACACTCTTTAGCTAGGACCCACAGAAAGTAAGATATGTTTGTTTGAATCTGGTCATGCTCCCTTTGAGCCTACATCTCTGTCTCTCTGTGTGTGTGTGTGTGTGTGTTAGTAGGGGGAGGGGCTTAACTTAACCATTTCAGTGCCGTGTGTTTTTTTCTGCTGTGTAATTTCTTAATACATTTCTTAAGCATGGTATGTTTTAAATAATTTTTTATTTTATTTTTTATAAATGAAGGCATAATATAACCCGTTAAATTGTAGTGCATTGACAAAAGTTTTATATAATTAGTTTATTAATTAAATTAACTTGGTCCATAAACTTGGTCCAGCTGCGAGACTGACAGGTCTGACTGTCTGACACTGGCCAATCGGAATCAAGAGGGGAGAAGCGGCCGCTCCCATAGGCAGTATAGTATCTCCCCGCCCTGTGGAGGCATTCCGCCGGTCTCGTCTCTGAGACCCCTACACCTGGTATTAAAATGCGATCTGTATCCAGATAAGTTATCCGGATAATAAAAAAGAAATGTTAATGCAAGGTATTGCGTTGTGATCGGATTGTGATCGATTTGCCTGACCATCTGGAGGTAGTCTGGCTCGCATTGTGTTCGGATCTTTACGTGTAAACGCAATCTGGTTGTTCATATCACACCTGTATATTTTACTCCTCCCAAAAATGCTAAAAAATAAACGAGTGAGAGCGTTTACAGGCTATGTTATAGTCAGAGATGACGGCGCTACTGCGACACGCATCACCGCCGCAGATGAGCAGCAGCTGAGCGTCAAACCAACGTGCAAACATCGCAAATAAAAGTGAAAGTAAGTCATAGACGCTTAATCATCTACACAATCATCTTCAAGTAAAGAAATAAATGATCTCTTGACTCTTACAAGGGCTGTTGCCACTCTCTCTTATTGATGTCTATTGATGAAATTAGCTGATGATCAATAAAATGCATGCTAAAATCTGTAATAAACAACCGACAAAATTACTCTGTATGATGGTGTAAATAAAGAATCAGTCCAGCATCGCCATGTCAGTGTGTATTGATTCATCATTGTCTCTTCATAGTTTGCAAGAGACATTTAATAAACTGAGCGTATTTGATAAACTGAGCGTAGCCTATTCATCTGTCAATATAACCTCATTCTTTTTAATGATCAGAAGAACTCGTATCGACCACCGTTACAGTACAATATGTCCTAACTACACACGACGCCGCGACACCCGATAAAAGGTATCTTTTCCATGTAAATCAGAGTTTTTGTCCTAACCAGACGCGACGGCGACATGCGAAGTTTCTAATTTAGAAACGGTTCCTATTTCTGCGACGTCGCGGCTGACAGAATGAAGAAATTACACTGGTTATGAGTACACATTATTTATTTTTAGTTAAAATTAGGTCACTGTGCCACAAGCCATAACGGATAATTTAGCCTACCTCAGATTTTGAAAGCATGTAATATTATAGTGTTCAAAATGAATTCTATGCAAACATACGACATTTTATAACAACGACAATAACTTGAGGCAGATGCCACCAAATGTGTTAAAATAAATGAATTATTTGCTAGACTTAAGTGAAAAGGATAGCCATTTAATGACCATAGCACATAGTTGATGTGAAAAAAGGAGTATTTTGCATATAAATATGCACATAAATACATATTTTTTCAATTTGTCTCCCTGAAAGTGCCTGGCAGAAGCCTATACTGTCTGTGTCATAAATGTGAACATAATATTATCTACTGTCTGTGTCATAAATGTGAACATAATATTGTAACATAATATTCTTATGCTATATTATATAAACTATATTTCATGAGGTGAAACATCACTGCCAGGAGTTACAGAATATATATTTCTGTAGGTCCTCACCGTGATGTTGCACTTCATGAAATATATATAGTATAGCCTAAGAATATTCTATTAGAATATTAAGTGGCACATAAATTCAGACCAGTTATTTACAATAAAGCCTTATAAAATCATTCCCATTCCCTTTGTTTATTATTTAATAGTTTTTTCTTGGTTTTGATAGTAAATAAAATCTAATCAGTAATTTTACATGCAGATTAATGCACGTATAGATTAATGCACGTGTGTGTGTGTGTGTGTGTTTGCATAGTGGGCCGGTCTGGATGAAGTGTCCAGGGCTGATTTTTTTGTCCCAGTCCAGCCCTGAATGGCAATATTCACATTACTTTCAGTTTATTGCTCGAAAGTACAAAAATATTTGAGTGAAATGTAGGCTATAGTAAACCCTAAGATTATTATTTGTGACATTAGAACAAAATATGTGGATATAAAAACATGTATATAGGCTAAAGAACTAAATGAACGATATCTATTTTCTAATTTCACGACGTCCACACAAGACCAGGCTTGGGAGGGTTACTTTAAAAAATGTATTCTGATACAGTTACAAATTATTTCATAAAAAAGGGTCCCACTTTATATTAATTGGCTTTAAGTACTATATACTTTTTCAAAAAGTAACTGCAATCTGATTACTTTTTTTGATGTAACTCACTGTAACAAGATACAGTTACTGGATTTTTGTTTCCTGATTACATAATGCTGTTACATGTATTCTGTTGCTCCCACAAGACATTAGTCTGAATATTTTCCTGTATGAAAAAAATGGAGTTTCCATTGTTCACACACAAACACACACAGAGTTCGATCGCGCCTCTCTCGTGACTGTGTGTGCGTGTCATGTGTTCTAGGCTGTGTGCATGCACTTCTGAAGCTGCTCAGAAAATAATAAAATGCCATGCAGAGGACTAATGCAAAATGTGTGGGAAAATCCATTTGATTGTAGTTTAAGTGAGAAATAATTTCAGTGCTCTGGTCAACAGCTGTAGAGTGAAAACTGGTGAATGCAGTATACAGCTTTCACAGAAAGAGAATGATGTGAGCACGTACGATTGGCAGTGAATCCTTTATGCGGACAAAATAGCTCAATAAGAGTAACAAAATACATGTGGAAAAAATCACATCGTAATGTTTTAAAGAAGAGTGGTTTGATTAAAGTGGTGTAAATATACCCGATCCGGCAAAGATGGCAGTATCGGAGCTGATAACGATCCTGAGTATCGGATCGGCGCATCCCTACATACTATAATGTAAACAAAGTACAGATGTAGACCTTGATGTACACCTGACCTTTCAGAAGGTTGCTCATGCATACTTTGTGGTTAAAATGTGCCCTCGATCCGCACTTTTGCAGAGCCTTCACTGCTGCAAGCTCTTCAGCACACTTCTTTTTGACAGTCAAAGCGGGGGTTATGTTTTTGCACGTCATGTAGAATAACCCTAAAAGCACCAAGGGTGCGGTGCCACCGGCTTTATATATATATATATATATATAGAAATATAGCTGCGAGCAGCGATTGCGGGCCAAAGCCGGCGGTACCGCCATCCCGGTGCCTTTAGGTAACTAAAGGCACCGGGTTTGCGGTGCCACCGGCTTGGGCCCGCAATCGCTGCTCGCAGCTATATTTATTATTATTATTATTATTATTTATACGACTATTTGGGCACTTTTGGGGCCCTTAACGTGCTCGAAAACTCTTGAAACTTTGCACACGGGTCAGAACCCGCGGCCATTAGGGCCGGGCTGAAGATGGTACCCGGGCGTGGCAGGGGGACTCGACAGCGCCACCTGGAAAGGGGTCCGAACACTTGGTCCATAAATCGAACACGCTTGTATGTAATAATATGAAACTCGGTACACATGTTGATCTCATCATTTCATATATACGTCGCACTTTTACTTTTTACCCCAGCCCAACAGGAAGTCGGTTTTTTAAGGTTCTTTATAAAACACTTGCAATGGAATTTTTAATACTCCTCCTAGAGCTCTTATCCAAATTCTACGAAACTCAGTCAGCGTGAAGTCAAGACATTGAGGATGAAAGTTTGCGAGGGGATTTTTGATATCTCGAACGGTTTGGCCGTGGCGAGGAAATGAAATCATGGCAAAAAATGTGAAACAGAAAGTGTGTCATAACTTCAGCATACATCAACCGATCGTGATGAAACTTCAGGAGTGTGTTCGCTGTAAGAGGACGATCACATGGATGTGACTATTGTGTGTCAAAGTTATAGCGCCACCAACTGGCAGCAGAAAGTGTGTCATTTTCAAAATGCTTTGAAATCACCCTCTTATTTTAATCCAATTTGCTTCAAACTTCATCTGTATAATGTAAACATACGGCAGATGTAGACCTGTGAATGGATTCTTGATATCTTTGAAACTGTTGCCGTGGCGACGCATCAAACTTTCCAATTCTTTTAGGATGCTTTTGAGACCCTTAGCATGCTTCAAATTGCATGAAACTCATCAGACACATCACATTTAATAGCCAGTAGACATGTGCAAAGTTTCAGAAACGGGCGTGGTGAGGGCTCAGTAGCGCCACCTTTTGACAAAAGTGGGGTTGTTAGTTTTATCTACAGTTACAAAAATCAGTATGTATATTGTACTCCTCAAGCCGGACAACTTTCTAATTCACACTCAATAGCTAGGACCCACAGAAAGTCAGATATTTTAGTTTGAATGTAGTCATACTCCCTCTGAGCATATGTCTGAGCCTTTGCCTGTCTCTCTGTGTGTGTGTGTGTGTGTGTGTGTGTGTGTGTGTGTGTGTGTGTGTGTGTGTGTGTGTGTGTGTGTGTGTGTTAGCAGGGAGGGGGGCTTAATTAACCATTTAACTGCTGTGTGTCTGGCCAGCATAAATAAAATACATTTCTTAAGCCTGGGATTTTTTAAATAAGTTTTTATTTTATTTTTTATAAGTAAAGGCACATAGCCAGTTTAATTGTAGTGCATTGACAATAGTTTTATATAATTAGTTCATTAATTAAATTAACTTGGTCCATTAACTTGGTCTGAAAATTGGGTCCATAAATCAAACACACTTGCATATAATAATATTAAACTCGGTACACTTATAGATCTCATTAGACCAAGCAACTTTAAGCCAGCAAAACAGGAAGTCGGTTGTTTCAGTCTGTATGTGAATGTTTTGCAAAACCAGCCTTTACATTTTTATTTCCCCCCTCTTAAGTAATTTTTAATTATTCCCATACCAAACTTCTTAAAAATTATGAAAATATATTAAAGATACTAAGGCATGTACTGGCCATCGGGACTACCGGGAGATTCCTGGTGGGCCGCGGTCTGGTTGGGCCGGCGGCCCGGCGCGTTATGTATTTTGTTTTTAAATCATTATTTATTGTAAATATATTCTATCGTTAGTATATTGTTAAATTCCGGACTTATGCGTCTCTCTCATGAAGCCGCATGAAGCTGACGCGAGCTGCGAGAAGGTCTGACTGTCTGACACTGGCCAATCGGAATCAAGTTCAGATTCTAGACTTGAGAAGCGGCCGCTTACACCGTGTCCTAACTACACACGACGCCGCAACACGCGACAAAAGGTATCTTTTCCATGTTAATGAGAGTTTGTCCTAACCAGACGCGACGGCGATATGCGAAGTTTCTAATTTAGAAACGGTTCCTATTTCTGCGACGTCGCGGCTGACAGAATGAAGAAATTACACTGGTTATGAGTACACATTATTTATTTTTAGTTAAAAATAGGTCACTGTGCCACAAGCCATAACGGATAATTTACCTCAGATTTTGAAAGCATTATAGTGTTCAAAATGAATTATGCAAACATACGACTGTACTTCATAACAACGACAATAACTGGCAGATGCCACCAAATGTGTTAAAATAAATGAATTATTTGCTGGACTTAAGTGAAAAGGAAAGCCATTTAATGACCAGAGCACATAGTTGACATGAAAAAAGGAGTATTTTGCATATAAATATGCACATATAGCCTATACATATTTTTTCGATTTGTATCCCTGAAAGTGCCTGACAGAAGCCTATATCTGTCTGTGTCATAAATGTGAACATAATATTATCTACTGTCTGTGTCATAAATGTGAACATAAACTATATTTCATGAGGTGAAACATCACTGCCAGGAGCTACAGAATAGGGGAGCGCGGGGAAAAATGTAACACGGACATTTTACATAGTTTGTCAGTATCTAGCCGGCTGTCTTTCCGCTCTTTTTCTCTTGCTGCCAGAAGACGGTCTCCCGCGAATTTGCGGAACGTTTTGATTATATTTCGTGAAGATAATGGACAAAGAGTGTTTTGACATCATGAAAGTAAATTTTTTCATCGTAGATTTTTTTCTGTTTCCGGGTTGGATGTATACGCGTCCAAATCTAACTTTATATTGCCTTAATCTCTGTCTTGTTGGCTCAAACACAGCACCGTTTTGAAACATGTCAGTAATTCCTAGCGACTGTTAGCTAGGTTTAAAATATGTAATACACAGCGGGGTTAGTTGTAACAGTGTTCCAACTGCTGCCACAATGATAATCAAATGAAAACGGAGCCACACAACTTTTCAGGTTTGAGTATACATTTAACTTTGGTGGACTTTCACAAACAATGTTGTAATTTAAAATGTTTAAAATTTAGTGCACTATGAATGATAGCTTATTTATTTATTAAAAATATGGCCTGTTTTTAATGTAATAAACCATTTAAATTTTTATTCTAAGCTCATTTGTATTATTATTAATGTTATTATTATTAATAATAATAATTGTACATGCAGCTGCCACACAAATCTAATTTAATTGCAATTACAATATTTATATGTTTATTTTATTTTATTTATTATTATTTATTGCAAAACCGTGCAGCCCTTTTCTGCGTCTCTAGCTATGATATTGATCCATAACAAAAGGATGATTGGATGAGGAATTAAAAATGTTATTATTCACCATTTATTTTCTATAAGACCAGTGTTGGGGTTAACGAGTTACAAACGAGTTTGGGTAAGTAAAGTAACGCATTACACTGAAAATATTGGTAACTACACTACTTTACTATACTAAAGGAACGCGCTGTCCTGCGTTACCCAAGCCGTGTTTGCTTGTGTGGAGAGTTCCGTCTAGTGGTGCGTGCGCGCCGTTGCCATAGAGACCGATTTGAGTGAGAGAGAGGGAAGTGGAGAGAGACGGGTTTCAAAAAATGGCAATATTCACATTACTTTCAGTTTATTGCTCGAAAGCACAAAAATATTTGAGTGAAATGTAGGCTATAGTAAATCCTAAGATTATTATTTGTGACATTAGAACAAAATATGTGGATATAAAAACATGTATATAGGCTAGGCTAAAGAACTAAATGAACGATCTCTATTTTCTAATTTCACTAAACATTTCATTAAGTTTCGTGGACATTTTATAAAACATGGATCTTAGGCTCATTTTGTAAACATAAATAACTGATTTAGATGCGCAAACTTTGTGCCGTTGCGGAGATGTAGGCTCCATGTTCGGTGCAGGTTCGGCTTCTTGTCGTTCATCCTCGGATGCGGCATCGCGTGCGCTGTTTGCCGCGCGCACCTTTCCGCTCACTCGGACGCGTCAAGTAAAAACAAGGCTCGAAAGTCTTGGAAAACGAAATGAACAGGATTGTTGCAGGGTTCATTGTAGAAGACATGCTTCCCCTGTCGACCATTAATTCCCCAGGTTTAGAAAATACATTTTAAATTAGGATTAAGAATTTTATGGGATAAAGTGACCTTTATTTTATTATTTTTCATTGACATCTTTTTTTTTTTTTTTAATTATTATTATTACCATCCCAGCCAACACAGTCATGTGGGGCCCACATTGGTTTGACCTGGGCTATCTAACTGGGACCCAGCCAGTTTTGTCCATGGTTTCCATGGTGGCCCTACATGGGTTTGCCCATATGAAATGAACACTGCTCAGTGTGCACACTACAGGCTGTTAAATGTAACACTGAATCAGTGTTGGGGTTAATGAGATAATTAGGTGATTAATTTAGTGACGATTGAGCATTATTGAAGACACCTGATGTTAACAAGCAGAATCACTGAAGGAGAAAATCACAAATTGTAAGCCACCGTTATGGTGATCAGTGTTTGCTTTAGTTGGGCTCTTTACACTTATATTATTAACTTTATATTTTGCTTTTTTGCTGTTATTGATTTATAACAGTCAAATGAATGAAGGCAAGTATAATCTGATACAGTTGGTTATATTTCAATATAATCATGCTGTGATCTGAGAAATGAAATTTATTTAGATGATTTGGTTAAATTTGTTAGTAACAGCTCTGTGATAAGGCAGTATATGGTTGTCAATATTTTCTATAAATTCAAAATATTTAATAAAAATTGTTCTGATCAAATCACTGCCAACTGCATTTATTTAGAAACACAGACATCAATAATCAGCCTGTCTATCTCAACCGTGGTGACATTAATAATCCTTGTTGCCACCAATCACAACTCATTAATGGCTCCCATCCTGCATTGTGGTATGAATAAATTATGATCTGAATTGTCTATGTAATTTACTTTTCCTACTTGAATATTCTACTCGTCACCGTTGTTGAGAAGCATTGACTGAATCTTGAGGTCTGTGTGTGCCTAAAAGAAAGATTTTTTAAACAACTTCCATTATATTATATCTAGCATTCTAAATATTTATACAGAATTTCAGTTATAGATTTACCAACAAAATAAATCACAAATATAAATTTCAAATGACGAATGTCATTACATGACCAACACCATATAGTATTTTTTTCTTTGTTCATATGGCAGGTATAACTCAGATGCAACAGTCAATTAAAACATAAAGTTTATAACGTAAGGGTCAAGAGCCCAACAAAAGCAAACACTGATCTCCATAACGGTGGCTTAATTTTAGATTTTCTGCTTTAGGTTCATGATCTTATTAACTTTAACACTCTTGAGTGTGGACTCCCAGGTGCGTTAGTTTAACACGGGAGATTGTCGTGACGAAGAACCGTAGTTAACTGACAAGCTGAGCCATATCGCATTAAATATCGCTATTGATATGTCTATATACCATTAGATATTTATTTTCTTTGTTCATCTGGCAGTCATAACTCATAAACAATTGCCAAACAAAATCTAGACTTAATAATGTAAGTGTCAAGAGCCCAACTAAAGCAAACACTGATCTCCATAACGGTGGCTTACAATTTGTGATTTTCTCCTTCAGTGATTCTGCTTGTTAACATCAGGTGTCTTCAATAATGCTCAATCATCACTTAATTAATCACCTAATTATCTCATTAACCCCAACACTGATTCAGTGTTACATTTAACAGCCTGTAGTGTGCACACTGAGCAGTGTTCATTTCATCTGGGCAAACCCACCTGGGGCCACCATGGAAACCATGGACAAAACGGGCTGGGTCCCAGTTAGATAGCCCAGGTCAAACCAATGTGGGCCCCACATGACTGTGTTGGCTGGGATGGGTCGAATAAAAAGCTGGTTTTGTTCTCAGGAGAAGAGTTTTATTCTCCCAGCCTGTTTTGAAACTTCTGTGATAAACACCATTTTAAAATTTTGAATTTTGAACCCCATTTTGTTTGTGAATTTTACAGTGCGGCATATTTATTTGTGCAGACAGGGATATTGTTCTTTCATGTCATTTTGTATACATTTTTACAATAAAGTGATGATAGGGCAAAAACTGATATGATGTTTGTCCATGTAGGCTGCACGGTAAATTAAGAAACAGGAAAGTAAAGTAATAAGTAGTGAAGTTATTTTTCCAACGCAGTAACTAGTAAAGTAATCTCATTACAATTTACAGAAGTAACTAGTAACTAATTACTTTTTTGAGTAACTACCCCGACACTGTATAAGACTATACCAATATTGGAACTATAGCCATTTTATTCCTTTTTTTTAATTTAAGAATTATGTTTAAGTTTAAAAACAGACAGAATGGTTTAGTCAAAAGAGAAAAAAATCATTCATAGTGCTATACTGCCCTCTTGTGTTCAAAATTAGGTAGAACTATTGGATCAATATCCACACATTAATACAGTTGGCAATACAGTATAATAGGTGATACAGTAGGATTGCGGCCTTAAAAATCGCTAGCTTAAAAAGTGAAATTAACGGACGTGCACACAAGACCAGGCTTGGGAGGGTTACTTTAAAAATGTATTCCGATACAGTTACAAATTATTTCATAAAAAAGGGTCCCACTTTATATTAAATGGCTTTAAGTACTATATACTTTTTCAAAAAGTAACTACAATCTGATTACTACTTTTTTTGATTTAACTCACTAGATTTTTGTATCCTGATTACATAATGCCGTTGCATGTATTCTGTTGCTCCCACAAGACATTAGTCTGAATATTTTCCTGTATGAACAAAAAGGAGTTTCCATTGTTCGCACACAAACACACATTCGATCGTGCCTCTCTCGTGACTGTGTGTGCGTGTCATGTGTTCTAGGCTGTGTGCATGCACTTCTGAAGCTGCGCAGAAAATAATAAAATGCCATGCGGAGGACTAACGCAAAATGTGTGAGAAAATCCATTTGATTGTAGTTTAAGTGAGAAATAATTTCAGTGCTCTGGTCAACAGCTGTAGAGTGAAAACTGGTGAGTGCAGTATACAGCTTTCACAGAAAGAGAATGATGTGAGCACGTACGATTGGCAGTGAGTCCTGTGTGTGGACAAAATAGCTCAATAAGAGTAATAAAATACATGTGAAAAAAATCACATCATAATGTTTTAAAGAAGAGTGGTTTGATTAAAGTGGTGTAAATATACCCGATCCGGCAAAGATGGCAGTATCAGAGCTGATACCGATCCTGAGTATCGGATCGGCGCATTCCTAAATACTAAAATGTAAACACAGTACAGATGTAGACCTGGATGTAAACCTGACCTTTCAGAAGGTTGCTCACCCATACTTTGTGGTTAAAATGTGCCCTCAATGTGCACTTTTGCAGAGCCTTCACTGATGCAAGCTCTTCAGCACACTTCTTTTAGACAGTCAAAGCGGGGGTTATGTTTTTGCATGTCAAGTAGAATAACCCTAAAAGCACAAAGGGGGCGGTGCCACCGGCTTTATATATATATATATATAAATATAGCTGCGAGCAGCGATTGCGGGCCAAAGCCGGCGGTACCGCCATCCCGGTGCCTTTAGGTAACTAAAGGCACCGGGGTTGCGGTGCCACCGGCTTGGGCCCGCAATCGCTGCTCGCAGCTATATTTATTATTATTATTATTATTTATACGACTATTTGGGCACTTTTGGGGCCCTTAACGTGCTCGAAAACTCTTGAAACTTTGCACACGGGTCAGAACCCACGACCATTAGGGCCGGGCTGAAGATGGTACCCGGGCGTGGCAGGGGGGCTCGACAGCGCCACCTGGAAAGGGGTCCGAACACTTGGTCCATAAATCAAACACGCTTGTATGTAATAATATGAAACTCGGTACACATGTTGATCTCATCATTTCATATATACGTCGCACTTTTACTTTTTACCCCAGCCCAACAGGAAGTCGGTTTTTTAAGGTTCTTAATAAAACACTTGCAATGGAATTTTTAATACTTCTCCTAGAGCTCTTATCCAAATTCTATGAAACTCAGTCAGCGTGAAGTCAAGACATTGAGGATGAAAGTTTGCGAGGGGATTTTTGATATCTCGAACGGTTTGGCCGTGGCGAGGAAATGAAATCATGGCAAAAAATGTGAAACAGGAAGTGTGTCATAACTTCAGCATACATCAACCGATCGTGATGAAACTTCAGGAGTGTGTTCGCTGTAAGAGGACGATCACATGGATGTGACTATTGTGTGTCAAAGTTATAGCGCCACCAACTGGCAGCAGAAAGTGTGTCATTTTCAAAATGCTTTGAAATCACCCTCTTATTTTAATCCAATTTGCTTCAAACTTCATCTGTATAATGTAAACATACGGCAGATGTAGACCTGTGAATGGATTCTTGATATCTTTGAAACTGTTGCCGTGGCGACGCATCAAACTTTCCAATTCTTTTAGGATGCTTTTGAGACCCTTAGCATGCTTCAAATTGCATGAAACTCATCAGACACATCACATTTAATAGCCAGTAGACATGTGCAAAGTTTCAGAAACGGGCGTGGTTAGGGCTCAGTAGCGCCATCTTTTGACAAAAGTGGGGTTGTTAGTTTTATCTACAGTTACAAAAATCAGTATGTATATTGTACTCCTCAAGCCGGACAACTTTCTAATTCACACTCAATAGCTAGGACCCACAGAAAGTCAGATATTTTAGTTTGAATGTAGTCATACTCCCTCTGAGCATATGTCTGAGCCTTTGCCTGTCTCTCTCTCTCTCTGTGTGTGTGTGTGTGTGTGTGTGTGTTAGCAGGGGGAGGTAGCTTAATTAACCATTTAACTGCTGTGTCTGGCCAGCATAAATAAAATACATTTCTTAAGCCTGGGATTTTTTAAATAAGTTTTTATTTTATTTTTTTATAAGTAAAGGCACATAGCCAGTTTAATTGTAGTGCATTGACAATAGTTTTATATAATTAGTTCATTAATTATTAAATTAACTTGGTCCATTAACTTGGTCTGAAAATTGGGTCCATAAATCAAACACACTTGCATATAATAATATTAAACTCGGTACACTTATAGATCTCATTAGCCCAAGCAACTTTAAGCCAGCAAAACAGGAAGTCGGTTGTTTCAGTCTGTATGTGAATGTTTTGCAAAACCAGCCTTTACATTTTTATTTCCCCCCTCTTAAGTAATTTTTAATTATTCCCACACCAAACTTCTTCAAAATTATGAAAATATATTAAAGATACTAAGGCATGTACTGGCCATCGGGACTACCGGGAGATTCCTGGTGGGCCGCGGTCTGCTTGGGCCGGCGGCCCGGCGCGTTATGTATTTTGTTTTTAAATCATTATTAATTGTAAATATATTCTATCGTAAGTATATTGTTAAATTGTCCAATTCCGGACTTATGCGTCTCTCTCATGAAGCCGCATGAAGCTGACGCGAGCTGCGAGACTGACAGGTCTGACTGTCTGACACTGGCCAATCGGAATCAAGTTCAGATTCTAGACTTGAGAAGCGGCCGCTTACACCGTGTCCTAACTACACACGACGCCGCGACACACGATAAAAGGTGTCTTTTCCATGTTAATAAATCAGAGTTTTTGTCCTAACCATACGCGACGGCGACATGCGAAGTTTCTAATTTAGAAACGGTTCCTATTTCTGCGACGTCGCGGCTGACAGAATGAAGAAATTACACTGGTTATGAGTACACATTATTTATTTAGTTAAAAATAGGTCACTGTGCCACAAGCCATAACGGATAATTTACCTCAGATTTTGAAAGCATTATAGTGTTCAAAATGAATTATGCAAACATACGACTGTACTTCATAACAACGACAATAACTGGCAGATGCCACCAAACGTGAAAAAAGGAGTATTTTGCATATAAATATGCACATATATACATATTTTTTCGATTTGTATCCCTGAAAGTGCCTGGCAGAAGCCTATATCTACTGTCTGTGTCATAAATGTGAACATAATATTATCTACTGTCTGTGTCATAAATGTGAACATAAACTATATTTCATGAGGTGAAACATCACTGCCAGGAGCTACAGAATAGGGGAGCGCGGGGATAAATAGGCCTAACGCGGGGTTAAATGTAACACGGACATTTTACATAGTTTGTCAGTATCTAGCCGGCTGTCTTTCCGCTCTTTTTCTCTTGCTGCCAGAAGACGGTCTCCCGCGAATTTGCGGAACGTTTTGATTATATTTCGTGAAGATAATGGACAAAGAGTGTTTTGGCATCATGAAAGTAAATTTTTTCATCGTAGATTTTTTTCTAATTCCGGGTTGGATGTATACGCGTCCAAATCTAACTTTATATTGCCTTAATCACTGTCTTGTTGGCTCAAACACAGCACCGTTTTGAAACATGTCAGTAATTCCTAGCGACTGTTAGCTAGGTTTAAAATATGTAATACACAGCGGGGTTAGTTGTAACACAGTGTTCCAACTGCTGCCACAATGATAATCAAATGAAAACGGAGCCACACAACTTTTCAGGTTTGAGTATACATTTAACTTTGTTGGACTTTCACAAACAATGTTGTAATTTAAAATGTTTAAAATTTAGTGCACTATGAATGATAGCTTATTTATTTATTAAAAATATGGCCTGTTTTTAATGTAATAAACCATTTAAATTTTTATTCTAAGCTCATTTGTATTATTATTAATGTTATTATTATTAATAATAATAATTGTACATGCAGCTGCCACACAAATCTAATTTAATTGCAATTACAATATTTATATGTTTATTTTATTTTATTTATTATTATTTATTGCAAAACCGTGCAGCCGTTTTCTACGTCTCTAGCTATGATATTGATCCATAACAAAAGGATGATTGGATGAGGAATTAAAAATGTTATTATTCACCATTTATTTTCTATAAGACCAGTGTTGGGGGTAACGAGTTACAAACGAGTTTGGGTAAGTAAAGTAACGCATTACACTGAAAATATTGGTAACTACACTACTTTACTATACTAAAGGAACGCGCTTTCCTGCGTTACCCAAGCCGTGTTTGCCTGTGTGGAGAGTTCCGTCTAGTGGTGCGTGCGCCGTTGCCATAGAGACCGATTTGAGTGAGAGAGAGAGGGAAGTGGAGAGAGAGAGACGGATTTCAACAAATGGCAATATTCACATTACTTTCAGTTTATTGCTCGAAAGCACAAAAATATTTGAGTGAAATGTAGGCTATAGTAAATCCTAAGATTATTATTTGTGACATTAGAACAAAATATGTGGATATAAAACATGTATATAGGCTAGGCTAAAGAACTAAATGAACGATCTCTATTGTCTAATTTCACTAAACGTTTCATTAAGTTTCGTGGACATTTTATAAAACATGGATCTTAGGCTCATTTTGTAAACATAAATAACTGATTTAGATGCGCAAACTGGGTGCCGTTGCGGAGATGTAGGCTCCATGTTCGGTGCAGGTTCGGCTTCTTGTCGTTCATCCTCGGATGCGGCATCGCGTGCGCTGTTTGCCGCGCGCACCTTTCCGCTCTTTCGGACGCGTCAAGTAAAAACAAGGCTCGAAAGTCTTGGAAAACGAAATGAACAGGATTGTTGCAGGGTTCATTGTAGAAGATATGCTTCCCCTGTCGACCATTAATTCCCCAGGTTTAGAAAAATACATTTTAAATTAGGATTAAGAATTTTATGGGATAAAGTGACCTTTATTTTATTATTTTTCATTGACATCTTTTATTTTTTTTTAAATTATTATTATTACCATGAGTCGAATAAAAAGCTGGTTTTGTTCTCAGGAGAAGAGTTTTATTCTCCCAGCCTGTTTTGAAACTTCTGTGATAAACACCATTTTAAAATTTTGAATTTTGAACCCCATTTTGTTTGTGAATTTTACAGTGCGGCATATTTATTTGTGCAGACAGGGATATTGTTCTTTCATGTCATTTTGTATACATTTTTACAATAAAGTGATGATAGGGCAAAAACTGATATGATGTTTGTCCATGTAGGCTACACGGTAAATTAAGAAACAGGAAAGTAAAGTAATAAGTAGTGAAGTTATTTTTCCAACGCAGTAACTAGTAAAGTAATCTCATTACAATTTACAGAAGTAACTAGTAACTAATTACTTTTTTGAGTAACTACCCCAACACTGTATAAGACTATACCAATATTGGAACTATAGCCATTTTATTCCTTTTTTAATTTAAGAATTATGTTTAAGTTTAAAAACAGACAGAATGGTTTAGTCAAAAAAGAAAAAAAATCATTCATAGTGCTATACTGCCCTCTTGTGTTCAAAATTAGGTAGAACTATTGGATCAATATCCACACATTAATACAGTTGGCAATACAGTATAATAGGTAATACAGTAGGATTGGGGCCTTAAAAATCGCTGACTTAAAAAGTGAAATTAACGGACGTGCACACAAGACCAGGCTTGGGAGGGTTACTTTAAAAATGTATTCCGATACAGTTACAAATTATTTCATAAAAAAGGGTCCCACTTTATATTAAATGGCTTTAAGTACTATATACTCTTTCAAAAAGTAACTACAATCTGATTACTACTTTTTTTGATGTAACTAACTAGATTTTTGTATCCAGATTACATAATGCCGTTGCATGTATTCTGTTGCTCCCACAAGACATTAGTCTGAATATTTTCCTGTATGAACAAAAAGGAGTTTCCATTGTTCGCACACAAACACACATTCGATCGCGCCTCTCTCGTGACTGTGTGTGCGCGTCATGTGTTCTAGGCTGTGTGCATGCACTTCTGAAGCTGCGCAGAAAATAATAAAATGCCATGCGGAGGACTAACGCAAAATGTGTGAGAAAATCCATTTGATTGTAGTTTAAGTGAGAAATAATTTCAGTGCTCTGGTCAATAGCTGTAGAGTGAAAACTGGTGAGTGCAGTATACAGCTTTCACAGAAAGAGAATGATGTGAGCACGTACGATTGGCAGTGAGTCCTGTGTGTGGACAAAATAGCTCAATAAGAGTAATAAAATACATGTGAAAAAAATCACATCATAATGTTTTAAAGAAGAGTGGTTTGATTAAAGTGGTGTAAATATACCCGATCCGGCAAAGATGGCAGTATCGGAGCTGATACCGATCCTGAGTATCGGATCGGCGCATTCCTAAATACTAAAATGTAAACACAGTACAGATGTAGACCTGGATGTACACCTGACCTTTCAGAAGGTTGCTCACGCATACTTTGTGGTTAAAATGTGCCCTCAATGTGCACTTTTGCAGAGCCTTCACTGATGCAAGCCCTTCAGCACACTTCTTTTTGACAGTCAAAGCGGGGGTTATGTTTTTGCATGTCAAGTAGAATAACCCTAAAAGCACCAAGGTGGCGGTGCCACCGGCTTTATATATATATATATATATATATATATATATATATATATATATATATAAATATAGCTGCGAGCAGCGATTGCGGGCCAAAGCCGGCGGTACCGCCATCCCGGTGCCTTTAGGTAACAAAAGGCACCGGGGTTGCGGTGCCACCGGCTTGGGCCCGCAATCGCTGCTCGCAGCTATATTTAGGGCCCAAGCCCTGAAAGGGCGAAGGCCCTATTGTTTTCCTTAGGATTATTATTATTAGGGCCCAAGCCCTGAAAGGGCGAAGGCCCTATTGTTTTCCTTAGGATTATTTTTTTTTTTTTTTTTTTTTTTCTAACGACTATCCGGGCACTTTTGGGGCCCTTAACATGCTCAAAAACTCTTGAAACTTTGCACACAGGTCAGAACCCGCGGCCATCAGAGCCGGGCTGAAGCTGGTACACGGGCGTGGCAGGGCGGCTCGTCAGCGCCCCCTGGAACAGGGTCTGAACACTTTGTGCATAAATCAAACACGCTTGCATGTAATAATATGAAACTCGGTACACATGTCAATCTCATCGTTTCATATATTCATCGCACTTTTACTTTTTACCCCAGCCCAACAGGAAGTCAGATATTTACGGTTGTTTTTAAAATGCTTGCAATGGAATTTAATGTACTCCTCCTAGAGCATTCATCCGCATGGAACGAAACTCGGTCAGCCTGAAGTCAAGACATAGACGATCAAAAATTGCGAGGGGATTTTTGATATCTCGAACGGTTTGGCTGTGGCGAGGAAACAAAATTATGGTGAGAAACGTGAAACAGGAAGTGTGTCCTAACTTTAGCATACATTAACTGATCTTGATGAAACTTCAGGAGTGTGTTCGCCGTAAGAGGACGATCACATGGATGTGACTATTGTGTGTCAAAGTTATAGCGCCACCAACTGGCAGCAGGAAGTGTGTCACTTTCAAAATGCTTTGAAATCACCCTCTTATTTTAACCCGATTTGCTTCAAACTTCATCTGTATAATGTAAACATACGGCAGATGTAGACCTGTGAATGGATTCTTAATATCTTTGAAACTGTTGCCGTGGTGACGCATCAAACTTTACCATTCTTTTAGGATGCTTTTGAGACCCTTAGCATGCTTCAAATTGCATGAAACTCCTCAGACACATCACATTTATTAGCCAGTAGACATGTGCAAAGTTTCAGAAACGGGCGTGGTGAGGGCTCAGTAGCGCCACCTTTTGACAAAAGTGGGGTTGTTAGTTTTATCTACAGTTTCAAAAATCAGTATGTATATTGTACTCCTCGAGCCGGACAACTTTCTAATTGACACTCTTTAACTAGGACCCACAGAAAGTAAGATATGTTTGTTTGAATCTGGTCATGCTCCCTTTGAGCCTACATCTCTGTCTCTCTCTGTGTGTGTGTTAGTAGGGGGAGGGGCTTAACTTAACCATTTCAGTGCTGTGTGTTTTTTTCTGCTGTGTAATTTCTTAATACATTTCTTAAGCCTGGTATGTTTTAAATAAGTTTTTATTTTAATTTTTATAAGTGAAGGCATAATATAACCAGTTAAATTGTAGTGCATTGACAATCGTTTTATATAATTAGTTTATTAATTAAATTAACTTGGTCCATAAACTTGGTCCAGCTGCGAGACTGACAGGTCTGACTGTCTGACACTGGCCAATCGGAATCAAGAGCGGAGAAGCGGCCGCTCCCATAGGCAGTATAGTATCTCCCCGCCCTGTGGAGGCATTCCGCCGGTCTCGTCTCTGAGACCCCTACACCTGGTATTAAAATGCGATCTGTATCCAGATAAGTTATCCGGATAATAAAAAAGAAATATCAATGCAAGGTATTACGTTGTGATCGGATTGTGATCGATTTGCCTGACCATCTGGAGGTAGTCTGGCTAGCATTGTGTTCGGATCTTTACGTGTAAACGCAATCTGGTTGTTGATATCACACATGTATATTTTACTCCTCCCAAAAATGCTAAAAAATAAACGAGTGAGAGCGTTTACAGGCTGTTATAGTCAGACGCGCTACTGCGACACGCATCACCAACGCAGATAAGCAGCAGCTGAGCGTCAAACCAACGTGCAAACATCGCAAATAAAAGTGAAAGTAAGTCAGAGACGCTTAATCATCTACACAATCATCTTCAAGTAAAGAAAGAAATGATCTCTTGACTCTTACAAGGGCTGTTGCCACTCTCTCTTATTGATGTCTATTGATGAAATTAGCTGATGATCAATAAAATGCATGCTAATATCTGTAATAAACAACCGACAAAATTACTGTATGATGGTGTAAATAAAGAATCAGTCCAGCATCGCCATGTCAGTGTGTATTGATTCATCATTGTCTCTTCATAGTTTGCAAGAGACAATTAATAAACTGAGCGTATTTGATAAACTGAGCGTAGCCTATTCATCTGTCAATATAACCTCATTCTTTTTAATGATCAGAAGAACGCGTATCGACTACCGTTACAGTACAATATGTCCTAACTACACACGACGCCGCGACACGCGATAAAAGGTATCTTTTCCATGTAAATCAGAGTTTTTGTCCTAACCAGACGCGACGGCGACATGCGAAGTTTCTAATTTAGAAACGGTTCCTATTTCTGCGATGTCGCGGCTGACAGAATGAAGAAATTACACTGGTTATGAGTACACATTATTTATTTTTAGTTAAAAATAGGTCACTGTGCCACAAGCCATAACGGAAAATTTACCTCAGATTTTGAAAGCATGTAATATTATAGTGTTCAAAATGAATTCTATGCAAACATACGACTGTATTTCATAACAACGACAATAACTTGAGGCAGATGCCACCAAATGTGTTAAAATAAATGAATTATTTGCTGGACTTAAGTGAAAAGGATAGCCATTTAATGACCATAGCACATAGTTGATGTGAAAAAAGGAGTATTTTGCATATAAATATGCACATAAATACATATTTTTTCAATTTGTCTCCCTGAAAGTGCCTGGCAGAAGCCTATACTGTCTGTGTCATAAATGTGAACATAATATTATCTACTGTCTGTGTCATAAATGTGAACATAATATTGTAACAGAATATTCTTATGCTATATTATATAAACTATATTTCATGAGGTGAAACATCACTGCCAGGAGCTACAGAATATATATTTCTGTAGGTCCTCACCGTGATGTTGCACTTCATGAAATATATGTAGTATAGCCTAAGAATATTCTATTAAAATATTAAGTGGCACATAAATTCAGACCAGTTATTTACAATAAAGTCTTATAAAATCATTTCCATTCCCTTTGTTTATTATTTTAATAGTTTTTTCTTGGTTTTGATAGTAAATAAAATCTAATCAGTAATTTTACATGCAGATTAATGCACGTATAGATTAATGCACGTGTGTGTGTGTTTGCATAGTGGGCCGGTCTGGATGAAGTGTCCAGGGCTGATTTTTTGTCCCAGTCCAGCCCTGAATGGCAATATTCACATTACTTTCAGTTTATTGCTCGAAAGTACAAAAATATTTGAGTGAAATGTAGGCTATAGTAAACCCTAAGATTATTATTTGTGACATTAGAACAAAATATGTGGATATAAAAACATGTATATAGGCTAAAGAACTAAATGAACGATCTCTATTTTCTAATTTCACAACGTCCACACAAGACCAGGCTTGGGAGGGTTACTTTAAAAAATGTATTCCGATACAGTTACAAATTATTTCATAAAAAAGGGTCCCACTTTATATTAATTGGCTTTAAGTACTTTATACTTTTTCAAAAAGTAACTACAATCTGATTACTTTTTTGATGTAACTCACTGTAATAATATACAGTTACTGGATTTTTGTTTCCTGATTACATAATGCTGTTACATGTATTCTGTTGCTCCCACAAGACATTAGTCTGAATATTTTCCTGTATGAACAAAATGGAGTTTCCATTGTTCACACACAAACACACACAGAGTTCGATCGCGCCTCTCTCGTGACTGTGTGTGCGTGTCATGTGTTCTAGGCTGTGTGCATGCACTTCTGAAGCTGCTCAGAAAATAATAAAATGCCATGCAGAGGACTAATGCAAAATGTGTGGGAAAATCCATTTGATTGTAGTTTAAGTGAGAAATAATTTCAGTGCTCTGGTCAATAGCTGTAGAGTGAAAACTGTGAATGCAGTATACAGCTTTCACAGAAAGAGAATGATGTGAGCACGTACGATTGGCAGTGAATCTTTTATGCGGACAAAATAGCTCAATAAGAGTAACAAAATACATGTGGAAAAAATCACATCGTAATGTTTTAAAGAAGAGTGGTTTGATTAAAGTGGTGTAAATATACCCGATCCGGCAAAGATGGCAGTATCGGAGCTGATAACGATCCTGAGTATCGGAGCGGCGCATCCCTACATACTATAATGTAAACACAGTACAGATGTAGACCTTGATGTACACCTGACCTTTCAGAAGGTTGCTCATGCATACTTTGTGGTTAAAATGTGCCCTCGATCCGCACTTTTGCAGAGCCTTCACTGCTGCAAGCTCTTCAGCACACTTCTTTTTGACAGTCAAAGCGGGGGTTACGTTTTTGCACGTCATGTAGAATAACCCTAAAAGCACCAAGGGTGCGGTGCCACCGGCTTTATATATATATATATATATATATATATATATATATATATATATATATATATATATATAGCTGCGAGCAGCGATTGCGGGCCAAAGCCGGCGGTACCGCCATCCCGGTGCCTTTAGGTAACTAAAGGCACCGGGGTTGCGGTGCCACCGGCTTGGGCCCGCAATCGCTGCTCGCAGCTATATTTAGGGCCCAAGCCCTGAAAGGGCGAAGGCCCTATTGTTTTCCTTAGGATTATTATTATTATTATTATTATTATTATTATTATTATTTATACGACTATTTGGGCACTTTTGGGGCCCTTAACGTGCTCGAAAACTCTTGAAACTTTGCACACGGGTCAGAACCCGCGGCCATTAGGGCCGGGCTGAAGATGGTACCCGGGCGTGGCAGGGGGGCTCGACAGCGCCACCTGGAATGGGGTCCGAACACTTGGTCCATAAATCAAACACGCTTGTATGTACTAATATGAAACTCGGAACACATGTTGATCTCATCATTTCATATATACGTCGCACTTTTACTTTTTACCCCAGCCCAACAGGAAGTCGGTTTTTTAAGGTTCTTTATAAAACACTTGCAATGGAATTTTTAATACTCCTCCTAGAGCTCTTATCCAAATTCTACGAAACTCAGTCAGCGTGAAGTCAAGACATTGAGGATGAAAGTTTGCGAGGGGATTTTTGATATCTCGAACGGTTTTGCCGTGGCGAGGAAATGAAATCATGGCAAAAAATGTGAAACAGGAAGTGTGTCATAACTTCAGCATACATCAACCGATCGTGATGAAACTTCAGGAGTGTGTTCGCTGTAAGAGGACGATCACATGGATGTGACTATTGTGTGTCAAAGTTATAGCGCCACCAACTGGCAGCAGAAAGTGTGTCATTTTCAAAATGCTTTGAAATCACCCTCTTATTTTAAGCCAAATTGCTTCAAACTTCATCTGTATAATGTAAACATACGGCAGATGTAGACCTGTGAATGGATTCTTGATATCATTGAAACTGTTGCCGTGGCGACGCATCAAACTTTCCAATTCTTTTAGGATGCTTTTGAGACCCTTAGCATGCTTCAAATTGCATGAAACTCATCAGACACATCACATTTAATAGCCAGTAGACATGTGCAAAGTTTCAGAAACGGGCGTGGTGAGGGCTCAGTAGCGCCACCTTTTGACAAAAGTGGGGTTGTTAGTTTTATCTACAGTTACAAAAATCAGTATGTATATTGTACTCCTCAAGCCGGACAACTTTCTAATTCACACTCAATAGCTAGGACCCACAGAAAGTCAGATATTTTAGTTTGAATGTAGTCATACTCCCTCTGAGCATATGTCTGAGCCTTTGCCTGTCTCTCTCTCTCTCTCTGTGTGTGTGTGTGTGTGTGTGTGTGTGTGTGTTAGCAGGGGGAGGGGGCTTAATTAACCATTTAACTGCTGTGTGTCTGGCCAGCATAAATAAAATACATTTCTTAAGCCTGGGATTTTTTAAATAAGTTTTTATTTTATTTTTTTATAAGTAAAGGCACATAGCCAGTTTAATTGTAGTGCATTGACAATAGTTTTATATAATTAGTTCATTAATTAAATTAACTTGGTCCATTAACTTGGTCTGAAAATTGGGTCCATAAATCAAACACACTTGCATATAATAATATTAAACTCGGTACACTTATAGATCTCATTAGCCCAAGCAACTTTAAGCCAGCAAAACAGGAAGTCGGTTGTTTCAGTCTGTATGTGAATGTTTTGCAAAACCAGCCTTTACATTTTTATTTCCCCCCTCTTAAGTAATTTTTAATTATTCCCACACCAAACTTCTTCAAAATTATGAAAATATATTAAAGATACTAAGGCATGTACTGGCCATCGGGACTACCGGGAGATTCCTGGTGGGCCGCGGTCTGGTTGGGCCGGCGGCCCGGCGCGTTATGTATTTTGTTTTTAAATCATTATTAATTGTAAATATATTCTATCGTAAGTATATTGTTAAATTGTCCAATTCCGGACTTATGCGTCTCTCTCATGAAGCCGCATGAAGCTGACACGAGCTGCGAGACTGACAGGTCTGACTGTCGGACACTGGCCAATCGGAATCAAGTTCAGATTCAAGACTTGAGAAGCGGCCGCTTACACCGTGTCCTAACTACACACGACGCCGCGACACGCGATAAAAGGTATCTTTTCCATGTTAGTCAATCAGAGTTTTTGTCCTAACCATACGCGACGGCGACATGCGAAGTTTCTAATTTAGAAACGGTTCCTATTTCTGCGACGTCGCGGCTGACAGAATGAAGAAATTACACTGGTTATGAGTACACATTATTTATTTTTAGTTAAAAATAGGTCACTGTACCACAAGCCATAACGGATAATTTACCTCAGATTTTGAAAGCATTATAGTGTTCAAAATGAATTATGCATACGACTGTACTTCATAACAACGACAATAACTGGCAGATGCCACCAAATGTGTAAAAATAAATGAATTATTTGCAGGACTTAAGTGAAAAGGAAAGTCATTAATGACCATAGCACATAGTTGATGTGAAAAAAGGAGTATTTTGCATATAAATATGCACATATAGCCTATACATATTTTTTCGATTTGTATCCCTGAAAGTGCCTGGCAGAAGCCTATATCTACTGTCTGTGTCATAAATGTGAACATAATATTATCTACTGTCTGTGTCATAAATGTGAACATAAACTATATTTCATGAGGTGAAACATCACTGCCAGGAGCTACAGAATAGGGGAGCGCGGGGATAAATGTAGGCCTAACGCGGGGTTAAATGTAACACGGACATTTTACATAGTTTGTCAGTAACTAGCCGGCTGTCTTTCCGCTCTTTTTCTCTTGCTGCCAGAAGACGGTCTCCCGCGAATTTGCGGAACGTTTTGATTATATTTCGTGAAGATAATGGACAAAGAGTGTTTTGACATCATGAAAGTAAATTTTTTCATCGTAGATTTTTTTCTGTTTCCGGGTTGGATGTATACGCGTCCAAATCTAACTTTATATTGCCTTAATCACTGTCTTGTTGGCTCAAACACAGCACCGTTTTAAAACATGTCAGTAATTCCTAGCGACTGTTAGCTAGGTTTAAAATATGTAGGCCTAATACACAGCGGGGTTAGTTGTAACAGTGTTCCAACTGCTGCCACAATGATAATCAAATGAAAACGGAGCCACACAACTTTTCAGGTTTGAGTATACATTTAACTTTGTTGGACTTTCACAAACAATGTTGTAATTTAAAATGTTTAAAATTTAGTGCACTATGAATGATAGCTTATTTATTTAACAAAAATATGGCCTGTTTTTAATGTAATAAACCATTTAAATTTTTATTCTAAGCTCATTTGTATTATTATTAATGTTATTATTATTAATAATAATAATTGTACATGCAGCTGCCACACAAATCTAATTTAATTGCAATTACAATATTTATATGTTTATTTTATTTTATTTATTATTATTTATTGCAAAACCGTGCAGCCCTTTTCTACGTCTCTAGCTATGATATTGATCCATAACAAAAGGATGATTGGATGAGGAATTAAAAATGTTATTATTCACCATTTATTTTCTATAAGACCAGTGTTGGGGGTAACGAGTTACAAACGAGTTTGGGTAAGTAAAGTAACGCATTACACTGAAAATATTGGTAACTACACTACTTTACTATAATAAAGGAACGCGCTTTCCTGCGTTACCTAAGCCGTGTTTGCCTGTGTGGAGAGTTCCGTCTAGTGGTGCGTGCGCGCCGTTGCCATAGAGACCGATTTGAGTGAGAGAGAGAGAGAGGGAAGTGGAGAGAGAGAGACCCAACAAATGGCAATATTCACATTACTTTCAGTTTATTGCTCGAAAGCACAAAAATATTTGAGTGAAATGTAGGCTATAGTAAAGCCTAAGATTATTATTTGTGACATTAGAACAAAATATGTGGATATAAAAACATGTATATAGGCTAGGCTAAAGAACTAAATGAACGATCTCTATTTTCTAATTTCACTAAACATTTCATTAAGTTTCGTGGACATTTTATAAAACATGGATCTTAGGCTCATTTTGTAAACATAAATAACTGATTTAGATGCGCAAACTGGGTGCCGTTGCGGAGATGTAGGCTCCATGTTCGGTGCAGGTTCGGCTTCTTGTCGTTCATCCTCGGATGCGGCATCGCGTGCGCTGTTTGCCGCGCGCACCTTTCCGCTCGTTCGGACGCGTCAAGTAAAAACAAGGCTCGAAAGTCTTGGAAAACGAAATGAACAGGATTGTTGCAGGGTTCATTGTAGAAGACATGCTTCCCCTGTCGACCATTAATTCCCCAGGTTTAGAAAAATACATTTTAAATTAGGATTAAGAATTTTATGGGATAAAGTGACCTGTATTTTATTATTTTTCATTGACATCTTTTATTTTTTTTAAATTATTATTATTACCATAAGTCGAATAAAAAGCTGGTTTTGTTCTCAGGAGAAGAGTTTTATTCTCCCAGCCTGTTTTGAAACTTCTGTGATAAACACCATTTTAAAATTTTGAATTTTGAACCCCATTTTGTTTGTGAATTTTACAGTGCGGCATATTTATTTGTGCAGACAGGGATATTGTTCTTTCATGTCATTTTGTATACATTTTTACAATAAAATGATGATAGGGCAAAAACTGATATGATGTTTGTCCATGTAGGCTACACGGTAAATTAAGAAACAGGAAAGTAAAGTAATAAGTAGTGAAGTTATTTTTCCAACGCAGTAACTAGTAAAGTAATCTCATTACAATTTACAGAAGTAACTAGTAACTAATTACTTTTTTGAGTAACTACCCCAACACTGTATAAGACTATACCAATATTGGAACTATAGCCATTTTATTCTTTTTTTTTTAATTTAAGAATTATGTTTAAGTTTAAAAACAGACAGAATGGTTTAGTCAAAAAAGAAAAAAATCATTCATAGTGCTATACTGCCCTCTTGTGTTCAAAATTAGGTAGAACTATTGGATCAATATCCACACATTAATACAGTTGGCAGTACAGTATAATAGGTAATACAGTAGGATTGGGGCCTTAAAAATCACTAACTTAAAAAGAGAAATTAACGGACGTGCACACAAGACCAGGCTTGGGAGGGTTACTTTAAAAATGTATTCCGATACAGTTACAAATTATTTCATAAAAAAGGGTCCCACTTTATATTAAATGGCTTTAAGTACTATATACTTTTTCAAAAAGTAACTACAATCTGATTACTACTTTTTTGATGTAACTCACTAGATTTTTGTATCCTGATTACATAATGCCGTTGCATGTATTCTGTTGCTCCCACAAGACATTATTCTGAATATTTTCCTGTATGAACAAAAAGGAGTTTCCATTGTTCGCACACAAACACACATTCGATCGCGCCTCTCTCGTGACTGTGTGTGCGTGTCATGTGTTCTAGGCTGTGTGCATGCACTTCTTAAGCTGCGCAGAAAATAATAAAATGCCATGCGGAGGACTAACGCAAAATGTGTGAGAAAATCCATTTGATTGTAGTTTAAGTGAGAAATAATTTCAGTGCTCTGGTCAATAGCTGTAGAGTGAAAACTGGTGAGTGCAGTATACAGCTTTCACAGAAAGAGAATGATGTGAGCACGTACGATTGGCAGTGAGTCCTGTGTGTGGACAAAATAGCTCAATAAGAGTAATAAAATACATGTGAAAAAAATCACATCATAATGTTTTAAAGAAGAGTGGTTTGATTAAAGTGGTGTAAATATACCCGATCCGGCAAAGATGGCAGTATCGGAGCTGATACCGATCCTGAGTATCGGATCGGCGCATTCCTAAATACTATAATGTAAACACAGTACAGATGTAGACCTGGATGTACACCTGACCTTTCAGAAGGTTGCTCACGCATACTTTGTGGTTAAAATGTGCCCTCAATGTGCACTTTTGCAGAGCCTTCACTGATGCAAGCTCTTCAGCACACTTCTTTTTGACAGTCAAAGCGGGGGTTATGTTTTTGCATGTCAAGTAGAATAACCCTAAAAGCACCAAGGTGGCGGTGCCACCGGCTTTATATATATATATATATATATATATATATATATATATATATATATATATATATAAATATAGCTGCGAGCAGCGATTGCGGGCCAAAGCCGGCGGTACCGCCATCCCGGTGCCTTTAGGTAACTAAAGGCACCGGGGTTGCGGTGCCACCGGCTTGGGCCCGCAATCGCTGCTCGCAGCTATATTTATTATTATTATTATTATTTATACGAATATTAGGGCACTTTTGGGGCCCTTAACGTGCTCAAAAACTCTTGAAACTTTGCACACGGGTCAGAACCCGCCGCCATTAGGGCCGGGCTGAAGATGGTACCCGGGCGTGGCAGGGGGGCTCGACAGCGCCACCTGGAAAGGGGTCCGAACACTTGATCCATAAATCAAACACGCTTGTATGTACTAATATGAAACTCGGTACACATGTTGATCTCATCATTTCATATATACGTCACACTTTTACTTTTTACCCCAGCCTATTAGGAAGTCGGTTATTTAAGGTTCTTTGTAAAACACTTGCAATGGAATTTTTAATACTCCTCCTAGAGCTCTTATCCAAATTCTACGAAACTCAGTCAGCGTGAAGTCAAGACATTGAGGATGAAAGTTTGCGAGGGGATTTTTGATATCTCGAACGGTTTGGCCGTGGCGAGGAAACAAAATCATGGCGAGAAACGTGAAACAGGAAGTGTGTCATACCTTCAGCATACATCAACCGATCTTGATGAAACTTCAGGAGTGCGTTCGCTGTAAGAGGACGATCACATGGATGTGACTATTGTGTGTCAAAGTTATAGCGCCACCAACTGGCAGCAGGAAATGTGTCACTTTCAAAATGCTTTAAAATCACCCTCTTATTTTAACCCGATTTGCTTCAAACTTCATCTGTATAATGTAAACATACGGCAGATGAAGACCTGTGAATGGATTCTTGATATCGTTGAAACTATTGCCGTGGCGATGCATCAAACTTTACCATTCTTTTAGGATGCTTTTGAGACCCTTAGCATGCTTCAAATTGCATGAAACTCATCAGACACATCACATTTATTAGCCAGTAGACATGTGCAAAGTTTCAGAAACGGGTGTGGTGAGGGCTCAGTAGCGCCACCTTTTGACAAAAGTGGGGTTGTTAGTTTTATCTACAGTTACAAAAATCAGTATGTATATTGTACTCTTCGAGCCGGACAACTTTCTAATTCACACTCAATAGCTAGGACCCACAGAAAGTCAGATATTTTAGTTTGAATGTAGTCATACTCCCTCTGAGCATATGTCTGAGCCTTTGCCTGTCTGTCTGTGTGTGTGTGTGTGTTAGCAGGGAGAGGGGGCTTAATTAACCATTTAACTGCTGTGTGTCTGGCCAGCATAAATAAAATACATTTCTTAAGCCTGGGATTTTTTAAATAAGTTTTTATTTTATTTTTTTATAAGTAAAGGCACATAGCCAGTTTAATTGTAGTGCATTGACAATAGTTTTATATAATTAGTTCATTAATTAAATTAACTTGGTCCATTAACTTGGTCTGAAAATTGGGTCCATAAATCAAACACACTTGCATATAATAATATTAAACTCGGTACACTTATAGATCTCATTAGCCCAAGCAACTTTAAGCCAGCAAAACAGGAAGTCGGTTGTTTCAGTCTGTATGTGAATGTTTTGCAAAACCAGCCTTTACATTTTTTTTCCTCTTAAGTAATTTTTAATTATTCCCACACCAAACTTCTTCAAAATTATGAAAATATATTAAAGATACTAAGGCATGTACTGGCCATCGGGACTACAGGGAGATTCCTGGTGGGCCGCGGTCTGGTTGGGCCGGCGGCCCGGCGCGTTATGTATTTTGTTTTTAAATCATTATTAATTGTAAATATATTCTATGACTTATGCGTCTCTCTCATGAAGCCGCATGAAGCTGACGCGAGCTGCGAGACTGACAGGTCTGACTGTCTGACACTGGCCAATCGGAATCAAGTTCAGATTCTAGACTTGAGAAGCGGCCGCTTACACCGTGTCCTAACTACACACGACGCCGCGACACGCGATAAAAGGTATCTTTTCCATGTTAATAAATCAGAGTTTTTGTCCTAACCATACGCGACGGCGACATGCGAAGTTTCTAATTTAGAAACGGTTCCTATTTCTGCGACGTCGCGGCTGACAGAATGAAGAAATTACACTGGTTATGAGTACACATTATTTATTTTTAGTTAAAAATAGGTCACTGTGCCACAAGCCATAACGGATAATTTACCTCAGATTTTGAAAGCATTATAGTGTTCAAAATGAATTATGCAAACATACGACTGTAGCCTACTTCATAACAACGACAATAACTGGCAGATGCCACCAAATGTGTTAAAATATGAATTATTTGCTGGACTTAAGTGAAAAGGAAAGCCATTTAATGACCATAGCACATAGTTGACGTGAAAAAAGGAGTATTTTGCATATAGGCTAAATATGCACATATATACATATTTTTTTCGATTTGTATCCCTGAAAGTGCCTGGCAGAAGCCTATATCTACTGTCTGTGTCATAAATGTGAACATAATATTATCTACTGTCTGTGTCATAAATGTGAACATAAAGTATATTTCATGAGGTGAAACATCACTGCCAGGAGCAACAGAATAGGGGAGCGCGGGGATAAATGTAGGCCTAACGCGGGGTTAAATGTAACACGGACATTTGACATAGTTTGTCAGTATCTAGCCGGCTGTCTTTCCGCTCTTTTTCTCTTGCTGCCAGAAGACGGTCTCCCGAGAATTTGCGGAACGTTTTGATTATATTTCGTGAAGATAATGGACAAAGAGTGTTTTGACATCATGAAAGTAAATTTTTTCATCGTAGATTTTTTTCTGTTTCCGGGTTGGATGTATACGCGTCCAAATCTAACTTTATATTGCCTTAATCACTGTCTTGTTGGCTCAAACACAACACCGTTTTGAAACATGTCAGTAATTCCTAGCGACTGTTAGCTAGGTTTAAAATATGTAATACACAACAGTGTTCCAACTGCTGCCACAATGATAATCAAATGAAAACGGAGCCACACAACTTTTCAGGTTTGAGTATACATTTAACTTTGTTGGACTTTCACAAACAATGTTGTAATTTAAAATGTTTAAAATTTAGTGCACTATGAATGATAGCTTATTTATTTATTAAAAATATGGCCTGTTTTTAATGTAATAAACCATTTAAATTTTTATTCTAAGCTCATTTGTATTATTATTAATGTTATTATTATTAATAATAATAATTGTACATGCAGCTGCCACACAAATCTAATTTAATTGCAATTACAATATTTATATGTTTATTTTATTTTATTTATTATTATTTATTGCAAAACCGTGCAGCCCTTTTCTACGTCTCTAGCTATGATATTGATCCATAACAAAAGGATGATTGGATGAGGAATTAAAAATGTTATTATTCACCATTTATTTTCTATAAGACCAGTGTTGGGGGTAACGAGTTACAAACGAGTTTGGGTAAGTAAAGTAACGCATTACACTGAAAATATTGGTAACTAAACTACTTTACTATACTAAAGGAACGCGCTTTCCTGCGTTACCTACCCAAGCCGTGTTTGCCTGTGTGGAGAGTTCCGTCTAGTGGTGCGTGCGCGCCGTTGCCATAGAGACCGATTTGAGTGAGAGAGAGAGGGAAGTGGAGAGAGAGAGACGGGTTTCAACAAATGGCAATATTCACATTACTTTCAGTTTATTGCTCGAAAGCACAAAAATATTTGAGTGAAATGTAGGCTATAGTAAATCCTAAGATTATTATTTGTGACATTAGAACAAAATATGTGGATATAAAAACATGTATACAGGCTAGGCTAAAGAACTAAATGAACGATCTCTATTTTCTAATTTCACTAAACATTTCATTAAGTTTCGTGGACATTTTATAAAACATGGATCTTAGGCTCATTTTGTAAACATAAATAACTGATTTAGATGCGCAAACTGGTAGTAGCAAACTGGTACTTGCGGTAGGGCTGGGCGATATGGCCAAAAAATCATATCTCGATATTTTTTGGTCAAATGGCGATATACGATATATATCTCGGTACTTTCTACGTTTTCTAATTAAATAAAGAAAATCTTTATATTTAAAATATATATAGGCCTATATATATATTTCACATTCGGCCCAATGATATCCTACAAACAATGTTGATATTGAAGGATATGGAAACAAATATAATATAGGCTATGCAATATATTATGCGCAAAAGCTTTTGTTTTTATATTGACTAAAGGCTAAACTAAAAATGAAAATAAAAACAAAAACAAAAGCACAAACTAATTAGCTTAGCCTGCATTTGATTACCCTATTATAATCACTTTCACTTTCATTAAAAATATATACTTGTAGGTTTAAAATTCCACATATGGCACATTTATTTTCTCCAACAACAAATATTTTAGCAATATGTTTATTTTAGTCATAATTATTGCGTACTGTAGTACGTAGTACTATTCACGCGCATGCGCGCGGCGGCGCTCGTTCAAGGAAGCATGAATTTTAGCGGAGACTCACTTGCAGAAGCTCGTCCTCTTCTGACATGGACATATTTGTTGTGAAAAGGACATACTTGCTTTACTTCTTAACATTTACATATGGAGAATATACCTGTGAAATGTAAGTTGAGCACTGAGGAAAGCACCACATCTCAAACGCATTAAACAGCGCAAGTAGGCTATATCTGTCAGTCAGCAACAGTGTCTGTCAGAGCATTTGACAGGGCGGCTAACTGCTTTAAACTTGTTAACTATATCTTAGTGATTTTGACGCAATTAATATAAGCTTGTGTCATATTTAGGACAAATTGTACTACGTAGCCTAGCTACTTTCACTGCAGCAGCTCACACTGCAACCTCCGCTATTTTTCAGATATGCTCGTATCAAACTACTGTATCGACGGTATTGCCTCATTCCATATCGTTTCAAAACAATATAACGATACATCGTACAAACTCGATATATCGCCCAGCCCTACGTTGCGGAGATGTAGGCTCCATGTTCGGTGCAGGTTCGGCTTCTTGTCGTTCATCCTCGGATGCGGCATCGCGCGCGCTGTTTGCCGCGCGCACCTTTCCGCTCGTTCGGACGCGTCAAGTAAAAACAAGGCTCGAAAGTCTTGGATAACACAAAACGAAATGAACAGGATTGTTGCAGGGTTCATTGTAGAAGACATGCTTCCCCTGTCGACCATTAATTCCCCAGGTTTAGAAAAATACATTTTAAATTAGGATTAAGATTTTTATGGGATAAAGTGACCTTTATTTTATTATGTTTCATTGACATCTTTTATTTTTTTTAAATTATTATTATTACCATGAGTCGAATAAAAAGCTGGTTTTGTTCTCAGGAGAAGAGTTTTATTCTCCCAGCCTGTTTTGAAACTTCTGTGATAAACACCATTTTAAAATTTTGAATTTTGAACCCCATTTTGTTTGTGAATTTTACAGTGCGGCATATTTATTTGTGCAGACAGGGATATTGTTCTTTCATGTCATTTTGTATACATTTTTACAATAAAGTGATGATAGGGCAAAAACTGATATGATGTTTGTCCATGTAGGCTACACGGTAAATTAAGAAACAGGAAAGTAAAGTAATAAGTAGTGAAGTTATTTTTCCAACGCAGTAACTAGTAAAGTAATCTCATTACAATTTACAGAAGTAACTAGTAACTAATTACTTTTTTGAGTAACTACCCCAACACTGTATAAGACTATACCAATATTGGAACTATAGCAATTTTATTCCTTTTTTTTATTTAAGAATTATGTTTAAGTTTAAAAACAGACAGAATGGTTTAGTCAAAAAAGAAAAAAAATCATTCATAGTGCTATACTGCCCTCTTGTGTTCAAAATTAGGTAGAACTATTGGATCAATATCCACACATTAATACAGTTGGCAATACAGTATAATAGGTAATACAGTAGGATTGGGGCCTTAAAAATCGCTAACTTAAAAAGTGAAATTAACGGACGTGCACACAAGACCAGGCTTGGGAGGGTTACTTTAAAAATGTATTCCGATACAGTTACAAATTATTTCATAAAAAAAGGGTCCCACTTTATATTAAATGGCTTTAAGTACTATATACTTTTTCAAAAAGTAACTACAATCTGATTACTACTTTTTTTGATGTAACTCACTAGATTTTTGTATCCTGATTACATAATGCCGTTGCATGTATTCTGTTGCTCCCACAAGACATTAGTCTGAATATTTTCCTGTATGAACAAAAAGGAGTTTCCATTGTTCGCACACAAACACACATTCGATCGCGCCTCTCTCGTGACTGTGTGTGCGCGTCATGTGTTCTATGTGTGCATGCACTTCTGAAGCTGCGCAGAAAATAATAAAATGCCATGCGGAGGACTAACGCAAAATGTGTGAGTAAATCCATTTGATTGTAGTTTAAGTGAGAAATAATTTCAGTGCTCTGGTCAATAGCTGTAGAGTGAAAACTGGTGAGTGCAGTATAAAGCTTTCACAGAAAGAGAATGATGTGAGCACGTACGATTGGCAGTGAGTCCTGTGTGTGGACAAAATAGCTCAATAAGAGTAATAAAATACATGTGAAAAAAATCAAATCATAATGTTTTAAAGAAGAGTGGTTTGATTAAAGTGGTGTAAATATAGCCGATCCGGCAAAGATGGCAGTATCGGAGCTGAGACCGATCCTGAGTATCGGATCGGCGCATTCCTAAATACTATAATGTAAACACAGTACAGATGTAGACCCGGATGTACACCTGACCTTTCAGAAGGTTGCTCACGCATACTTTGTGGTTAAAATGTACCCTCAATGTGCACTTTTGCAGAGCCTTCACTGATGCAAGCTCTTCAGCACACTTCTTTTTGACAGTCAAAGCGGGGGTTATGTTTTTGCATGTCAAGTAGAATAACCCTAAAAGCACCAAGGTGGCGGTGCCACCGGCTTTATATATATATATATATATATATATATATATATATATAGCTGCGAGCAGCGATTGCGGGCCAAAGCCGGCGGTACCGCCATCCCGGTGCTTTTAGGTAACTAAAGGCACCGGGGTTGCGGTGCCACCGGCTTGGGCCCGCAATCGCTGCTCGTTTTTTAGGGCCCAAGCCCTGAAAGGGCGAAGGCCCTATTGTTTTCCTTAGGATTATTATTTTTTTTTTTTTTTTTTTTTTTTTTTTTTTTCTAACGACTATCCGGGCACTTTCGAGGCCCTTAACATGCTCAAAAACTCTTGAAACTTTGCACACGGGTCAGAACCCGCGGCCATCAGAGCCGGGCTGAAGCTGGTACCCGGGCGTGGCAGGGCGGCTCGTCAGCGCCCCCTGGAATAGGGTCTGAACACTTTGTCCATAAATCAAACACGCTTGCATGTAATAATATGAAACTCGGTACACATGTCGATCTCATCGTTTCATATATTCATCGCACTTTTACTTTTTACCCCAGCCCAACAGGAAGTCAGATATTTACGGGTTTTTTTAAAATGCTTGCAATGGAATTTAATGTACTCCTCCTAGAGCATTCATCCGCATGGAACGAAACTCGGTCAGCCTGAAGTCAAGACATAGACGATCAAAAATTGCGAGGGGATTTTTGATATCTCGAACGGTTTGGCTGTGGCGAGGAAACAAAATTATGGTGAGAAACGTGAAACAGGAAGTGTGTCCTAACTTCAGCATACATTAACCGATCTTGATGAAACTTCAGGAGTGTGTTCGCCGTAAGAGGACGATCACATGGATGTGACTATTGTGTGTCAAAGTTATAGCGCCACCAACTGGCAGCAGGAAGTGTGTCACTTTCAAAATGCTTTGAAATCACCCTCTTATTTTAACCCGATTTGCTTCAAACTTCATCTGTATAATGTAAACATACGGCAGATGTAGACCTGTGAATGGATTCTTAATATCTTTGAAACTGTTGCCGTGGTGACGCATCAAACTTTACCATTCTTTTAGGATGCTTTTGAGACCCTTAGCATGCTTCAAATTGCATGAAACTCCTCAGACACATCACATTTATTAGCCAGTAGACATGTGCAAAGTTTCAGAAACGGGCGTGGTGAGGGCTCAGTAGCGCCACCTTTTGACAAAAGTTGGGTTGTTAGTTTTATCTACAGTTACAAAAATCAGTATGTATATTGTACTCCTCGAGCCGGACAACTTTCTAATTGACACTCTTTAACTAGGACCCACAGAAAGTAAGATATGTTTGTTTGAATCTGGTCATGCTCCCTTTGAGCCTACATCTCTGTCTCTCTCTGTGTGTGTGTGTTAGTAGGGGGAGGGGCTTAACTTAACCATTTCAGTGCTGTGTGTTTTTTTCTGCTGTGTAATTTCTTAATACATTTCTTAAGCCTGGTATGTTTTAAATAAGTTTTTATTTTAATTTTTATAAGTGAATGCATAATATAACCAGTTAAATTGTAGTGCATTGACAATAGTTTTATAAAATTAGTTTATTAATTAAATTAACTTGGTCCATAAACTTGGTCCAGCTGCGAGACTGACAGGTCTGACTGTCTGACACTGGCCAATCGGAATCAAGAGCGGAGAAGCGGCCGCTCCCATAGGCAGTATAGTATCTCCCCGCCCTGTGGAGGCATTCCGCAGGTCTCGTGAAGTTTCTCGCCGGTCTCGTCTCTGAGACCCCTACACCTGGTATTAAAATGCGATCTGTATCCAGATAAGTTATCCGGATAATAAAAAAGAAATATCAATGCAAGGTATTACGTTGTGATCGGATTGTGATCGATTTGCCTGACCATCTGGAGGTAGTCTGGCTCGCATTGTGTTCGGATCTTTACGTGTAAACGCAATCTGGTTGTTGATATCACACATGTATATTTTACTCCTCCCAAAAATGCTAAAAAATAAACGAGTGAGAGCGTTTACAGGCTGTTATAGTCAGACATGTCGGCGCTACTGCGACACGCATCACCACCGCAGATAAGCAGCAGCTGAGCGTCAAACCAACGTGCAAACATCGCAAATAAAAGTGAAAGTAAGTCAGAGACGCTTAATCATCTACACAATCATCTTCAAGTAAAGAAAGAAATGATCTCTTGACTCTTACAAGGGCTGTTGCCACTCTCTCTTATTGATGTCTATTGATGAAATTAGCTGATGATCAATAAAATGCATGCTAATATCTGTAATAAACAACCGACAAAATTACTGTATGATGGTGTAAATAAAGAATCAGTCCAGCATCGCCATGTCAGTGTGTATTGATTCATCATTGTCTCTTCATAGTTTGCAAGAGACATTTAATAAACTGAGCGTATTTGATAAACTGAGCGTAGCCTATTCATCTGTCAATATAACCTCATTCTTTTTAATGATCAGAAGAACGCGTATCGACTACCGTTACAGTACAATATGTCCTAACTACACACGACGCCGCGACACGCGATAAAAGGTATCTTTTCCATGTAAATCAGAGTTTTTGTCCTAACCAGACGCGACGGCGACATGCGAAGTTTTTTCTAATTTAGAAACGGTTCCTATTTCTGCGATGTCGCGGCTGACAGAATGAAGAAATTACACTGGTTATGAGTACACATTATTTATTTTTAGTTAAAAATAGGTCACTGTGCCACAAGCCATAACGGATAATTTACCTCAGATTTTGAAAGCATGTAATATTATAGTGTTCAAAATGAATTCTATGCAAACATACGACTGTATTTCATAACAACGACAATAACTTGAGGCAGATGCCACCAAATGTGTTAAAATAAATGAATTATTTGCTGGACTTAAGTAAAAAGGATAGCCATTTAACACCAGAACTCCCAAGGCGGTCATTTTGACCGTTTTTAAAATTTACAGTGTAATAACTTATTTGTTAAAATAAAATCAATGTGGCTGTAGGACTCTGACTTTTCCTAAATATGTGTATATTTTATTCTGGCACTGTTATTTTATTACAATCACAAAACACAAAACAGTTGCGTCCTATTTCTACCTAGAATGGCCATGGCGGTCATTTTGACCGCACGCATTATAAATATCATAAGTCCGCTATATTTCCCGCGATCAACACGCACATATTGTAGAAGTGCACAAATGAGCAAGTTTCGCGTCCATCACGCAACTGGCAAGCGAATTTCGCTCCGACAACATGAAATCAAAAGCCACTCAACTGGTGCGAGAGTCGGGTAGGCGGTCCGGGACGAAGATGATGAAGGCAGTGCCAAGTAAGGAGAAACTGCAAAAATTAAATCAAGGAGTCATGTGCCAAATGTCACAAAGTAGTGTGAGGGACTGAAGCTGCACGCGAAGCGGTGTTTTCCTATGTGTGTGTGCGTAACGTCAGTGAATGAATATTGGGGTTTCCACCGTTCAAATGAGCCCACATCTTTATTATCATCTATCTTAACATTGTATATCTATTTATTTTTAGATTTCACATTGATTGTATTTGTATAACAGGGCTGTAGGCTACTGTATGAAGCTTTGACGTTTCCTAGATTTTTTGCATGTCTATTCACGTGGAGAGTGCGGTGAAAAAATATTTTTGACGCAAAACTTTCCTCGGCAGCACCTGTCGGGAAATATTTTTGTATTGGCTTTATAATATGATATAATATTTTGCTTGTTTTAAGGGCGATGGCATTATAACATGACAACAGGAATTATAGTGTCACTGGAAAACTTAAAGAGAAAGGTTCAAATGCAGATATGACATGACGAAAATGACGTTCAGTACAGCCAAATGAACGTTAAAGTTTGAACGGTCAGAATGACCGCTATGGTCGTTGTAGTAGTTATGGAATTCCGGTAGTTCTAGTGTTAATGACCATAGCACATAGTTGATGTGAAAAAAGGAGTATTTTGCATATAAATATGCACATAAATACATATTTTTTAAATTTGTCTCCCTGAAAGTGCCTGGTCTGGAGAGTGCCTGGAAAGTGCCTATAAGTTCCAGTGCCTGGAAAGTGCCTATACTGTCTGTGTCATAAATGTGAACATAATATTATCTACTGTCTGTGTCATAAATGTGAACATAATATTGTAACAGAATATTCTTATGCTATATTATATAAACTATATTTCATGAGGTGAAACATCACTGCCAGGAGCTACAGAATATATATTTCTGTAGGTCCTCACCGTGATGTTGCACTTCATGAAATATATGTAGCCTAAGAATATTCTATTAAAATATTAAGTGGCACATAAATTCAGACCAGTTATTTACAATAAAGCCTTATAAAATCATTTCCATTCCCTTTGTTTATTATTTTAATAGTTTTTTCTTGGTTTTGATAGTAAATAAAATCTAATCAGTAATTTTACATGCAGATTAATGCACGTATAGATTAATGCATGTGTGTGTGTGTTTGCATAGTGGGCCGGTCTGGATGAAGTGTCCAGGGCTGATTTTTTGTCCCAGTCCAGCCCTGAATGGCAATATTCACATTACTTTCAGTTTATTGCTCGAAAGTACAAAAATATTTGAGTGAAATGTAGGCTATAGTAAACCCTAAAATTATTATTTGTGACATTAGAACAAAATATGTGGATATAAAAACATGTGTATAGGCTAAAGAACTAAATGAACGATCTCTATTTTCTAATTTCACGACGTCCACACAAGACCAGGCTTGGGAGGGTTACTTTAAAAAATGTATTCCGATACAGTTACAAATTATTTCATAAAAAAGGGTCCCACTTTATATTAATTGGCTTTAAGTACTTTATACTTTTTCAAAAAGTAACTACAATCTGATTACTTTTTTGATGTAACTCACTGTAATAATATACAGTTACTGGATTTTTGTTTCCTGATTACATAATGCTGTTACATGTATTCTGTTGCTCCCACAAGACATTAGTCTGAATATTTTCCTGTATGAACAAAATGGAGTTTCCATTGTTCACACACAAACACACACAGAGTTCGATCGCGCCTCTCTCGTGACTGTGTGTGCGTGTCATGTGTTCTAGGCTGTGTGCATGCACTTCTGAAGCTGCTCAGAAAATAATAAAATGCCATGCAGAGGACTAATGCAAAATGTGTGGGAAAATCCATTTGATTGTAGTTTAAGTGAGAAATAATTTCAGTGCTCTGGTCAATAGCTGTAGAGTGAAAACTGTGAATGCAGTATACAGCTTTCACAGAAAGAGAATGATGTGAGCACGTACGATTGGCAGTGAATCTTTTATGCGGACAAAATAGCTCAATAAGAGTAACAAAATACATGTGGAAAAAATCACATCGTAATGTTTTAAAGAAGAGTGGTTTGATTAAAGTGGTGTAAATATACCCGATCCGGCAAAGATGGCAGTATCGGAGCTGATAACGATCCTGAGTATCGGAGCGGCGCATCCCTACATACTATAATGTAAACACAGTACAGATGTAGACCTTGATGTACACCTGACCTTTCAGAAGGTTGCTCATGCATACTTTGTGGTTAAAATGTGCCCTCGATCCGCACTTTTGCAGAGCCTTCACTGCTGCAAGCTCTTCAGCACACTTCTTTTTGACAGTCAAAGCGGGGGTTACGTTTTTGCACGTCATGTAGAATAACCCTAAAAGCACCAAGGGTGCGGTGCCACCGGCTTTATATATATATATATATATATATATATATATATATATATATATATATATATATATATATATAAATATAGCTGCGAGCAGCGATTGCGGGCCAAAGCCGGCGGTACCGCCATCCCGGTGCCTTTAGGTAACTAAAGGCACCGGGGTTGCGGTGCCACCGGCTTGGGCCCGCAATCGCTGCTCGCAGCTATATTTAGGGCCCAAGCCCTGAAAGGGCGAAGGCCCTATTGTTTTCCTTAGGATTATTTTTTTTTTTTTTTTTTTTTTTTTTTTTTTTTTCTAACGACTATCCGGGCACTTTTGGGGCCCTTAACATGCTCAAAAACTCTTGAAACTTTGCACACAGGTCAGAACCCGCGGCCATCAGAGCCGGGCTGAAGCTGGTACCCGGGCGCGGCAGGGCGGCTCGTCAGCGCCCCCTGGAACAGGGTCTGAACACTTTGTCCATAAATCAAACACGCTTGCATGTAATAATATGAAACTCGGTACACATGTCAATCTCATCGTTTCATATATTCATCGCACTTTTACTTTTTACCCCAGCCCAACAGGAAGTCAGATATTTACGGTTGTTTTTAAAACGCTTGCAATGGAATTTAATGTACTCCTCCTAGAGCATTCATCCGCATGGAACGAAACTCGGTCAGCCTGAAGTCAAGACATAGACGATCAAAAATTGCGAGGGGATTTTTGATATCTCGAACGGTTTGGCTGTGGCGAGGAAACAAAATTATGGTGAGAAACGTGAAACAGGAAGTGTGTCCTAACTTCAGCATACATCAACCGATCTTGATGAAACTTCAGGAGTGTGTTCGCCGTAAGAGGACGATCACATGGATGTGACTATTGTGTGTCAAAGTTATAGCGCCACCAACTGGCAGCAGGAAGTGTGTCACTTTCAAAATGCTTTGAAATCACCCTCTTATTTTAACCCGATTTGCTTCAAACTTCATCTGTATAATGTAAACATACGGCAGATGTAGACCTGTGAATGGATTCTTAATATCTTTGAAACTGTTGCCATGGTGACGCATCAAACTTTACCATTCTTTTAGGATGCTTTTGAGACCCTTAGCATGCTTCAAATTGCATGAAACTCCTCAGACACATCACATTTATTAGCCAGTAGACATGTGCAAAGTTTCAGAAACGGGCGTGGTGAGGGCTCAGTAGCGCCACCTTTTGACAAAAGTTGGGTTGTTAGTTTTATCTACAGTTACAAAAATCAGTATGTATATTGTACTCCTCGAGCCGGACAACTTTCTAATTGACACTCTTTAACTAGGACCCACAGAAAGTAAGATATGTTTGTTTGAATCTGGTCATGCTCCCTTTGAGCCTACATCTCTGTCTCTCTCTGTGTGTGTGTTAGTAGGGGGAGGGGCTTAACTTAACCATTTCAGTGCTGTGTGTTTTTTTCTGCTGTGTAATTTCTTAATACATTTCTTAAGCCTGGTATGTTTTAAATAAGTTTTTATTTTAATTTTTATAAGTGAAGGCATAATATAACCAGTTAAATTGTAGTGCATTGACAATAGTTTTATATAATTAGTTTATTAATTAAATTAACTTGGTCCATAAACTTGGTCCAGCTGCGAGACTGACAGGTCTGACTGTCTGACACTGGCCAATCGGAATCAAGAGCGGAGAAGCGGCCGCTCCCATAGGCAGTGTATAGTATCTCCCCGCCCTGTGGAGGCATTCCGCCGGTCTCGTGAAGTTTCTCGCCGGTCTCGTCTCTGAGACCCCTACACCTGGTATTAAAATGCGATCTGTATCCAGATAAGTTATCCGGATAATAAAAAAGAAATATCAATGCAAGGTATTACGTTGTGATCGGATTGTGATCGATTTGCCTGACCATCTGGAGGTAGTCTGGCTCGCATTGTGTTCGGATCTTTACGTGTAAACGCAATCTGGTTGTTGATATCACACATGTATATTTTACTCCTCCCAAAAATGCTAAAAAATAAACGAGTGAGAGCGTTTACAGGCTATGTTATAGTCAGAGATGACGGCGCTACTGCGACACGCATCACCGCCGCAGATGAGCAGCAGCTGAGCGTCAAACCAACGTGCAAACATCGCAAATAAAAGTGAAAGTAAGTCAGAGACGCTTAATCATCTACACATTCATCTTCAAGTAAAGAAAGAAATGATCTCTTGACTCTTACCAGGGCTGTTGCCACTCTCTCTTATTGATGTCTATTGATGAAATTAGCTGATGATCAATAAAATGCATGCTAATATCTGTAATAAACAACCGAAAAAATTACTGTATGATGGTGTAAATAAAGAATCAGTCCAGCATCGCCATGTCAGTGTGTATTGATTCATCATTGTCTCTTCATAGTTTGCAAGAGACATTTAATAAACTGAGCGTATTTGATAAACTGAGCGTAGCCTATTCATCTGTCAATATAACCTCATTCTTTTTAATGATCAGAAGAACGCGTATCGACTACCGTTACAGTACAATATGTCCTAACTACACACGACGCCGCGACACGCGATAAAAGGTATCTTTTCCATGTAAATCAGAGTTTTTGTCCTAACCAGACGCGACGGCGACATGCGAAGTTTCTAATTTAGAAACGGTTCCTATTTCTGCGATGTCGCGGCTGACAGAATGAAGAAATTACACTGGTTATGAGTACACATTATTTATTTTTAGTTAAAAATAGGTCACTGTGCCACAAGCCATAACGGATAATTTACCTCAGATTTTGAAAGCATGTAATATTATAGTGTTCAAAATGAATTCTATGCAAACATACGACTGTATTTCATAACAACGACAATAACTTGAGGCAGATGCCACCAAATGTGTTAAAATAAATGAATTATTTGCTGGACTTAAGTGAAAAGGATAGCCATTTAATGACCATAGCACATAGTTGATGTGAAAAAAGGAGTATTTTGCATATAAATATGCACATAAATACATATTTTTTCAATTTGTCTCCCTGAAAGTGCCTGGCAGAAGCCTATACTGTCTGTGTCATAAATGTGAACATAATATTATCTACTGTCTGTGTCATAAATGTGAACATAATATTGTAACAGAATATTCTTATGCTATATTATATAAACTATATTTCATGAGGTGAAACATCACTGCCAGGAGCTACAGAATATATTTCTGTAGGTCCTCACCGTGATGTTGCACTTCATGAAATATATGTAGTATAGCCTAAGAATATTCTATTAAAATATTAAGTGGCACATAAATTCAGACCAGTTATTTACAATAAAGCCTTATAAAATCATTTCCATTCCCTTTGTTTATTATTTTAATAGTTTTTTCTTGGTTTTGATAGTAAATGAAATCTAATCAGTAATTTTACATGCAGATTAATGCACGTATAGATTAATGCACGTGTGTGTGTGTTTGCATAGTGGGCCGGTCTGGATGAAGTGTCCAGGGCTGATTTTTTGTCCCAGTCCAGCCCTGAATGGCAATATTCACATTACTTTCAGTTTATTGCTCGAAAGTACAAAAATATTTGAGTGAAATGTAGGCTATAGTAAACCCTAAAATTATTATTTGTGACATTAGAACAAAATATGTGGATATAAAAACATGTATATAGGCTAAAGAACTAAATGAACGATCTCTATTTTCTAATTTCACGACGTCCACACAAGACCAGGCTTGGGAGGGTTACTTTAAAAAATGTATTCCGATACAGTTACAAATTATTTCATAAAAAAGGGTCTCACTTTATATTAATTGGCTTTAAGTACTTTATACTTTTTCAAAAAGTAACTACAATCTGATTACTTTTTTTGATGTAACTCACTGTAATAATATACAGTTACTGGATTTTTGTTTCCTGATTACATAATGCTGTTACATGTATTCTGTTGCTCCCACAAGACATTAGTCTGAATATTTTCCTGTATGAACAAAATGGAGTTTCCATTGTTCACACACAAACACACACAGAGTTCGATCGCGCCTCTCTCGTGACTGTGTGTGCGTGTCATGTGTTCTAGGCTGTGTGCATGCACTTCTGAAGCTGCTCAGAAAATAATAAAATGCCATGCAGAGGACTAATGCAAAATGTGTGGGAAAATCCATTTGATTGTAGTTTAAGTGAGAAATAATTTCAGTGCTCTGGTCAATAGCTGTAGAGTGAAAACTGGTGAATGCAGTATACAGCTTTCACAGAAAGAGAATGATGTGAGCACGTACGATTGGCAGTGAATCTTTTATGCGGACAAAATAGCTCAATAAGAGTAACAAAATACATGTGGAAAAAATCACATCGTAATGTTTTAAAGAAGAGTGGTTTGATTAAAGTGGTGTAAATATACCCGATCCGGCAAAGATGGCAGTATCGGAGCTGATAACGATCCTGAGTATCGGATCGGCGCATCCCTACATACTATATTGTAAACACAGTACAGATGTAGACCTTGATGTACACCTGACCTTTCAGAAGGTTGCTCATGCATACTTTGTGGTTAAAATGTGCCCTCGATCCGCACTTTTGCAGAGCCTTCACTGCTGCAAGCTCTTCAGCACACTTCTTTTTGACAGTCAAAGCGGGGGTTATGTTTTTGCACGTCATGTAGAATAACCCTAAAAGCACCAAGGGTGCGGTGCCACCGGCTTTATATATATATATATATATATATATATATATATATAGAAATATAGCTGCGAGCAGCGATTGCGGGCCAAAGCCGGCGGTACCGCCATCCCGGTGCCTTTAGGTAACTAAAGGCACCGGGTTTGCGGTGCCACCGGCTTGGGCCCGCAATCGCTGCTCGCAGCTATATTTTTATTTTTTTTTCTAACGACTATCCGGGCACTTTTGGGGCCCTTAACATGCTCAAAAACTCTTGAAACTTTGCACACGGGTCAGAACCCGCGGCCATCAGAGCCGGACTGAAGCTGGTACCCGGGCGTGGCAGGGCGGCTCGTCAGCGCCCCCTGGAACAGGGTCTGAACACTTTGTCCATAAATCAAACACGCTTGCATGTAATAATATGAAACTCGGTACACATGTCGATCTCATCGTTTCATATATTCATCGCACTTTTACTTTTTACCCCAGCCCAACAGGAAGTCAGATATTTACGGTTTTTTTTAAAATGCTTGCAATGGAATTTAATGTACTCCTCCTAGAGCATTCATCCGCATGGAACGAAACTCGGTCAGCCTGAAGTCAAGACATAGACGATCAAAAATTGCGAGGGGATTTTTGATATCTCGAACGGTTTGGCTGTGGCGAGGAAACAAAATTATGGTGAGAAACGTGAAACAGGAAGTGTGTCCTAACTTCAGCATACATTAACTGATCTTGATGAAACTTCAGGAGTGTGTTCGCCGTAAGAGGACGATCACATGGATGTGACTATTGTGTGTCAAAGTTATAGCGCCACCAACTGGCAGCAGGAAGTGTGTCACTTTCAAAATGCTTTGAAATCACCCTCTTATTTTAACCCGATTTGCTTCAAACTTCATCTGTATAATGTAAACATACGGCAGATGTAGACCTGTGAATGGATTCTTAATATCTTTGAAACTGTTGCCGTGGTGACGCATCAAACTTTACCATTTTTTTAGGATGCTTTTGAGACCCTTAGCATGCTTCAAATTGCATGAAACTCCTCAGACACATCACATTTATTAGCCAGTAGACATGTGCAAAGTTTCAGAAACGGGCGTGGTGAGGGCTCAGTAGCGCCACCTTTTGACAAAAGTTGGGTTGTTAGTTTTATCTACAGTTACAAAAATCAGTATGTATATTGTACTCCTCGAGCCGGACAACTTTCTAATTGACACTCTTTAACTAGGACCCACAGAAAGTAAGATATGTTTGTTTGAATCTGGTCATGCTCCCTTTGAGCCTACATCTCTGTCTCTCTCTGTGTCTGTGTGTTAGTAGGGGGAGGGGCTTAACTTAACCATTTCAGTGCTGTGTGTTTTTTTCTGCTGTGTAATTTCTTAATACATTTCTTAAGCCTGGTATGTTTTAAATAAGTTTTTATTTTAATTTTTATAAGTGAATGCATAATATAACCAGTTAAATTGTAGTGCATTGACAATAGTTTTATATAATTAGTTTATTAATTAAATTAACTTGGTCCATAAACTTGGTCCAGCTGCGAGACTGACAGGTCTGACTGTCTGACACTGGCCAATCGGAATCAAGAGCGGAGAAGCGGCCGCTCCCATAGGCAGTGTATAGTATCTCCCCGCCCTGTGGAGGCATTCCGCAGGTCTCGTGAAGTTTCTCGCCGGTCTCGTCTCTGAGACCCCTACACCTGGTATTAAAATGCGATCTGTATCCAGATAAGTTATCCGGATAATAAAAAAAGAAATATCAATGCAAGGTATTACGTTGTGATCAGATTGTGATCGATTTGCCTGACCATCTGGAGGTAGTCTGGCTCGCATTGTGTTCGGATCTTTACGTGTAAACGCAATCTGGTTGTTGATATCACACATGTATATTTTACTCCTCCCAAAAATGCTAAAAAATAAACGAGTGAGAGCGTTTACAGGCTGTTATAGTCAGACATGTCGGCGCTACTGCGACACGCATCACCAACGCAGATAAGCAGCAGCTGAGCGTCAAACCAACGTGCAAACATCGCAAATAAAAGTGAAAGTAAGTCAGAGACGCTTAATCATCTACACAATCATCTTCAAGTAAAGAAAAAAATGATTTCTTGACTCTTACAAGGGCTGTTGCCACTCTCTCTTATTGATGTCTATTGATGAAATTAGCTGATGATCATAAATGCATGCTAATATCTGTAATAAACAACCGACAAAATTACTGTATGATGGTGTAAATAAAGAATCAGTCCAGCATCGCCATGTCAGTGTGTATTGATTCATCATTGTCTCTTCATAGTTTGCAAGAGACATTTAATAAACTGAGCGTATTTGATAAACTGAGCGTAGCCTATTCATCTGTCAATATACCCTCATTCTTTTTAATGATCAGAAGAACGCGTATCGACTACCGTTACAGTACAATATGTCCTAACTACACACGACGCCGCGACACGCGATAAAAGGTATCTTTTCCATGTAAATCAGAGTTTTTGTCCTAACCAGACGCGACGGCGACATGCGAAGTTTCTAATTTAGAAACGGTTCCTATTTCTGCGATGTCGCGGCTGACAGAATGAAGAAATTACACTGGTTATGAGTACACATTATTTATTTTTAGTTAAAAATAGGTCACTGTGCCACAAGCCATAACGGATAATTTACCTCAGATTTTGAAAGCATGTAATATTATAGTGTTCAAAATGAATTCTATGCAAACATACGACTGTATTTCATAACAACGACAATAACTTGAGGCAGATGCCACCAAATGTGTTAAAATAAATGAATTATTTGCTGGACTTAAGTGAAAAGGATAGCCATTTAACACTAGAACTCCCAAGGCGGTCATTTTGACCGTTTTTAAAATTTACAGTGTAATAGCTTTGTTAAAATAAAATCAATGTGGCTGTAGGACTCTGACTTTTCCTAAATATGTGTATATTTTATTCTGGCACTGTTATTTTATTACAATCACAAAACACAAAACAGTTGCGTCCTATTTCTACCTAGAATGGCCATGGCGGTCATTTTGACCGCACGCATTATAAATATCATAGGTCCGCTATATTTCCCGCGATCAACACGCACATATTGTAGAAGTGCACAAATGAGCAAGTTTCGCGTCCATCACGCAACTGGCAAGCGAATTTCGCTCCGACAACATGAAATCAAAAGCCACTCAACTGGTGCGAGAGTCGGGTAGGCGGTCCGGGACGAAGATGATGAAGGCAGTGCCAAGTAAGGAGAAACTGCAAAAATTAAATCAAGGAGTCATGTGCCAAATGTCACAAAGTAGTGTGAGGGACTGAAGCTGCACGCGAAGCGGTGTTTTCCAATGTGTGTGTGCGTAACGTCAGTGAATGAAGCGGGGGGGGGGGGGGGGGGGGGGTTTCCACCGTTCAAATGAGCCCACATCTTTATTATCATCTATCGTAACATTGTAGATCTATTTATTTTTAGATTTCACATTGATTGTTGTATAACAGGGCTGTAGGCTACTGTATGAAGCTTTGACGTTTCCTAGATTTTTTGCATGTCTATTCACGTGGAGAGTGCGGTGAAAAAATATTTTTGACCAAAACTTTCCTCGGCAGCACCTGTCGGGGAAATATTTTTGTATTGGCTTTATAATATGATATAATATTTTGCTTGTTTTAAGGGCGATGGCATTATAACATGACAACAGGAATTATAAGTGTCACTGGAAAACTTAAAGAGAAAGGTTCAAATGCAGATATGACATGACGAAAATGACGTTCAGTACAGCCAAATGAACGTTAAAGTTTGAACGGTCAGAATGACCGCTATGGTCGTTGTAGTAGTTATGGAATTCCGGTAGTTCTAGTGTTAATGACCATAGCACATAGTTGATGTGAAAAAAGGAGTATTTTGCATATAAATATGCACATAAATACATATTTTTTCAATTTGTCTCCCTGAAAGTGCCTGGCAGAAGCCTATACTGTCTGTGTCATAAATGTGAACATAATATTATCTACTGTCTGTGTCATAAATGTGAACATAATATTGTAACAGAATATTCTAATGCTATATTATATAAACTATATTTCATGAGGTGAAACATCACTGCCAGGAGCTACAGAATATATATTTCTGTAGGTCCTCACCGTGATGTTGCATTTCATGAAATATATGTAGTATAGCCTAAGAATATTCTATTAAAATATTAAGTGGCACATAAATTCAGACCAGTTATTTACAATAAAGCCTTATAAAATCATTTCCATTCCCTTTGTTTATTATTTTAATAGTTTTTTCTTGTTTTTGATAGTAAATAAAATCTAATCAGTAATTTTACATGCAGATTAATGCACGTATAGATTAATGCACGTGTGTGTGTGTTTACATTCATAGTGGGCCTGTCTGGATGAAGTGTCCAAGGCTGATTTTTTGTCCCAGTCCAGCCCTGAATGGCAATATTCACATTACTTTCAGTTTATTGCTCGAAAGCACAAAAATATTTGAGGGAAATATAGGCTATAGTAAACCCTAAGATTATTATTTGTGACATTAGAACAAAATATGTGGATATAAAAACATGTATATAGGCTAAAGAACTAAATGAACGATCTCTATTTTCTAATTTCACTAAACATTTCATTAAGTTTTGTGGACATTTAATAAAACATGGATCTTAGGCTCATTTTGTAAACATAAATAACTGATTTAGATGCGCAAACTTGGTGCCGTTGCGGAGATGTCAGGCTCCATGTTCGGTGCAGGTTCGGCTTCTTGTTGTTCACAAGGGGGTAATCCATCGACCGGAAGTTGAAGCCTCGTGGGAGCTGACATCTTGTTGCAGAACTTCACTTGCGTTAGCATTCCCATTGACTCCCGTTCATTTTGGCGTCACTTTGACAGTGAATAACTTTACATCTGGGAAGTTTTAAGGCCCCATTTGTCCTTTATTTATTTCTAAAGAAACTCGACAATGTATAAATAGCTCCATTACCTTGTAGCTTATGTTATGGCCCCGTAGAAGCAGTTTTAGTGAAAGTAGGCTAACGATTGCGTCATACCCACGCGACTCTCTGTCAGTTTTGAGATTACCGTATGGACACGAGAAGAAGCTCGCGCGCAATTGGGAAACATGGAGGCAGAATGACAAAATAATTTATCAGAATACCTAGCAAACTTGTTTCCTTCTCCTAGCCCATGGACAGCTCCTATTCATACTCTCTGCCTCAGCGCATGTTTCGGAATGGAATAATTCAGATTTCTCATGCCACCGCACTAGAAATCAAACGGCTCACTCACGTCACATCTACGTAGACTAGCTCTGTATGAGTCTGCGCGTCAGGGACGGAAGTGCTAAAAAATCGCCAAAAACGGGCTTCAATCGTCTCAATGGAGTTCCAATGAGATCGCTTTGTCCATTTCTTTTACTGTCTATGGTCGTTCATCCTCGGATGCGGCATCGCGCGCGCTGTTTGCCGCGCGCACCTTTCCGCTCGTTCGGACGCGTCAAGTATAAACAAGGCTCGAAAGTCTTGGATAACACAAAACGAAATGAACAGGATTATTGCAGGGTTTATTGTAGAAGACATGCTTCCCCTGTCGACCATTAATCCCCCAGGTTTAGAAAAATACATTTTAAATTAGGATTAAGAATTTTATGGGATAAAGTGACCTTTATTTTATTATTTGTCATTGACATCTTTTTTTTTTAATTATTATTATTACCATGAGCCGAATAAAAAGCTGGTTTTGTTCTCAGGAGAAGAGTTTTATTCTCCCAGCCTGTTTCGAAACTTCTGTGTTAAACGCCATTTTAAAATATTGAATTTTGAACCCCATTTTGTTTGTGAATTTTACAGTGCGGCATATTTATTTGTGCAGACAGGGATATTGTTCTTTCATGTCATTTTGTATACATTTGTACAATAAAGTGATGATAGGGCAAAAACTGATATGATGTTTGTCCATGTAGGCTACACGGTAAATTAAGAAACAGGAAAGTAAAGTAATAAGTAGTGAAGTTATTTTTCCAACGCAGTAACTAGTAAAGTAATCTCATTACAATTTACAGAAGTAACTAGTAACTAATTACTTTTTTGAGTAACTACCCCCAACACTGTATAAGACTATACCAATATTGGAACTATAGCAATTTTATTCCTTTTTTAAATTTAAGAATTATGTTTAAGTTTAAAAACAGACAGAATGGTTTAGTCAAAAGAGAAAAAAATCATTCATAGTTAGGGATGCACCGATCCACATTTTTTCACTTCCGATCCGATCCCGATACCTGACTTTGGATATCGGCCGATACCGATACTTTTCCGATACCAGAGCTGTGTTTGCTTTAATGTTATTTATCATTATTGTTGATTTTATATGACGCTGAAATAAACTCCTCTCTACGGGCAAGGATGATATGTACATATGTATGTCAATATATATATATATATAAAACAATAGATAGACAATTAAACAAAGATACACATTATACAGGCCTACAAGGAGCTTTAATTTCAGGAAGGTCTACTAACATTATTCAGGTATGGTCTAAAAATAATTATAATAAAGTAATCAAAAGTAAAATAGCACTGCAAAGTTTATCATAGATAGATTTATGCTTATTAAAGCTAAAGTTATTCATTCAAGAGCTGTGAGTGATTTTTCTCTTTGCCCTTTTGTTGTTTGATTCTCAGTAATGTCGCAATCGTCACATGTTTATACTGCTGCCCCTTTAAGAACGAGTTCAGATTTCATAGTCTACTGATTCACCATATTTTCTCCCAACTATTTCCATAACTACGTTCATTTTAGACATAAATGGTTTAAGTGTTAATCTCCAAGCCGGTCGGTTTGACATTTTTGTCCAGGCTACATTTGATCGTTTAGACGCGCATATGAAGCCCAGAGTATAATTTGCTTGCCTCGTTGCGGTCTGTTTCGGAGCGCGGTTCGCACTGGGAACAGCATCTCTTGCGCATTTTTTTTTTGCTTTTAATAGCTCTTTTAATTATTAAAAGCGTCCCGCAATTTAGCAACAGCAGAGACTGCATTTTACAACAATCATCGATCGTGCTGATTCTGTCTTAAAGTTTGAGTTTTAAGGAGAAATGACAGTGCACCGCCGCGATGGGAAGGAAGTTGGCTGGACAGAATGCGGCTATTGTTTTTAATGTTTTTTTTACCTCAATATATTCTTTAATCTTTGGAAATCAGACTAATATCACAGATCTAAAGTGTAACCAGGCTACGTTTGAATGTTTAGTTCTGTCCTCTGTCGTCACTCATTAAGCAGGGCTGTCGTGTTGTGCGTGCTGTGGCACCGTGTGAGCGATCTCTCTCTTTCTCTTCTGGACTGCGAATTGCAAGCATGCACGCACCACAGACAAATAGTTTAATTAATACGGCTTTGCAAACAATGCATTTTGCGGTCTTGCTCTGCTGCGGTGTTTCCAGTGTGAAGTATTTCCACCATATGATTTCGACACAGCGAACATGTTGGTAGCTCAACGCTATCCTGCTAGCTGGCTGCAAACTGCGGAATGGATTTCCTGAGCGGGGGGTCTGTTTGTCTCATTGAGCCCTATTTTTTACAGTCTATGATTGAGCTGCACCTCCGTTCAGGATATCCATTCCACAGTTTGCAGCCAGCTAGCGGACTAGCAGGCCCGGGGAATCCCTTTTGCAGTCATTTCAGGAGATAACGTTAAAGCGCAGACATGGCTCATAAATATCGGATTTCTCCGCAGGTTGGATCGGAAAAATCCGATACGTGAATTACGCTGGTATCGGTCCCGATACCGATACTGGATCGGATCGGCCCCATCCCTATTCATAGTGCTTTACTGCCCTCTTGTGTTCAAAATTAAGTAGAACTATTGGATCAATATCCACATTAGGTAATACAGTAGGATTGGGGCCTTAAAAATCGCTAACTTAAAAAGTGAAAGTAACGGACGTGCACACAAGACCAGGCTTGGGAGGGTTACTTTAAAAATGTATTCCGATACAGTTACAAATTATTTCATAAAAAAGGGTCCCACTTTATATTAAATGACTTTAAGTACTATATACTTTTTCAAAAAGTAACTACAATCTGATTACTACTTTTTTGATGTAACTCACTGGATTTTTGTACCCTGATTACATAATGGCGTTACATGTATTCTGTTGCTCCCACAAGACATTAGTCTGAATATTTTCCTGTATGAACAAAATGGAGTTTCCATTGTTCGCACACAAACACACATTCGATCGCGCCTCTCTCGTGACTGTGTGTGCGCGTCATGTGTTCTAGGCTGTGTGCATGCACTTCTGAAGCTGCGCAGAAAATAATAAAATGCCATGCGGAGGACTAACGCAAAATGTGTGAGAAAATCTATTTGATTGTAGTTTAAGTGAGAAATAATTTCAGTGCTCTGGTCAATAGCTGTAGAGTGAAAACTGGTGAGTGCAGTATACAGCTTTCACAGAAAGAGAATGATGTGAGCACGTACGATTGGCAGTGAGTCCTGTGTGTGGACAAAATAGCTCAATAAGAGTAATAAAATACATGTGAAAAAATCACATCATAATGTTTTAAAGAAGAGTGGTTTGATTAAAGTGGTGTAAATATACCCGATCCGGCAAAGATGGCAGTATCGGAGCTGATAACGATCCTGAGTATCGGATCGGCGCATCCCTAAATACTATAATGTAAACACAGTACAGATGTAGACCTGGATGTACACCTGACCTTTCAGAAGGTTGCTCACGGATACTTTGTGGTTAAAATGTGCCCTCAATGTGCACTTTTGCAGAGCCTTCACTGATGCAAGCTCTTCAGCACACTTCTTTTTCACAGTCAAAGCGGGGGTTATGTTTTTGCACGTCTTGTACAATAACCCTAAAAGCACCAAGGTGGCGGTGCCACCGGCTTTATATATATATACATATATATATACATATATATATAAATATAGCTGCGAGCAGCGATTGCGGGCCAAAGCCGGCGGTACCGCCATCTCGGTGCCTTTAGGTAACTAAAGGCACCGGGGTTGCGGTGCCACCGGCTTGGGCCCGCAATCGCTGCTCGCAGCTATATTTAGGGCCCAAGCCCTGAAAGGGCGAAGGCCCTATTGTTTTCCTTAGGATTATTATTTTTTTTTTTTTTTTTTTTTTTTTTTTTCTAACGACTATCCGGGCACTTTTGGGGCCCTTAACATGCTCAAAAACTCTTGAAACTTTGCACACGGGTCAGAACCCGCGGCCATCAGAGCCGGGCTGAAGCTGGTACCCGGGCGTGGCAGGGCGGCTCGTCAGCGCCCCCTGGAACAGGGTCTGAACACTTTGTCCATAAATCAAACACGCTTGCATGTAATAATATGAAACTCGGTACACATGTCGATCTCATCGTTTCATATATTCATCGCACTTTTACTTTTTACCCCAGCCCAACAGGAAGTCAGATATTTACGTTTTTTTTTAAAATGCTTGCAATGGAATTTAATGTACTCCTCCTAGAGCATTCATCCGCATGGAACGAAACTCGGTCAGCCTGAAGTCAAGACATAGACGATCAAAAATTGCGAGGGGATTTTTGATATCTCGAACGGTTTGGCTGTGGCGAGGAAACAAAATTATGGTGAGAAACGTGAAACAGGAAGTGTGTCCTAACTTCAGCATACATTAACTGATCTTGATGAAACTTCAGGAGTGTGTTCGCCGTAAGAGGACGATCACATGGATGTGACTATTGTGTGTCAAAGTTATAGCGCCACCAACTGGCAGCAGGAAGTGTGTCACTTTCAAAATGCTTTGAAATCACCCTCTTATTTTAACCCGATTTGCTTCCAACTTCATCTGTATAATGTAAACATACGGCAGATGTAGACCTGTGAATGGATTCTTAATATCTTTGAAACTGTTGCCGTGGTGACGCATCAAACTTTACCATTCTTTTAGGATGCTTTTGAGACCCTTAGCATGCTTCAAATTGCATGAAACTCCTCAGACACATCACATTTATTAGCCAGTAGACATGTGCAAAGTTTCAGAAACGGGCGTGGTGAGGGCTCAGTAGCGCCACCTTTTGACAAAAGTTGGGTTGTTAGTTTTATCTACAGTTACAAAAATCAGTATGTATATTGTACTCCTCGAGCCGGACAACTTTCTAATTGACACTCTTTAACTAGGACCCACAGAAAGTAAGATATGTTTGTTTGAATCTGGTCATGCTCCCTTTGAGCCTACATCTCTGTCTCTCTCTGTGTGTGTGTTAGTAGGGGGAGGGGCTTAACTTAACCATTTCAGTGCTGTGTGTTTTTTTCTGCTGTGTAATTTCTTAATACATTTCTTAAGCCTGGTATGTTTTAAATAAGTTTTTATTTTAATTTTTATAAGTGAATGCATAATATAACCAGTTAAATTGTAGTGCATTGACAATAGTTTTATAAAATTAGTTTATTAATTAAATTAACTTGGTCCATAAACTTGGTCCAGCTGCGAGACTGACAGGTCTGACTGTCTGACACTGGCCAATCGGAATCAAGAGCGGAGAAGCGGCCGCTCCCATAGGCAGTATAGTATCTCCCCGCCCTGTGGAGGCATTCCGCAGGTCTCGTGAAGTTTCTCGCCGGTCTCGTCTCTGAGACCCCTACACCTGGTATTAAAATGCGATCTGTATCCAGATAAGTTATCCGGATAATAAAAAAGAAATATCAATGCAAGGTATTACGTTGTGATCGGATTGTGATCGATTTGCCTGACCATCTGGAGGTAGTCTGGCTCGCATTGTGTTCGGATCTTTACGTGTAAACGCAATCTGGTTGTTGATATCACACATGTATATTTTACTCCTCCCAAAAATGCTAAAAAATAAACGAGTGAGAGCGTTTACAGGCTGTTATAGTCAGACATGTCGGCGCTACTGCGACACGCATCACCACCGCAGATAAGCAGCAGCTGAGCGTCAAACCAACGTGCAAACATCGCAAATAAAAGTGAAAGTAAGTCAGAGACGCTTAATCATCTACACAATCATCTTCAAGTAAAGAAAGAAATGATCTCTTGACTCTTACAAGGGCTGTTGCCACTCTCTCTTATTGATGTCTATTGATGAAATTAGCTGATGATCAATAAAATGCATGCTAATATCTGTAATAAACAACCGACAAAATTACTGTATGATGGTGTAAATAAAGAATCAGTCCAGCATCGCCATGTCAGTGTGTATTGATTCATCATTGTCTCTTCATAGTTTGCAAGAGACATTTAATAAACTGAGCGTATTTGATAAACTGAGCGTAGCCTATTTATCTGTCAATATAACCTCATTCTTTTTAATGATCAGAAGAACGCGTATCGACTACCGTTACAGTACAATATGTCCTAACTACACACGACGCCGCGACACGCGATAAAAGGTATCTTTTCCATGTAAATCAGAGTTTTTGTCCTAACCAGACGCGACGGCGACATGCGAAGTTTTTTCTAATTTAGAAACGGTTCCTATTTCTGCGATGTCGCGGCTGACAGAATGAAGAAATTACACTGGTTATGAGTACACATTATTTATTTTTAGTTAAAAATAGGTCACTGTGCCACAAGCCATAACGGATAATTTACCTCAGATTTTGAAAGCATATATTATAGTGTTCAAAATGAATTCTATGCAAACATACGACTGTATTTCATAACAACGACAATAACTTGAGGCAGATGCCACCAAATGTGTTAAAATAAATGAATTATTTGCTGGACTTAAGTGAAAAGGATAGCCATTTAACACCAGAACTCCCAAGGCGGTCATTTTGACCGTTTTTAAAATTTACAGTGTAATAACTTATTTGTTAAAATAAAATCAATGTGGCTGTAGGACTCTGACTTTTCCTAAATATGTGTATATTTTATTCTGGCACTGTTATTTTATTACAATCACAAAACACAAAACAGTTGCGTCCTATTTCTACCTAGAATGGCCATGGCGGTCATTTTTACCGCACGCATTATAAATATCATAAGTCCGCTATATTTCCCGCGATCAACACGCACATATTGTAGAAGTGCACAAATGAGCAAGTTTCGCGTCCATCACGCAACTGGCAAGCGAATTTCGCTCCGACAACATGAAATCAAAAGCCACTCAACTGGTGCGAGAGTCGGGTAGGCGGTCCGGGACGAAGATGATGAAGGCAGTGCCAAGTAAGGAGAAACTGCAAAAATTAAATCAAGGAGTCATGTGCCAAATGTCACAAAGTAGTGTGAGGGACTGAAGCTGCACGCGAAGCGGTGTTTTCCTATGTGTGTGTGCGTAACGTCAGTGAATGAATATTGGGGTTTCCACCGTTCAAATGAGCCCACATCTTTATTATCATCTATCTTAACATTGTATATCTATTTATTTTTAGATTTCACATTGATTGTATTTGTATAACAGGGCTGTAGGCTACTGTATGAAGCTTTGACGTTTCCTAGATTTTTTGCATGTCTATTCACGTGGAGAGTGCGGTGAAAAAATATTTTTGACGCAAAACTTTCCTCGGCAGCACCTGTCGGGAAATATTTTTGTATTGGCTTTATAATATGATATAATATTTTGCTTGTTTTAAGGGCGATGGCATTATAACATGACAACAGGAATTATAAGTGTCACTGGAAAACTTAAAGAGAAAGGTTCAAATGCAGATATGACATGACGAAAATGACGTTCAGTACAGCCAAATGAACGTTAAAGTTTGAACGGTCAGAATGACCGCTATGGTCGTTGTAGTAGTTATGGAATTCCGGTAGTTCTAGTGTTAATGACCATAGCACATAGTTGATGTGAAAAAAGGAGTATTTTGCATATAAATATGCACATAAATACATATTTTTTCAATTTGTCTCCCTGAAAGTGCCTGGCAGAAGCCTATACTGTCTGTGTCATAAATGTGAACATAATATTATCTACTGTCTGTGTCATAAATGTGAACATAATATTGTAACAGAATATTCTTATGCTATATTATATAAACTATATTTCATGAGGTGAAACATCACTGCCAGGAGCTACAGAATATATATTTCTGTAGGTCCTCACCGTGATGTTGCACTTCATGAAATATATGTAGCCTAAGAATATTCTATTAAAATATTAAGTGGCACATAAATTCAGACCAGTTATTTACAATAAAGCCTTATAAAATCATTTCCATTCCCTTTGTTTATTATTTTAATAGTTTTTTCTTGGTTTTGATAGTAAATAAAATCTAATCAGTAATTTTACATGCAGATTAATGCACGTATAGATTAATGCACGTGTGTGTGTGTTTGCATAGTGGGCCGGTCTGGATGAAGTGTCCAGGGCTGATTTTTTGTCCCAGTCCAGTCCTGAATGGCAATATTCACATTACTTTCAGTTTATTGCTCGAAAGTACAAAAATATTTGAGTGAAATGTAGGCTATAGTAAACCCTAAGATTATTATTTGTGACATTAGAACAAAATATGTGGATATAAAAACATGTATATAGGCTAAAGAACTAAATGAACGATCTCTATTTTCTAATTTCACGACGTCCACACAAGACCAGGCTTGGGAGGGTTACTTTAAAAAATGTATTCCGATACAGTTACAAATTATTTCATAAAAAAGGGTCCCACTTTATATTAATTGGCTTTAAGTACTTTATACTTTTTCAAAAAGTAACTACAATCTGATTACTTTTTTTGATGTAACTCACTGTAATAATATACAGTTACTGGATTTTTGTTTCCTGATTACATAATGCTGTTACATGTATTCTGTTGCTCCCACAAGACATTAGTCTGAATATTTTCCTGTATGAACAAAATGGAGTTTCCATTGTTCACACACAAACACACACAGAGTTCGATCGCGCCTCTCTCGTGACTGTGTGTGCGTGTCATGTGTTCTAGGCTGTGTGCATGCTTCTGAAGCTGCTCAGAAAATAATAAAATGCCATGCAGAGGACTAATGCAAAATGTGTGGGAAAATCCATTTGATTGTAGTTTAAGTGAGAAATAATTTCAGTGCTCTGGTCAATAGCTGTAGAGTGAAAACTGGTGAATGCAGTATACAGCTTTCACAGAAAGAGAATGATGTGAGCACGTACGATTGGCAGTGAATCTTTTATGCGGACAAAATAGCTCAATAAGAGTAACAAAATACATGTGGAAAAAATCACATCGTAATGTTTTAAAGAAGAGTGGTTTGATTAAAGTGGTGTAAATATACCCGATCCGGCAAAGATGGCAGTATCGGAGCTGATAACGATCCTGAGTATCGGATCGGCGCATCCCTACATACTATAATGTAAACACAGTACAGATGTAGACCTTGATGTACACCTGACCTTTCAGAAGGTTGCTCATGCATACTTTGTGGTTAAAATGTGCCCTCGATCCGCACTTTTGCAGAGCCTTCACTGCTGCAAGCTCTTCAGCACACTTCTTTTTGACGGTCAAAGCGGGGGTTACGTTTTTGCACGTCATGTAGAATAACCCTAAAAGCACCAAGGGTGCGGTGCCACCGGCTTTATATATATATATATATATATATATATATATATATATATATATATATAAATATAGCTGCGAGCAGCGATTGCGGGCCAAAGCCGGCGGTACCGCCATCTCGGTGCCTTTAGGTAACTAAAGGCACCGGGGTTGCGGTGCCACCGGCTTGGGCCCGCAATCGCTGCTCGCAGCTATATTTATTATTATTATTATTAGGGCCCAAGCCCTGAAAGGGCGAAGGCCCTATTGTTTTCCTTAGGATTATTAGGGCCCAAGCCCTGAAAGGGCGAAGGCCCTATTGTTTTCCTTAGGATTATTATTAGGGCCCAAGCCCTGAAAGGGCGAAGGCCCTATTGTTTTCCTTAGGATTATTATTATTAGGGCCCAAGCCCTGAAAGGGCGAAGGCCCTATTGTTTTCCTTAGGATTATTTTTTTTTTTTTTTCTAACGACTATCCGGGCACTTTTGGGGCCCTTAACATGCTCAAAAACTCTTGAAACTTTGCACACAGGTCAGAACCCGCGGCCATCAGAGCCGGGCTGAAGCTGGTACCCGGGCGTGGCAGGGCGGCTCGTCAGCGCCCCCTGGAACAGGGTCTGAACACTTTGTCCATAAATCAAACACGCTTGCATGTAATAATATGAAACTCAGTACACATGTCAATCTCATCGTTTCATATATTCATCGCACTTTTACTTTTTACCCCAGCCCAACAGGAAGTCAGATATTTACGGTTGTTTTTAAAATGCTTGCAATGGAATTTAATGTACTCCTCCTAGAGCATTCATCCGCATGGAACGAAACTCGGTCAGCCTGAAGTCAAGACATAGACGATCAAAAATTGCGAGGGGATTTTTGATATCTCGAACGGTTTGGCTGTGGCGAGGAAACAAAATTATGGTGAGAAACGTGAAACAGGAAGTGTGTCCTAACTTCAGCATACATTAACTGATCTTGATGAAACTTCAGGAGTGTGTTCGCCATAAGAGGACGATCACATGGATGTGACTATTGTGTGTCAAAGTTATAGCGCCACCAACTGGCAGCAGGAAGTGTGTCACTTTCAAAATGCTTTGAAATCACCCTCTTATTTTAACCCGATTTGCTTCAAACTTCATCTGTATAATGTAAACATACGGCAGATGTAGACCTGTGAATGGATTCTTAATATCTTTGAAACTGTTGCCGTGGCGACGCATCAAACTTTACCATTCTTTTAGGATGCTTTTGAGACCCTTAGCATGCTTCAAATTGCATGAAACTCCTCAGACACATCACATTTATTAGCCAGTAGACATGTGCAAAGTTTCAGAAACGGGTGTGGTGAGGGCTCAGTAGCGCCACCTTTTGACAAAAGTTGGGTTGTTAGTTTTATCTACAGTTACAAAAATCAGTATGTATATTGTACTCCTCGAGCCGGACAACTTTCTAATTGACACTCTTTAACTAGGACCCACAGAAAGTAAGATATGTTTGTTTGAATCTGGTCATGCTCCCTTTGAGCCTACATCTCTGTCTCTCTCTGTGTGTGTGTTAGTAGGTGGAGGGGCTTAACTTAACCATTTCAGTGCTGTGTGTTTTTTTCTGCTGTGTAATTCCTTAATACATTTCTTAAGCCTGGTATGTTTTAAATAAGTTTTTATTTTAATTTTTATAAGTGAAGGCATAATATAACCAGCTAAATTGTAGTGCTTTGACAATAGTTTTATATAATTAGTTTATTAATTAAATTAACTTGGTCCATAAACTTGGTCCAGCTGCGAGACTGACAGGTCTGACTGTCTGACACTGGCCAATCGGAATCAAGAGCGGAGAAGCGGCCGCTCCCATAGGCAGTATAGTATCTCCCCGCCCTGTGGAGGCATTCCGCCGGTCTCGTGAAGTTCGCCGGTCTCGTCTCTGAGACCCCTACACCTGGTATTAAAATGCGATCTGTATCCAGATAAGTTATCCGGATAACAAAAAAGAAATATCAATGCAAGGTATTACGTTGTGATCGGATTGTGATCGATTTGCCTGACCATCTGGAGGTAGTCTGGCTCGCATTGTGTTCGGATCTTTACGTGTAAACGCAATCTGGTTGTTGACATTTTACTCCTCCCAAAAATGCTAAAATATAAACGAGTGAGAGCGTTTACAGGCTGTTATAGTCAGAAATGACTGCGCTACTGCGACACGCATCACCACCGCAGATAAGCAGCAGCTGAGCGTCAAACCAACGCATCGCAAATAAAAGTGAAAGTAAGTCAGAGACGCTTAATCTACACAATCATCTTTAAGTAAAGAAAGAAATGATCTCTTGACTCTTACAAGGGCTGTTGCCACTCTCTCTTATTGATGTCTATTGATGAAATTAGCTGATGATCAATAAAATGCATGCTAATATCTGTAATAAACAACCGACAAAATTACTGTATGATGGTGTAAATAAAGAATCAGTCCAGCATCGCCATGTCAGTGTGTATTGATTCATCATTGTCTCTCAGTTTGCAAGAGACATTTAATAAACTGAGCGTATTTGATAAACTGAGCGTAGCCTATTCATCTGTCAATATAACCTCATTCTTTTTAATGATCAGAAGAACGCGTATCGACTACCGTTACAGTACAATATGTCCTAACTACACACGACGCCGCGACACGCGATAAAAGGTATCTTTTCCATGTAAATCAGAGTTTTTGTCCTAACCAGACGCGACGGCGACATGCGAAGTTTCTAATTTAGAAACGGTTCCTATTTCTGCGCGGCTGACAGAATGAAGAAATTACACTGGTTATGAGTACACATTATTTATTTTTAGTTAAAAATAGGTCACTGTGCCACAAGCCATAACGGATAATTTAGCCTACCTCAGATTTTGAAAGCATGTAATATTATAGTGTTCAAAATGAATTCAATGCAAACATACGACTGTATTTCATAACAACGACAATAACTTGAGGCAGATGCCACCAAATGTGTTAAAATAAATGAATTATTTACTGGACTTAAGTGAAAAGGATAGCCATTTAACACTAGAACTCCCAAGGCGGTCATTTTGACCGTTTTTAAAATTTACAGTGTAATAACTTTGTTAAAATAAAATCAATGTGGCTGTAGGACTCTGACGTTTTCCTAAATATGTGTATATTTTATTCTGGCACTGTTATTTTATTACAATCACAACACACAAAACAGTTGCGTCCTATTTCTACCTAGAATGGCCATGGCGGTCATTTTGACCGCACGCATTATAAATATCATAAGTCCGCTATATTTCCCGCGATCAACACGCACATATTGTAGAAGTGCACAAATGAGCAAGTTTCGCGTCCATCACGCAACTGGCAAGCGAATTTCGCTCCGACAACATGAAATCAAAAGCCACTCAACTGGTGCGAGAGTCGGGTAGGCGGTCCGGGACGAAGATGATGAAGGCAGTGCCAAGTAAGGAGAAACTGCAAAAATTAAATCAAGGAGTCATGTGCCAAATGTCACAAAGTAGTGTGAGGGACTGAAGCTGCACGCGAAGCGGTGTTTTCCTATGTGTGTGTGCGTAACGTCAGTGAATGAAGCAGGGTTTCCACCGTTCAAATGAGCCCACATCTTTATTAGGCTATCATCTATCGTAACATTGTAGATCTATTTATTTTTAGATTTCACATTGATTGTATTTGTATAACAGGGCTGTAGGCTACTGTATGAAGCTTTGACGTTTCCTAGATTTTTTGCATGTCTATTCACGTGGAGAGTGCGGTGAAAAAATATTTTTTGACACAAAACTTTCCTCGGCAGCACCTGTCGGGGAAATATTTTTGTATTGGCTTTATAATATGATATAATATTTTGCTTGTTTTAAGGGCGATGGCATTATAACATGACAATAGGAATTATAAGTGGCACTGGAAAACCTCAAGAGAAAGGTTCAAATGCAGATATGACATGACGAAAATGACGTTCAGTACAGCCAAATGAACGTTAAAGTTTGAACGGTCAGAATGACCGCTATGGTCGTTGTAGTAGTTATGGAATTCCGGTAGTTCTAGTGTTAATGACCATAGCACATAGTTGATGTGAAAAAAGGAGTATTTTGCATATAAATATGCACATAAATACATATTTTTTTCAATTTGTCTCCCTGAAAGTGCCTGGCAGAAGCCTATACTGTCTGTGTCATAAATGTGAACATAATATTATCTACTGTCTGTGTCATAAATGTGAACATAATATTGTAACAGAATATTCTTATGCTATATTATATAAACTATATTTCATGAGGTGAAACATCACTGCCAGGAGCTACAGAATATATATTTCTGTAGGTCCTCACCGTGATGTTGCACTTCATGAAATATATGTAGTATAGCCTAAGAATATTCTATTAAAATATTAAGTGGCACATAAATTCAGACCAGTTATTTACAATAAAGCCTTATAAAATCATTTCCATTCCCTTTGTTTATTATTTTAATAGTTTTTTCTTGGTATTGATAGTAAATAAAATCTAATCAGTAATTTTACATGCAAATTAATGCACGTATAGATTAATGCACATGTGTGTGTGTTTGCATAGTGGGCCGGTCTGGATGAAGTGTCCAGGGCTGATTTTTTGTCCCAGTCCAGCCCTGAATGGCAATATTCACATTACTTTCAGTTTATTGCTCGAAAGTACAAAAATATTTGAGTGAAATGTAGGCTATAGTAAACCCTAAGATTATTATTTGTGACATTAGAACAAAATATGTGGATATAAAAACATGTATATAGGCTAAAGAACTAAATGACCGATCTCTATTTTCTAATTTCACGACGTCCACACAAGACCAGGCTTGGGAGGGTTACTTTAAAAAATGTATTCCGATACAGTTACAAATTATTTCATAAAAAAGGGTCCCACTTTATATTAATTGGCTTTAAGTACTTTATACTTTTTCAAAAAGTAACTACAATCTGATTACTTTTTTTGATGTAACTCACTGTAATAATATACAGTTACTGGATTTTTGTTTCCTGATTACATAATGCTGTTACATGTATTCTGTTGCTCCCACAAGACATTAGTCTGAATATTTTCCTGTATGAACAAAATGGAGTTTCCATTGTTCACACACAAACACACACAGAGTTCGATCGCGCCTCTCTCGTGACTGTGTGTGCGTGTCATGTGTTCTAGGCTGTGTGCATGCACTTCTGAAGCTGCTCAGAAAATAAGTGAGAAATAATTTCAGTGCTCTGGTCAATAGCTGTAGAGTGAAAACTGGTGAATGCAGTATACAGCTTTCACAGAAAGAGAATGATGTGAGCACGTACGATTGCAAGTGAATCTTTTATGCGGACAAAATAGCTCAATAAGAGTAACAAAATACATGTGGAAAAAATCACATCGTAATGTTTTAAAGAAGAGTGGTTTGATTAAAGTGGTGTAAATATACCCGATCCGGCAAAGATGGCAGTATCGGAGCTGATAACGATCCTGAGTATCGGATCGGCGCATCCCTACATACTATAATGTAAACACAGTACAGATGTAGACCTTGATGTACACCTGACCTTTCAGAAGGTTGCTCATGCACACTTTGTGGTTAAAATGTGCCCTCGATCCGCACTTTTGCAGAGCCTTCACTGCTGCAAGCTCTTCAGCACACTTCTTTTTGACAGTCAAAGCGGGGGTTATGTTTTTGCATGTCAAGTAGAATAACCCTAAAAGCACCAAGGGTGCGGTGCCACCGGCTTTATATATATATATATATATATATATATATATATATATATATATATAAATATAGCTGCGAGCAGCGATTGCGGGCCAAAGCCGGCGGTACCGCCATCCCGGTGCCTTTAGGTAACTAAAGGCATCGGGGTTGCGGTGCCACCGGCTTGGGCCCGCAATCGCTGCTCGCAGCTATATTTAGGGCCCAAGCCCTGAAAGGGCGAAGGCCCTATTGTTTTCCTTAGGATTATTAGGGCCCAAGCCCTGAAAGGGCGAAGGCCCTATTGTTTTCCTTAGGATTATTATTATTATTATTATTATTATTATTATTTATACGACTATTTGGGCACTTTTGGGGCCCTTAACGTGCTCGAAAACTCTTGAAACTTTGCACACGGGTCAGAACCCGCCGCCATTAGGGCCGGGCTGAAGATGGTACCCGGGCGTGGCAGGGGGGCTCGACAGCGCCACCTGGAAAGGGGTCCGAACACTTGGTCCATAAATCGAACACGCTTGTATGTAATAATATGAAACTCGGTACACATGTTGATCTCATCATTTCATATATACGTCGCACTTTTACTTTTTACCCCAGCCCAACAGGAAGTCGGTTTTTTAAGGTTCTTTATAAAACACTTGCAATGGAATTTTTAATACTCCTCCTAGAGCTCTTATCCAAATTCTACGAAACTCAGTCAGCGTGAAGTCAAGACATTGAGGATGAAAGTTTGCGAGGGGATTTTTGATATCTCGAACGGTTTGGCCGTGGCGAGGAAATGAAATCATGGCAAAAAATGTGAAACAGGAAGTGTGTCATAAGTTCAGCATACATCAACCGATCGTGATGAAACTTCAGGAGTGTGTTCGCTGTAAGAGGACGATCACATGGATGTGACTATTGTGTGTCAAAGTTATAGCGCCACCAACTGGCAGCAGAAAGTGTGTCATTTTCAAAATGCTTTGAAATCACCCTCTTATTTTAATCCAAATTGCTTCAAACTTCATCTGTATAATGTAAACATACGGCAGATGTAGACCTGTGAATGGATTCTTGATATCATTGAAACTGTTGCCGTGGCGACGCATCAAACTTTCCAATTCTTTTAGGATGCTTTTGAGACCCTTAGCATGCTTCAAATTGCATGAAACTCATCAGACACATCACATTTAATAGCCAGTAGACATGTGCAAAGTTTCAGAAACGGGCGTGGTGAGGGCTCAGTAGCGCCACCTTTTGACAAAAGTGGGGTTGTTAGTTTTATCTACAGTTACAAAAATCAGTATGTATATTGTACTCCTCAAGCCGGACAACTTTCTAATTCACACTCAATAGCTAGGACCCACAGAAAGTCAGATATTTTAGTTTGAATGTAGTCATACTCCCTCTGAGCATATGTCTGAGCCTTTGCCTGTCTCTCTGTGTGTGTGTGTGTGTGTGTGTGTGTTAGCAGGGGGAGGGGGCTTAATTAACCATTTAACTGCTGTGTGTCTGGCCAGCATAAATAAAATACATTTCTTAAGCCTGGGATTTTTTAAATAAGTTTTTATTTTATTTTTTTATAAGTAAAGGCACATAGCCAGTTTAATTGTAGTGCATTGACAATAGTTTTATATAATTAGTTCATTAATTAAATTAACTTGGTCCATTAACTTGGTCTGAAAATTGGGTCCATAAATCAAACACACTTGCATATAATAATATTAAACTCGGTACACTTATAGATCTCATTAGCCCAAGCAACTTTAAGCCAGCCCAACAGGAAGTCGGTTGTTTCAGTCTGTATGTGAATGTTTTGCAAAACCAGCCTTTACATTTTTATTTCCCCCCTCTTAAGTAATTTTTAATTATTCCCACACCAAACTTCTTCAAAATTATGAAAATATATTAAAGATACTAAGGCATGTACTGGCCATCGGGACTACCGGGAGATTCCTGGTGGTCTCCTGGTCTGCTTGGGCCGGCGGCCCGGCGCGTTATGTATTTTGTTTTTAAATCATTATTAATTGTAAATATATTCTATCGTAAGTATATTGTTAAATTGTCCAATTCCGGACTTATGCGTCTCTCTCATGAAGCCGCATGAAGCTGACGCGAGCTGCGAGACTGACAGGTCTGACTGTCTGACACTGGCCAATCGGAATCAAGTTCAGATACTTGAGAAGCGGCCGCTTACACCGTGTCCTAACTACACACGACGCCGCGACACGCGATAAAAGGTATCTTTTCCATGTTAATAAATCAGAGTTTTTGTCCTAACCATACGCGACGGCGACATGCGAAGTTTCTAATTTAGAAACGGTTCCTATTTCTGCGACGTCGCGGCTGACAGAATGAAGAAATTACACTGGTTATGAGTAGACATTATTTATTTTTAGTTAAAAATAGGTCACTGTGCCACAAGCCATAACGGATAATTTACCTCAGATTTTGAAAGCATTATAGTGTTCAAAATGAATTATGCAATCATACGACTACTTCATAACAACGACAATAACTGGCAGATGCCACCAAATGTGTTAAAATAAATGAATTATTTGCTGGACTTAAGTGAAAAGGAAAGCCATTTAATGACCATAGCACATAGTTGACGTGAAAAAAGGAGTAGGCTATTTTGCATATAAATATGCACATATAGCCTATACATATTTTTTCGATTTGTATCCCTGAAAGTGCCTGGCAGAAGCCTATATCTACTGTCTGTGTCATAAATGTGAACATAATATTATCTACTGTCTGTGTCATAAATGTGAACATAAACTATATTTCATGAGGTGAAACATCACTGCCAGGAGCTACAGAATAGGGGAGCGCGGGGATAAATGTAGGCCTAACGCGGGGTTAAATGTAACACGGACATTTTACATAGTTTGTCAGTATCTAGCCGGCTGTCTTTCCGCTCTTTTTCTCTTGCTGCCAGAAGACAGTCTCCCGCGAATTTGCGGAACGTTTTGATTATATTTCGTGAAGATAATGGACAAAGAGTGTTTTGACATCATGAAAGTAAATTTTTTCATCGTAGATTTTTTTCTGTTTCCGGGTTGGATGTATACGTGTCCAAATCTAACTTTATATTGCCTTAATCACTGTCTTGTTGGCTCAAACACAGCACCGTTTTGAAACATGTCAGTAATTCCTAGCGACTGTTAGCTAGGTTTAAAATATGTAATACACAGCGGGGTTAGCTGTAACACAGTGTTCCAACTGCTGCCACAATGATAATCAAATGAAAACGGAGCCACACAACTTTTCAGGTTTGAGTATACATTTAACTTTGTTGGACTTTCACAAACAATGTTGTAAAATGTTTAAAATTTAGTGCACTATGAATGATAACTTATTTATTTATTAAAAATATGGCCTATTTTTAATGTAATAAACCATTTAAATTTTTATTCTAAGCTCATTTGTATTATTATTAATGTTATTATTATTAATAATAATAATTGCAGCTGCCACACGAATCTAATTTAATTGCAATTACAATATTTATATGTTTATTTTATTTTATTTATTATTATTTATTGCAAAACCGTGCAGCCCTTTTCTACGTCTCTAGCTATGATATTGATCCATAACAAAAGGATGATTGGATGAGGAATTAAAAATGTTATTATTCACCATTTATTTTCTATAAGACCAGTGTTGGGGGTAACGAGTTACAAACGAGTTTGGGTAAGTAAAGTAACGCATTACACTGAAAATATTGGTAACTACACTACTTTACTATACTAAAGGAACGCGCTTTCCTGCGTTACCCAAGCCGTGTTTGCCTGTGTGGAGAGTTCCGTCTAGTGGTGCGTGCGCGCCGTTGCCATAGAGACCGATTTGAGTGAGAGAGAGAGGGAAGTGGAGATGGCAATATTCACATTACTTTCAGTTTATTGCTCGAAAGCACAAAAATATTTGAGTGAAATGTAGGCTATAGTAAATCCTAAGATTATTATTTGTGACATTAGAACAAAATATGTGGATATAAAAACATGTATATAGGCTAGGCTAAAGAACTAAATGAACGATCTCTATTTTCTAATTTCACTAAACATTTCATTAAGTTTCGTGGACATTTTATAAAACATGGATCTTAGGCTCATTTTGTAAACATAAATAACTGATTTAGATGCGCAAACTGGGTGCCGTTGCGGAGATGTAGGGTCCATGTTCGGTGCAGGTTCGGCTTCTTGTCGTTCATCCTCGGATGCGGCATCGCGTGCGCTGTTTGCCGCGCGCACCTTTCCGCTCTTTCGGACGCGTCAAGTAAAAACAAGGCTCGAAAGTCTTGGAAAACGAAATGAACAGGATTGTTGCAGGGTTCATTGTAGAAGACATGCTTCCCCTGTCGACCATTAATTCCCCAGAAAAATACATTTTAAATTAGGATTAAGCATTTTATGGGATAAAGTGACCTTTATTTTATTATTTTTCATTGACATCTTTTATTTTTTTAAAATTATTATTATTACCATGAGTCGAATAAAAAGCTGGTTTTGTTCTCAGGAGAAGAGTTTTATTCTCCCAGCCTGTTTTGAAACTTCTGTGATAAACACCATTTTAAAATTTTGAATTTTGAACCCCATTTTGTTTGTGAATTTTACAGTGCGGCATATTTATTTGTGCAGACAGGGATATTGTTCTTTCATGTCATTTTGTATACATTTTTACAATAAAGTGATGATAGGGCAAAAACTGATATGATGTTTGTCCATGTAGGCTACACGGTAAATTAAGAAACAGGAAAGTAAAGTAATAAGTTATTTTTCCAACGCAGTAACTAGTAAAGTAATCTCATTACAATTTAGAGAAGTAACTAATTACTTTTTTGAGTAACTACCCCAACACTGTATAAGACTATACCAATATTGGAACTATAGCCATTTTATTCCTTTTTTTAATTTAAGAATTATGTTTAAGTTTAAAAACAGACAGAATGGTTTAGTCAAAAAAGAAAAAAATCATTCATAGTGCTATACTGCCCTCTTGTGTTCAAAATTAGGTAGAACTATTGGATCAATATCCACACATTAATACAGTTGGCAATACAGTATAATAGGTAATACAATAGGATTGGGGCCTTAAAAATCGCTAACTTAAAAAGTGAAATTAACGGACGTGCACACAAGACCAGGATTGGGAGGGTTACTTTAAAAATGTATTCCGATACAGTTACAAATTATTTCATAAAAAAAGGGTCCCACTTTATATTAAATGGCTTTAAGTACTATATACTTTTTCAAAAAGTAACTACAATCTGATTACTACTTTTTTTGATGTAACTCACTAGATTTTTGTATCCTGATTACATAATGCCGTTGCTTGTATTCTGTTGCTCCCACAAGACATTAGTCTGAATATTTTCCTGTATGAACAAAAAAGGAGTTTCCATTGTTCGCACACAAACACACATTCGATCGCGCCTCTCTCGTGACTGTGTGTGTGCGTCATGTGTTCTAGGCTGTGTGCATGCACTTCTGAAGCTGCGCAGAAAATAATAAAATGCCATGCGGAGGACTAACGCAAAATGTGTGAGAAAATCCATTTGATTGTAGTTTAAGTGAGAAATAATTTCAGTGCTCTGGTCAATAGCTGTAGAGTGAAAACTGGTGAATGCAGTATACAGCTTTCACAGAAAGAGAATGATGTGAGCACGTACGATTGGCAGTGAATCTTTTATGCGGACAAAATAGCTCAATAAGAGTAACAAAATACATGTGGAAAAAATCACATCGTAATGTTTTAAAGAAGAGTGGTTTGATTAAAGTGGTGTAAATATACCCGATCCGGCAAAGATGGCAGTATCGGAGCTGATAACGATCCTGAGTATCGGATCGGCGCATCCCTACATACTATAATGTAAACACAGTACAGATGTAGACCTTGATGTACACCTGACCTTTCAGAAGGTTGCTCATGCATACTTTGTGGTTAAAATGTGCCCTCGATCCGCACTTTTGCAGAGCCTTCACTGCTGCAAGCTCTTCAGCACACTTCTTTTTGACAGTCAAAGCGGGGGTTACGTTTTTGCACGTCATGTAGAATAACCCTAAAAGCACCAAGGGTGCGGTGCCACCGGCTTTATATATATATATATATATATATATATAAATATAGCTGCGAGCAGCGATTGCGGGCCAAAGCCGGTGGTACCGCCATCCCGGTGCCTTTAGGTAACTAAAGGCACCGGGGTTGCGGTGCCACCGGCTTGGGCCCGCAATCGCTGCTCGCAGCTATATTTATTATTATTATTATTATTTATACGACTATTTGGGCACTTTTGGGGCCCTTAACGTGCTCGAAAACTCTTGAAACTTTGCACACGGGTCAGAACCCGCGGCCATTAGGGCCGGGCTGAAGATGGTACCCGGGTGTGGCAGGGGGGCTCGACAGCGCCACCTGGAAAGGGGTCCGAACACTTGGTCCATAAATCGAACACGCTTGTATGTAATAATATGAAACTCAGTACACATGTTGATCTCATCATTTCATATATACGTCGCACTTTTACTTTTTACCCCAGCCCAACAGGAAGTCGGTTTTTTAAGGTTCTTTATAAAACACTTGCAATGGAATTTTTAATACTCCTCCTAGAGCTCTAATCCAAATTCTACGAAACTCAGTCAGCGTGAAGTCAAGACATTGAGGATGAAAGTTTGCGAGGGGATTTTTGATATCTCGAACGGTTTGGCCGTGGCGAGGAAATGAAATCATGGCAAAAAATGTGAAACAGGAAGTGTGTCATAACTTCAGCATACATCAACCGATCGTGATGAAACTTCAGGAGTGTGTTCGCTGTAAGAGGACGATCACATGGATGTGACTATTGTGTGTCAAAGTTATAGCGCCACCAACTGGCAGCAGAAAGTGTGTCATTTTCAAAATGCTTTGAAATCACCCTCTTATTTTAATCCAATTTGCTTCAAACTTCATCTGTATAATGTAAACATACGGCAGATGTAGACCTGTGAATGGATTCTTGATATCTTTGAAACTGTTGCCGTGGCGACGCATCAAACTTTCCAATTCTTTTAGGATGCTTTTGAGACCCTTAGCATGCTTCAAATTGCATGAAACTCATCAGACACATCACATTTAATAGCCAGTAGACATGTGCAAAGTTTCAGAAACGGGCGTGGTGAGGGCTCAGTAGCGCCAACCCCACTGACAAAAGTGGGGTTGTTAGTTTTATCTACAGTTACAAAAATCAGTATGTATATTGTACTCCTCAAGCCGGACAACTTTCTAATTCACACTCAATAGCTAGGACCCACAGAAAGTCAGATATTTTAGTTTGAATGTAGTCATACTCCCTCTGAGCATATGTCTGAGCCTTTGCCTGTCTCTGTGTGTGTGTGTGTTTGTGTGTGTGTGTGTGTGCGTGCGTGTGTGTGTGTGTGTGTGTGTGTGTGTGTGTGTGTGTTAGCAGGGGGAGGGGGCTTAATTAACCATTTAACTGCTGTGTGTCTGGCCAGCATAAATAAAATACATTTCTTAAGCCTGGGATTTTTTAAATAAGTTTTTATTTTATTTTTTTATAAGTAAAGGCACATAGCCAGTTTAATTGTAGTGCATTGACAATAGTTTTATATAATTAGTTCATTAATTAAATTAACTTGGTCCATTAACTTGGTCTGAAAATTGGGTCCATAATTCAAACACACTTGCATATAATAATATTAAACTCGGTACACTTATAGATCTCATTAGCCCAAGCAACTTTAAGCCAGCAAAACAGGAAGTCGGTTGTTTCAGTCTGTATGTGAATGTTTTGCAAAACCAGCCTTTACATTTTTATTTCCCCCCTCTTAAGTAATTTTTAATTATTCACACACCAAACTTCTTCAAAATTATGAAAATATATTAAAGATACTAAGGCATGTACTGGCCATCGGGACTACCGGGAGATTCCTGGTGGGCCGCGGTCTGGTTGGGCCGGCGGCCCGGCGCGTTATGTATTTTGTTTTTAAATCATTATTAATTGTAAATATATTCTATCGTAAGTATATTGTTAAATTGTCCAATTCCGGACTTATGCGTCTCTCTCATGAAGCCGCATGAAGCTGACGCGAGCTGCGAGACTGACAGGTCTGACTGTCTGACACTGGCCAATCGGAATCAAGATTCTAGACTTGAGAAGCGGACGCTTACACCGTGTCCTAACTACACACGACGCCGCGACACGCGATAAAAGGTATCTTTTCCATGTTAATAAATCAGAGTTTTTGTCCTAACCATACGCGACGGCGACATGCGAAGTTTCTAATTTAGAAACGGTTCCTATTTCTGCGACGTCGCGGCTGACAGAATGAAGAAATTACACTGGTTATGAGTAGGCTACACATTATTTATTTTTAGTTAAAAATAGGTCACTGTGCCACAAGCCATAACGGATAATTTACCTCAGATTTTGAAAGCATTATAGTGTTCAAAATGAATTATGCAAACATACGACTGTACTTCATAACAACGACAATAACTGGCAGATGCCACCAAATGTGTTAAAATAAATGAATTATTTGCTGGACTTAAGTGAAAAGGAAAGCCATTTAATGACCATAGCACATAGTTGACGTGAAAAAATGAGTATTTTGCATATAAATATGCACATATAGACTATACATATTTTTTCGATTTTATCCCTGAAAGTGCCTGGCAGAAGCCTATATCTACTGTCTGTGTCATAAATGTGAACATAATATTATCTACTGTCTGTGTCATAAATGTGAACATAAACTATATTTCATGAGGTGAAACATCACTGCCAGGAGCTACAGAATAGGGGAGCGCGGGGATAAAGGTAGGCCTAACGCGGGGTTAAATGTAACACGGACATTTTACATAGTTTGTCAGTATCTAGCCGGCTGTCTTTCCGCTCTTTTTCTCTTGCTGCCAGAAGACGGTCTCCCGCGAATTTGTGGAACGTTTTGATTATATTTCGTGAAGATAATGGACAAAGAGTGTTTTGACATCATGAAAGTAAATGTTTTCATCGTAGATTTTTTTCTGTTTCCGGGTTGGATGTATACGCGTCCAAATCTAACTTTATATTGCCTTAATCACTGTCTTGTTGGCTCAAACACAGCACCGTTTTGAAACATGTCAGTAATTCCTAGCGACTGTTAGCTAGGTTTAAAATATGTAATACACAGCGGGGTTAGTTGTAGTGTTCCAACTGCTGCCACAATGATAATCAAATGAAAACGGAGCCACACAACTTTTCAGGTTTGAGTATACATTTAACTTTGTTGGACTTTCACAAACAATGTTGTAATTTAAAATGTTTAAAATTTAGTGCACTATGAATGATAGCTTATTTATTTAACAAAAATATGGCCTGTTTTTAATGTAATAAACCATTTAAATTTTTATTCTAAGCTCATTTGTATTATTATTAATGTTATTATTAATAATAATAATAATTGTACATGCAGCTGCCACACAAATCTAATTTAATTGCAATTACAATATTTATATGTTTATTTTATTTTATTTATTATTATTTATTGCAAAACCGTGCAGCCCTTTTCTACGTCTCTAGCTATGATATTGGTCCATAACAAAAGGATGATTGGATGAGGAATTAAAAATGTTATTATTCACCATTTATTTTCTATAAGACCAGTGTTGGGGGTAACGAGTTACAAACGAGTTTGGGTAAGTAAAGTAACGCATTACACTGAAAATATTGGTAACTACACTACTTTACTATAATAAAGGAACGCGCTTTCCTGCGTTACCCAAGCCGTGTTTGCCTGTGTGGAGAGTTCCGTCTAGTGGTGCGTGCGCGCCGTTGCCATAGAGACCGATTTGAGTGAGAGAGAGAGGGAAGTGGAGAGAGAGAGACCCAACAAATGGCAATATTCACATTACTTTCAGTTTATTGCTCGAAAGCACAAAAATATTTGAGTGAAATGTAGGCTATAGTAAAGCCTAAGATTATTATTTGTGACATTAGAACAAAATATGTGGATATAAAAACATGTATATAGGCTAAAGAACTAAATGAACGATCTCTATTTTCTAATTTCACTAAACATTTCATTAAGTTTCGTGGACATTTTATAAAACATGGATCTTAGGTTCATTTTGTAAACATAAATAACTGATTTAGATGCGCAAACTGGGTGCCGTTGCAGAGATGTAGGCTACATGTTCGGTGGAAGGTTCGGCTTCTTGTCGTTCATCCTCGGATGCGGCATCACGTGCGCTGTTTGCCGCGCGCACCTTTCCGCTCGTTCGGACGCGTCAAGTAAAAACAAGGTTCGAAAGTCTTGGAAAACGAAATGAACAGGATTGTTGCAGGGTTCATTGTAGAAGACATGCTTCCCCTGTCGACCATTAATCCCCCAGGTTTAGAAAAATACATTTTAAATTTGGATTAAGAATTTTATGGGATAAAGTGACCATTATTTTATTATTTTTCATTGACATCTTTTATTTTTTTTTTATTATTATTATTACCATGAGTCGAATAAAAAGCTGTTTTTGTTCTCAGGAGAAGAGTTTTATTCTCCCAGCCTGTTTTGAAACTTCTGTGATAAACACCATTTTAAAATTTTGAATTTTGAACCCCATTTTGTTTGTGAATTTTACAGTGCGGCATATTTATTTGTGCAGACAGGGATATTGTTCTTTCATGTCATTTTGTATACATTTTTACAATAAAGTGATGATAGGGCAAAAACTGATATGATGTTTGTCCATGTAGGCTACACGGTAAATTAAGAAACAGGAAAGTAAAGTAATAAGTAGTGAAGTTATTTTTCCAACGCAGTAACTAGTAAAGTAATCTCATTACAATTTACAGAAGTAACTAGTAACTAATTACTTTTTTGAGTAACTACCCCAACACTGTATAAGACTATACCAATATTGGAACTATAGCCATTTTATTCCTTTTTTTTAATTTAAGAATTATGTTTAAGTTTAAAAACAGACAGAATGGTTTAGTCAAAAAAGAAAAAAATCATTCATAGTGCTATACTGCCCTCTTGTGTTCAAAATTAGGTAGACCTATTGGATCAATATCCACACATTAATACAGTTGGCAATACAGTATAATAGGTAATACAGTAGGATTGGGGCCTTAAAAATCGCTAACTTAAAAAGTGAAAGTAACGGACGTCCACACAAGACCAGGCTTGGGAGGGTTACTTTAAAAATGTATTCCGATACAGTTACAAATTATTTCATAAAAAAAGGGTCCCACTTTATATTAAATGGCTTTAAGTACTATATACTTTTTCAAAAAGCAACTACAATCTGATTACTACTTTTTTTGATGTAACTCACTAGATTTTTGTATCCTGATTACATAATGCCGTTGCATGTATTCTGTTGCTCCCACAAGACATTAGTCTGAATATTTTCCTGTATGAACAAAAAGGAGTTTCCATTGTTCACACACAAACACGCATTCGATCGCGCCTCTCTCGTGACTGTGTGTGCGTGTCATGTGTTCTAGGCTGTGTGCATGCACTTCTGAAGCTGCGCAGAAAATAATAAAATGCCATGCGGAGGACTAACGCAAAATGTGTGAGAAAATGCATTTGATTGTAGTTTAAGTGAGAAATAATTTCAGTGCTCTGGTCAATAGCTGTAGAGTGAAAACTGGTGAGTGCAGTATACAGCTTTCACAGAAAGAGAATGATGTGAGCACGTACGATTGGCAGTGAGTCCTGTGTGTGGACAAAATAGCTCAATAAGAGTAATAAAATACATGTGAAAAAAATCACATCATAATGTTTTAAAGAAGAGTGGTTTGATTAAAGTGGTGTAAATATACCCGATCCGGCAAAGATGGCAGTATCGGAGCTGATACCGATCCTGAGTATCGGATCGGCGCATTCCTAAATACTATAATGTAAACACAGTACAGATGTAGACCTTGATGTACACCTGACCTTTCAGAAGGTTGCTCACGCATGCTTTGTGGTTAAAATGTGCCCTCAATGTGCACTTTTGCAGAGCCTTCACTGATGCAAGCTCTTCAGCACACTTCTTTTTGACAGTCAAAGCGGGGGTTATGTTTTTGCATGTCAAGTATAATAACCCTAAAAGCACCAAGGTGGCGGTGCCACCGGCTTTATATATATATATATATATATATAAATATAGCTGCGAGCAGCGATTGCGGGCCAAAGCCGGCGGTACCGCCATCCCGGTGCCTTTAGGTAACTAAAGGCACCGGGGTTGCGGTGCCACCGGCTTGGGCCCGCAATCGCTGCTCGCAGCTATATTTAGGGCCCAAGCCCTGAAAGGGCGAAGGCCCTATTGTTTTCCTTAGGATTATTATTATTATTATTATTATTATTTATACGACTATTTGGGCACTTTTGGGGCCCTTAACGTGCTCGAAAACTCTTGAAACTTTGCACACGGGACAGAACCCGCCGCCATTAGGGCCGGGCTGAAGATGGGACCCGGGCGTGGCAGGGGGGCTCGACAGCGCCACCTGGAAAGGGGTCCGAACACTTGGTCCATAAATCAAACAGGCTTGTATGTACTAATATGAAACTCGGTACACATGTTGATCTCATCATTTCATATATACGTCGCACTTTTACTTTTTACCCCAGCCCAACAGGAAGTCGGTTATTTAAGGTTCTTTGTAAAACACTTGCAATGGAATTTTTAATACTCCTCCTAGAGCTCTTATCCAAATTCTACGAAACTCAGTCAGCGTGAAGTCAAGACATTGAGGATGAAAGTTTGCGAGGGGATTTTTGATATCTCGAACGGTTTGGCCGTGGCGAGGAAACGAAATCATGGCGAGAAACGTGAAACAGGAAGTGTGTCATAACTTCAGCATACATCAACCGATCTTGATGAAACTTCAGGAGTGCGTTCGCTGTAAGAGGACTATCACATGGATGTGACTATTGTGTGTCAAAGTTATAGCGCCACCAACTGGCAGCAGGAAGTGTGTCACTTTCAAAATGCTTTAAAATCACCCTCTTATTTTAACCCGATTTGCTTCAAACTTCATCTGTATAATGTAAACATACGGCAGATGAAGACCTGTGAATGGATTCTTGATATCGTTGAAACTGTTGCCGTGGCGATGCATCAAACTTTACCATTCTTTTAGGATGCTTTTGAGACCCTTAGCATGCTTCAAATTGCATGAAACTCATCAGACACATCACATTTATTAGCCAGTAGACATGTGCAAAGTTTCAGAAACGGGCGTGGTGAGGGCTCAGTAGCGCCACCTTTTGACAAAAGTGGGGTTGTTAGTTTTATCTACAGTTACAAAAATCAGTATGTATATTGTACTCTTCGAGCCGGACAACTTTCTAATTCACACTCAATAGCTAGGACCCACAGAAAGTCCGATATTTTAGTTTGAATGTAGTCATACTCCCTCTGAGCATATGTCTTAGCCTTTGCCTGTCTGTGTGTGTGTGTGTGTGTGTGTGTGTGTGTGTGTGTGTGTGTGTGTGTGTGTGTGTGTGTGTGTGTGTGTGTGTTAGCAGGGAGAGGGGGCTTAATTAACCATTTAACTGCTGTGTGTCTGGCCAGCATAAATAAAATACATTTCTTAAGCCTGGGATTTTTTAAATAAGTTTTTATTTTATTTTTTTATAAGTAAAGGCACATAGCCAGTTTAATTGTAGTGCATTGACAATAGTTTTATATAATTAGTTCATTAATTAAATTAACTTGGTCCATTAACTTGGTCTGAAAATTGGGTCCATAAATCAAACACACTTGCATATAATAATATTAAACTCGGTACACTTATAGATCTCATTAGCCCAAGCAACTTTAAGCCAGCAAAACAAAGTCGGTTGTTTCAGTCTGTATGTGAATGTTTTGAAAAACCAGCCTTTACATTTTTATTTCCCCCCTCTTAAGTAATTTTTAATTATTCCCACACCAAACTTCTTCAAAATTATGAAAATATATTAAAGATACTAAGGCATGTACTGGCCATCGGGACTACCAGGATATTCCTGGTGGGCCGCGGTCTGGTTGGGCCGGCGGCCCGGCGCGTTATGTATTTTGTTTTTAAATCATTATTAATTGTAAATATATTCTATCGTAAGTTTATTGTTAAATTGTCCAATTCCGGACTTATGCGTCTCTCTCATGAAGCCGCATGAAGCTGACGCGAGCTGCGAGACTGACAGGTCTGACTGTCTGACACTGGCCAATCGGAATCAAGTTCAGATTCTAGACTTGAGAAGCGGCCGCTTACACCGTGTCCTAACTACACACGACGCCGCGACACGCGATAAAAGGTATCTTTTCCATGTTAATAAATCAGAGTTTTTGTCCTAACCATACGCGACGGCGACATGCGAAGTTTCTAATTTAGAAACGGTTCCTATTTCTGCGACGTCGCGGCTGACAGAATGAAGAAATTACACTGGTTATGAGTACACATTATTTATTTTTAGTTAAAAATAGGTCACTGTGCCACAAGCCATAACGGATAATTTACCTCAGATTTTGAAAGCATTATAGTGTTCAAAATGAATTATGCAAACATACGACTGTACTTCATAACAACGACAATAACTGGCAGATGCCACCAAATGTGTTAAAATAAATGAATTATTTGCTGGACTTAAGTGAAAAGGAAAGCCATTTAATGACCATAGCACATAGTTGACGTGAAAAAAGGAGTATTTTGCATATAAATATGCACATATAGCCTATACATATTTTTTCGATTTGTATCCCTGAAAGTGCCTGGCAGAAGCCTTTATCTACTGTCTGTGTCATAAATGTGAACATAATATTATCTACTGTCTGTGTCATAAATGAACATAAACTATATTTCATGAGGTGAAACATCACTGCCAGGAGCTACAGAATAGGGGAGCGCGGGGATAAATGTAGGCCTAACGCGGGGTTAAATGTAACACGGACATTTTACATAGTTTGTCAGTATCTAGCCGGCTGTCTTTCCGCTCTTTTTCTCTTGCTGCCAGAAGACGGTCTCCCGCGAATTTGCGGAACGTTTTGATTATATTTCGTGAAGATAATGGACAAAGAGTGTTTTGACATCATGAAAGTAAATTTTTTCATCGTAGATTTTTTTCTGTTTCCGGGTTGGATGTATACGCGTCCAAATCTAACTTTATATTGCCTTAATCACTGTCTTGTTGGCTCAAACACAGCACCGTTTTAAAACATGTCAGTAATTCCTAGCGACTGTTAGCTAGGTTTAAAATATGTAATACACAGCGGGGTTAGTTGTAACAGTGTTCCAACTGCCGCCACAATGATAATCAAATGAAAACGGAGCCACACAACTTTTCAGGTTTGAGTATACATTTAACTTTGTTGGACTTTCACAAACAATGTTGTAATTTAAAAATTTTTAAATTTAGTGCACTATGAATGATAGCTTATTTATTTATTAAAAATATGGCCTGTTTTTAATGTAATAAACCATTTAAATTTTTATTCTAAGCTCATTTGTATTATTATTAATGTTATTATTATTAATAATAATAATTGTACATGCAGCTGCCACACAAATCTAATTTAATTGCAATTACAATATTTATATGTTTATTTTATTTTATTTATTATTATTTATTGCAAAACCGTGCAGCCCTTTTCTACGTCTCTAGCTATGATATTGATCCATAACAAAAGGATGATTGGATGGATAAGGAATTAAAAATGTTATTATTCACCATTTATTTTCTATAAGACCAGTGTTGGGGGTAACGAGTTACAAACGAGTTTGGGTAAGTAAAGTAACGCATTACACTGAAAATATTGGTAACTACACTACTTTACTATACTAAAGGAACGCGCTTTCCTGCGTTACCCAAGCCGTGTTTGCCTGTGTGGAGAGTTCCGTCTAGTGGTGCGTGCGCGCCGTTGCCATAGAGACCGATTTGAGTGAGAGAGAGAGGGAAGTGGAGATGGCAATATTCACATTACTTTCAGTTTATTGCTCGAAAGCACAAAAATATTTGAGTGAAATGTAGGCTATAGTAAATGCTAAGATTATTATTTGTGACATTAGAACAAAATATGTGGATATAAAAACATGTATATAGGCTAGGCTAAAGAACTAAATGAACGATCTCTATTTTCTAATTTCACTAAACATTTCATTAAGTTTCGTGGACATTTTATAAAACATGGATCTTAGGCTCATTTTGTAAACATAAATAACTGATTTAGATGCGCAAACTGGGTGCCGTTGCGGAGATGAAGGGTCCATGTTCGGTGCAGGTTCGGCTTCTTGTCGTTCATCCTCGGATGCGGCATCGCGTGCGCTGTTTGCCGCGCGCACCTTTCCGCTCTTTCGGACGCGTCAAGTAAAAACAAGGCTCGAAAGTCTTGGAAAACGAAATGAACAGGATTGTTGCAGGGTTCATTGTAGAAGACATGCTTCCCCTGTCGACCATTAATTCCCCAGGTTTAGAAAAATACATTTTAAATTAGGATTAAGCATTTTATGGGATAAAGTGACCTTTATTTTATTATTTTTCATTGACATCTTTTATTTTTTTTAAATTATTATTATTACCATGAGTCGAATAAAAAGCTGGTTTTGTTCTCAGGAGAAGAGTTTTATTCTCCCAGCCTGTTTTGAAACTTCTGTGATAAACACCATTTTAAAATTTTGAATTTTGAACCCCATTTTGTTTGTGAATTTTACAGTGCGGCATATTTATTTGTGCAGACAGGGATATTGTTCTTTCATGTCATTTTGTATACATTTTTACAATAAAGTGATGATAGGGCAAAAACTGATATGATGTTTGTCCATGTAGGCTACACGGTAAATTAAGAAACAGGAAAGTAAAGTAATAAGTAGTGAAGTTATTTTTCCAACGCAGTAACTAGTAAAGTTATCTCATTACAATTTACAGAAGTAACTAATTACTTTTTTGAGTAACTACCCCAACACTGTATAAGACTATACCAATATTGGAACTATAGCCATTTTATTCCTTTTTTTAATTTAAGAATTATGTTTAAGTTTAAAAACAGACAGAATGGTTTAGTCAAAAAAGAAAAAAATCATTCATAGTGCTATACTGCCCTCTTGTGTTCAAAATTAGGTAGAACTATTGGATCAATATCCACACATTAATACAGTTGGCAATACAGTATAATAGGTAATACAATAGGATTGGGGCCTTAAAAATCGCTAACTTAAAAAGTGAAATTAACGGACGTGCACACAAGACCAGGATTGGGAGGGTTACTTTAAAAATGTATTCCGATACAGTTACAAATTATTTCATAAAAAAAGGGTCCCACTTTATATTAAATGGCTTTAAGTACTATATACTTTTTCAAAAAGTAACTACAATCTGATTACTACTTTTTTTGATGTAACTCACTAGATTTTTGTATCCTGATTACATAATGCCGTTGCATGTATTCTGTTGCTCCCACAAGACATTAGTCTGAATATTTTCCTGTATGAACAAAAAAGGAGTTTCCATTGTTCGCACACAAACACACATTCGATCGCGCCTCTCTCGTGACTGTGTGTGTGCGTCATGTGTTCTAGGCTGTGTGCATGCACTTCTGAAGCTGCGCAGAAAATAATAAAATGCCATGCGGAGGACTAACGCAAAATGTGTGAGAAAATCCATTTGATTGTAGTTTAAGTGAGAAATAATTTCAGTGCTCTGGTCAATAGCTGTAGAGTGAAAACTGGTGAGTGCAGTATACAGCTTTCACAGAAAGAGAATGATGTGAGCACGTACGATTGGCAGTGAGTCCTGTGTGTGGACAAAATAGCTCAATAAGAGTAATAAAATACATGTGAAAAAAATCACATCATAATGTTTTAAAGAAGAGTGGTTTGATTAAAGTGGTGTAAATATACCCGATCCGGCAAAGATGGCAGTATCGGAGCTGATACCGATCCTGAGTATCGGATCGGCGCATTCCTAAATACTAAAATGTAAACACAGTACAGATGTAGACCTGGATGTACACCTGACCTTTCGGAAGGTTGCTCACGCATACTTTGTTGTTAAAATGTGCCCTCAATGTGCACTTTTGCAGAGCCTTCACTGATGCAAGCTTTTCAGCACACTTCTTTTTGACAGTCAAAGCGGGGGTTATGTTTTTGCATGTCAAGCAGAATAACCCTAAAAGCACCAAGGTGGCGGTGCCACCGGCTTTATATATATATATATATATATATATATATATATAAATATAGCTGCGAGCAGCGATTGCGGGCCAAAGCCGGCGGTACCGCCATCCCGGTGCCTTTAGGTAACTAAAGGCACCGGGGTTGCGGTGCCACCGGCTTGGGCCCGCAATCGCTGCTCGCAGCTATATTTATTATTATTATTATTATTTATACGACTATTTGGGCACTTTTGGGGCCCTTAACGTGCTCGAAAACTCTTGAAACTTTGCACACGGGTCAGAACCCGCCGCCATTAGGGCCGGGCTGAAGATGGTACCCGGGCGTGGCAGGGGGGCTCGACAGCGCCACCTGGAAAGGGGTCCGAACACTTGGTCCATAAATCAAACACGCTTGTATGTACTAATATGAAACTCGGTACACATGTTGATCTCATCATTTCATATATACGTCGCACTTTTACTTTTTACCCCAGCCCAACAGGAAGTCGCTCTATTTAAGGTTCTTTGTAAAACACTTGCAATGGAATATTTAATACTCCTCCTAGAGCTCTTATCCAAATTCTATGAAACTCAGTCAGCGTGAAGTCAAGACATTGAGGATGAAAGTTTGCGAGGGGATTTTTGATATCTCGAACGGTTTGGCCGTGGCGAGGAAACGAAATCATGGCGAGAAACGTGAAACAGGAAGTGTGTCATAACTTCAGCATACATCAACCGATCTTGATGAAACTTCAGGAGTGCGTTCGCTGTAAGAGGACTATCACATGGATGTGACTATTGTGTGTCAAAGTTATAGCGCCACCAACTGGCAGCAGGAAGTGTGTCACTTTCAAAATGCTTTAAAATCACCCTCTTATTTTAACCCGATTTGCTTCAAACTTCATCTGTATAATGTAAACATACGGCAGATGAAGACCTGTGAATGGATTCTTGATATCGTTGAAACTGTTGCCGTGGCGATGCATCAAACTTTACCATTCTTTTAGGATGCTTTTGAGACCCTTAGCATGCTTCAAATTGTATGAAACTCATCAGACACATCACATTTATTAGCCAGTAGACACGTGCAAAGTTTCAGAAACGGGTGTGGTGAGGGCTCAGTAGCGCCACCTTTTGACAAAAGTGGGGTTGTTAGTTTTATCTACAGTTACAAAAATCAGTATGTATATTGTACTCTTCGATCCGGACAATTTTCTAATTCACACTCAATAGCTAGGACCCACAGAAAGTCAGATATTTTAGTTTGAATGTAGTCATACTCCCTCTGAGCATATGTCTGAGCCTTTGCCTGTCTCTCTCTGTGTGTGTGTGTGTGTGTGTGTGTGTGTGTGTGTGTGTGTGTGTGTGTGTGTGTGTGTGTGTGTGTTAGCAGGGGGAGGGGGCTTATTAACCATTTAACTGCTGTGTGTCTGGCCAGCATAAATAAAATACATTTCTTAAGCCTGGGATTTTTTAAATAAGTTTTTATTTTATTTTTTTATAAGTAAAGGCACATAGCCAGTTTAATTGTAGTGCATTGACAATAGTTTTATATAATTAGTTCATTAATTAAATTAACTTGGTCCATTAACTTGGTCTGAAAATTGGGTCCATAAATCAAACACACTTGCATATAATAATATTAAACTCGGTACACTTATAGATCTCATTAGCCCAAGCAACTTTAAGCCAGCAAAACAAAGTCGGTTGTTTCAGTCTGTATGTGAATGTTTTGCAAAACCAGCCTTTACATTTTTATTTCCCCCCTCTTAAGTAATTTTTAATTATTCCCACACCAAACTTCTTCAAAATTATGAAAATATATTAAAGATACGAAGGCATGTACTGGCCATCGGGACTACCGGGAGATTCCTGGTGGGCCGCGGTCTGGTAGGGCCGGCGGCCCGGCGCGTTATGTATTTTGTTTTTAAATCATTATTAATTGTAAATATATTCTATCGTAAGTATATTGTTAAATTGTCCAATTCCGGACTTATGCGTCTCTCTCATGAAGCCGCATGAAGCTGACGCGAGCTGCGAGACTGACAGGTCTGACTGTCTGACACTGGCCAATCGGAATCAAGTTCAGATTCTAGACTTGAGAAGCGGCCGCTTACACCGTGTCCTAACTACACACGACGCCGCGACACGCGATAAAAGGTATCTTTTCCATGTTAATAAATCAGAATTTTTGTCCTAACCATACGCGACGGCGACATGTGAAGTTTCTAATTTAGAAACGTTTCTTATTTCTGCGACGTCGCGGCTGACAGAATGAAGAAATTACACTGGTTATGAGTACACATTATTTATTTTTAGTTAAAAATAGGTCACTGTGCCACAAGCCATAACGGATAATTTACCTCAGATTTTGAAAGCATTATAGTGTTCAAAATGAATTATGCAAACATACGACTGTACTTCATAACAACGACAATAACTGGCAGATGCCACCAAATGTGTTAAAATAAATGAATTATTTGCTGGACTTAAGTGAAAAGGAAAGCCATGACCATAGCACATAGTTGACGTGAAAAAAGGAGTACTTTGCATATAAATATGCACATATAGCCTATACATATTTTTTCGATTTGTATCCCTGAAAGTGCCTGGCAGAAGCCTATATCTACTGTCTGTGTCATAAATGTGAACATAATATTATCTACTGTCTGTGTCATAAATGTGAACATAAAGTATATTTCATGAGGTGAAACATCACTGCCAGGAGCTACAGAATAGGGGAGCGCGGGGATAAATGTAGGCCTAACGCGGGGTTAAATGTAACACGGACATTTTACATAGTTTGTCAGTATCTAGCCGGCTGTCTTTCCGCTCTTTTTCTCTTGCTGCCAGAAGACGGTCTCCCGCGAATTTGCGGAACGTTTTGATTATATTTCGTGAAGATAATGGACAAAGAGTGTTTTGACATCATGAAAGTAAATTTTTTCATCGTAGATTTTTTTCTGTTTCCGGGTTGGATGTATACGCGTCCAAATCTAACTTTATATTGCCTTAATCACTGTCTTGTTGGCTCAAACACAGCACCGTTTTAAAACATGTCAGTAATTCCTAGCGACTGTTAGCTAGGTTTAAAATATGTAATACACAGCGGGGTTAGTTGTAACAGTGTTCCAACTGCTGCCACAATGATAATCAAATGAAAACGGAGCCACACAACTTTTCAGGTTTGCGTATACATTTAACTTTGTTGGACTTTCACAAACAATGTTGTAATTTAAAATGTTTAAAATTTAGTGCACTATGAATGATAGCTTATTTATTTATTAAAAATATGGCCTGTTTTTAATGTAATAAACCATTTAAATTTTTATTCTAAGCTCATTTGTATTATTATTAATGTTATTATTATTAATAATAATAATTGTACATGCAGCTGCCACACAAATCTAATTTAATTGCAATTACAATATTTATATGTTTATTTTATTTTATTTATTATTATTTATTGCAAAACCGTGCAGCCCTTTTCTACGTCTCTAGCTATGATATTGATCCATAACAAAAGGATGATTGGATGAGGAATTAAAAATGTTATTATTCACCATTTATTTTCTATAAGACCAGTGTTGGGGGTAACGAGTTACAAACGAGTTTGGGTAAGTAAAGTAACGAATTACACTGAAAATATTGGTAACTACACTACTTTACTATACTAAAGGAACGCGCTTTCCTGCGTTACCCAAGCCGTGTTTGCCTGTGTGGAGAGTTCCGTCTAGTGGTGCGTGCGCGCCGTTGCCATAGAGACCGATTTGAGTGAGAGAGAGAGGGAAGTGGAGATGGCAATATTCACATTACTTTCAGTTTATTGCTCGAAAGCACAAAAATATTTGAGTGAAATGTAGGCTATAGTAAATCCTAAGATTATTATTTGTGACATTAGAACAAAATATGTGGATATAAAAACATGTATATAGGCTAGGCTAAAGAACTAAATGAACGATCTCTATTTTCTAATTTCACTAAACATTTCATTAAGTTTCGTGGACATTTTATAAAACATGGATCTTAGGCTCATTTTGTAAACATAAATAACTGATTTAGATGCGCAAACTGGGTGCCGTTGCGGAGATGTAGGCTCCATGTTCGGTGCAGGTTCGGCTTCTTGTCGTTCATCCTCGGATGCGGCATCGCGTGCGCTGTTTGCCGCGCGCACCTTTCCGCTCTTTCGGACGCGTCAAGTAAAAACAAGGCTCGAAAGTCTTGGAAAACGAAATGAACAGGATTGTTGCAGGGTTCATTGTAGAAGACATGCTTCCCCTGTCGACCATTAATTCCCCAGGTTTAGAAAAATACATTTTAAATTAGGATTAAGCATTTTATGGGATAAAGTGACCTTTATTTTATTATTTTTCATTGACATCTTTTATTTTTTTTAAATTATTATTATTACCATGAGTCGAATAAAAAGCTGGTTTTGTTCTCAGGAGAAGAGTTTTATTCTCCCAGCCTGTTTTGAAACTTCTGTGATAAACACCATTTTAAAATTTTGAATTTTGAACCCCATTTTGTTTGTGAATTTTACAGTGCGGCATATTTATTTGTGCAGACAGGGATATTGTTCTTTCATGTCATTTTGTATACATTTTTACAATAAAGTGATGATAGGGCAAAAACTGATATGATGTTTGTCCATGTAGGCTACACGGTAAATTAAGAAACAGGAAAGTAAAGTAATAAGTAGTGAAGTTATTTTTCCAACGCAGTAACTAGTAAAGTAATCTCATTACAATTTACAGAAGTAACTAATTACTTTTTTGAGTAACTACCCCAACACTGTATAAGACTATACCAATATTGGAACTATAGCCATTTTATTCCTTTTTTTTAATTTAAGAATTATGTTTAAGTTTAAAAACAGACAGAATGGTTTAGTCAAAAAAGAAAAAAATCATTCATAGTGCTATACTGCCCTCTTGTGTTCAAAATTAGGTAGAACTATTGGATCAATATCCACACATTAATACAGTTGGCAATACAGTATAATAGGTAATACAGTAGGATTGGGGCCTTAAAAATCGCTAACTTAAAAAGTGAAATTAACGGACGTGCACACAAGACCAGGATTGGGAGGGTTACTTTAAAAATGTATTCCGATACAGTTACAAATTATTTCATAAAAAAAGGGTCCCACTTTATATTAAATGGCTTTAAGTACTATATACTTTTTCAAAAAGTAACTACAATCTGATTACTACTTTTTTTGATGTAACTCACTAGATTTTTGTATCCTGATTACATAATGCCGTTGCATGTATTCTGTTGCTCCCACAAGACATTAGTCTGAATATTTTCCTGTATGAACAAAAAAGGAGTTTCCATTGTTCGCACACAAACACACATTCGATCGCGCCTCTCTCGTGACTGTGTGTGTGCGTCATGTGTTCTAGGCTGTGTGCATGCACTTCTGAAGCTGCGCAGAAAATAATAAAATGCCATGCGGAGGACTAACGCAAAATGTGTGAGAAAATCCATTTGATTGTAGTTTAAGTGAGAAATAATTTCAGTGCTCTGGTCAATAGCTGTAGAGTGAAAACTGGTGAGTGCAGTATACAGCTTTCACAGAAAGAGAATGATGTGAGCACGTACGATTGGCAGTGAGTCCTGTGTGTGGACAAAATAGCTCAATAAGAGTAATAAAATACATGTGAAAAAAATCACATCATAATGTTTTAAAGAAGAGTGGTTTGATTAAAGTGGTGTAAATATACCCGATCCGGCAAAGATGGCAGTATCGGAGCTGATACCGATCCTGAGTATCGGATCGGCGCATTCCTAAATACTAAAATGTAAACACAGTACAGATGTAGACCTGGATGTACACCTGACCTTTCAGAAGGTTGCTCACGCATACTTTGTGGTTAAAATGTGCCCTCAATGTGCACTTTTGCAGAGCCTTCACTGATGCAAGCTCTTCAGCACACTTCTTTTTGACAGTCAAAGCGGGGGTTATGTTTTTGCATGTCAAGCAGAATAACCCTAAAAGCACCAAGGTGGCGGTGCCACCGGCTTTATATATATATATATATATATATATATATATATATATATATATATATATATATATATATATATATAAATATAGCCAAAGCCGGCGGTACCGCCATCCCGGTGCCTTTAGGTAACTAAAGGCACCGGGGTTGCGGTGCCACCGGCTTGGGCCCGCAATCGCTGCTCGCAGCTATATTTAGGGCCCAAGCCCTGAAAGGGCGAAGGCCCTATTGTTTTCCTTAGGATTATTATTTTTTTTTTTTCTAACGACTATCCGGGCACTTTTGGGGCCCTTAACATGCTCAAAAACTCTTGAAACTTTGCACACGGGTCAGAACCCGCGGCCATCAGAGCCGGGCTGAAGCTGGTACCCGGGCATGGCAGGGCGGCTCGTCAGCGCCCCCTGGAACAGGGTCTGAACACTTTGTCCATAAATCAAACACGCTTGCATGTAATAATATGAAACTCGGTACACATGTCGATCTCATCGTTTCATATATTCATCGCACTTTTACTTTTTACCCCAGCCCAACAGGAAGTCAGATATTTACGGTTTTTTTTAAATGCTTGCAATGGAATTTAATGTACTCCTCCTAGAGCATTCATCCGCATGGAACGAAACTCGGTCAGCCTGAAGTCAAGACATAGACGATCAAAAATTGCGAGGGGATTTTTGATATCTCGAACGGTTTGGCTGTGGCGAGGAAACAAAATTATGGTGAGAAACGTGAAACAGGAAGTGTGTCCTAACTTCAGCATACATTAACTGATCTTGATGAAACTTCAGGAGTGTGTTCGCCGTAAGAGGACGATCACATGGATGTGACTATTGTGTGTCAAAGTTATAGCGCCACCAACTGGCAGCAGGAAGTGTGTCACTTTCAAAATGCTTTGAAATCACCCTCTTATTTTAACCCGATTTGCTTCAAACTTCATCTGTATAATGTAAACATACGGCAGATGTAGACCTGTGAATGGATTCTTAATATCTTTGAAACTGTTGCCGTGGTGACGCATCAAACTTTACCATTCTTTTAGGATGCTTTTGAGACCCTTAGCATGCTTCAAATTGCATGAAACTCCTCAGACACATCACATTTATTAGCCAGTAGACATGTGCAAAGTTTCAGAAACGGGCGTGGTGAGGGCTCAGTAGCGCCACCTTTTGACAAAAGTTGGGTTGTTAGTTTTATCTACAGTTACAAAAATCAGTATGTATATTGTACTCCTCGAGCCGGACAACTTTCTAATTGACACTCTTTAACTAGGACCCACAGAAAGTAAGATATGTTTGTTTGAATCTGGTCATGCTCCCTTTGAGCCTACATCTCTGTCTCTCTCTGTGTGTGTGTTAGTAGGGGGAGGGGCTTAACTTAACCATTTCAGTGCTGTGTGTTTTTTTCTGCTGTGTAATTTCTTAATACATTTCTTAAGCCTGGTATGTTTTAAATAAGTTTTTATTTTAATTTTTATAAGTGAATGCATAATATAACCAGTTAAATTGTAGTGCATTGACAATAGTTTTATAAAATTAGTTTATTAATTAAATTAACTTGGTCCATAAACTTGGTCCAGCTGCGAGACTGACAGGTCTGACTGTCTGACACTGGCCAATCGGAATCAAGAGCGGAGAAGCGGCCGCTCCCATAGGCAGTATAGTATCTCCCCGCCCTGTGGAGGCATTCCGCAGGTCTCGTGAAGTTTCTCGCCGGTCTCGTCTCTGAGACCCCTACACCTGGTATTAAAATGCGATCTGTATCCAGATAAGTTATCCGGATAATAAAAAAGAAATATCAATGCAAGGTATTACGTTGTGATCGGATTGTGATCGATTTGCCTGACCATCTGGAGGTAGTCTGGCTCGCATTGTGTTCGGATCTTTACGTGTAAACGCAATCTGGTTGTTGATATCACACATGTATATTTTACTCCTCCCAAAAATGCTAAAAAATAAACGAGTGAGAGCGTTTACAGGCTGTTATAGTCAGACATGTCGGCGCTACTGCGACACGCATCACCACCGCAGATAAGCAGCAGCTGAGCGTCAAACCAACGTGCAAACATCGCAAATAAAAGTGAAAGTAAGTCAGAGACGCTTAATCATCTACACAATCATCTTCAAGTAAAGAAAGAAATGATCTCTTGACTCTTACAAGGGCTGTTGCCACTCTCTCTTATTGATGTCTATTGATGAAATTAGCTGATGATCAATAAAATGCATGCTAATATCTGTAATAAACAACCGACAAAATTACTGTATGATGGTGTAAATAAAGAATCAGTCCAGCATCGCCATGTCAGTGTGTATTGATTCATCATTGTCTCTTCATAGTTTGCAAGAGACATTTAATAAACTGAGCGTATTTGATAAACTGAGCGTAGCCTATTCATCTGTCAATATAACCTCATTCTTTTTAATGATCAGAAGAACGCGTATCGACTACCGTTACAGTACAATATGTCCTAACTACACACGACGCCGCGACACGCGATAAAAGGTATCTTTTCCATGTAAATCAGAGTTTTTGTCCTAACCAGACGCGACGGCGACATGCGAAGTTTCTAATTTAGAAACGGTTCCTATTTCTGCGATGTCGCGGCTGACAGAATGAAGAAATTACACTGGTTATGAGTACACATTATTTATTTTTAGTTAAAAATAGGTCACTGTGCCACAAGCCATAACGGATAATTTACCTCAGATTTTGAAAGCATGTAATATTATAGTGTTCAAAATGAATTCTATGCAAACATACGACTGTATTTCATAACAACGACAATAACTTGAGGCAGATGCCACCAAATGTGTTAAAATAAATGAATTATTTGCTGGACTTAAGTGAAAAGGATAGCCATTTAACACCAGAACTCCCAAGGCGGTCATTTTGACCGTTTTTAAAATTTACAGTGTAATAACTTATTTATTAAAATAAAATCAATGTGGCTGTAGGACTCTGACTTTTCCTAAATATGTGTATATTTTATTCTGGCACTGTTATTTTATTACAATCACAAAACACAAAACAGTTGCGTCCTATTTCTACCTAGAATGGCCATGGCGGTCATTTTGACCGCACGCATTATAAATATCATAAGTCCGCTATATTTCCCGCGATCAACACGCACATATTGTAGAAGTGCACAAATGAGCAAGTTTCGCGTCCATCACGCAACTGGCAAGCGAATTTCGCTCCGACAACATGAAATCAAAAGCCACTCAACTGGTGCGAGAGTCGGGTAGGCGGTCCGGGACGAAGATGATGAAGGCAGTGCCATGTAAGGAGAAACTGCAAAAATTAAATCAAGGAGTCATGTGCCAAATGTCACAAAGTAGTGTGAGGGACTGAAGCTGCACGCGAAGCGGTGTTTTCCTATGTGTGTGTGCGTAACGTCAGTGAATGAATATTGGGGTTTCCACCGTTCAAATGAGCCCACATCTTTATTATCAGATCTTAACATTGTATATCTATTTATTTTTAGATTTCACATTGATTGTATTTGTATAACAGGGCTGTAGGCTACTGTATGAAGCTTTGACGTTTCCTAGATTTTTTGCATGTCTATTCACGTGGAGAGTGCGGTGAAAAAATATTTTTGACGCAAAACTTTCCTCGGCAGCACCTGTCGGGAAATATTTTTGTATTGGCTTTATAATATGATATAATATTTTGCTTGTTTTAAGGGCGATGGCATTATAACATGACAACAGGAATTATAAGTGTCACTGGAAAACTTAAAGAGAAAGGTTCAAATGCAGATATGACATGACGAAAATGACGTTCAGTACAGCCAAATGAACGTTAAAGTTTGAACGGTCAGAATGACCGCTATGGTCGTTGTAGTAGTTATGGAATTCCGGTAGTTCTAGTGTTAATGACCATAGCACATAGTTGATGTGAAAAAAGGAGAATTTTGCATATAAATATGCACATAAATACATATTTTTTAAATTTGTCTCCCTGAAAGTGCCTGGCAGAAGCCTATACTGTCTGTGTCATAAATGTGAACATAATATTATCTACTGTCTGTGTCATAAATGTGAACATAATATTGTAACAGAATATTCTTATGCTATATTATATAAACTATATTTCATGAGGTGAAACATCACTGCCAGGAGCTACAGAATATATATTTCTGTAGGTCCTCACCGTGATGTTGCACTTCATGAAATATATGTAGCCTAAGAATATTCTATTAAAATATTAAGTGGCACATAAATTCAGACCAGTTATTTACAATAAAGCCTTATAAAATCATTTCCATTCCCTTTGTTTATTATTTTAATAGTTTTTTCTTGGTTTTGATAGTAAATAAAATCTAATCAGTAATTTTACATGCAGATTAATGCACGTATAGATTAATGCACGTGTGTGTGTGTTTGCATAGTGGGCCGGTCTGGATGAAGTGTCCAGGGCTGATTTTTTGTCCCAGTCCAGTCCTGAATGGCAATATTCACATTACTTTCAGTTTATTGCTCGAAAGTACAAAAATATTTGAGTGAAATGTAGGCTATAGTAAACCCTAAGATTATTATTTGTGACATTAGAACAAAATATGTGGATATAAAAACATGTATATAGGCTAAAGAACTAAATGAACGATCTCTATTTTCTAATTTCACGACGTCCACACAAGACCAGGCTTGGGAGGGTTACTTTAAAAAATGTATTCCGATACAGTTACAAATTATTTCATAAAAAAGGGTCCCACTTTATATTAATTGGCTTTAAGTACTTTATACTTTTTCAAAAAGTAACTACAATCTGATTACTTTTTTTGATGTAACTCACTGTAATAATATACAGTTACTGGATTTTTGTTTCCTGATTACATAATGCTGTTACATGTATTCTGTTGCTCCCACAAGACATTAGTCTGAATATTTTCCTGTATGAACAAAATGGAGTTTCCATTGTTCACACACAAACACACACAGAGTTCGATCGCGCCTCTCTCGTGACTGTGTGTGCGTGTCATGTGTTCTAGGCTGTGTGCATGCTTCTGAAGCTGCTCAGAAAATAATAAAATGCCATGCAGAGGACTAATGCAAAATGTGTGGGAAAATCCATTTGATTGTAGTTTAAGTGAGAAATAATTTCAGTGCTCTGGTCAATAGCTGTAGAGTGAAAACTGGTGAATGCAGTATACAGCTTTCACAGAAAGAGAATGATGTGAGCACGTACGATTGGCAGTGAATCTTTTATGCGGACAAAATAGCTCAATAAGAGTAACAAAATACATGTGGAAAAAATCACATCGTAATGTTTTAAAGAAGAGTGGTTTGATTAAAGTGGTGTAAATATACCCGATCCGGCAAAGATGGCAGTATCGGAGCTGATAACGATCCTGAGTATCGGATCGGCGCATCCCTACATACTATAATGTAAACACAGTACAGATGTAGACCTTGATGTACACCTGACCTTTCAGAAGGTTGCTCATGCATACTTTGTGGTTAAAATGTGCCCTCGATCCGCACTTTTGCAGAGCCTTCACTGCTGCAAGCTCTTCAGCACACTTCTTTTTGACAGTCAAAGCGGGGGTTACGTTTTTGCACGTCATGTAGAATAACCCTAAAAGCACCAAGGGTGCGGTGCCACCGGCTTTATATATATATATATATATATATATATATATATATATATATATATATATATATATATATATATATATATATATAATATAGCTGCGAGCAGCGATTGCGGGCCAAAGCCGGCGGTACCGCCATCCCGGTGCCTTTAGGTAACTAAAGGCACCGGGGTTGCGGTGCCACCGGCTTGGGCCCGCAATCGCTGCTCGCAGCTATATTTATATATTTATTATTATTATTTATACGACTATTTGGGCACTTTTGGGGCCCTTAACGTGCTCGAAAACTCTTGAAACTTTGCACACGGGTCAGAACCCGCCGCCATTAGGGCCGGGCTGAAGATGGTACCCGGGCGTGGCAGGGGGGCTCGACAGCGCCACCTGGAATGGGGTCCGAACACTTGGTCCATAAATCAAACACGCTTGTATGTACTAATATGAAACTCGGTACACATGTTGATCTCATCATTTCATATATACGTCGCACTTTTACTTTTTACCCCAGCCCAACAGGAAGTCGGTTATTTAAGGTTTTTTGTAAAACACTTGCAATGGAATTTTTAATACTCCTCCTAGAGCTCTTATCCGAATTCAACGAAACTCGGTCAGCGTGAAGTCAAGACATTGAGGATGAAAGTTTGCGAGGGGATTTTTGATATCTCGAACGGTTTGGCCGTGGCGAGGAAATGAAATTATGGCGAGAAACGTGAAACAGGAAGTGTGTCATAACTTCAGCATACATCTACCGATCTTGATGAAACTTCAGGAGTGTGTTCGCTGTAAGAGGACGATCACATGGATGTGACTATTGTGTGTCAAAGTTATAGCGCCACCAACTGGCAGCAGGAAGTGTGTCACTTTCAAAATGCTTTAAAATCACCCTCTTATTTTAACCCGATTTGCTTCAAACTTCATCTGTATAATGTAAACATACGGCAGATGTAGACCTGTGAATGGATTCTTGATATCTTTGAAACTGTTGCCGTGGCGACGCATCAAACTTTACCATTCTTTTAGGATGCTTTTGAGACCCTTAGCATGCTTCAAATTGCATGAAACTCATCAGATACATCACATTTATTAGCCAGTAGACATGTGCAAAGTTTCAGAAACGGGCGTGGTGAGGGCTCGGTAGCGCCACCTTTTGACAAAAGTGGGGTTGTTAGTTTTATCTACAGTAACAAAAATCGGTATGTATATTGTACTCCTCGAGCCGGACAACTTTCTAATTCACACTCAATAGCTAGGACCCACAGAAAGTCAGATATTTTTGTTTGAATGTAGTCATACTCCCTCTGAGCCTATGTGTGAGCCTTTGCCTGTGTGTGTGTGTGTGTGTGTGTGTGTGTGTGTGTGTGTGTGTGTGTGTTGCAGGGGGAGGGGGTTAACCATTTCACTGCTGTGTGTCTGGCCAGCATAAAGAAAATACATTTCTTAAGCCTGGGATTTTTTAAATAAGTTTTTATTTTAATTTTTTATAAGTAAAGGCATATAGCCAGTTTAATTGTAGTGCATTGACAATAGTTTTATATAATTAGTTCATTAATTAAATTAACTTGGTCCATAAACTTGGTCTGAAAATTGGGTCCATAAATCAAACACACTTGCATATAATAATATTAAACTCGGTACACTCTCATTAGCCCAAACAACTTTAAGCCAGCCCAACAGGAAGTCGGTTGTTTCGGTCTGTATGTGAATGTTTTGCAAAACCAGCCTTTACATTTTTATTCCCCCCCTCTTAAGTAATTTTTAATTATTCCCAACAAACTTCTTCAAAATTATGAAAATATATTAAAGATACTAAATTGTGAACGGATATTGAATGGCGAGGGATTATGTCAAAAAAAGAATCAGGAAACGTCTCATATCTTCTAAAAATTTTATTATTCACCATTTATTTTCTATAAGACCAGTGTTGGGGGTAACGAGTTACAAAGTAACGAATTACAGTAACGATATTACTTTTTTGGGTAAGTAAAGTAACGCATTACACTGAAAATATTGGTAACTACACTACTTTACTATACTAAAGGAACGCGCTTTCCTGCGTTACCCAAGCCGTGTTTGCCTGTGTGGAGAGTTCCACCTAGTGGTGCTTGCGCGCCGTTGCCATAGAGACCGATTTGAGTGAAGGAGAGAGGGAAGTGGAGAGAGAGAGAGACGGGTTTCGGCAAATGGCAATATTCACATTACTTTCAGTTTATTGCTCGAAAGCACAAAAATATTTGAGTGAAATGTAGGCTATAGTAAACCCTAAGATTATTATTTGTGACATTAGAACAAAATATGTGGATATAAAAACATGTATATATAGGCTAAAGAACTAAATGAACGATCTCTATTTTCTAATTTCACTAAACATTTCATTAAGTTTCGTGGACATTTTATAAATCATGGATCTTAGGCTCATTTTGTAAACATAAATAACTGATTTAGATGCGCAAACTGGGTGCCGTTGCGGAGATGTAGGCTACATGTTCGGTGCAGGTTCGGCTTCTTGTCGTTCATCCTCGGATGCGGCATCGTGTGCGCTGTTTGCCGCGCGCACCTTTCCGCTCGTTCGGACGCGTCAAGTAAAAACAAGGCTCGAAAGTCTTGGATAACACAAAACGAAATGAACAGGATTGTTGCAGGGTTTATTGTAGAAGACATGCTTCCCCTGTCGACCATTAATCCCCCAGGTTTAGAAAAATACATTTTAAATTAGGATTAAGAATTTTTTGGGATAAAGTGACCTTTATTTTATTATTTTTCATTGACATCTTTTATTTTTTTTTTAATTATTATTATTACCATGAGTCGAATAAAAAGCTGGTTTTGTTCTCAGGAGAAGAGTTTTATTCTCCCAGCCTGTTTTGAAACTTCTGTGATAAACACCATTTTAAAATTTTGAATTTTGAACCCCATTTTGTTTGTGAATTTTACAGTGCGGCATATTTATTTGTGCAGACAGGGATATTGTTCTTTCATGTCATTTTGTATACATTTTTACAATAAAGTGATAGGGCAAAAACTGATATGATGTTTGTCCATGTAGGCTACACGGTAAATTAAGAAACGGGAAAGTAAAGTAATAAGTAGTGAAGTTACTTTTCCAATGCAGTAACTAGTAAAGTAAACTCATTACAATTTACAGAAGTAACTAGTAACTAGTAACTAATTACTTTTTTTGAGTAACTACACTGTATAAGACTATACCAATATTGGAACTATAGCCATTTTATTCATTTTTTTAAATTTAAGAATTATGTTTAAGTTTAAAAACAGACAGAATGGTTTAGTCAAAAGAGAAAAAAATCATTCATAGTGCTATACTGCCCTCTTGTGTTCAAATTAGAACTATTGGATCAATATCCACACATTGATTAGGTAATACAGTAGGATTGGGGCCTTAAAAATCGCTAACTTAAAAAGTGAAAGTAACGGACGTGCACACAAGAACAGGCTTGGGAGGGTTACTTTAAAAATGTTTTCCGATACAGTTACAAATTTTTTCATAAAAAAGGGTCCCACTTTATATTAAGTGGCTTTAAGTACTTTTTCAAAAAGTAACTACAATCTGATTACTACTTTTTTTGATGTAACTCACTGGATTTTTGTATCCTGATTACATAATGCCGTTACATGTATTCTGTTGCTCCCACAAGACATTAGTCTGAATATTTTCCTGTATGAACAAAATGGAGTTTCCATTGTTTGCACACACACAGAGTTCGATCGCGCCTCTCTCGTGACTGTGTGTGCGTGTCATGTGTTCTAGGCTGTGTGCATGCACTTCTGAAGCTGCTCAGAAAATAATAAAATGCCATGCGGAGGACTAACGCAAAATGTGTGAGAAAATCCATTTGATTGTAGTTTAAGTGAGAAATAATTTCAGTGCTCTGGTCAACAGCTGTAGAGTGAAAACTGGTGAGTGCAGTATACAGCTTTCACAGAAAGAGAATGATGTGAGCACGTACGATTGGCAGTGAGTCCTGTGTGTGGACAAAATAGCTCAATAAGAGTAATAAAATACATGTGAAAAAATCACATCATAATGTTTTAAAGAAGAGTGGTTTGATTAAAGGACAAGTTCGGTATTTTACAATTAAAGCCCTGTTTTAAGATCATCCCTGATGAAATAGAATAGTTAAGATTGTTTTTGAGACAAATGCTCCTGTCACGAGAATTTTAGGTTTCTGTGTTAGCACCCCCCCACCTTTATAATGAAACCATAGGTGCACTCGAACAATCATTCATAAAAACGCATAAAACTTTAGTTTACAAAGACGTGAAACTCACCGAGTGGTCTGGGGTGTTCACTGATATGCTCACACAAAAATTGCTGCAAAAGATGCTTTTCCAACAGGTTTTATCATCGTTTTTGTCCAAGTCTATTTTCTTCCTGTTTTTGGTTGAAGTCCACATTAGTCAATTGTCGAGTTTGCGTGCGCGATCCTTAGTTATCTAGTTACCAATGATTGCGCACGTGAACTCGACAATTGACTAATATGGACTTCAACCGAAAACAGGAAGAAAATGGACTTGGACAAAAACTACGATAAAACCTTTTGGAAAAGCATCTTTTGCAGCGATTTTTGTGTGAGCATATCAGTGAACACCCGGTGAGTTTCACGTCTTTGTAAACTAAAGTTGTATGCGTTTTTATGAATGATTGTTCGAGTGCACCTATGCTTTCATTATAAAGGTGGGGGGGTGCTAACACAAAAACCTAAAATTCTCGTGACAGGAGCATTTGTCTCAAAAACAATCTTAACTATTCTATTTCATCAGGGATGATCTTAAAACAGGGCTTTAATTGTAAAATACCGAACTTGTCCTTTAAAGTGGTGTAAATATACCCGATCCGGCAAAGATGGCAGTATCGGAGCTGATACCGATCCTGAGTATCGGATCGGCGCATCCCTAAATACTATAATGTAAACACAGTACAGATGTAGACCTGGATGTACACCTGACCTTTCAGAAGGTTGCTCACGCATACTTTGTGGTTAAAATGTGCCCTCAATGTGCACTTTTGCAGAGCCTTCACTGATGCAAGCTCTTCAGCACACTTCTTTTTGACAGTCAAAGCGGGGGTTATGTTTTTGCACGTCATGTAGAATAACCCTAAAAGCACCAAGGAGGCGGTGCCACCGGCTTTATATATATATATATATATATATATATATAAATATAGCTGCGAGCAGCGATTGCGGGCCAAAGCCGGCGGTACCGCCATCCCGGTGCCTTTAGGTAACTAAAGGCACCGGGGTTGCGGTGCCACCGGCTTGGGCCCGCAATCGCTGCTCGCAGCTATATTTAGGGCCCAAGCCCTGAAAGGGCGAAGGCCCTATTGTTTTCCTTAGGATTATTATTATTATTATTATTATTATTATTTATACGACTATTTGGGCACTTTTGGGGCCCTTAACGTGCTCGAAAACTCTTGAAACTTTGCACACGGGTCAGAACCCGCGGCCATTAGGGCCGGGCTGAAGATGGTACCCGGGCGTGGCAGGGGGGCTCGACAGCGCCACCTGGAAAGGGGTCCGAACTCTTGGTCCATAAATCGAACACTCTTGTATGTAATAATATGAAACTCTGTACACATGTTGATCTCATCATTTCATATATACGTCGCACTTTTACTTTTTACCCCAGCCCAACAGGAAGTCGGTTTTTTAAGGTTCTTTATAAAACACTTGCAATGGAATTTTTAATACTCCTCCTAGAGCTCTTATCCAAATTCTACGAAACTCAGTCAGCGTGAAGTCAAGACATTGAGGATGAAAGTTTGCGAGGGGATTTTTGATATCTCGAACGGTTTGGCCGTGGCGAGGAAATGAAATCATGGCAAAAAATGTGAAACAGGAAGTGTGTCATAACTTCAGCATACATCAACCGATCATGATGAAACTTCAGGAGTGTGTTCGCTGTAAGAGGACGATCACATGGATGTGACTATTGTGTGTCAAAGTTATAGCGCCACCAACTGGCAGCAGAAAGTGTGTCATTTTCAAAATGCTTTGAAATCACCCTCTTATTTTAATCCAATTTGCTTCAAACTTCATCTGTATAATGTAAACATACGGCAGATGTAGACCTGTGAATGGATTATTGATATCTTTGAAACTGTTGCCGTGGCGACGCATCAAACTTTCCAATTCTTTTAGGATGCTTTTGAGACCCTTAGCATGCTTCAAATTGCATGAAACTCATCAGACACATCACATTTAATAGCCAGTAGACATGTGCAAAGTTTCAGAAACGGGCGTGGTGAGGGCTCAGTAGCGCCACCTTTTGACAAAAGTGGGGTTGTTAGTTTTATCTACAGTTACAAAAATCAGTATGTATATTGTACTCCTCAAGCCGGACAACTTTCTAATTCATACTCAATAGCTAGGGCCCACAGAAAGTCAGATATTTTAGTTTGAATGTAGTCATACTCCCTCTGAGCATATGTCTGAGCCTTTGCCTGTCTCTCTCTCTGTGTGTGTGTGTGTGTGTGTGTGTGTTAGCAGGGGGAGGGGGCTTAATTAACCATTTAACTGCTGTGTGTCTGGCCAGCATAAATAAAATACATTTCTTAAGCCTGGGATTTTTTTTAAATAAGTTTTTATTTTAATTTTTTATAAGTAAAGGCATGTAGCCAGTTTAATTGTAGTGCATTGACAATAGTTTTATATAATTAGTTCATTAATTAAATTAACTTGGTCCATAAACTTGGTCTGAAAATTGGGTCCATAAATCAAACACACTTGCATATAATAATATTAAACTCGGTACACTTATAGATCTCATTAGCCCAAGCAACTTTAAGCCAGCAAAACAGGAAGTCGGTTGTTTCAGTCTGTATGTGAATGTTTTGCAAAACCATTGCGAAGCCGTGTTTGCCTGTGTGGAGAGTTCCGTCTAGTGGTGCGTGCGCGCCGTTGCCATAGAGACCGATTTGAGTGAAGGAGAGAGGGAAGTGGAGAGAGAGAGACGGGTTTCGGCAAATGGCAATATTCACATTACTTTCAGTTTATTGCTCGAAAGCACAAAAATATTTGAGTGAAATGTAGGCTATAGTAAACCCTAAGATTATTATTTGTGACATTAGAACAAAATATGTGGATATAAAAACATGTATATATAGGCTAAATAACTAAATGAACGATCTCTATTTTCTAATTTCACTAAACATTTCATAAAGTTTCGTGGACATTTTATAAGAGTTCTCAACGGGTCGGGTCGGCCCGACAAACCCGACGGGACCCGCGGGTTCGGGTCGAAAATATAAGCAAATGATCAGGTCGGGTCGGACCTCGGGCTTAATCTTTTCCGCCCAATAAAAACCAAATGATTAATCATCACTGCTGTTCGCTGAAGGGTGCCATGTGCGTTCGATATTTACGCTTTTGTAAAAGCGTCCGTTGTATATGGCGCTTTGGGATGAGACACAGTTTTAGCGCACAGAGACTCGGGAACGCGCCTGTGGCCGGCTGCGCTGCAGCTTCGCGCTCGGTAAGGGATGCTGTATTCATTCAGTTAGAACGCTGCTTGTTTTGACTTTAGTCGACAAAATGTCCAAGAAATCTAAATCTTTTGTCTGGCTGCATTGTAAAACAAAGACGACGAGACTGTGGAGGGAGGCGACCGTGTTGCTCCATTATGAGCCCGCACAGCGCACGCCTATATTTGAATCGAACTTGAGCGCGCAAAAGACGTGAGCAGCCCTTTTACCGGCTATATCATGCTGATTCAATAGATTGTGTTTTCTTAATATGTTTTTCGTTTTTATTTGTATTTGTAAAATAGCCTAAATAATGCAACAAAACGAAAATAAACCTATATGCCTTCCAAAATACAGCCTATTATTATTCGGATTGTTTTTTAGGCTATTTGGGTATTTTGTGTGTTTGTTTAAAATGCCTAGATCGGCTGGACAAAAGTTAACCCATAGCTTTGTAAGTAAAGAAGAATATAAAGTCTGTATAAACGAGAGCTTTTGTTAGGATTTTTTATAATATGGCAGATAGCAGTTATTTTTTTTTTTTGTATCGTGTGGTGTGATCAGGTGCGCGATTGTGACTGCATAGACAGAGCTCCTCACTTTTTTCAGTTAAAATCACTTAATTCTCAAAGAATTGTATTATTATTATAGTTTTATTTATTTGTGATGTTTTTCGTTGTTGTTTTATAAATGCTCTGACAATTGTTTAAAAGAATGTTCAATCAAAATAAGGTTGTTTTTTTTTTTTTTTTTTTCGACTAATCGCAGGACAAGACTTTGGTCGACCAAGGATTTCTTTGGTTGATTACAGCCCTACTAGTTAGTCAATCTTTCTAAGTTTGTGTGCATTTTATTTTGTGATTTCACCGGAATGAATAGACGCCGCAACGGCAATAGATTGTAGAGCGCGTCCGAGTCGGGCCGCGGGCCGGGTTCGGGGAGATAATTCATGTTGATGTGTCGGGTTACATCGGGTTCGGGCTTTAAAAGCCACGGGCCGGGTCGGGTCGGGTAATAATTTTCAGGCCCGTTGAGAACTCTATTGGATCTTAGGCTCATTTTTTAAACATAAATAACTGATTTAGATGCGCAAACTGGGTGCCGTTGCGGAGATGTAGGCTACATGTTCGGTGCAGGTTCGGCTTCTTGTCGTTCATCCTCGGATGCGGCATCGCGTGCGCTGTTTGCCGCGCGCACCTTTCCGCTCGTTCGGACGCGTCAAGTAAAAACAAGGCTCGAAAGTCTTGGATAACACAAAACGAAATGAACAGGATTGTTGCAGGGTTCATTGTAGAAGACATGCTTCCCCTGTCGACCATTAATCCCCCAGGTTTAGAAAAATACATTTTAAATTAGGATTAAGAATTTTATGGGATAAAGTGACCTTTATTTTATTATTTTTCATTGACATCTTTTATTCTTTTTTAATTATTATTATTACCATGAGTCGAATAAAAAGCTGGTTTTGTTCTCAGGAGAAGAGTTTTCTCCCAGCCTGTTTTGAAACTTCTGTGTTAAACACCATTTTAAAATTTTGAATTTTGAACCCCATTTTGTTTGTGAATTTTACAGTGCGACATATTTATTTGTGCAGACAGGAATATTATTCTTTCATGTCATTTTGTATACATTTTTACAATAAAGAGATGATAGGGCAAAAACTGATATGATGTTTGTCCATGTAGGCTACACGGTAAATTAAGAAACTGGAAAGTAAAGTAATAAGTAGTGATGTTACTTTTCCAACGCAGTAACTAGTAAAGTAATCTCATTACAATTTACAGAAGTAACTAGTAACTAGTAACTAATTACTTTTTTTGAGTAACTACCCCAACACTGTATAAGACTATACCAATAACTATAGCCATTTTATTCCTTTTTTAATTTAAGAATTATGTTTAAGTTTAAAAACAGCCAGAATGGTTTAGTCAAAAGAGAAAAAAAATAATTCATATTGCTATACTGCCCTCTTGTGTTCAAAATTAGGTAGAACTATATGATCAATATTCACACATTAGGTAATACAGTAGGATTGGGGCCTTAAAAATCACTAACTTAAAAAGTGAAAGTAACGGACGTGCACAAAAGACCAGGCTTGGGAGGGTTACTTTAAAAATGTATTCCGATACAGTTACAAATTATTTCATTAAAAAAAGGGTCCCACTTTATATTAAATGGCTTTAAGTACTATACTTTTTCAAAAAGTAACTACAATCTGATTACTACTTTTTTGATGTAACTCACTGGATTTTTGTATCCTGATTACATAATGCCGTTACATGTATTCTGTTGCTCCCACAAGACATTAGTCTGAATATTTTCCTGTATGAACAAAAAGGAGTTTCCATTGTTCGCACACAAACACACATTTGATCGCGCCTCTCTCGTGACTGTGTGTGCGTGTCATGTGTTCTAGGCTGTGTGCATGCACTTCTGAAGCTGCGCAGAAAATAATAAAATGCCATGCTGAGGACTAACACAAAATGTGTGAGAAAATCCATTTGATTGTAGTTTAAGTGAGAAATAATTTCAGTGCTCTGGTCAATAGCTGTAGAGTGAAAACTGGTGAGTGCAGTATACAGCTTTCACAGAAAGAGAATGATGTGAGCACGTACGATTGGCAGTGAGTCCTGTGTGTGGACAAAATAGCTCAATAAGAGTAATAAAATACATGTGAAAAAAATCACATCGTAATGTTTTAAAGAAGAGTGGTTTGATTAAAGTGGTGTAAATATACCCGATCCGGCAAAGATGGCAGTATCGGAGCTGATACCGATCCTGAGTATCGGATCGGCGCATCCCTAAATACTATAATGTAAACACAGTACAGATGTAGACCTGGATGTACACCTGACCTTTCAGAAGGTTGCTCACGCATACTTTGTGGTTAAAATGTGCCCTCAATGTGCACTTTTGCAGAGCCTTCACTGATGCAAGCTCTTCAGCACACTTCTTTTTGACAGTCAAAGCAGGGGTTATGTTTTTGCACGTCATGTAGAATAACCCTAAAAGCACCAAGGTGGCGGTGCCACCGGCTTTATATATATATATATATATATATATATATATATATATATATATATATATATATATATATATATATATAAATATAGCTGCGAGCAGCGATTGCGGGCCAAAGCCGGCGGTACCGCCATCCCGGTGCCTTTAGGTAACTAAAGGCACCGGGGTTGCGGTGCCACCGGCTTGGGCCCGCAATCGCTGCTCGCAGCTATATTTATTATTATTATTATTATTTATACGACTATTTGGGCACTTTTGGGGCCCTTAACGTGCTCGAAAACTCTTGAAACTTTGCACACGGGTCAGAACCTGCGGCCATTAGGGCCGGGCTGAAGATGGTACCCGGGCGTGGCAGGGGGGCTCGACAGCGCCACCTGGAATGGGGTCCGAACACTTGGTCCATAAATCAAACACGCTTGTATGTACTAATATGAAACTCGGTACACATGTTGATCTCATCGTTTCATATATTCGTCACACTTTTACTTTTTACCCCAGCCCAACAGGAAGTCGGTTATTTAAGGTTTTTTGTAAAACACTTGCAATGGAATTTTTAATACTCCTCCTAGAGCTCTTATCCGAATTCAACGAAACTCGGTCAGCGTGAAGTCAAGACTTTGAGGATGAAAGTTTGCGAGGGGATTTTTGATATCTCGAACGGTTTGGCCGTGGCGAGGAAATGAAATTATGGCGAGAAACGTGAAACAGGAAGTGTGTCATAACTTCAGCATACATCAACCGATCTTGATGAAACTTCAGGAGTGTGTTCGCTGTAAGAGGACGATCACATGGATGTGACTATTGTGTGTCAAAGTTATAGCGCCACCAACTGGCAGCAGGAAGTGTGTCACTTTCAAAATGCTTTAAAATCACCCTCTTATTTTAACCCGATTTGCTTCAAACTTCATCTGTATAATGTAAACATACGGCAGATGTAGACCTGTGAATGGATTCTTGATATCTTTGAAACTGTTGCCGTGGCGACGCATCAAACTTTACCATTCTTTTAGGATGCTTTTGAGACCCTTAGCATGCTTCAAATTGCATGAAACTCATCAGACACATCACATTTATTAGCCAGTAGACATGTGCAAAGTTTCAGAAACGGGCGTGGTGAGGGCTCGGTAGCGCCACCTTTTGACAAAAGTGGGGTTGTTAGTTTTATCTACAGTAACAAAAATCGGTATGTATATTGTACTCCTCGAGCCGGACAACTTTCTAATTCACACTCAATAGCTAGGACCCACAGAAAGTCAGATATTTTTGTTTGAATGTAGTCATACTCCCTCTGAGCCTATGTCTGAGCCTTTGCCTGTGTGTGTGTGTGTGTGTGTGTGTGTGTGTGTGTGTGTGTGGGAGTGTGTGTTTGCAGGGGGAGGGGGTTAACCATTTCACTGCTGTGTGTCTGGCCAGCATAAAGAAAATACATTTCTTAAGCCTGGGATTTTTTAAATAAGTTTTTATTTTAATTTTTTATAAGTAAAGGCATATAGCCAGTTTAATTGTAGTGCATTGACAATAGTTTTATATAATTAGTTCATTAATTAAATTAACTTGGTCCATAAACTTGGTCTGAAAATTGGGTCCATAAATCAAACACACTTGCATATAATAATATTAAACTCGGTACACTCTCATTAGCCCAAACAACTTTAAGCCAGCCCAACAGGAAGTCGGTTGTTTCGGTCTGTATGTGAATGTTTTGCAAAACCAGCCTTTACATTTTTATTCCCCCCCTCTTAAGTAATTTTTAATTATTCCCACCAAACTTCTTCAAAATTATGAAAATATATTAAAGATACTAAATTGTGAACGGATATCGAATGGCGAGGGATTATGTCAAAAAAAGAATCAGGAAACGTCTCATATCTTCTAAAAATTTTATTATTCACCATTTATTTTCTATAAGACCAGTGTTGGGGGTAACGAGTTACAAAGTAACGAATTACAGTAACGATATTACTTTTTTGGGTAAGTAAAGTAACGCATTACACTGAAAATATATTGGTAACTACACTACTTTACTATACTAAAGGAACGCGCTTTCCTGCGTTACCCAAGCCGTGTTTGCCTGTGTGGAGAGTTCCGCCTAGTGGTGCGTGCGCGCCGTTGCCATAGAGACCGATTTGAGTGAAGGAGAGAGGGAGAGAGAGAGACGGGTTTCGGCAAATGGCAATATTCACATTACTTTCAGTTTATTGCTCGAAAGCACAAAAATATTTGAGTGAAATGTAGGCTATAGTAAACCCTAAGATTATTATTTGTGACATTAGAACAAAATATGCGGATATAAAAACATGTATATATAGGCTAAAGAACTAAATGAACGATCTCTATTTTCTAATTTCACTAAACATTTCATTAAGTTTCGTGGACATTTTATAAAACATGGATCTTAGGCTCATTTTGTAAACATAAATAACTGATTTAGATGCGCAAACTGGGTGCCGTTGCGGAGATGTAGGCTCCATGTTCGATGCAGGTTCGGCTTCTTGTCGTTCATCCTCTGCGGCATCGCGTGCGCTGTTTGCCGCGCGCACCTTTCCGCTCGTTCGGACGCGTCAAGTAAAAACAAGGCTCGAAAGTCTTGGATAACACAAAACGAAATGAACAGGATTGTTGCAGGGTTTATTGTAGAAGACATGCTTCCCCTGTCGACCATTAATCCCCCAGGTTTAGAAAAATACATTTTAAATTAGGATTAAGAATTTTATGGGATAAAGTGACCTTTATTTTATTATTTTTCATTAACATCTTTTTTTTTTTTTTTTAATTATTATTATTACCATGAGTCGAATAAAAGCTGGTTTTGTTCTCAGGAGAAGAGTTTTATTCTCCCAGCCTGTTTTGAAACTTCTGTGTTAAACACCATTTTAAAATTTTGAATTTTGAACCCCATTTTGTTTGTGAATTTTACAGTGCGGCATATTTATTTGTGCAGACAGGGATATTGTTCTTTCATGTCATTTTGTATACATTTTTACAATAAAGTGATGATAGGGCAAAAACTGATATGATGTTTGTCCATGTAGGCTACACGGTAAATTAAGAAACAGGAAAGTAAAGTAATAAGTAGTGAAGTTACTTTTCCAATGCAGTAACTAGTAAAGTAATCTCATTACAATTTACAGAAGTAACTAGTAACTAGTAACTAATTACTTTTTTGAGTAACTACACTGTATAAGACTATACCAATATTGGAACTATAGCCATTTTATTCATTTTTTTAAATTTAAGAATTATGTTTAAGTTTAAAAACAGACAGAATGGTTTAGTCAAAAGAGAAAAAAATCATTCATAGTGCTATACTGCCCTCTTGTGTTCAAATTAGAACTATTGGATCAATATCCACACATTGATTAGGTAATACAGTAAGATTGGGGCCTTAAAAATCGCTAACTTAAAAAGTGAAAGTAACGGACGTGCACACAAGAACAGGCTTGGGAGGGTTACTTTAAAAATGTATTCCGATACAGTTACAAATTATTTCATAAAAAAGGGTCCTACTTTATATTAAGTGGCTTTAAGTACTTTTTCAAAAAGTAACTACAATCTGATTACTACTTTTTTTGATGTAACTCACTGGATTTTTGTATCCTGATTACATAATGCCGTTACATGTATTCTGTTGCTCCCACAAGACATTAGTCTGAATATTTTCCTGTATGAACAAAATGGAGTTTCCATTGTTCGCACACAAACACACACAGAGTTCGATCGCGCCTCTCTCGTGACTGTGTGTGCGTGTCATGTGTTCTAGGCTGTGTGCATGCACTTCTGAAGCAGCTCAGAAAATAATAAAATGCCATGCGGAGGACTAACGCAAAATGTGTGAGAAAATCCATTTGATTGTAGTTTAAGTGAGAAATAATTTCAGTGCTCTGGTCAACAGCTGTAGAGTGAAAACTGGTGAGTGCAGTATACAGCTTTCACAGAAAGAGAATGATGTGAGCACGTACGATTGGCAGTGAGTCCTGTGTGTGGACAAAATAGCTCAATAAGAGTAATAAAATACATGTGAAAAAAATCGCATCATAATGTTTTAAAGAAGAGTGGTTTGATTAAAGGACATGTTCGGTATTTTACAATTAAAGCCCTGTTTTAAGATCATCCCTGATGAAATAGAATAGTTAAGATTGTTTTTGAGACAAATGCTCCTGTCACGAGAATTTTAGGTTTCTGTGTTAGCACCCCCCCACCTTTATAATGAAACCATAGGTGCACTCGAACAATCATTCATAAAAACGCATAAAACTTTAGTTTACAAAGACGTGAAACTCACCGAGTGGTCTGGGGTGTTCACTGATATGCTCACACAAAAATCGCTGCAAAATGTGTTTTTCCAACAGGTTTTATCATCGTTTTTGTCCAAGTCTATTTTCTTCCTGTTTTTGGTTGAAGTCCACATTAGTCAATTGTCGAGTTTGCGTGCGCGATCCTTAGTTATCTAGTTACCAATGATCGCGCACGTGAACTCGACAATTGACTAATATGGACTTCAACCGAAAACAGGAAGAAAATGGACTTGGACAAAAACTACGATAAAACCTGTTGGAAAAGCATCTTTTGCAGCGATTTTTGTGTGAGCATATCAGTGAACACCCGGTGAGTTTCACGTCTTTGTAAACTAAAGTTGTATGCGTTTTTATGAATGATTGTTCGAGTGCACCTATGCTTTCATTATAAAGGTGGGGGGGTGCTAACACAGAAACCTAAAATTCTCGTGACAGGAGCATTTGTCTCAAAAACAATCTTAACTATTCTATTTCATCAGGGATGATCTTAAAACAGGGTTTTAATTGTAAAATACCGAACTTGTCCTTTAAAGTGGTGTAAATATACCCGATCCGGCAAAGATGGCAGTATCGGAGCTGATACCGATCCTGAGTATCGGATCGGCGCATCCCTAAATACTATAATGTAAACACAGTACAGATGTAGACCTGGATGTACACCTGACCTTTCAGAAGGTTGCTCACACATACTTTGTGGTTAAAATGTGCCCTCAATGTGCACTTTTGCAGAGCCTTCACTGATGCAAGCTCTTCAGCACACTTCTTTTTGACAGTCAAAGCGGGGGTTATGTTTTTGCACGTCATGTAGAATAACCCTAAAAGCACCAAGGTGGCGGTGCCACCGGCTTTATATATATATATATATATATATATATATATATATATATAAATATAGCTGCGAGCAGCGATTGCGGGCCAAAGCCGGCGGTACCGCCATCCCGGTGCCTTTAGGTAACTAAAGGCACCGGGGTTGCGGTGCCACCGGCTTGGGCCCGCAATCGCTGCTCGCAGCTATATTTATTATTATTATTATTATTTATACGACTATTTGGGCACTTTTGGGGCCCTTAACGTGCTCGAAAACTCTTGAAACTTTGCACACGGGTCAGAACCCGCCGCCATTAGGGCCGGGCTGAAGATGGTACCCGGGCGTGGCAGGGGGGCTCGACAGCGCCACCTGGAAAGGGGTCCGAACACTTGGTCCATAAATCGAACACGCTTGTATGTAATAATATGAAACTCGGTACACATGTTGATCTCATCATTTCATATATACGTCGCACTTTTACTTTTTACCCCAGCCCAAAAGGAAGTCGGTTTTTTAAGGTTCTTTATAAAACACTTGCAATGGAATTTTTAATACTCCTCCTAGAGCTCTTATCCAAATTCTACGAAACTCAGTCATCGTGAAGTCAAGACATTGAGGATGAAAGTTTGCGAGGGGATTTTTGATATCTCGAACGGTTTGGCCGTGGCGGGGAAATGAAATCATGGCAAAAAATGTGAAACAGGAAGTGTGTCATAACTTCAGCATACATCAACCGATCGTGATGAAACTTCAGGAGTGTGTTCGCTGTAAGAGGACGATCACATGGATGTGACTATTGTGTGTCAAAGTTATAGCGCCACCAACTGGCAGCAGAAAGTGTGTCATTTTCAAAATGCTTTGAAATCACCCTCTTATTTTAATCCAAATTGCTTCAAACTTCATCTGTATAATGTAAACATACGACAGATGTAGACCTGTGAATGGATTCTTGATATCTTTGAAACTGTTGCCGTGGCGACGCATCAAACTTTCCAATTCTTTTAGGATGCTTTTGAGACCCTTAGCATGCTTCAAATTGCATGAAACTCATCAGACACATCACATTTAATAGCCAGTAGACATGTGCGAAGTTTCAGAAACGGGCGTGGTGAGGGCTCAGTAGCGCCACCTTTTGACAAAAGTGGGGTTGTTAGTTTTATCTACAGTTACAAAAATCAGTATGTATATTGTACTCCTCAAGCCGGACAACTTTCTAATTCACACTCAATAGCTAGGACCCACAGAAAGTCAGATATTTTAGTTTGAATGTAGTCATACTCCCTCTGAGCATATGTCTGAGCCTTTGCCTGTCTCTCTCTCTCTCTCTGTGTGTGTGTGTGTGTGTGTGTGTGTGTGTGTTAGCAGGGGGAGGGGGCTTAATTAACCATTTAACTGCTGTGTGTCTGGCCAGCATAAATAAAATACATTTCTTAAGCCTGGGATTTTTTAAATAAGTTTTTATTTTATTTTTTTATAAGTAAAGGCACATAGCCAGTTTAATTGTAGCGCATTGACAATAGTTTTATATAATTAGTTCATTAATTAAATTAACTTGGTCCATTAACTTGGTCTGAAAATTGGGTCCATAAATCAAACACACTTGCATATAATAATATTAAACTCGGTACACTTATAGATCTCATTAGCCCAAGCAACTTTAAGCCAGCAAAACAGGAAGTCGGTTGTTTCAGTCTGTATGTGAATGTTTTGCAAAACCAGCCTTTACATTTTTATTTTCCCCCTCTTAAGTAATTTTTAATTATTCCCACACCAAACTTCTTCAAAATTATGAAAATATATTAAAGATACTAAGGCATGTACTGGCCATCGGGACTACCGGGAGATTCCTGGTGGGCCGCGGTCTGGTTGGGCCGGCGGCCCGGCGCGTTAGCCTATGTATTTTGTTTTTAAATCATTATTAATTGTAAATATATTCTATCGTAAGTATATTGTTAAATTGTCCAATTCCGGACTTATGCGTCTCTCTCATGAAGCCGCATGAAGCTGACGCGAGCTGCGAGACTGACAGGTCTGACTGTCTGACACTGGCCAATCGGAATCAAGTTCAGATTCTAGACTTGAGAAGCGGCCGCTTACACCGTGTCCTAACTACACACGACGCCGCGACACGCGATAAAAGGTATCTTTTCCATGTTAATAAATCAGAGTTTTTGTCCTAACCATACGCGACGGCGACATGCGAAGTTTCTAATTTAGAAACGGTTCCTATTTCTGCGACGTCGCGGCTGACAGAATGAAGAAATTACACTGGTTATGAGTACACATTATTTATTTTTAGTTAAAAATAGGTCACTGTGCCACAAGCCATAACGGATAATTTACCTCAGATTTTGAAAGCATTATAGTGTTCAAAATGAATTATGCAAACATACGACTGTACTTCATAACAACGACAATAACTGGCAGATGCCACCAAATGTGTTAAAATAAATGAATTATTTGCTGGACTTAAGTGAAAAGGAAAGCCATGACCATAGCACATAGTTGACGTGAAAAAAGGAGTACTTTGCATATAAATATGCACATATAGCCTATACATATTTTTTCGATTTGTATCCCTGAAAGTGCCTGGCAGAAGCCTATATCTACTGTCTGTGTCATAAATGTGAACATAATATTATCTACTGTCTGTGTCATAAATGTGAACATAAAGTATATTTCATGAGGTGAAACATCACTGCCAGGAGCTACAGAATAGGGGAGCGCGGGGATAAATGTAGGCCTAACGCGGGGTTAAATGTAACACGGACATTTTACATAGTTTGTCAGTATCTAGCCGGCTGTCTTTCCGCTCTTTTTCTCTTGCTGCCAGAAGACGGTCTCCCGCGAATTTGCGGAACGTTTTGATTATATTTCGTGAAGATAATGGACAAAGAGTGTTTTGACATCATGAAAGTAAATTTTTTCATCGTAGATTTTTTTCTGTTTCCGGGTTGGATGTATACGCGTCCAAATCTAACTTTATATTGCCTTAATCACTGTCTTGTTGGCTCAAACACAGCACCGTTTTAAAACATGTCAGTAATTCCTAGCGACTGTTAGCTAGGTTTAAAATATGTAATACACAGCGGGGTTAGTTGTAACAGTGTTCCAACTGCTGCCACAATGATAATCAAATGAAAACGGAGCCACACAACTTTTCAGGTTTGAGTATACATTTAACTTTGTTGGACTTTCACAAACAATGTTGTAATTTAAAATGTTTAAAATTTAGTGCACTGAATGATAGCTTATTTATTTATTAAAAATATGGCCTGTTTTTAATGTAATAAACCATTTAAATTTTTATTCTAAGCTCATTTGTATTATTATTAATGTTATTATTATTAATAATAATAATTGTACATGCAGCTGCCACACAAATCTAATTTAATTGCAATTACAATATTTATATGTTTATTTTATTTTATTTATTATTATTTATTGCAAAACCGTGCAGCCCTTTTCTACGTCTCTAGCTATGATATTGATCCATAACAAAAGGATGATTGGATGAGGAATTAAAAATGTTATTATTCACCATTTATTTTCTATAAGACCAGTGTTGGGGGTAACGAGTTACAAACGAGTTTGGGTAAGTAAAGTAACGCATTACACTGAAAATATTGGTAACTACACTACTTTACTATACTAAAGGAACGCGCTTTCCTGCGTTACCCAAGCCGTGTTTGCCTGTGTGGAGAGTTCCGTCTAGTGGTGCGTGCGCGCCGTTGCCATAGAGACCGATTTGAGTGAGAGAGAGAGGGAAGTGGAGATGGCAATATTCACATTACTTTCAGTTTATTGCTCGAAAGCACAAAAATATTTGAGTGAAATGTAGGCTATAGTAAATCCTAAGATTATTATTTGTGACATTAGAACAAAATATGTGGATATAAAAACATGTATATAGGCTAGGCTAAAGAACTAAATGAACGATCTCTATTTTCTAATTTCACTAAACATTTCATTAAGTTTCGTGGACATTTTATAAAACATGGATCTTAGGCTCATTTTGTAAACATAAATAACTGATTTAGATGCGCAAACTGGGTGCCGTTGCGGAGATGTAGGCTCCATGTTCGGTGCAGGTTCGGCTTCTTGTCGTTCATCCTCGGATGCGGCATCGCGTGCGCTGTTTGCCGCGCGCACCTTTCCGCTCTTTCGGACGCGTCAAGTAAAAACAAGGCTCGAAAGTCTTGGAAAACGAAATGAACAGGATTGTTGCAGGGTTCATTGTAGAAGACATGCTTCCCCTGTCGACCATTAATTCCCCAGGTTTAGAAAAATACATTTTAAATTAGGATTAAGCATATGGGATAAAGTGACCTTTATTTTATTATTTTTCATTGACATCTTTTATTTTTTTTAAATTATTATTATTACCATGAGTCGAATAAAAAGCTGGTTTTGTTCTCAGGAGAAGAGTTTTATTCTCCCAGCCTGTTTTGAAACTTCTGTGATAAACACCATTTTAAAATTTTGAATTTTGAACCCCATTTTGTTTGTGAATTTTACAGTGCGGCATATTTATTTGTGCAGACAGGGATATTGTTCTTTCATGTCATTTTGTATACATTTTTACAATAAAGTGATGATAGGGCAAAAACTGATATGATGTTTGTCCATGTAGGCTACACGGTAAATTAAGAAACAGGAAAGTAAAGTAATAAGTAGTGAAGTTATTTTTCCAACGCAGTAACTAGTAAAGTAATCTCATTACAATTTACAGAAGTAACTAATTACTTTTTTGAGTAACTACCCCAACACTGTATAAGACTATACCAATATTGGAACTATAGCCATTTTATTCCTTTTTTTAATTTAAGAATTATGTTTAAGTTTAAAAACAGACAGAATGGTTTAGTCAAAAAAGAAAAAAATCATTCATACTGCTATACTGCCCTCTTGTGTTCAAAATTAGGTAGAACTATTGGATCAATATCCACACATTAATACAGTTGGCAATACAGTATAATAGGTAATACAGTAGGATTGGGGCCTTAAAAATCGCTAACTTAAAAAGTGAAATTAACGGACGTGCACACAAGACCAGGATTGGGAGGGTTACTTTAAAAATGTAATCCGATACAGTTACAAATTATTTCATAAAAAAGGGTCCCACTTTATATTAAATGGCTTTAAGTACTATATACTTTTTCAAAAAGTAACTACAATCTGATTACTACTTTTTTTGATGTAACTCACTAGATTTTTGTATCCTGATTACATAATGCCGTTGCATGTATTCTGTTGCTCCCACAAGACATTAGTCTGAATATTTTCCTGTATGAACAAAAAAGGAGTTTCCATTGTTCGCACACAAACACACATTCGATCGCGCCTCTCTCGTGACTGTGTGTGTGCGTCATGTGTTCTAGGCTGTGTGCATGCACTTCTGAAGCTGCGCAGAAAATAATAAAATGCCATGCGGAGGACTAACGCAAAATGTGTGAGAAAATCCATTTCATTGTAGTTTAAGTGAGAAATAATTTCAGTGCTCTGGTCAATAGCTGTAGAGTGAAAACTGGTGAGTGCAGTATACAGCTTTCACAGAAAGAGAATGATGTGAGCACGTACGATTGGCAGTGAGTCCTGTGTGTGGACAAAATAGCTCAATAAGAGTAATAAAATACATGTGAAAAAAATCACATCATAATGTTTTAAAGAAGAGTGGTTTGATTAAAGTGGTGTAAATATACCCGATCCGGCAAAGATGGCAGTATCGGAGCTGATACCGATCCTGAGTATCGGATCGGCGCATTCCTAAATACTAAAATGTAAACACAGTACAGATGTAGACCTGGATGTACACCTGACCTTTCAGAAGGTTGCTCACGCATACTTTGTGGTTAAAATGTGCCCTCAATGTGCACTTTTGCAGAGCCTTCACTGATGCAAGCTCTTCAGCACACTTCTTTTTGACAGTCAAAGCGGGGGTTATGTTTTTGCATGTCAAGCAGAATAACCCTAAAAGCACCAAGGTGGCGGTGCCACCGGCTTTATATATATATATATATATATATATATATATATATATAAATATAGCTGCGAGCAGCGATTGCGGGCCAAAGCCGGCGGTACCGCCATCCCGGTGCCTTTAGGTAACCCGACTAAGTGCCCGACTATTTGGGCACTTTTGGGGCCCTTAACGTGCTCGAAAACTCTTGAAACTTTGCACACGGTTCAGAACCCGCGGCCATTAGGGCCGGGCTGAAGATGGTACCCGGGCGTGGCAGGGGGGCTCGACAGCGCCACCTGGAAAGGGGTCCGAACACTTGGTCCATAAATCGAACACGCTTGTATGTAATAATATGAAACTCGGTACACATGTTGATCTCATCATTTCATATATACGTCGCACTTTTACTTTTTACCCCAGCCCAACGGGAAGTCGGTTTTTTAAGGTTCTTTATAAAACACTTGCAATGGAATTTTTAATACTCCTCCTAGAGCTCTTATCCAAATTCTACGAAACTCAGTCAGCGTGAAGTCAAGACATTGAGGATAAAAGTTTGCGAGGGGATTTTTGATATCTCGAACGGTTTGGCCGTGGCGAGGAAATGAAATCATGGCAAAAAATGTGAAACAGGAAGTGTGTCATAACTTCAGCATACATCAACCGATCGTGATGAAACTTCAGGAGTGTGTTCGCTGTAAGAGGACGATCACATGGATGTGACTATTGTGTGTCAAAGTTATAGCGCCACCAACTGGCAGCAGAAAGTGTGTCATTTTCAAAATGCTTTGAAATCACCCTCTTATTTTAATCCAATTTGCTTCAAACTTCATCTGTATAATGTAAACTTACGGCAGATGTAGACCTGTGAATGGATTCTTGATATCTTTGAAACTGTTGCCGTGGCGACACATCAAACTTTCCAATTCTTTTAGGATGCTTTTGAGACCCTTAGCATGCTTCAAATTGCATGAAACTCATCAGACACATCACATTTAATAGCCAGTAGACATTTGCAAAGTTTCAGAAACGGGCGTGGTGAGGGCTCAGTAGCGCCATCTTTTGACAAAAGTGGGGTTGTTAGTTTTATCTACAGTTACAAAAATCAGTATGTATATTGTACTCCTCAAGCCGGACAACTTTCTAATTCACACTCAATAGCTAGGACCCACAGAAAGTCAGATATTTTAGTTTGAATGTAGTCATACTCACTCTGAGCATATGTCTGAGCCTTTGCCTGTCTCTGTGTGTGTGTGTGTGTGTGTGTGTGTGTGTGTGTGTGTGTGTGTGTGTGTGTGTGCGCGTGTGTGTGTGTTAGCAGGGGGAGGGGGCTTAATTAACCATTTAACTGCTGTGTGTCTGGCCAGCATAAATAAAATACATTTCTTAAGCCTGGGATTTTTTAAATAAGTTTTTATTTTATTTTTAAGTAAAGGCACATAGCTAGTTTAATTGTAGTGCATTGACAATAGTTTTATATAATTAGTTCATTAATTAAATTAACTTGGTCCATTAACTTGGTCTGAAAATTGGGTCCATAAATCAAACACACTTGCATATAATAATATTAAACTCGGTACACTTATAGATCTCATTAGCCCAAGCAACTTTAAGCCAGCAATACAGGAAGTCGGTTGTTTCAGTCTGTATGTGAATGTTTTGCAAAACCAGCCTTTACATTTTTATTTCCCCCCTCTTAAACGGACAATATGTAATTTTTTTGGCCACCAGGGGTCACTCATTTCACATAATAACAAAGACGTACTTTGATGACGTCAGGAAAGAGCGTGGGCTCGCGGGAGTTGTTGTCGCTGTCAATGACAACCAGCTCAGCTCATGACATGACATGATCGTTTTTTACAAAATATACGGATATACGGCATCTCTCTGTAGATTTAGCTTGTCAAGAAGCTTTAAATGCAACCCAAATGTTTACCTGTGTCATACTTCTCCTGCGCGGCTCGCTAACAGCAACAGTTGGCTGATTTGAATGAGACGACCGGAACGGGCAGCGCTATATGCGCGCGCAGCACCGGGGGACAGTGCATCTCGTCTGAGTGAGCGCTCGTGAGCGGGCACGTGATTTACACGCATAAAAATACGTCTTACTTTTTTTTCTTCGTCATTTTCTATGCTTTCTTGGCGGTAGTCCAGTGTTCCCCTTTGTGTTTGGTGGTTTCGCCGGGTTCCGCAAGGAAGTTAGAGAAAATAGTGGAGTCAAAGGTTATATGACGCCATAGACGGACGACGAAACGGAAATAAAGAAACGTCCCGTGTCTTCGAATTAAACTATAAATTTCTCCGTATTTGAAAGTTGGTTGAAACTGTCGGGATAATGTAAGTACACATCTAATAGAAATATATAACATAGATACAGTTCTCTTACGAGAGGTTCTCTCGTATTGCGTAAGCTAGCTTACGCTACGGGAAAGATTCATCTTTGCTGAGAAGTTGAAGCCAAAAAATTATTCCATAATTTTGTAATCATAGTCAACGCAGTCTCTCTGTAGTCGAGCTTGAGCGGGCTAGCTAGCAGCTCATTGGATCGCTCAGAGAGAAAGCATGAGCCTATGGCAGAGCGGCGCTGAACCCGCGTCCAATGAGCGGAGGCCGCTCGCTTATTACCTCAGAGCCCGCCGAAAGGGGCGTGGCTTGAGTGTATATAAGCGCCTGCCAGGCTCAGTTACACTGATTCTTTCATCGCTCAGCGAGCTACACGCATCTGCTGACCTGAGAAAAGAAGAAGCCGTCGCCGTCGAAAGGACATCTTCTAGCGAGCTCCGGAGACTGGAGAAGCCGGCCGCCTGCCACCTTCAGCCGCCCAGCAAGCTAGCGTCATCCGACGACGTATCCTTTACATTATTCCTAAAAGAGCTCGAGCGTCCTTTTCAGGATGTCTCGCTTTTCCTGTGGCTCCTGCCACTCACTGCTCGAGGACGGAGATCGCCATCCCATCTGCGCGCTCTGTCTCGGGCTTGAACACGCAGAGCTCGCCCTCGCCAACGGAGGTTGCGACCACTGCGAAGACCTGCCGCTGTCTTCCCTGCGGGCTCGACTGCAGGCAGTCAGATCTGCTCCCACGCCGCCTCTGACTTCGCCGCGGAAGAAGAAACGCCGCGCCCAGAGGCCGCCGGAGCCCACCGCGGATCCTCGTGGGCCGCAGTCGCCGCCCACCGACCGCTCTCCCTCTCCGCCGCCAGACGTTCCGTTGCCGCCGAGTGGCCGCTCCATCGCCTCCGACGACGCCGCGGAAGAGATGGACGACGGTTCACTACACGCGTCCGATAGTGACTGGTCGTCTATCAGCTCCTCAGCTAGAGAGTCGGCGGGGACCCGCGCCGGTATTGAAGAGGAATTGATGCGCCTCCTCTCACAGGCTGTTGATCGCCTGGGACTCGAGTGGTCGCCTCCGCCGGAGCAACCACCGAACCGCATGGACGGAAAATTCCTCCACCGACGCTCGACCCCCATCTCCAGCCGGGCGGCCCCCTTTCTGCCGGAGCTTCACGCTGAACTCACCAAGTCGTGGAATGCTCCCCTCTCGGCTCGCAACCGCTCTGATGTTTCCGCCTCGCTGCGCTCGGTGGACGGAGCCGCCGAGAAGGGCTACACAGCCATGCCGCCCGTGGAGGATTTGGTCGCCGCTCATTTATGCCCGCCCTCTGCTAGATGGCGCTCTTCCCCCACGCTCCCTTCTAAAGCGTGCAGAGCGACTTCGACTTTCCATGCCCGCGCTTATGCCGCCGCCGGCCAGGCCGCCTCAGCGCTGCATTCCATGTCGGTCCTCCAAATCCTTCAATCTGACATCCTATGTGAGCTGGCGAAGAGCGGGCGGAATTCCTCCGCCTTCACGGACCTGAGAGGCGCTACGGATCTCTCCCTTCGCGCCACCAAGGCCGCCGCTCAAGCACTGGGAAAATGTATGGCCTCACTCTGCGTCGCTGAGAGACACTTGTGGCTCACGCTCGCCGACATGGGTGACTCGGAACGGACCGTTTTTCTCAACGCTCCTATCTCTCCCTCTGGCCTCTTCGGATCTGCCGTCATGGGCATCGTTGACCGCTTCTCAGAGGTTCAGAAAGCCACCCAGGCCATGAACTTGTTTCTGCCTCGCCGCGCTAGCTCGTCCGCAGGCCGTTTTCACGAACCTCCTGCCAAGAACCCACCTCAGCGCCCACCCCAGCAGGCTCACCAATCCCAGCATAGACAGGGCGGAAGCCCTCGCCCGCGCTCTCGCTCTGACAGCCGCCGCAGACAGCCGCCTTCAAGGGGACCCCGGCCCAAGATCACGCTGAAGCCTGATCAGCCGAAGTCTGCCTAGCACTGCTGGGAAAAAGAAGACGGCTTCTTCCCGCCGCGGCCGGACCGCCGTCAAAACATCCCCCTCTGCAAGTCCCCGACACTTCGCTGACTTCAGTAGTGTTTCCCGCCTTAAACAAGCCGGTGCTTCGACCCGCTTATGTGCGAAAAAAGGCCGTTTTCACGGCTACCCAGAGAGTTCACAGAAAGAGCATAAAAGCCTCTTGTGTAATAAAAGTGCCCACAGACATGTGTTCACTCACACCCACAGGCAACATAAGCCCCCCAGAGCCCACTCACTGGAAGCAGGCTATGACCGCTCCGCTATCAGAGTTCCCAAGCACGCCCACGAGTCCATGCGCGTGTCCCCGCTCTGCTCGCTCTGCCTCAGGGCTCACAAGCTCCTCTCTGAGTGTAGGTCCCATTGCTACTCTCAGTATAAGCGCGCCCGCACCCTGTGCCCAGCCCGCTATATTCAGCAATCAGGACAGCGCTGCCATTCAGCCGCTAGCCGTATGGTTCAAAGCGTGGGAAGCCATCCCCGGCATTTCCCCGTGGGTGCTAAGCATCATAAAGAACGGCTATCTGTTACAGTTTCGCCGCCGCCCGCCCCGCTCTCGCGCTCGGCTCGAATCCACTATCAGTCTGGCGGCTATGAGCACGCTCCGCTCAGAAATAGCGAAGCTGCTACAAAAGGGCGCGATAGAGAGAGTCCCTCCGTCTATGACAGAGTCGGGGTTTTACGGCCGTTATTTTCTTGTTCCAAAGAAACACGGCGGCCTCAGACCAATATTAGACCTCAGGCTTTTGAACAGAGCGCTCATGAGGAGACCGTTCAGAATGCTTACAGTCAAGAAACTCCTCGCGCACGTGCGCCAGGGGGACTGGTTCATCTCTCTCGACCTGAAAGACGCCTATTTTCAGATCCAGATAAATCCCCGTCACAGGCCATTCTTACGCTTCGCCTTCGACGGTCAGATTTACCAATACGCCGTTCTTCCGTTCGGCCTATCCTTAGCACCCCGTACCTTCACGAAGTGCATGGATGCAGCGCTAGCCCCTATGCGCAGCCAGGGGATGCGCATTTTAAACTATCTGGACGACTGGCTGATTCTAGCACGATCCCAGACGGAGCTTCTGTCTCATCGCGCTATGCTGCTCAACCATCTGAAATCGCTGGGCCTCTCTGTCAACTGGACAAAGAGCTCTCTTTTACCCAGTCAATCTATTTCCTTCCTAGGAATAGAGCTGGACTCGATTTCCATGACGGCTCGCTTATCCACACAGCGCGCGCGCAGTGTACAGCGACTAGCCGCCTCCTTTCAGATGGGCACCTCCGTACCGCTGTAAACTTTTCAGAGGATGCTGGGCTATATGGCCTCAGCCTCAGCGGTGCTTCAGCTGGGTCTTCTTCACATGCGCCCTCTCCAATTCTGGTTAAAGAGCTGTGTATCCCACCGCGCGTGGACCACGGGCCGCCAGTCGATCAGGGTTACTCAGGCTTGCATCGCTGCTCTGCAGCCATGGGCTGCAACCGACTGGTATCAGAGGGGCGTTACTATGGGAACCTTTCTCGCCGAAAGGTGATCTCGACGGACGCATCCAACACGGGTTGGGGCGCTGTCTGCGAGGGTTCACCGGCCGCGGGCCAATGGACGAGTCAGGAGAGATCCCTGCATATAAACTGTCTGGAAATGATCGCGGTCGAGAACGCGCTGTTGCACTTCCGCCCGCTCATTCACGGTCACCACGTCTTGATCCGCTCGGACAACATGGCCGTGGTGTCTTACATCAACCGTCAGGGTGGGGTCAGATCCAAAAACCTTTTTCTCCTGACGCACCGTATTCTCAGCTGGTCCCAGGAGCACCTGCTTTCGCTCAGAGCGACGCACGTACCGGGCCACCTGAACGACGGCCCAGACACTCTGTCCAGGAGCCCCCTCCCCGCCGGGGAGTGGTCCCTGCACTCACTATCAGTTCAATCGCTGTGGCGCCTATTCGGCAGAGCGGAGATAGATCTCTTTGCTTCAGAAGAGAACACCCACTGCCCGAGATTTTTCTCAAGGAGCGAGGACGCGCTAGCCCAGGTCTGGCCCCGCCGTCCCCTCTACGCTTTCCCTCCGATCTCTCTGCTACCCCAGGTCATCCAGAGAATCAGGGAAAATCGCCACTCGGTGCTCCTCATAGCCCCGCGTTGGGAGAATCAGAGTTGGTATCCGGAGCTCACGCAGCTATCACAGACAGCCCCGTGGCCCATTCCAATCAGATCAGACCTCCTCTCTCAGGCTCGCGGCACGATCTGGCATCCTCACCCGGAGCGCTGGGCGCTTCATGCATGGGTGACCTACGATTACCCGTTGATCTGCCAGAAGGAGTTCTGAACACGATCAAACACGCTAGAGCGGAGTCTACCAGAAAGCTCTATGCTGCTAAATGGTCTGTGTTCTCAAAATGGTGCACTGACAGAAATATAGATCCTCGGTCTTGCGAGGTCTCATCTTTGCTAGTTTTCCTTCAGGAAATGCTGGACAAGGGCAGGTCCCCGTCCACTCTCAAGGTCTATGTGGCAGCGGTTGCAGCGTTCGCGGAACCTCGACGCGCTCAGTCACTGGGCAAAGATGACCTGATCATCCGCTTCCTCAGAGGAGCCAGAAGGATGAATCCCCCTCGCCCCCCGTCGGTTCCGGTTTGGGATCTTTCATTAGTCCTCGAGGCTTTGAAAACTCCCCCGTTTGAACCCCTCGAGTCTGTGGACCTAAAATACCTCTCGCAAAAAAACGTCTTCCTGATCGCCCTGGCATCAGTTAAGCGAGTGGGGGACATTCACGCGCTCTCTTCTAGCGCGACGTGTCTCGAGTTTGGACCTAATGACTCTATCGTCAGGCTCAAACCCAGACATGGCTACGTCCCAAAAGCGATTGGTACCCCGTTCAGAGCTCAGGTTATCTCTCTGTCAGCCCTGCTAACAACCGATTCTGAGCAAGACGCTAATCTCCTTTGCCCGGTCCGGGCTCTGAGAGTGTATACCACACGCGCTGCCGAGTTCAGACGCTCCGAGCAGTTATTCGTGTCTTTTGGCGGCCGCACCAAGGGTCTGGCCGCCTCTAAGCAGTCGTTGTCTAGATGGATTGTGGACGCTATCGCCTCCACCTACGCATCCAAAGACCTGCCTTGCCCCTTGGGCGTCAGGGCTCATTCCACCAGAGGCATGGCCTCATCGTGGGCATGGTCCTGCGGAATTTCTATTCACGACATCTGTGTGGCTGCGGGATGGTCCTCCCCATCCACCTTTGTCAGATTCTATAATTTGGAAGTTCTCTATAAGTTTGAAGCTACCTACGGAGTTTTTTCACACCGGCTCGCCCCTTGTGCTCTCCGTATGGTTAGATTATATTACTGTAACGGCCCGCTCTGCCGGCCTTCCCATTCTCAGTCCACACTCTTATGTTCCGGGTTCTCCCCCTGAAATGCTTGTGGATACTCAGCGCGCACGGCGTTGACCAGGCGTTCCCGTAGCGTAAGCTAGCTTACGCAATACGAGAGAACCTCTCGTAAGAGAACGAATCGGTTACCTAACGTAACCTCGGTTCTCTCTAGATGAGGGAACGAGTATTGCGTTCCCGGCCGTGCTGCGCCTTTAGCGTTTCGCTTCACGCTGTAAGAATCAGTGTAACTGAGCCTGGCAGGCGCTTATATACACTCAAGCCACGCCCCTTTCGGCGGGCTCTGAGGTAATAAGCGAGCGGCCTCCGCTCATTGGACGCGGGTTCAGCGCCGCTCTGCCATAGGCTCATGCTTTCTCTCTGAGCGATCCAATGAGCTGCTAGCTAGCCCGCTCAAGCTCGACTACAGAGAGACTGCGTTGACTATGATTACAAAATTATGGAATAATTTTTTGGCTTCAACTTCTCAGCAAAGATGAATCTTTCCCGTAGCGTAAGCTAGCTTACGCAATACTCGTTCCCTCATCTAGAGAGAACCGAGGTTACGTTAGGTAACCGATTCGTTATTTTTGCTATTTTTAAAGCCGAAAAAGTACAGATTGTGGCTTTAAGTAATTTTTAATTATTCCCACACCAAACTTCTTCAAAATTATGAAAATATATTAAAGATACTAAGGCATGTACTGGCCATCGGGACTACCGGGAGATTCCTGGTGGGCCGCGGTCTGCTTGGGCCGGCGGCCCGGCGCGTTATGTATTTTGTTTTTAAATCATTATTAATTGTAAATATATTCTATCGTAAGTATATTGTTAAATTGTCCAATTCCGGACTTATGCGTCTCTCTCATGAAGCCGCATGAAGCTGACGCGAGCTGCGAGACTGACAGGTCTGACTGTCTGACACTGGCCAATCGGAATCAAGTTCAGATTCTAGACTTGAGAAGCGGCCGCTTACACCGTGTCCTAACTACACACGACGCCGCGACACGCGATAAAAGGTATCTTTTCCATGTTAATAAATCAAAGTTTTTGTCCTAACCAGACGCGACGGCGACATGCGAAGTTTCTAATTTAGAAACGGTTCCTATTTCTGCGACGTCGCGGCTGACAGAATGAAGAAATTACACTGGTTATGAGTACACATTATTTATTTTTAGTTAAAAATAGGTCACTGTGCCACAAGCCATAACGGATAATTTACCTCAGATTTTGAAAGCATTATAGTGTTCAAAATGAATTATGCAAACATACGACTGTACTTCATAACAACGACAATAACTGGCAGATGCCACCAAATGTGTTAAAATAAATGAATTATTTGCTGGACTTAAGTGAAAAGGAAAGCCATTTAATGACCATAGCACACAGTTGACGTGAAAAAAGGAGTATTTTGCATATAGGCTAAATATGCACATATATACATATTTTTTCGATTTGTATCCCTGAAAGTGCCTGGCAGAAGCCTATATCTACTGCCTGTGTCATAAATGTGAACATAATATTATCTACTGTCTGTGTCATAAATGTGAACATAAACTATATTTCATGAGGTGAAACATCACTGCCAGGAGCTACAGAATAGGGGAGCGCGGGGATAAATGTAGGCCTAACGCGGGGTTAAATGTAACACGGACATTTTACATAGTTTGTCAGTATCTAGCCGGCTGTCTTTCCGCTCTTTTTCTCTTGCTGCCAGAAGACGGTCTCCCGCGAATTTGCGGAACGTTTTGATTATATTTCGTGAAGATAATGGACAAAGAGTGTTTTGACATCATGAAAGTAAATTTTTTCATCGTAGATTTTTTTCTGTTTCCGGGTTGGATGTATACGCGTCCAAATCTAACTTTATATTGCCTTAATCACTGTCTTGTTGGCTCAAACACAGCACCGTTTTGAAACATGTCAGTAATTCCTAGCGACTGTTAGCTAGGTTTAAAATATGTAATACACAGCGGGGTTAGTTGTAACACAGTGTTCCAACTGCTGCCACAATGATAATCAAATAAAAACCGAGCCACACAACTTTTCAGGTTTGAGTATACATTTAACTTTGTTGGACTTTCACAAACAATGTTGTAATTTAAAATGTTTAAAATTTAGTGCACTATGAATATAGCTTATTTATTTATTAAAAATATGGCCTGTTTTTAATGTAATAAACCATTAAAATTTTTATTCTAAGCTCATTTGTATTATTATTAATGTTATTATTATTAATAATAATAATTGTACATGCAGCTGCCACACAAATCTAATTTAATTGCAATTACAATATTTATATGTTTATTTTATTTTATTTATTATTATTTATTGCAAAACCGTGCAGCCCTTTTCTACGTCTCTAGCTATGATATTGATCCATAACAAAAGGATGATTGGATGAGGAATTAAAAATGTTATTATTCACCATTTATTTTCTATAAGACCAGTGTTGGGGGTAACGAGTTACAAACGAGTTTGGGTAAGTAAAGTAACGCATTACACTGAAAATATTGGTAACTACACTACTTTACTATACTAAAGGAACGCGCTTTCCTGCGTTACCCAAGCCGTGTTTGCCTGTGTGGAGAGTTCCGTCTAGTGGTGCGTGCGCGCCGTTGCCATAGAGACCGATTTGAGTGAGAGAGAGAGGGAAGTGGAGAGAGAGAGACGGGTTTAAACAAATGGCAATATTCACATTACTTTCAGTTTATTGCTCGAAAGCACAAAAATATTTGAGTGAAATGTAGGCTATAGTAAATCCTAAGATTATTATTTGTGACATTAGAACAAAATATGTGGATATAAAAACATGTATATAGGCTAGGCTAAAGAACTAAATGAACGATCTCTATTTTCTAATTTCACTAAACATTTCATTAAGTTTCGTGGACATTTTATAAAACATGGATCTTAGGCTCATTTTGTAAACATAAATAACTGATTTAGATGCGCAAACTGGGTGCCGTTGCGGAGATGTAGGCTCCATGTTCGGTGCAGGTTCGGCTTCTTGTCGTTCATCCTCGGATGCGGCATCGCGTGCGCTGTTTGCCGCGCGCACCTTTCCGCTCTTTCGGACGCGTCAAGTATAAAAACAAGGCTCGAAAGTCTTGGAAAACGAAATGGACAGGATTGTTGCAGGGTTCATTGTAGAAGACATGCTTCCCCTGTCGACCATTAATTCCCCAGGTTTAGAAAAATACATTTTAAATTAGGATTAAGAATGTTATGGGATAAAGTGACCTTTATTTTATTATTTTTCATTGACATCTTTTATTTTTTTTTAATTATTATTATTACCATGAGTCGAATAAAAAGCTGGTTTTGTTCTCAGGAGAAGAGTTTTATTCTAGCTCCCAGCCTGTTTTGAAACTTCTGTGATAAACACCATTTTAAAATTTTGAATTTTGAACCCCATTTTGTTTGTGAATTTTACAGTGCGGCATATTTATTTGTGCAGACAGGGATATTGTTCTTTCATGTCATTTTGTATACATTTTTACAATAAAGTGATGATAGGGCAAAAACTGATATGATGTTTGTCCATGTAGGCTACACGGTAAATTAAGAAACAGGAAAGTAAAGTAATAAGTAGTGAAGTTATTTTTCCAACGCAGTAACTAGTAAAGTAATCTCATCACAATTTACAGAAGTAACTAGTAACTAATTACTTTTTTGAGTAACTACCCCAACACTGTATAAGACTATACCAATATTGGAACTATAGCCATTTTATTCCTTTTTTTAATTTAAGAATTATGTTTAAGTTTAAAAACAGACAGAATGGTTTAGTCAAAAAAGAAAAAAAATCATTCATAGTGCTATACTGCCCTCTTGTGTTCAAAATTAGGTAGAACTATTGGATCAATATCCACACATTAATACAGTTGGCAATACAGTATAATAGGTAATACAGTAGGATTGGGGCCTTAAAAATCGCTAACTTAAAAAGTGAAATTAATGGACGTGCACACAAGACCAGGCTTGGGAGGGTTACTTTAAAAATTTATTCCGATACAGTTACAAATTATTTCATAAAAAAGGGTCCCACTTTATATTAAATGGCTTTAAGTACTATATACTTTTTCAAAAAGTAACTACAATCTGATTACTACTTTTTTTGATGTAACTCACTAGATTTTTGTATCCTGATTACATAATGCCGTTGCATGTATTCTGTTGCTCCCACAAGACATTAGTCTGAATATTTTCCTGTATGAACAAAAAGGAGTTTCCATTGTTCGCACACAAACACACATTCGATCGCGCCTCTCTCGTGACTGTGTGTGCGCGTCATGTGTTGTAGGCTGTGTGCATGCACTTCTGAAGCTGCGCAGAAAATAATAAAATGCCATGCGGAGGACTAACGCAAAATGTGTGAGAAAATCCATTTGATTGTAGTTTAAGTGAGAAATAATTTCAGTGCTCTGGTCAATAGCTGTAGAGTGAAAACTGGTGAGTGCAGTATACAGCTTTCACAGAAAGAGAATGATGTGAGCACGTACGATTGGCAGTGAGTCCTGTGTGTGGACAAAATAGCTCAATAAGAGTAATAAAATACATGTGAAAAAAATCACATCATAATGTTTTAAAGAAGAGTGGTTTGATTAAAGTGGTGTAAATATACCCGATCCGGCAAAGATGGCAGTATCGGAGCTGATACCGATCCTGAGTATCGGATCGGCGCATTCCTAAATACTATAATGTAAACACAGTACAGATGTAGACCTGGATGTACACCTGACCTTTCAGAAGGTTGCTCACGCATACTTTGTGGTTAAAATGTGCCCTCAATGTGCACTTTTGCAGAGCCTTCACTGATGCAAGCTCTTCAGCACACTTCTTTTTGACAGTCAAAGCGGGGGTTATGTTTTTGCATGTCAAGTACAATAACCCTAAAAGCACCAAGGTGGCGGTGCCACCGGCTTTATATATATATATATATATATATATATATATATATATATATATATATATATATAAATATAGCTGCGAGCAGCGATTGCGGGCCAAAGCCGGCGGTACCGCCATCCCGGTGCCTTTAGGTAACTAAAGGCACCGGGGTTGCGGTGCCACCGGCTTGGGCCCGCAATCGCTGCTCGCAGCTATATTTAAGGATTTGATTTCTGTTCCACCTGTTATTTCCTTTTGGAATAATTTGTTTGTTAACCTTAATTGGAAAAAAATCTGGTCTTTACAGCAGAAATTCTTTCTCACAAATAAAGTGAAAGAAATTTCCTTCAAGCTCATACACAGGTTCTATCCTGTTAAAACATTTATACAAAGATTTAAATCAGACATTAAGCCAACATGCTCTTTTTGTTTGAAGTCTGATGAAGCAGTGGTTCACTTATTTTGGTCATGTCATTACACTCAGAAGCTCTGGAAGGATATTGATGTATTTATCAAGAGTAAGATTTGGCCAGGCTTTTCAATACAGATGAGAAACATTATATTTGGATATTTTCACTCAGACCCCCCAAAAAAAAGCAAATATCTGTTTTGTTATTAATTTAATTCTTTTCTTAAGCAAATTTTACGTTCACAAATGCAAATTTTCAAACTGTAAACCTTTTTTCTCTGTCTTCTTAAAAGAGATAGAAAATTATTTAAGTGTGATTTCCACATCTACTAATTTGAAAGCCTTAAGAACTGTTAGAATCTGCACTGCCTTTAATCTCTTCATGTGAAACCTTTTTAAGTGATTTAATTGCCCTACTTCTTTTTTATTTTTTTTTATTTTATTTATTTTTGTTATTGTCTCCTTTATTGTTTTGTTTGTTATTATGTGATGTATGCTTTCTCTTTTGTATTGTGTTGTATTGTTTACCCTGTTCTCAGCATTAATAAAAAAAAAAAGTAGTGTCCGAAAGTGTTGTTCTATTATGCTGGTGAGCTCATATAGTGCTCTGCTCTCTCCCCCATATATAGGGGGTAGGGAGTAGGGGTTTGAGTGGAGATTTCGGACACAGCACGAGGCTTCCATAGACAGTAAAAGAATTGGACGGTGGTTCCGGGCAAGATGGCGGAGTGAGTGCATGTGCACGATGGAGCTGTTCACCCTTAGACATGCATATTAGTGAATAGTTACTTTAAATTTGTTTTTGGAGATACATTAACACTGAGTTGAGTGCGCCTTCTTTATTTATTGTTAAACTTGCATCGTGTTAAATTTTCGCCTCCTAACGTCACACGTGAGGAAAACCTCGGCTAACGGCCTTACCTAGCTAGCATCCTCTACTTCAGCAGCATGCAGGTACCGATAGACAATCCGCTTGTGAACAACCTACACGACTACTGTATGGCGGATGTTCCGGTGATCTCCCTCGGGGATGCAGATTTCCCCTCTCTCCCCGTAACTCCTTCCTCAACTCCCTCCAAACCCCCCGCACCAAAAAAAATGAAGCCGCAGCGCTCCTTGAATCTAGACAGTGAAGATATTGTGCAGAGAATCTCAGTCATCTTCAACACGAGAATCGACTCTCTGGAAAAGAGTATGGAGAAAATGATTTCCAACAATACTCTAAAGATTGAGGGGTTAAAGAAGACTGTTGATTTTGCCTGTGCTGAGATTCGTGAAGTGAAAGGTAAAGTGACACACATTGATGACCGAGTCAACGTGGCGGAGAAAAAGACGATCCTTCTGGAACAACGAATCACTGAGCTGGAAAACTATTCACGACGTTGGAACCTGCGTCTCTACGGTATGGCTGAAACTGTAGCAGATCAAAACGTCCGCCAAGAGGTTATACACATCTGCCAGTCTATCCTGCCGGAGCACAAGGCCAAACTCCCTGATGTTATTGACTCAGTGCATCGTCTGGGACAACCAAAGAAAGGTGCCACCAAGCCTCGAGGGATAATTCTACAGTTTAGTGCTCGTGTTTACCGCGACGCTGTATGGAAGGCTGCAAAGAAGTCCACCTTCCTGCAAAACAACAAGCTACGTTTTGCCGAAGACCTGTCCCCAGCCGTCAGAGAGCGAAGAATGCTGTTGTGGCCTCAGGTGGCTAAAGCGCGAGAACAGGGGAAGTCTGCTTACTTCGTGGGAGGTCGTGCCTTTGCCAACGGGGCTGAACTTTTTCCAGTACCTGAAAGTGGTAAACGTCACACCTGTTTACATGTGCCTTAAGTCGAGTTAAGCCATAATATCCTTAATACATGTCATTCACTCTGTTTTTCTAAGGGAAAAAATGTGCACTTTATAAGAAGTTTTGAGCACTTTAATGACACTCAACTTAACATACCTTCAAGACAACATATTACTCCTGCTCAATTTTTTCAATATTCAATATTTTGTAGGCTAACATTTGATGTCTATTGATTCCTAATATCTTTGTTAAGTTGTCTGTAAACCTAGATATCTCCTTAAGGTTCACTGTATCACTAAGTTTAATTTTGCACCCTTTATTTAAGTTAAGTGGTGCAGCTCCTTACAGTATGGTTAAAGTTTAATTTCATCCAAAGTTTACTTTTTACATTGTTTTATTTGTTGTTGTTAATACGTCTTTATCTATCATTACTCTTAATGCCAGGGGGATAAGGAATATTGTTAAGCGCAAGGCGTTGTTTTTGTTTGTCAAGCAGCACAAATCTGATTTCTGTTTCATTCAAGAGTCACACTCAGTTCCAGAAGATGGTAGATTATGGAGATCCCAGTGGGGAAATGATCTGTGGCAGGCTCACGGGTCTGAACATTCTGCTGGTGTTGCGACTCTAAAATATAACTTTCCAGGAACTATTCTTTTATCTGTCACTGATACTTCAGGTCATTTTATTTTTCAAGTATTAACCATTGAAAATTTTACTTTGATAGTTATCAACATATATGGTTATAATTCCAACCAGGAGAACGACATATTGCTTGAAACTTTAGAGAAACATTTACAAAACTCTCTTAATAATTTTCCAAATTCAGGTATAGTAATAGGGGGGGATTTTAACATGATTCTGGATCACAATATTGACTGTTGGCCTCCACGTGCTTCCACTGCAGTAAATGCTAATTTAACTTTATTTATGCAAAAATTTAATTTGGTTGATGTATGGAGATTTAACAATCCTAACATAAATGCTTTTACTTGGAGTAATAAAAGTGCCACCAGACGTTCACGATTGGACTACTGGTTAGTTTCTGATCATATGAATATTGATAAAATCTCAGTTAATATCATCACAACCCCATTAACAGATCATAATGCTGTCTACATATCTATTCCATTACAATCTGCCCCTTCCTCAAGATGTAGGAATGCCTACTGGAAATTAAATAGTTCGCTTTTAAAACGCGATGAGGTAAAATCAGACATTAAAAAACTAATATTAAAATTCTGGAATAAAGCAAAATCCGAGGGTGCTTTTGGTAGCAATTGGGAACTTCTGAAATTTAAAGCTGGCCAATATTTTAGGAATTATGGTAGTATGTTATCTAAAAATCGTAAATTAGAGGAAGAAAGAGTGGTTTCTAATATATTTACCTTTTACCAGAAGGACCCTGCAGCTATATCAGAAGAGGAACGGTTAACTTTAATTTCGGATCAACTTAAATTAAATGAGATTTACTCTAACAGAGCAAAAGGTGCCTTTATAAGGTCAAGAAAAAGGTGGATTGAAGAAGGGGAGCAGAACTCTGCCTATTTTTTCGGTTTAGAAAGATATCATGGGAAACTCAATTTAATCCAGCAACTTAATATTAATAATACTGTAACTGATAATCCGAAGAGTATAGCTGTTTTCTGTGCGGAATTCTATAGAAATCTATACAAATCCAAATATTGCCATCAATCTTCCACTACATTTTTAAACTCTCTGATCGTCACTCCAATCTCTCAAGATGATAGGAAACTCTGTGATGATCCTATAACTTTGCAGGAAATTACTTTTGCAATTGAACATTGTAAAAATAACAAATCTCCTGGAGTTGATGGCCTGTCTGCAGAATTTTATCAGGCTTTTACACAAGATTTAGCACCCTTTCTGCTCGAAGTAATAACAGAAAGTATTGAAAAAGGTTTTTTACCCCCCTCACTGACCCAAGGTTTAATTACGTTAATCCCCAAGCCTAAAAAGGATCCACTCTTTATAGACAATTGGCGACCTATTTCTTTACTTAACACCGACTACAAAATTTTTGCCTCAATTATTGCAAAACGTTTAAAAAATGTTTTAGACCCTATTATTGATGAAATCCAATCAGGTTTCATGAGAAATAGACACATATCAAATAATATTCGGCTTGTCTTAGATATAATTGATTACTCATTTTTATGTCCTGATGATAGCTTTATCTTTTTCTTAGACTTCTATAAAGCCTTTGATACAGTAGAGCATAATTTTATTTTTAAAACCCTTGAGAAATTTGGTTTTGGGGATTTTTTTTGTAATGCTGTTAGAACTTTGTATTGTAATGGCAATAGCTCTATCAAATTAAAAAGTGGGACATCACCGAGATTTGAGTTGCAAAGAGGCATCCGTCAGGGTTGCCCTGCCTCCCCTTACCTATTCATTTTGTGTACTCAACTTCTTTCCACCCATATTAAAAATAGTGATTTAAAAGGAATTTCAATTGCAGATAGAGAAGTTATTCTCTCCCAACTAGCAGATGATACTACATTATTTTTAAAGAATGCCAGCCAAGTACTAATTGCTATCAAAACAATAGAGTTATTTTCCGCAGCTTCTGGACTTTGCTTAAATCTGAAGAAGTGTGAACTTTTTTCCCTTAAAGAAAGCAATACCTCTCAGATCTGTAGCATACCGATCAAAGATAAGATCACTTATCTAGGTATTACTATAATGAAAAATGAGGAGGATAGATGCTCTGTAAACTTTAATTTAATTAGTGATAAGACAAAGATAAAGTTAAATCAATGGCTGCAGAGGGATTTATCCTTGAAAGGACGAGTTTTGTTGACAAAGGCAGAAGGTTTATCCCGTCTTACATATGCAGCTATCCCCTTATTTGTCAACAAAAAGCTCTGTAATTCAATTGATAAGTTTCTTTTCAATTTTGTTTGGAAAAACAAGACTCATTATGTGAAAAAATCTGTTATTATGAATACTTTTGAACGTGGTGGTCTAAACTTTCTTGATTTTACAACCCTCAATTATACTTTTAAAATAAATTGGATAAAGCATTTTCTGAAAAATCCTACATCTACCTGGAATTTTATTCCTAACTATATTTTTTCTAAGGTTGGTGGTCTAGAATTTTTACTTTTATGTGATTATAAAATAGAAAAAATTCCCCTAATTTTATCAAAATTCCATAAACAAATGCTCTTAGCTTGGTCATTAATCTACAAACATAATTTTTCCCCACATAGGTGCTTCATCTGGAATAATCAGCTTATTAAATTCAAGAATAAATCCTTGTTCTATAAAACCTGGTTTAACATTTTTCTAGTATCCCAACTATTAAACGATAATGGTTTATTGCTAAATTATTCTGAATTCCTTCAAACTTTTGGCATTCCAATCACCCCAAGAGAGTTCGCAATTGTTATGGATGCCATCCCTTCTGGTATCTTAACTCTCTTAAAAGGGACTGGAAAACCTGTTTGCCTACCAGCTTTGGACCCTAAATTAACCTCAGTTGGTAATATTTGTTTTGCAAACACAACAAGGAATAATAATAGGAATATTCGCTCTTTATTCCAGAGAGATGTCACTTGCATCCCTAATGTTGTTCCCTATTGGTCTAACTTTGCTGATAACCTGAATTGGGGGATTATTTGGACCCTTCCTTACAAATACCTCCTTACGAATAAAGTAAGAGAAATCACTTTCAAAATGATACATAGGTATTATCCTGCTAAGCAATATCTTCTGAGGTTTAAGCTTGACATTTGTGTTGACTGCTCTTTATGTGGACTAGTTCCTGAAACAATGGTACACCTGTTTTGGCAATGTCCCTACACCATTAGTTTCTGGAAAGATCTGTCCAGATATATTTCTGTTAAACTCATCTCTGATTTTTCTTTGCTATGGAGGGATGTGCTGTTTGGTCTCCATGTTGACAAAGGTAAAAAACAAAAAGAAATATACTTAATTAATCTATTGATCATTTTAGGGAAATATCATATTCACAAAGCCAAATTTAGTAATTCAAAACCTTCCTTTATTGCTTTTGGTAAGGAGACGGAACAGTACATCAAATCCATTTATGATTCTCAAAATAAGAAGGCTGCTAAAACCATTCAGTTATGCTCCATCTTTAATGTATTTATTTGAAGCTCCCCCTGGCTTTGTTATTGTTTAATATTGTGTTTTCTGTATTAATGACTTTATTTGTGTCTTACTGTATGTACTTATTGTTTTGTTAAGATTTAATAAAAAAAAAAAAAAAAAAAAAATGAATAGCTAAAAAAAAAAAAAAAAAGTAAAAGAATTGGACACAGCGACCCCGTTGATTTCAACGGAGAGAGCTGAAGCTCAACATGGGCACTCACTTCCTGATAGCAGGGCGTTCTGCGCAGGCTCACACTGAGCTTGACGGTAGTTGTCACGAGAGCAAACTGACCGACTTGTAGTAGCTGTGCCAAAGAAATTTTAATCGTGCACAGAGACGGCGAATCGCGACCTGGAGCAACTTTTGGTAAGTATTCTGATTAGTTATTTTGTCATTTTGCTTCTATTTATGCCATGGGCTGACTTTAGACAGTAAAAGATTGCCTGCGAGGCTGTGCGAGCTTCTCTTCCTGTCTATACGGTAATTTTTTACTGTGCGACTCACAGTCGAGTGGTTATGACGCAATTTTTAGCCTATTTTTACAAGAACGGCTTCTTCGTGGCCATAACGTAACATACAAAGTAATGGAGCCTTTTATACATTGCCGTGTTTCTTTAGAAATAAATAATGGATAAATGGAGTCTTTGGACGCCTCAGATGTAAAGTTATTCGCTGTCAAAGTGACGCCAAAATGAATGGGAGTCAATGGGATGCTAACAGCAGGTGATAGTGGGCTACAATGACAGCCCCCAGAGGGAGCTTCAGCTTCCGGCTGATGGATTACCCCCCCTTTTTTTTTTTTAATTCTTCAACAACAAAAACAACAAGGTACATTAACACATATCTGAATTAGGCCCTTGGAGGCTTCTCACAACTTCCGTATTATTTGTGAAAGGAAATACGTAATTGTCGTGGTAATCTTCTTACGCTCCATTCATAACAGATAGCGCCACAGGCAACTAGGCCTAGTGAGAGTTTTTTTTTTTTTTTTTTATTCTTCAACAACAAAAACAACAAGGTACATTAACACATATCTGAAAATAACCTCAATTATTCAGCCTACAGTTGAGCATCACAACAGAGGAAAGAAAAACAGATTAGCACAAACAATAAAATCACAACAAAAATAAATACAATGAAGAAAAAGAATATATAACAAGGGACTTTAAATTAATTTAAACATATCCAAAAGAGAAATCAATTTCAGGGCTTTCTGATTTTTAACAAATTTTAGAGAATTGCACAAAGGCCTAGTGAGAGTTGTTGCGTACCGATCTTTTTTCTTATTCCCAAAAGCAGCCGCTATGTCGTTTTCATTCCTTCCCTCGTCAGTTCCCTGTCGATGAAGTTTGACGGAAATGGATTCAGGCAATCTGGCGGGATGTTATTGATCCTGTGATCTTCTGTACTTCTCATGTCACCATTCACTAAGCCGTCATTGTTTATGTTTATTTTTTATGTTTTACGATTTGTGTATTTTGAAGTAACGTTATTTCATGTTCAACTTTATTAAGATATTTGTATCCAGCGTAATAAACACATAAAAATATACACCATAATATAAAACAAGATAAATAAGAACACACAGTGGGCTACATATGAAGAGTTCAGATGCAAAAGCCTCTAAATGCCATTTGAAATTTTCTTCTAAAATGACCATTTTTATCAAGCTTGTATATTTATGTTCAGTAATTTCACTTAAATGACAATTAATAGGTAATCTTCATTGCCATTTAAGTGAAATTACTGATCTTAAATATACAAGCTTGATAAAAATTGTCATTTTAGAAGAAAATTTCAAACGGCACTAAGAGGCTTTTGCATCTGAACTCTTCATATAAATTTAAAATATTAATATATAACGTTACCATTCTGAGTATTTAACAATCTGAGTGTACAAGGGATAAATTAACATTTGTATAAATTGTTCAGCAGTGCAAAAAAAAATTCATTACTTATAGGATAACTGTTGAATAAAACTGACAGACTTCTTTCTGGTATTCACGTCAAAATGCAGTTTATTGTAAATAATAGTCCCTAAATATTAATAACTTAGCACAGACTCCACCTTCTTACTTTTAATGAACGTATATTGGGAAGAATGAGCTTCAGTTCTGAAATCAATAGTCATATCTTTGGTCTTAGATCAGCTGCAGACAAGCATCACCACAGCATTTTACAAAGTCATCAATAACTGGACCATGACAAATTTACATTTTTTCGAAGTTTTGAAGACTCTCTGATTAATTTTCTCCTCCCAGAGTAGGTTTTTCTGATGTGTCGACAGTTTTTTTTTTTTATTGCAACAGAGAATTAAAGAGATTTACATGACAATACAACTCACAACAAATAGAAAATAAAGAAAAGAAAAAAAGTAAAAGAAAAATCATGTAAAGTTACAATAATTTAAAGTTACAGAATGCTTCATAGGTCTTTCTTGCTTTTTTGTTCTTAATTTTATCTAATGAATTACCATATTTTAATCTCTTTCATAAAGTGTTCAAAGCTTGGCTTAGCTTTAGCCCATTTTTTCACATGAATGTGATATTTTCCAAGTAATATGAAAAGTTGTATAAGGAAGCACATGGTACTTTTGGAATCAACATTGTCCTGTACAAAAAAAAAATATAACATCAAAAAGCTCAATTCGTAGTGATGTGTCGACAGTTGACGGGAACGCTTCCACAACGATTACGTATTTCCGGTTTTTGTGAAAAAGGTCTATTTGGCCCGATTAAAGTTGTCCCTTTTTGTTGTTTGAATCAATTCAAAGTCCGCGTCACCAGACACTGTGGAATCATCAAGAAAAAGGTTTCATCCTTCTATGAACTGTGATGGGTCCCTCTGTGACCCAATTTTAGTTTTGAAAAAATAAGGAGTCATTGCATCTGTTTAAATAATAATAATAATAATAATGAAAATAATAATAATAATGTAATTATTATATTGGGATATGTCAAAATTAGGAAGCGCAAGGTACACAAAATAGCATCCGGGTCGCGTACTTTTTGAACACACCCACTTCGGTTTAAGGTGACGTCACGTGTTTCTTATATGACTAGCGTCTACTCTTGTCTTGAACATCCTCAAGTTTATGAGACATTTGGGGTCGAGTCGATGCGAGGTTACTGATCACTGACCAGTTGATTTGACGTCCATCATGTCGAGTCGTGCTTTGCGTAGGCTGAAGGGCGAGCAGCGCGCTCAGGCCGCTTTACACGAGCTCAAACTTACTGAGGAAGATGACAAAGGTGAAGACGAGCTGATGAAGACTAACATACAAACAGCCCAGAAGCAGAAGAACATCAGCAACATATTTGAGCTGGTAACATCTTATTTTATTGTCATGTTGTAGAGGTGGAATTTCTTTGAAATTATATTGAATGATCAACGTTATAACTTACATGATATTTACATGTTACTTCAGTGTGCTTAAAGTTATTAGTCTAAAATCTTTTTGGTGCTCCAAATACCATAGTAATTCTGAAATATGAGCTGTTGTATGATTTGTTTGTCGTCACATATGCTTCTTGCGTGTAATTCACATATTTCTTAGTTGCTTCCTTCACGGACGTTTTGTAAAAAAAATTTCACTTTTTTTTATTTTTTATTTTTATTTTTTATTGAACAATAAGAACAAAACAAAAATAGAATATACATCTACAGTGGCATTGAGAAATACAGGTAAATGAGTATCAAGCAAGGCACATATCACTTAGGGTACAAATAAATGAAAATAATTACAATGAAAACAATGAAACAATGAAAATAAATAAATAAATAATAATAATAAATTACAAAGGGGTCACATTATTCCTCTTTTTAAGAGCTCAAGGTCTCTTATAATTCTAGTCAGTTTCTGGGCCTTTTTACTTTTTATTAGGGATCGACCGATATGGATTTTTTAGTGCCGATACCGATACCGATTTTTTTCCCATCAGCCTTAGCCGATACCGATACGGTCTGCCGATTTTCTTGAGCCGATATTTGGAGCCGATACATTTTACTCCCTCAATTTACATCATAAAAATACATGATGTTAACAAATGTTACAGGTCTCAATTTAATAAAAGTAAAATTTAATTAACTTCAAAAATTAATATTTAACAAATAGTAAAAACATGTGAGGTAGAACAAGAACAAGTAGATAAACAATTTAACAAATATTAAAAACATGAGGTAGAACAAAAAACGTTCAGTGTTGAAAATAAATATTTAAAGCATAAATTAAATAATTACACTATTGCACACAGTAGCAACCAGCATAAAGTGCACATTGTACTTCATTTTAAAAGAAACAAACAATGTACTGCCATGGTTTCATTTTTTCTACATAAAACAAAATGAGCATTTCTAGTCTCTAATATCACTGCGATGTCGAGGGAGACACACACCACACGCGTCCAAACCTCAGCCAGGTGGGCTCTGAATAAATCTCCCACAAAAACTACAGAACAACGTTGCCATAACTTAATCCTATGACCAGTGTCGTTACAGCACCCGAATGCATACTAGGGCTGTCAAAATTGCTCAAATGGCGTTTGCATATTCCCTCTAAAAAACATATTAGAACATCCCGTTGCGCATTTGGTCATTGACGCGCATTACGTCAATAACAAAACACATTAATACAAAGAGACATAACTACTAGTATTAGATAGTTTATTAGAGTTTAAACATATTTGACAACGTATTAAAAAGCAAGTAAATCAACTAATGGCCAAGACCGCAGAGCTCTCTCGCTCACTCACCGTCTCGCCCGGGCACTCGCTCTCCCTCGCGCTCGCTGCGCGTCAGTTAAATGATCAACAACAAACAAATGTTGAGTGCTGATCAAGAGTTTTGTGCAAGCAATTTAAGGTTGCGACTCGCGACTCTTGTCCCAAATATAGCAGGCTTCATTCATTGATTGAAGTTTCACAGTATATTGAACCGACAGTGAGCGCTCCGAGCGAGCTGAGGGCTGTGGTAACGTTATTAGTCTGCAACCGCGGGCGTGTTTTTCCACATTCAAATATTAATTTTCACCTTCAAAATTAATACATATTCGAATGTAGAATATTCATAGACAGCCCTAATGCACACTGAACGGATAGTCTACACCTTATTTGCAGCTCTCTAATACAATGGCAAGCAGTTAAGTTTTATAGACGAGGCATTCGCGTTTCCATTTGGACTCACAAACTTGCTTAGCTATATATATGCAAGCACATAACAGTTATAGAGCAACGTGTTTCCATTTTCAAAGTGTTTGACAATATTTCAGCTGTCAAACATTTAAAAGATGCTTTGAAAGTTTAGGTTACCGTTCTTGTGAAGAGCAGGTTGCACTCTGCTAGTGGGGGAGGGCGGGGCACGTGAACTACAGTCTCCAGCAGCAGCACAGAGCTGCCCGTGAACGCCTGCTTACAAATAACGTCGGGGAAAAAAAAACTATCGGCGAACGCGCAGCCGTGTATCGGCCGATTCCGATACACGTAAAAACCGCAAATATCGGCCCGATATATCGGCCGGCCGATATATCGGTCGATCCCTACTTTTTATAACTTACATTCCAAAGCTGGAAAAAAAATTACAAATCAAGTCTTTTTTAAATACAGAAAAATAAGGTTTCGTTTTCATACATTTTGATTTATGAATAAAAAATTTTCCCAGTATCAACATTACATTAACAAGAAACTCGTTTCTTTTCTCGTTCAATAGCATTCCAAACATAATATGTTTTCTGTCAAAAGTAGGCAGTGATTGAATCTTTGATTCCAACCAATAACACATATTTTCCCAAAAAGTATTTGAAGAAGCACAAGAAAAAAAAAAGATGATCAGTTGTCTCTATGTCAACTTGACAAAAAGTACAGGCATTTTCTTCAAAGTTAAACCGTTGTCTTAAGAATTCACTAGATGGGTATACTCCATTGAATATTTTAAAATGAGTTTCCTTAGCTTTAGGAGCCACTGGAAAACTAATGTGCTGTGTTCTCAATTTTTTAACAGCTCGTTTATCATAAGATTGTAAAACACAGTTTTTATATAGAAGTGTCGGATATAATATAGAATTGAAACAAGAGCGAATAAGCTTGTTGGGAATCATTGCTCTGAGGTCATTACCATTGAAGAGAAGGGATGGAAGTTCAAAAGGTCCATCAGGTATGTTGGCAGAAGCGTTTTGTACAAAATGTATAAAACTTCTTGGAATGGCATTTAAAACACGCTCAAAAAGTTTGCGTTCACATTGTAAATTATATTTAGTACAAAAGTCTTTAAAATTTAACAATCTCCCATCTTCATCCATCAAATGAAGAACTGACCAGATACCCTTTTCTAGCCACGCAAGCCACGCAAATCTATTGTTCCATATTGGGATTTTATGTGGAGAAAAGTTATGGTTATATAATAATTTCCAATATAACAAAATCTGCTGGTGAATAGACGATAATTTAATTGGCTGTCTGGAAACAGTATAATCGCATCTCAAAAGGAAATCAATTCCACCCAATTTTCTAAATATACCTCTGGGAATGCAAAACCAAAAACTATTCTCATCTGTTATAAAATGTTTAAGCCATTTGATCTTCAACATGCCATTCATACAATAGAAGTCAAAGGCTTGTAATCCACCATGTTCATAATCTTGTATAAGTTGAGCTCTCTTTATATAGTGCACACGTTTTCTCCATATATAATTGAAATTAATTTGATTAATGGTCTTAATAGCTCTATTAGAAATAGAGAGACAAGATGCAGGGTAGATACACCCAGAGAGACTCTCCATTTTAGTTAGATAAATCCTTCCAAAGATAGACAAATCCCTCTGCATCCATGCATCAAGCTTGCCTTTGCACTCATCCCATCTATTTCAGACATTTTGCTTTTCCATCGTGACTTCATCCTTAGAAATGATTTATGCCTAAATATTTGACAGTCGACTTGATCGGAATATTATATGCAGTTTTAAGAGGGCATTCATGTATGGTAAAAATTTCACATTTAGCAATATTAAGCTTTAAACCTGAGAATTCAGAAAAATAGTTAACTATCTCAATTACTTTAGGAACCTGGTCAAGACCTTTTAAAAATAGAGTTGTATCGTCAGCCAATTGACTAAGTATGATTTCCTGTCCAAATACATTTAATTTTTCAATACTTGAGTTCTTAATTAAGAGAGCCAACATCTCTGTAGCCAGAATAAACAATGAGGGTGAGATGGGGCAGCCTTGTTTAACTCCTCTCTTGATATCAAATCTGGGTGAAGTACCTGTTGGTAGGGCCACTGAACTATTGGTATTTGTGTAAAATAACCGAATTATGTTACAAAAAACTTCACCAAACCCATACATTTTTAGACATTTAAAAATAAATGAATGTTCTAACATATCGAAGGCTTTGTAAAAGTCTAAAAATAAAATAACCCCATCATCTTCTATTTCCTGATTATATTCCAGCAAGTCCAAAACCAAACGAATGTTGTTATGTATAGATCGGCCTCTAATGAATCAAGTTTGTGTCTCCCCGATAATTTTAGATAAACCAAGTTTTAAACTGGTATTATATATGTGGGTTAGTAATTTATAATCAGTGTTTAGCAAAGTTATAGGTCGTAAATTATCCAATAATCTAGAGTCTTTCCCTGGTTTGGGAATAAGTGTGATTAGGCCTTGTCTAATTGAAATAGGCAAAACCGCGGATTTAGTAATTTCCTGAAAAACTGCAAAAATAAATTCCCTTAATAAATCCCAAAAATGGCGATAAAAATTAGCTGTTATACCATCTGGGCCAGGTGATTTATCCATTGACAGACACATAACAGCAGAATCAAGATCTTCAATTTTTAAATCTGAATCACATATCATTTTGAATTGATCATCTATATGAGGGACAAAATCTCCAATTTTTTCAAAGAGGGAATTAGGGTCTAATATTGAAGAGGATGAAGAATACAAATTCTGATAAAAGTTGGCGATTTCTTTAGCTATCAGTTGCGAATTAGAACACTCTGTCCCATTAATAATTAAGGTTTTAACAGAATTTCTTTCTTGCTGCTTTTTTTCCAACCTACAGAAATAAGCAGAGTTTTTCTCCCCTTTTTCCATCCACTTGGCTCTTGATCTAATGTACTCTCCCTTAGCTTTCCTCATATAGATTTCATCCAACTGTGCTTGCAAAAGTAACAATCTTGATCTATCATCCTCCGTTAAAATTGATTTGTTAGAATATTCATTTATTTCTTTAATAACAGAGGTCTCTTTTAAATGATATGATTTTTTTAACTGTTTACTATAAGAGATAGATAACTGTTGAACTTTGTATTTAAAGAATTCCCATTTACTTGTCCAGGAAACCAGGCTGTTATCATTCAAAATATTTAAAACAGTATCTTTAACCAGTTTTGTATAATCTTCATTTCCGAGAAGGTTAGAGTTAAACTTCCAATAACCCTTGTTACAGAAAGGTTTATTTGCATGATATATCATCAATTCAATTGAACAGTGATCTGTTAGGGGAGCAGCCGATATACTAGATATAGTTTGATAAGGTAAAAAACTATGAGAAATTAACCAAAAATCAATTCGGGACTTGCAAGAAGCATCAGGTTTAAACCAAGTAAACTGTCTTAGAGAGGGGTTTGATTCACGCCAGGGATCTATTAAACCTTGATTATTGCAAAAGTTTGATAACAATAAATTATAATGATTTACATTATATTTAGTTGGCGACCTATCTAACCACTCATCATACACCATGTTGAAGTCTCCACCCAATATAATAAGATCAGTAGCATACTTTGTTTTCAATTATAAAAAGATCATGTTCATTTTGTTATAAATATATGCAGTGAAGAGAATCGCGTTGCCTGAACCACATGGCCATAAGGCTAATATATATAGGGCATTTCAGAATGTTTGTAAACAATAGGCACCGTGATACTTCCGGGTGGCAGAACGCGAGCGGCTTCTATTGACTAACTGAAGAGATCCAGCCGGCAACTGAATATTTACATAATTAAAATCATTTTTGTTGATCAAAGTTGAAATGATGGTGAAAATATGTTGTGTTTGGGGTTGCGCCACCAGATATACAGCAAAAGGTGTAGGTTTTTTATCGATTTCCTTCAGAAAAAAAGTAATCCAGCGGAACCTGTGGGTGACGAGGTTAAAGCGAGTGGACGTCGTCAAAAGTGCATGTCGTCTTCTAATTATGAGCCTGAGCCCGATTTAAACCCAACCATTTTTAATACGTGGGTCGTTATATAACTGACGTTCTCAAATAACTTAGTTAATTTCTATTACTTTCTATGTTACTTTCTTTTGAGCGGTGAGTAAATGCTTCTTCATCGTAAATGCTTCTGATTGGCCATTGCGTTCAATAAATCAACACATAGGTCTGTGATTGGCTATCGCTCATCACTGCAGTCATGCTATAAAAAGAAACTCTGCCTTGTAAATCATTTCTATTTTGTTTTAGTTGTTCTTGTTGCTTTTCTGCAACAGATGAATACAAATGTATTAGTTTTTATTTGTTTTATTCATAGATATTTCTAGTTTGCGGGAGTCCTGCGAATCGTTTTATTTTCCCGCAATCCGCACACACAGAGTGAATGCATTACCGCTCGCACTCGGCCATCAGATCTCGCATACCGCTCGCACGCGCCGCGGTCTAGTGCGTTGAGAGTGCACGTCTCTAGATCAAAAAATCTAAGCTCTAATGGTCATGTTAACTATGTCTGAATTTCCACCACGTCTGTTTTTGAATCAACTGTTGAAATGTAGATTAGGCTACTGCCGACAGTGTGTCTCCCTGCAAGCAATTTAATAGTGTTGCCATAGGGACGCTTCAGCTTTTGCCACCCGGACAGGCTGATCTCATGAAGTAGCGTGTGTATGACACGCCAATTCGTATTTGCATTTTTGGCGTGTTATGAAGACGCATAATCGCTTTTCAGCGTGTTTATGAACGCCGTTGACTTAACGTTATATAAATATAGGACTTACCTCAACCCCGTCCCTAAACTTAACCATCACTGGGGTTAATGGCATTTATGACTGTTCCCTTACCATCCTAGTGAAAAAAAAGATATGACTTACCTCAACCCCATCCCTAAACTTAACCGTCACTGGGGTTAATGGCATTTATGACTGGACATTTGACGCGCGTGTTCTGACACGCGGGATGACGCGGACGTTAATGGCGTAGACATACACACATACACGCGGATACACGCGAATAGCTCAAAATGCGTAGAAATAATACGCCACTTGACTCAAAAGTGGCGTGTATGTTTACGCAAAAGTCATGATGTCATGTTGACCCGGAAGAACGTCTGCTATTGTTGTGACGTCGTGGTGAATTGTCGTATATATTTTTTTGTTAATGAAAAGAGACAGAGTGGTGTTTTAAAACATATTTCGTTTTATTGTTTACGAAAAGATGCAGAGTTGTAGCAATTTTCGTTTTATTGTTGCCTATAACCGGAGTAGAGCGTGCTGCTGAGTGACGCGATCAAGTACGCTCTGTTCCATTTGCAGAAGAACCGGACTTGCGTCCTTTCGTCCTCGGGACTTCGTTCTCCGGAGTCTAACTTGGCAAGTCTGAACTACCAAGGACGCAAGTCCGAAGTCTGCGTACTTGGTATTGAGAAACGGTCATAGTCTAATTGAAGAGAATTGGCACTGGCTGGTTAATTCCGGGTTCTGGACTGGCTGCAGTAACACGTCTCTGTCCATGCAGGGGCGCTCGCGGTCGAGTGCAGAATGAATGGGAGTCAATGGGGTTTCACCCCCATAAATCCTCTTTTCTCAGGATATAATTTTTTTGTCAAGTAATTTGAAAGTTGCATTCAAAAGGGAGGGCTAAGGAAATACACTCAGCTGAAAATTGCATTTTTAAGTTCACTCATCTGTTCTAAAAATCCGTTCAAAAATGTGATGTCACACAATAGCAGAATGCTAGCGTGTTCCGGCCAACAACGGCCTAACCTGTAAGAAATCTAAAGGACATAAGTACTCGTTCATTCGACTTTTGGCCTATAATCTATATCGAACTTGCGGAATCAACAATAAAATCTATGTTAATTTAACGACAAGCAGGTGAAAGAGACCCGTTTAGCCTCATAGACTCCCTTTCATTCTGCTCTCGCCCGCGATCACCTCCAGTGGAATTCTAATGGAACTGCAACCAAGATGATGCACAACGGGGGCTAATAGGAAGTGCCAAGGCTCTCCGTTAGACGGGCTCTGCCCATAGTAACCAACTGTAGAACCATACGTCATAGCAGCGTGAGGACAACAGCGCCCATAGAGCATCACAGTCCCGCCCACAGCCGGTGCCGGAAGTAAAAATTCAATACAATTTCTCCATTGACATTTGAGATATAAGCCATAAAAACGTAACCATACATGGTAGTAGGGCTGCAACAAAAGTTTTTTTTTATAATCGATTAATTGGCGATTTTGCCGGCTAATCAGTGAGTTTGGAACTATTATTCAGCTTTTTCAGTTAGTTAAAACATTGAGTTATACATATTCTTACTATAATATAAAAAAAGAAAAGCAGTTCAGCTTTAGAAATAGTGGTTTTAATGAACTTAGAGCCAACTAAACAGGTCATTCTCTTTAAAGGTGCCCTATAATGTGAAATTGAATTTATGTTGGTAGGGCTGTCGCGGTTATGGAATTTCCCTTGCGGTAATGTTGAGTGGCTCAATAGCGCGATATGCGGTATTACCGCCATTTATTTATTTAATTTATATGTATTTGTTGCTGTATAAATAAAGTTTACGATGTGGACAAAAACCAGGACATTTTCAGTAAACAATGTAACCGAAACTAAACAGCGTCTATAGTATATGCGCATTGAAAGACTTTCACTCAGTGCGCATATTGTTATGACAACGGACTTTGAGCGAGTCATTGAACCGTTCATTCAACGAACACGTTTTTACACGTTTCCGATTCATTAAAAGAGATGTAATGAAACAAGATGTTAATTATTTTTTAACTTTGAGGTTCAACTTTTCAAGGCTCAGCTGAGCAGCAATGCGTCGCATGGGCAACGCTGAAGCTGCTTCACTTATTAGAGACCAATATAGCATTGATTCAATGCGTGACTCACTGATTTTATTTCCCCGCGGCTTGTGGGGAAAATACCCGTGAAAAGAACGTTAAAATGATAATGCGACAAATATTTCGCTTCCCTTTGACATGACAAGCTTTTCACGACTTCAAAGACAGACGCAGGTAATTGCACGCGCTCTGCCGATCTCTCTCATTCACTGTCTGTGTGAAGCCTGTAGGCTACATATCACCATGATAAACAGTCTTGTTATCATTATGAACTTGTTTAACATTCAATACACATGTATTTAGTTCAAAACAAGAAGGGTATAGCCTTATAAAAAAAAACAAAAAAACAAAACATGAATATCGCGGTTGCTGCGGTTACGTGCAATCCTCTGCGGTTGACTTGTCAGAAGCGCGGTACTACAATATTGCGGTTATCGCGACAGCCCTATATGTTGGCATAGTTAAATAACAAGAGTACATGTACATGTACATGGACATGACATACAGTGAGTCTCAAACACCATTGTTTTCTCCTTCTTACTTAAATCTCGTTTTTGAAAAACACCCCTGAAAAACAGGCGAATCTCCACATAATACCGACTCTGACATAAAAGTCGGGATCATTAATATGTATGACCCAAAATATTTGCATATGCCAGCCCATGTTCAGTGACAGATGAGACGGAGCTGTGCAGTCGAAGCATGGCTGTTGATCAGTGTTTGGATGTACACATGAATACAAAAGTACATTTTAGTTCCTTCATCCGAGCCTCTGAAGAAACAATGGATTAATTTTATCTTCTCTGGATATTTCCAAACATTTCACCGACGACTTATGTCCTCAACTTCCCAAGATCTGGCCTCGGACCGAGCTGATTATTGTTGTTCAAGTTCAGACAGGTAACGTTAATCTTTCACTCAAAATCGTTCAATACTGTTTGCATCAGTAAGTCAAGCCAGGGACTTCACATCGTTTCTTTTAGTAGGATGAAAAAATAATAATAATTGTGTATAAATTGTATACAGAAAGCGATCAATATCTTTCCACACAGCGCGAGTTTATCTGGACACTTGCAAAACTCGTTATGAATTCAATGACGCACGTTACACTGCACAACGAAGCTCTTGTGTATTTACGTGATCGTGTCTGCAGTGGTCAAAGCAGAGAAGGCAGAAATTGGGTTGCAATGATAATATCTTTATCCTCGCGATCGACAGGCTGTCTGTCCTCTGCTTGCTCAATATTCAACACAGCAACATTTTATGTGATGGGAATAGATCTAAATACTTCAAAAACATCCCAGGATTCGTTAATCTCGATGGCTGTAATAGTAAAAAAACGTATAATAGCTGGAGTAAAATTATTCGAGACGGTTTCACATGTAATACATAGCTATTTTATATGCAAGCATGTCAGCCAATCACAGCAGAGGCCGGTTACACACAGCAGACACGCCCCTTCAAACCGAGTGTTCAGATCAGACGCTGAAATCAGGCTAGGAAAAATGCCTTTTATTTCTAAATTATGACTATTTTTGATCTAAAAAACATAGTAACATTATAAGGGCATCCCAGGAAACATTATAAAATAATTTAAAAAAACATTATAGGGCACCTTTAAGTTTAACTCAAATCACACACAAATGCTCTCTAAGCATTATTTAATAAGCCCACTGCTTTTCATAGAACTGAAACAGAAAAAGGGTGATTACTTCAGGACACAAAAAGGGTAAAATATTAATCTGCAAACCATTATCATAGATATAAAATTACAATAGTTTTTTTTACATGAGAATTGAGTTGACAGAGATGTTATCATTCACCTTTTAATTTACAGAATGAAAAAGTAACTGCCATGATATTATTCCTAACATCTCCTTATGTAAGTCTTCATGATTATGGAACAAAATACAGGCAAATAAGACTATAATACCAAATAGTGTTACAATAAAAAAACAGCCCTCACTCCTAAGCTCAATCAAGCTTTATTCTATGCAAAATAAATCATCACATTACTGTAATTATATTATTATTGATGTTATTATTACTATTAATAGTATTGCATGATCTAATAAAGAGATACGTTACCACTACAGTTAACGTTAGCTCCAGCTCGAAAGCACTCAGTTCTCACCGGCTACTCTTTAGCCGGGAATGTTTCCTCATTAAGTGCTCCAACATGCATGTGGTGCTCCCGTGAAAAGCAAGTTCTGCCTTGCATGTATTGCACATGACAGCATTGCTGGTTTTAAGCATAGACTGTAAAAAAATATGGACGTAGTATCCGTGACGTCACCCATAGGTTTCTGAAGAGCGTTTTTGCAGCCTAAAGTGGGCGGGGCCGGCAGTCGCCATCTTGGCAGTGCGTCACCTCTCGTCACTACCGGATAAATTAAAATGGGCAAAGAGGCGGGACGCGGGTGGAGCTGAGGTACTAATGCTTTGCTATAGAGAGCCTAAGTCCCGCCCCTTCCGGTCGGCCACCATGGGACCTAACTTCGGAAAAATATTGAATGGTAGTCAATGGCAAGTGACAACTTATTTTTTTATTCCGTCTGAACTGTGCCGTCAATTACACATATGATGTTTGTCAATTTAAAAGATACATGTTAAAGTAAAGAAAGTCGCAGTTTGATGTAAAAGCGTTGAGGTATAAGACTGTGAAAATACGTAATTACAAAGACTACAAACCCCAAAGGCGCACATTTTCTCTCAATGACTGAAGCTAACTTTACTGAGGCTTTCTGTCATTGTTTCTCCAGTCTTACGTTATAATCGTAACGTTACGCCGTCCTACCTGAGTGTTTTGTACCAGACTGCACACACACGAGCAGCGGATCTCGTTTCTCTTCCCGGGAGATGTAGTTCATAGAGCGATTTTCACATAAAACTAAACGTTACTCTTCTGTTGTATGACAAACTGCGACGTTTTTGACTTTGAGAATCATCTTTTAAATTGACAAACATCATATGTGTAATTGAGGGCACAGTTCAGACGGAATAAAAAGATAAGTTGTCTTTCCCCATTGACTTCCATTCATATTTTTTCCGAAATAAGTTCCCATGAGCCGGAAGCAAAGAGGCGGGACTTAGGCTCTCTATTGCCGTCAAAGTAACAGCCGATTGAAAAAGTAAATCCAATGGTTAAAGTTCATGTTTTTGTCCCTTGAAATATTACAATAGTTAAGACGTAACTAAAAGTGAGACTATTTACTTTATCTTTTTATCAACTTTATTAATATCACAAGAGGTACGTAATTAGTTAAGAGCATGTATACAAGTACATCAGATTTCTCACAACATACAAGCAGTCAACTAGTATGTGTATAGTGAGGCATTATTATTCTGCTAGTTAAAAATGTATTAGTTACTTACAATATTGCTCTAAGCTTGTGCATGTGACCGTGATTCAAGCACACCAGTCGGCATCTCACGTTAAGTTCGTAAAGAGCTTTATTCAGTCCATTTTACAATCTGATTTTGGCCACCAGTTTCTCAGATGGGTTACACCAAAGATATTACCTCAGAAGTTCAAGTATGCACTAAAAATCCGCGCTCATTCAAGGGTGTGCATCTATTGCATGGACGGAGAGAACGCGCTGAAATCAGACATCCATTAGTCCACGTGAGGGAAACAACTGGAAATACAGCGCTCACGGTCGTTCTCTCCATACTCAACACGACGGAATCCAACGGCGTGCACGGGCGAAGGTGTATTAAATTGTATGAAATAATCCCGGAAAAAGCACAAACACAGCTGAGGGTGATGCTAACAGACAGCAGACAAACGACTAGCAGTGACAGAGCAGCGGCAATCCACCTGTCACTCAAGTGGCCACGCCCTTAATTATGCAGAACTATAAAGCTTAAATATAATTTAAACGAATGCGTTATAAAAAAATTCACCCCCCTCACAGTCTTCATGAAGGGCAAAATTAGCAACACAGACCAAAAAACTATTTTCCACCAGGCTGTAAACATGTTATTTTCTGCTGTGAAGTTAGACATTTTAACATGGGGGAAATACAGATTTGACTCGCTTTTGCAGCCAGCCTCATGCGGGGCCTCGATGAATTGCAGTTTAAGTCACTTCCGTGTTGGCTTCAAGAGAGAGACGGGGAGGTTGCCCCTTGGTTTTAAGTTTTGTAAAACTTTGCCAAACCTTGCTATTTCGGATTCGTTTGCACTCCGTCATAATTCGCACTGTTTTTTCTTTTACCGCACTTGCATTTACGTATAAAGGGCTACATTACACTCTAGCGCCATAGCGGTCAAATCGTGATATTGCACGCCCTTACATTAGGTCACGTGAGATCAAACGACTACTCGACAACAAAGATATTTGTCGACAATTTTTTGTTGTCGACAATGTCGACTAATCGTTGCAGCCCTACATGGTAGACTTAAAACCAGCTACGGCTGTACTAAGCGATTGTATATGCTCATATAAACGCCAAAAGTTCATGGGGCACTAACCTTGTTTTAAGATAAATGCCTTTTATTCGCGATGTATTGGATAAGTACTTCATTACCCACAATCCTGAACAATCCCACAATCCAACAGTGATGCATCTGATTGGTGGAAGTCGTGTCACGTGTCTGAAACCCTGCGAAGGTACGTGAAGACTGAAGATCGCATAATGACGTAGGGCTAAGTTCATTGGTCGCACTTCTGAGACGCCCGCGCGCCATTGGATGTGCAGTTGCCACAGCTTAGCTAATGAGCGAGCCAGATACTCAATGTTTTTTCATGTTGAGCTGCAAATGCGTTTGCTTCAGTAAATCGAGGAAAAGGAGTTTCCCTGCACATTCACTATATAAAATTCACTGGAGGAAAAAGTTCACGTGCAGGGCTCTAGAGTGCGACCAAAAATTGTAAGGGTACGACCAAAATTTTTCCCAGGTCGCACCAGTGCACCTCACGTTCTCTTATGATCGCATCCGCTCACTTTCCACAAGCGAGTCTTTTGTTCTCTTTGCTCGCATGTTTGGATCATATCGTGGTCTAAACCAATCAGAGATAGAGATTGGGCTGGTCTTTGCCTCTGATTTGGCTGTGGTTCAGCTATTCCTGTAGGACTAAAATGTTCCGTGCTGTGTGATACGAAATAAATTGCGACCTGAACGTGAACACCAGAGAATCAGTTACGGCAATCAGCAGCAGAAGAAACAGACGACGAAGAAACTTTTACAAATGTAGGCTACTTTTTATGGCTAGGTAAAAATATTCTCATATTCAAAAACTAATTCTCATTTTACGAACCCGTTGGGCTATGCTGTTTTCAGTTGATGAATGAATGGAAGATTGTAGCGCGCAAAGCGCATCCCGTCCAATACATTGCAATTATCTTTGTGCCTTGTTACTATTGATATGAAACAAAGCTTCAGATTTCAAATTAGGTCCATTTTCTTACGAAATTCACGAAACTCTTCCGCCTTAATAATACCAGTTACAGCACGAAATAAACATGAACGAGCATCTGAGTGTTAAAAGATAGAGTACAACTTATCGAAATCCGTATCTTTCACATGGAATTGCTCAATCAGTGTTTCAACCTTGGAAAGACGTCAGTAAAACGGTTGTAAACAATGTAATTTAACGTCACATTTCCCTTAGAAAAAACATATCCAGTGACCATAAACTCGTTAGCTAGCTAGCAAAAGTAACTCTAGAGGTGCATTTTGCCAAATATATGCACCATAGTACATATTCACTATAATTTTTAATGTTTTTCAATATTTAATGCATGTTGTTTGAAAAAATCTGGCAAGTTTTTATGCAGCCACCATTTAAATGTTTATAATTCATATAACATTATTATTATGAAAATAAATAAGTGTAATTTAAGTGTTTGTGTACAAATCAGGTAATTTTTACCTACAATATTATAGAAGGGTAATGAAAGAGTGGGCTACAACTGACTCCCAGTTTACAGCATTAGTTGAGATTTGTTTTCCTTGAGAATTGTGAAATTTTTTGTCAATAGCCTGCCCTAATTGAACAATGTAAAAACAACACTTTATTTTTTTTTAAGATTTATATTTTTATTTACAGTATAATTGTGCTTAAAAAAAACGACAAAAAAACTACATCTTATTCTTGTTTAAAAGCATTTACATATATGAATATATGGTGTGTGATAAAGTTGACCTTTAAATTGTGGCGTTAAAGGTGACGCGAGATGAGGAAAAATTTGAGTGCACCTAAATTTTGTGCTGGTGCACCTAAATAAAAAAGTTAGGCGCACCAGTTCAACCAAGGCAAAAAGTTAGTCTGGAGCCCTGACGTGCCCGTCGTCGGATTTGGAAGTCGCTCAAAAGGCTCTTTCACGGTGGCTTTCAGACGACTTCAGTGAGGCGCGGTGGTTTATGGGAGGAGTAGTTCCTTTGCTCGGAAATGAAAATATGTACACAGGCTTGTACCCTCGACTTTTTTGGATTTTCTCTTCGTTTTTTCGCTCGAAATGATGTATTGTATGCTTATGAGTTCAGCCGTAGTTGATTATCCTCAGAAATGCTCTAATACTCTTTAGATATGGATTTTACAAAATGTCAATGGGAGAAATGAATGGGAAATTAACTTCCGGCACCAGCGCTCTCTCGGGCTGTGGGCGGGACTGTGATGCTCTATAGCCAGCCTACAGCTATAGTATCCAGCTGCAGACCCGCAGCACACCAGTTTCAGAACCCCAAAGCCAGAACCCCAGCGCCAGAACCGGAAATAAGGGGCGGGCTTACGTTCTAACCAACACCAGCGCCAGGGCCGTAAGTGAGGAGCGGAGCTTAGGTTTGAAACCTAATAACGCCACCTAACGTAATTCGGAGGGTATTTTACACATGAAACTTTTATTGAACATTAAACGTCCTATTCTCTATGTATGTATGTTATGATGCTACATTACAGTACAAAAAGCATTTTAAAACATTTATTAAGTGGAATATAATTGTATGTAGTTTCAGTTATCCATTTCTTTGTATTATGAGTTTCTTCCTGATCTTGATGGTGAAAAAAATAATACTTGAAACTAGGGCTGTCAGTTTAATGCGTTATTAACGGCGTTAACGCAAACCCATTTTAACGTCGTTAATTATTTTATTGTGCGATTAACGGTCTTTTTGTCCTAGCAAACGTTGTAGTTTTTTCACATGCTTTTGCAAGAGGACGCGCCGGGGCATGCGTCCTGATCTTACAGTCTATGGTCCTGATCCATTTCGGCGTCTCGCGCTCATCATCCACTCAAAGCCGGCTCACAAGCCCAAACGTGTGTTTGCGGCGTGCCTGTTGTTTTGTTTCCGTTCTAGCTAGATCCGCTTGCGCTTTGGTCGAAGAAGCAACAAAACGTCCTAGCGCAGTGCAAGCCATTGAAATGAATGTGTTCAGAGCGCAGCGCGAGGACGTTTTGTGCCGCACACACTCGTTTCGGTTTGCGAGCCGGCCAAATAGTAACGTTACGTTTTGAGTGGATGACGAGCGCGAGACGCCGAAATGGATGCCCTAAGATTCTGAATGGAAAGTTTACTTTTAAAAAGTTGCCAAATTGTCCCATTGACAAGACCAAGTGATCTGTGTGTTTTGTTATTGTGAACTGAGCGATCATCATCGCAGCACGTCTAGTCTGAAACACCACTTGATGATGGCCAAGCAAACACACACACAGATGATGCGAATTCTCCGCCCCCTCGCCAATATTAGGACCTCGTCAGTATTTCTTTCACCCTTTTATTGATAGACAGTGTTACATTGTGATTATATATGTTAGTGTGAAATTGAACACTATTCCAATGTTATTTTCAATAATAATAATACTATGATAATAATACTATAATAATAATATGACAAGAGCATTAAAATGAGAAAAAAATAATGTAACAAAAAGAAATCAAGACATTTAGAATAGATAAAAATGTGTGATTAGTTTTGTGCGATTAACTATGACATTAATGCAATTAACCTCGATTAAATATTTTAATCGTTTGACAGCACTACTTGAAACTTATGGGCATTTTAATGTATAACAGTTTAATAATTTTAGCTAAGCAGTTTATACATACGTGCAGATTTATGAAGGTAAGACCTTAGTTGTTTTTTTTTTTTTCTGAAGGAGTTAACTTTGTATAATAAATAGGGTTTTTCCTGGCTCAAAATGAGGCGGAGGTGGTAAAATTGTCACACTAGGGGGGTCCGGGGGCATGCCCCACCTGGAGAAAATTTTGCACATTTTAAAGATAAATGCATTAATCTGGTGCACTCCGCACGTCATTATGGAACGTTTTCTGGCTCAAAATTAGGTGGTAAAAAAAAATCCAGATCATGTCTACACATGAAAGTGTACCGTGCCTTCAACTGGCTGAAAAAAAACCCCACTTTTTACAAGCATGTTTTTTTTATTTTATTTTTTTAGGTATTTTAATAATCAGATAATTAGATTTTATTTACAGTTGGGTTGTAACATTCATTTAGGGAACCCTTTTCAAGAAATTGAATATACTTGGATTGAAAATAAACATTTTACCTGAATGTTCCCCAATTCACAAAAAGACAATGCTCTTTGAAATTCACTATTTTTTTTGTAAACTGCCTCTGCTATCAGTAACTGTAATGTGATTACTGATGAAATTATACTATAATTTTTACATTTTCATTGATGAAATAAAGTAAAAATTGTCTAAATTTACTATTGTGCCTACAAATTCCACAAATGTGGGTCTCAACAAATTCTGTTTTTCTGATGTGAGACGTTTGACTTTTCTGTCAGAGGTTAATAACGTGACTCCCCATCACTCTGAGTCCTTGGAAAAAAGACTTTGTACCTGATTCAGTATCTGCTGTCAGGTGAGATGTTGTCAGGCTATGTCAGTGTCATTATTCTAACGTTATTTTCGTAACTTATTTCGAAATAAAGTTTCCTCACCTCAGTAAAACTAACTTTCCTGTCCTGTCAGATGTTGCTGAGCTGGTAACGTCTGACAAGCCCTGAACAAAACACTACTAAGTGTTTTAATTTCACAACAAAGCCAAAGCTTAAGAAAAACACTATCGGTACCTGGCTGTGACAAGTGAAGGCACTTCGATGCTGCGGAAGGAAGGTGCTTCTTGACTTGCGTGCGTCTGTGGTGGTTGTGATGACTGACAGGAGATGTTGAAAAGGGGGAGGGGCAGCGGCTCGTGCGGTTTCACAGAAATTTACCTTGCTCCGTTCGAGACCAGCAAGTTTAAATGCTTTTTCTGATGCCGTCGAAATGTGCAGAACGGTTTGAGAATGGACACAGGCCGTGAACCCGGAGCGGAACCGTGTCAGTGGAAAAGAGGTATCTAATCATGTGATTCCCTGACTTGAGTTTTGCCGAGAGGCGAAGGCGGCCCGAAATTTGACGGAGGTGGCCGCCTCATAATTGTCTATGCAGGAAAAACCCTGATAAAGCTTTGAAAGATATGAAACAAGACAAGCATTGGAGGTTTTCAAAATTATACACAATTCGATGTCGATTATACTGATTAGACCTCTGTGATATTTTATGTTCTATTTATTTATTTATTAGGGCCCAAGCCCTGAAAGGGCGAAGGCCCTATTGTTTTCCTTAGGGTTATTCTTTTCTATTATTAGGGCCCAAGCCCTGAAAGGGCGAAGGCCCTATTGTTTTCCTTAGGATTATTAGGGCCCAAGCCCTAAAAGGGCGAAGGCCCTATTGTTTTCCTTAGGATTATTTATTATTAGGGCCCAAGCCCTGAAAGGGCGAAGGCCCTATTGTTTTCCTTCCGATTATTATTTTTTTTTAGGGCCCAAGCACTAACAGTGCGAGGACCCTATTGAAACTGTTAGGGTTATTAGGGCCCGAGCACCCAACGGTGCGAGGCCCTCTTGAAACTGTTAGGGTTATTTAGGGCCCGAGCACTAACAGTGCGAGGACCCTCTTGAAACTGTTGGGGTTATTAGGGCCCGAGCACCCAACGGTGCGAGGCCCTCTTGAAACTGTTAGGGTTATTTTTAGGGCCCGAGCACCCAATGGTGCGAAGCCCTCTTGAAACTGTTAGGGTTATTTTTATTAGGGCCCGAGCACCCAACGGTGCGAGGCCCTCTTGAAACTGTTAGGGTTATTAGGGCCCGAGCACTAACAGTGCGAGGAACCTCTTGAAACTGTTAGGGTTATTTATTTTTAGGGCCCGAGCACCCAACGGTGCGAGGCCCTCTTGAAACTGTTAGGGTTATTTTTTAGGGCCCGAGCACCCAACGGTGCGAGGCCCTCTTGAAACTGTTAGGGCTATTTAGGGCCCGAGCACATAACGGTGCGAGGCCCTCTTGAAACTGTTTGGGTTATTTTTAGGGCCCGAGCACCCAACGGTGCGAGGCCCTCTTGAAACTGTTAGGGTTATTTTTTTTTATTTTTATTAGGGCCCGAGCACCCAACGGTGCGAGGCCCTCTTGAAACTGTTAGGGTTATTTTTATTTTTTATTTTTTTTCTGCAAAGTAAGCTCCATTTTCGGGGCCGCAACATGCTCAAAAAGTCACCAAATTTGGCATGTCAGGACAGGTGAAAAAATTCGTATTTTGTTGGTTTCGCGGATAGGCGTGGCAAAATGGCTCGCTAGCGCCACCTAGAAAATTGGAAAAAATTAGCCCCTCCTCCACGTTCAACCTACATGCACGAAATTTGGTGGGGATGTGTATCATTACAAGCCGCACAAAAAAGCCTCAAGAACCCATACCCTAAACTCGACAGGAAGTCCGCCATTTTGAATTTGGCGACCGATTTGGGACGATTTACACACTCCGTACTTTAACTAACTCCTCCTAGGGATTTACTCGGATCGACTTAAAATTTCTGCTGTGCCTTCTAAAGGCATTGACGATGTAAAGTTGTGCTATCTGCGCGTTTTCGTCGATGGGCGTGTCCGTGGCATCGAAGATTCGCCATGAAAAAGGAAGTTGTAGTAACTTGGCTGTAAATGCCCAGATCTGCACAAAATCTTACACATTTGACAAGAGTCCTGCCCTGAACAAATCTACATGCCGACATTCACCCACAGTCATAGCGCCACCTGCTGGCAACAGGAAGTGACCTTTAACGAAGCAGCCCCGGCCGCATGTTTGACCGACAAGTACGAAATTTCTGTGGTACATCTACCATGTCCAGACGCACAAAAAAGTCTCTTGGAGCGATGCCCTAAACTCAACAGGAAGTCGGCCATTTCTAATTTTACCGCCTTTTGGATGATTTATTCATTACGTACTTTAACTAACTCCTCCTAGGGATTTTGTCGGATCGACTTCAAATTTCTGCTGTGCCTTCTAATGGTATTGACGATGTAAAGTTGTGCTATCTGCGCGTTTTCGTCAATGGGCGTGTCCGTGGCGTCGATGATTCGCCATGAAACAGGAAGTTGTAATAACTTGGCTGTAAATGCCCAGATCTGCACGAAATTTTACACATTTGACAAGAGTCCCGCCCTGAACAAATCTACATGCCGACATTCACCCACAGTCATAGCGCCATCTAGTGGCAAGAGGAAGTGACCTTAACCCCCTGAGCCCGACGGCATCGTCGACGATGCCACACGTCACCTCCGATAAAAGTTAACATAAGTCGATGACAGATTTATCGATTTTCTTACCGTTTTTTTCGGCAGAAAGCTAACGAGCTAGCCATCACGGGGGTGTCTTTGGTGTCTTTCTAGCCTTTACAGAAGGTTTTCTATTCAGCCTGGAACTTGTGCTTCCTTTCAGAGGTTTTCAGCAATAAATCCAAACGCTTATGGCAATTTTGATAATTTAGAAGTCCATAATTCATAAATATTCCGTCATTTTTGCCGCTAGCTCGATGCTAGCGGCCATTCTGGATATCACATGATGTGTTCACATGATGGTTTTTGACCAATTACAGGCTGATCCGTCGTAAACATTGGTGTGCGTCATTGCGCAGGAACCAAGCGCTGATATAGTGGAGAGAGATAGAGACGCACGGAGACGCGCTATTCACAGAGAAACACAGCGAATTTGACGTAAATAAAGCGCTAGTCTATTTTGGTGCATTGCAGGATGATGGATTTTCAGGAGAACAGAGCTTTTTGACGGATGAGGAACTAGATTACCAGGATAGACCCAGCTGAAGTGCCATTTATTTATTTACTGTAAAAAAAGTATTATAGCAGTATAAATGTATTATAAAAGAATAAAAAGTACATAATAAATAAAAGAATAAATAAAATAGAAATGCAAAAACCTTTGATGTGGACCTTTGTGTGACTGCTGAACTGTTTTGAGGCTTGGCATCAGTGAATCGCCTGGACTTCTTTTGGAAAAATGTCAATAATTTTGGTTCTGTACAAGTTATAATGTTTATTCCTGTGCTCCAGGACTCCAAAGACATGAACAAACTATTTTCCAGAGGAAAATTGCTTAGCTTTTATTTATTTGTGTGTGATTTCAATAAATATTTGAGTGATTCCATTTCCGATTTATTTTTTCATTTGTCTTTATGGTCCCATAACTTATTTTACATTAAGGTGACATCAATGTAACACAAATATTCTGAAAGTTCAATTTGTCCTGAAAACAAAGAGGTGTGTCAATTGTCTATGCACCAAAGGGTTCATGTTTTACAAGCTTTTTTAGTAAATGACACCAGACGGAAAATTTATTGTAAAAATACCCTTAGGTCTCAGGGGGTTAAAAGACGCAGCCCCCTCCGCATGTTTGACCGACAGGTATGAAATTTCTGTGGTACATCTACCGTGTCCAGACACAGAAAAGTCTCTTGGAGTGATGCCCTAAACTCAACAGGAAGTCAGCCATTTCTAATTTTACCGCCATTTTTGGATGATTTACTCATTACATACTTTAACTAACTCCTCCTAGGGATTCAGTCGGATCGACTTCAAATTTCTGCTGTGCCTTTTAAAGGCATTGACGATGTAAAGTTGTGCTATCTGCGCGTTTTCGTCGATGCGCGTGTCTATGGCGTCGATGATTCGCCATGAAACAGGAAGTTGCAGTAACTTGGCTGTAAATGCCCAGATCTTCACGAAATTTGACACATTTGACAAGAGTCCCGCCCTGAACAAATCTACATGCCGACATTCACCCACAGTCATAGCGCCACCTGCTGGCAACAGGAAGTGACCTTTAACGAAGCAACGTAGCAAATGCACAGCCGCACCGGCTGAGCTGCAGAGTATGCAACGCGGCCACCTCACACCCCGACGCGCTACAGGTGCGAGGGCCCGCCCATCGCTGCTTGCAGCTTTAATTTTTTTATTTTTTCTTTTTTCTGCAAAGTAAGCGCCGTTTTCGGGGCCGCAACATGCTCAAAAAGTCACCAAATTTGGCATGCTTGTCAGTGCTGGTGAAAAATTTCGTATTTTGTTGGTTTCGCGGATAGGCGTGGCAAAATGGCTCGCTAGCGCCACCTAGAAAATTGGAAAAAATGAGCCCCTCCTCCACGTTCAACCTACATGCACGAAATTTGGTGGGGATGTGTATCATTTCAAGCCGCACAAAAAAGCCTCAAGAACCCATACCCTAAACTCGACAGGAAGTCCACCATTTTGAATTTGGCATTTTGGGACAATTTACACACTCCGTACTTTAACTAACTCCTCCTTTCACCCACAGTCGCCACCCACAGACATTCACCCACGGTCGTAGCGCCATCTAGTGGCAAGAGGAAGTGACTTAAAAGAAGCAGCCCCCTCCGCATGTTTGACCGACAGGTACGAAATTTCTGTGGTAAATCTACCGTGTCCAGACACACAGAAAAGTCTCTTGGAGCGATGCCCTAAACTCAACAGGAAGTCAGCCATTTCTAATTTTACCGCCATTTTTGGATGATTTACTCATTACATACTTTAACTAACTCCTCCTAGGGATTTAGTCGGATCGACTTCAAATTTCTACTGCGCCTTCTAAAGGCATTGACGATGTAAAGTTGTGCTATCTGCGCGTTTTCGTCGATGCGCGTGTCCGTGGCGTCGTTGATTCGCCATGAAACAGGAAGTTGTAGTAACTTGGCTGTAAATGCCCAGATCTGCACGACATTTTACACATTTGACAAGAGTCCCGCCCTGAACAAATCGACATACCGACATTCACCCACAGTCATAGCACCACCTGCTGGCAACAGGAAGTGACCTTTAACGAAGCAGCGTAGCAAAAGCACAGCCGCACCAGCTGAGCTGCAGAAAATGCAACGCGGCCGCCTCACACCCCGACGTGCAACAGGTGCGAGGGCTCGCCCCTCGCTGCTTGCAGCTTTAATTTTTTTTCTTTTTTTTTCTTTCTTTTTTCTTTTTTCTGCAAAGTAAGCTCCATTTTCGGGGCCGCAACATGCTCAAAAACTCACCAAATTTGGCACGCATGTCAGGACTGTTGAAAAATTTCGTATTTTGTGGGTTTCGCAGATGGGCGTGGCAAAATGGCACGCTAGCGCCACCTAGAAAATTGGAAAAAATTAGCCCCTCGTCCAAGTTCAACCTACATGCACGAAATTTGGTGAGGGACGTGTATCATATCAAGACGCACAAAAAAGCCTCAAGAACCCATACCCTAAACTCGACAGGAAGTCGGCCATTTCGAATCTGGCGACCGATTTGGGACGATTTACACACTCCGTACTTTAACTAACTCCTCCTAGGGATTTAGTCGGATCGACTTCAAATTTCTTCTGTGCCTTCTAAAGGCATTGACGATGTAAAGTTGTGCTATCTGCGCGTTTTCGTCGATGGGTGTGTCCGTGGCATCGAAGATTCGCTAAACAGGAAGTTGTAGTAACTTGTTTGTAAATGCCCAGATCTGCACGAAATTTTACACATTTGACAAGAGTCCCGCCCTGAACAAATCTACATGCCGACATTCATCCACAGTCAGAGCGCCACCTGCTGGCAACAGGAAGTGACATTTAATGAAGCAGCCCCGGCCGCATGTTTGACCGACATGTACGAAATCTCTGTGGTACATCTACCATGTCCAGACGCACAAAAAAGTCTCTTGGAGCGATCCCCTAAACTCAACATGAAGTCCGCCATTTCTAATTTTAACGCCATTTTGGGATTATTTACTCATTACATACTTTAACTAACTCCTCCTAGGGATTTAGTCTGATCGACTTCAAATTACTGATGTGCCTTCTAAAGGCATTGACGATGTGAAGTTGTGCTATCTGCACGTTTTCGTCAATGGGTGTGTCCGTGGCGTCGATGAATCGCCATGAAGCAGGAAGTTGCAGTAACTTGGCTGTAAATGCCCAGATCTGCACCAAATTGTACACATTTGACAAGAGTCCCTCCCTGAACAAATCTACATGCCGACATTCACCCACAGTCATAGCGCCACCTGCTGCCAACAGGAAGTGACCTTTAATGAAGCAGCGTAGCAAATTCACAGCCGCACCGGCTGAGCCGCAGAATATGCAACGCGGCCGCCTAACAGCCCGACACGCTACAGGTGCGAGAGCTTTAATTTTTTTTTTTTTTAGGGCCCGAGCACTAACAGTGCGAGGCCCTCTTGAAACTGTTAGGGTTATTTTTTTTATTATTTTTTTATTTTTTCTGCAAAGTAAGCGTCATTTTCGAGGCCGCAACATACTCAAAACCTCACCAAATTTGGCGCGCATGTCAGGACTGGTGAAAAATTTCGTATTTTGTGGGTTTCGCGGATGGGCGTGGCAAAATGGCATGCTAGCGCCACCTAGAAAATTGGAAAAAATTAGCCCCTCGTCCACGTTCAACCTACATGCACGAAATTTGGTGGGGACGTGTATCATATCAAGACGCACAAAAAAGCCTCAAGAACCCATACCCTAAACTCGACAGGAAGTCCGCCATTTTGAATTTGGCGACCGATTTGGGACGATTTACACACTCCGTACTTTAACTAACTCCTCCTAGGGATTTATTCGGATCGACTTCAAATTTCTTCTGTGCCTTCTAAAGGCATTGACGATGTAAAGTTGTGCTATCTGCACGTTTTCGTCAATGGGTGTGTCCGTGGCATCAAAGATTCGCCATGAAACAGGAAGTTGTAGTAACTTGGCTGTAAATCCCCAGATCTGCATGAAATTTTACACATTTGACAAGAGTCCCGCCCTGAACAAATCTACATACCGACATTCACCCAGAGTCATAGCGCCACCTGCTGGCAACAGGACGTGACCTTTAACGAAGCAGCCCCGGCCGCATGTTTGACCGACATGTACGAAATCTCTGTGGTACATCTACCATGTCCAGACGCACAAAAAAGTCTCTTGGAGCGATGCCCTAAACTCAACAGGAAGTCCGCCATTTCTAATTTTAACGCAATTTTTGGATGATTTACTCATTACATACTTTAACTAACTCCTCCTAGGGATTTAGTCTGATCGACTTCAAATTACTGCTGTGCCTTCTAAAGGCATTGACGATGTAAAGTTGTGCTATCTGCGCGTTTTCGACTTCATCATCCCCTAAACTCAACAGGTACATCTACCATGTCCAGACGCACAAAAAAGTCTCTTGGAGCGATGCCCTAAACTCAACAGGAAGTCAGCCATTTCTAATTTTAACCCCATTTTTGGATGATTTACTCATTACATACTTTAACTAACTCCTCCTAGGGATTTAGTCTGATCGACTTCAAATTACTGCTGTGCCTTCTAAAGGCATTGACGATGTAAAGTTGTGCTATCTGCACGTTTTCGTCAATGGGCGTGTCCGTGGTGTCGATGATTCGCCATGAAACAGGAAGTTGTAATAACTTGGCTGTAAATGCCCAGATCTGCACGGAATTTTACACATTTGACAAGAGTCCCGCCCTGAACAACTCTACATGCCGGCATTCTCCCACAGTCATAGCGCCATCTAGTGGCAAGAGGAAGTGACCTTAAAAGACGCAGCCCCCTCTGCATGTTTGACCGACATGTACAAAATTTCTGTGGTACATCTACCATGTCCAGACACACAGAAAAGTCTCTTGGAGCGATGCCCTAAACTCAACAGGAAGTCAGCCATTTCTAATTTTACCGCCATTTTTGGATGATTTACTCATTACATACTTTAACTAACTCCTCATAGGGATTTAGTCGGATCGACTTCAAATTTCTACTGCGCCTTCTAAAGGCATTGACGATGTAAAGTTGTGCTATCTGCGCGTTTTCCTCGATGGGCGTGTCCGTGGCGTCGATGATTCGCCATGAAACAGGAAGTTGTAGTAACTTGGCTGTAAATGCCCAGATCTGCACGAAATTTTACACATTTGACAAGAGTCCCGCCCTGAACAAATCTACATACTGACATTCACCCACAGTCATAGCGCCACCTGCTGGCAACAGGAAGTGACCTTTAACGAAGCAGCGTAGCAAATGCACAGCCGCACCAGCTGAGCTGCAGAAAATGCAACGCGGCCGCCTCACACCCCGACGTGCAACAGGTGCGAGGGCTCGCCCCTCGCTGCTTGCAGCTTTAATTTTTTTTTTCTTTTTTTTTCTTTCTTTTTTCTTTTTTCTTCAAAGTAAGCTCCATTTTCGGGGCCGCAACATGCTCAAAAACTTACCAAATTTGGCACGCATGTCAGGACTGTTGAAAAATTTCGTATTTTGTGGGTTTCGCAGATGGGCGTGGCAAAATGGCACGCTAGCGCCACCTAGAAAATTGGAAAAAATTAGCCCCTCGTCCAAGTTCAACCTACATGCACGAAATTTGGTGAGGGACGCGTATCATATCAAGACGCACAAAAAAGCCTCAAGAACCCATACCCTAAACTCGACAAGAAGTCGGCCATTTCGAATCTGGCGACCGATTTGGGACGATTTACACACTCCGTACTTTAACTAACTCCTCCTAGGGATTTAGTCGGATCGACTTCAAATTTCTTCTGTGCCTTCTAAAGGCATTGACGATGTAAAGTTGTGCTATCTGCGCGTTTTCGTCGATGGGTGTGTCCGTGGCATCGAAGATTCGCTATGAAACAGGAAGTTGTAGTAACTTGGCTGTAAATGCCCAGATCTGCACGAAATTTTACACATTTGACAAGAGTCCCGCCCTGAACAAATCTACATGCCGACATTCATCCACAGTCATAGCGCCACCTGCTGGCAACAGGAAGTGACATTTAATGAAGCAGCCCCGGCCGCATGTTTGACCGACATGTACGAAATCTCTGTGGTACATCTACCATGTCCAGACGCACAAAAAAGTCTCTTGGAGCGATCCCCTAAACTCAACATGAAGTCCGCCATTTCTAATTTTAACGCCATTTTGGGATTATTTACTCATTACATACTTTAACTAACTCCTCCTAGGGATTTAGTCTGATCGACTTCAAATTACTGATGTGCCTTCTAAAGGCATTGACGATGTGAAGTTGTGCTATCTGCACGTTTTCGTCAATGGGTGTGTCCGTGGCGTCGATGATTCGCCATGAAGCAGGAAGTTGCAGTAACTTGGCTGTAAATGCCCAGATCTGCACCAAATTGTACACATTTGACAAGAGTCCCTCCCTGAACAAATCTACATGCCGACATTCACCCACAGTCATAGCGCCACCTGCTGCCAACAGGAAGTGACCTTTAATGAAGCAGCGTAGCAAATTCACAGCCGCACCGGCTGAGCCGCAGAATATGCAACGCGGCCGCCTAACAGCCCGACACGCTACAGGTGCGAGAGCTTTAATTTTTTTTTTTTAGGGCCCGAGCACTAACAGTGCGAGGCCCTCTTGAAACTGTTAGGGTTATTTTTTTTATTATTTTTTATTTTTTCTGCAAAGTAAGCGTCATTTTCGGGGCCGCAACATGCTCAAAAACTCACCAAATTTGGCACGCATGTCAGGACTGGTGAAAAATTTCGTATTTTGTGGGTTTCGCGGATGGGCGTGGCAAAATGGCACGCTAGCGCCACCTAGAAAATTGGAAAAAATTAGCCCCTCGTCCACGTTCAACCTACATGCACGAAATTTGGTGGGGACGTGTATCATATCAAGACGCACAAAAAAGCCTCAAGAACCAATACCCTAAACTCGACAGGAAGTCCGCCATTTTGAATTTGGCGACCGATTTGGGACGATTTACACACTCCGTACTTTAACTAACTCCTCCTAGGGATTTAGTCGGATCGACTTCAAATTTCTTCTGTGCCTTCTAAAGGCATTGACGATGTAAAGTTGTGCTCTCTGCACGTTTTCGTCAATGGGTGTGTCCGTGGCATCAAAGATTCGCCATGAAACAGGAAGTTGTAGTAACTTGGCTGTAAATGCCCAGATCTGCATGAAATTTTACACATTTGACAAGAGTCCCGCCCTGAACAAATCTACATACCGACATTCACCCAGAGTCATAGCGCCACCTGCTGGCAACAGGACGTGACCTTTAACGAAGCAGCCCCGGCCGCATGTTTGACCGACATGTACGAAATCTCTGTGGTACATCTACCATGTCCAGACGCACAAAAAAGTCTTTTGGAGCGATGCCCTAAACTCAACAGGAAGTCCGCCATTTCTAATTTTAACGCAATTTTTGGATGATTTACTCATTACATACTTTAACTAACTCCTCCTAGGGATTTAGTCTGATCGACTTCAAATTACTGCTGTGCCTTCTAAAGGCATTGACGATGTAAAGTTGTGCTATCTGCGCGTTTTCGACTTCAATACCCTAAACTCAACAGGTACATCTACCATGTCCAGACGCACAAAAAAGTCTCTTGGAGCGATGCCCTAAACTCAACAGGAAGTCCGCCATTTCTAATTTTAACCCCATTTTTGGATGATTTACTCAATACATACTTTAACTAACTCCTCCTAGGGATTTAGTCTGATCGACTTCAAATTACTGCTGTGCCTTCTAAAGGCATTGACGATGTAAAGTTGTGCTATCTGCACGTTTTCGTCAATGGGCGTGTCCGTGGTGTCGATGATTCGCCATGAAACAGGAAGTTGTAATAACTTGGCTGTAAATGCCCAGATCTGCACGGAATTTTACACATTTGACAAGAGTCCCGCCCTGAACAACTCTACATGCCGGCATTCACCCACAGTCATAGCGCCATCTAGTGGCAAGAGGAAGTGACCTTAAAAGACGCAGCCCCCTCTGCATGTTTGACCGACATGTACAAAATTTCTGTGGTACATCTACCATGTCCAGACACACAGAAAAGTCTCTTGGAGTGATGACCTAAACTCAACAGGAAGTCAGCCATTTCTAATTTTACCGCCATTTTTGGATGATTTACTCATTACATACTTTAACTAACTCCTCATAGGGATTTAGTCGGATCGACTTCAAATTTCTACTGCGCCTTCTAAAGGCATTGACGATGTAAAGTTGTGCTATCTGCGCGTTTTCCTCGATGGGCGTGTCCGTGGCGTCGATGATTCGCCATGAAATAGGAAGTTGTAGTAACTTGGCTGTAAATGCCCAGATCTGCACGAAATTTTACACATTTGACTAGAGTCCCGCCCTGAACAAATCTACATACTGACATTCACCCACAGTCATAGCGCCACCTGCTGGCAACAGGAAGTGACCTTTAACGAAGCAGCGTAGCAAATGCACAGCCGCACCGGCTGAGCTGCAGAAAATGCAACGCGGCCGTCTCACACCCCGACGTGCAACAGGTGCGAGGGCCCGCCCATCGCTGCTTGCAGCTTTAATTTTTTTTTCTTTTTTTTCTTTTTTTTTTCTTTTTTCTGCAAAGTAAGCGCCATTTTCGGGGCCACAACATGCACAAAAAGTCACCAAATTTGGCATGCATGTCAGGACTGGTGAAAAATTTCATATTTTGTTGGTTTCGCGGATAGGCGTGGCAAAATGGCTCGCTAGCGTCACCTAGAAAATTGGAAAAAATTAACCCCTCCTCCACGTTCAACCTACATGCACGAAATTTGTTGGGGACATGTATCATATCAAGACGCACAAAAAAGCCTCAAGAACCCATACCCTAAACTCGACAGGAAGTCCGCCATTTTGAATTTGGCGACCGATTTGGGACGATTTACACACTCCGTACTTTAAGTAACTCCTCCTAGGGATTTAGTCGGATCGACTTCAAATTTCTTCTGTGCCTTCTAAAGGCATTGACGATGTAAAGTTGTGCTATCTGCGCGTTTTCGTCGATGGGCGTGTCCGTGGCATCGAAGATTCGCCATGAAACAGGAAGTTGTAATAACTTGGCTGTAAATGCCCAGATCTGCACGAAATTTTACACATTTGACAAGAGTCCGGCCCAGAACAAATCTACATGCCGACATTCACCCACAGTCATAGCACCATCGAGTGGCAAGAGGAAGTGACCTTAAAAGACGCAGCCCCCTCCGCATGTTTGACCGACAGGTACGAAATTTCTGTGGTACATCTACCGTGTCCAGACACACAGAAAAGTCTCTTGGAGTGATGCCCTAAACTCAACAGGACGTCAGCCATTTCTAATTTTACCGCCATTTTTGGATGATCTACTAATTACATACTTTAACTAACTCCTCCTAGGGATTCAGTCAGATCGACTTCAAATTTTAGCTGTGCCTTTTAAAGGCATTGACGATGTAAAGTTGTGCTATCTGCGCGTTTTCGTCGATGGGTGTGTCTGTGGCGTTGATGATTCGCCATGAAACAGGAAGTTGCAGTAACTTGGCTGTAAATGCCCAGAGCTGCATGAAATTTTACACATTTGACAAGAGTCCCGCCCTGAACAAATCTACATACCGACATTCACCCAGAGTCATAGCGCCACCTGCTGGCAACAGGACGTGACCTTTAACGAAGCAGCCCCGGCCGCATGTTTGACCGACATGTACGAAATCTCTGTGGTACATCTACCATGTCCAGACGCACAAAAAAGTCTCTTTGAGCGATGCCCTAAACTCAACAGGAAGTCCGCCATTTCTAATTTTAACGCCATTTTTGGATGATTTACTCATTACATACTTTAACTAACTCCTCCTAGGGATTTAGTCTGATCGACTTCAAATTACTGCTGTGCCTTCTAAAGGCATTGACGATGTAAAGTTGTGCTATCTGCGCGTTTTCGACTTCATCATCCCCTAAACTCAACAGGTACATCTACCATGTCCAGACGCACGCGATGCCCTAAACTCAACAGGAAGTCCGCCATTTCTAATTTTAACCCCATTTTTGGATGATTTACTCATTACATACTTTAACTAACTCCTCCTAGGGATTTAGTCTGATCGACTTCAAATTACTGCTGTGCCTTCTAAAGGCATTGACGATGTAAAGTTGTGCTATCTGCGCGTTTTCGTCAATGGGCGTGTCCGTGGTGTCGATGATTCGCCATGAAACAGGAAGTTGTAATAACTTGGCTGTAAATGCCCAGATCTGCACGGAATTTTACACATTTGACAAGAGTCCCGCCCTGAACAACTCTACATGCCGGCATTAACCCACAGTCATAGCGCCATCTAGTGGCAAGAGGAAGTGACTTTAAAAGACGCAGCCCCCTCCGCATGTTTGACCGACATGTACAAAATTTCTGTGGTACATCTACCATGTCCAGACACACAGAAAAGTCTCTTGGAGCGATGCCCTAAACTCAACAGGAAGTCAGCCATTTCTAATTTTACCGCCATTTTTGGATGATTTACTCATTACATACTTTAACTAACTCCTCATAGGGATTTAGTCGGATCGACTTCAAATTTCTACTGCGCCTTCTAAAGGCATTGACGATGTAAAGTTGTGCTATCTGCGCGTTTTCCTCGATGGGCGTGTCCGTGGCGTCGATGATTCGCCATGAAACAGGAAGTTGTAGTAACTTGGCTGTAAATGCCCAGATCTGCACGAAATTTTACACATTTGACAAGAGTCCCGCCCTGAACAAATCTACATACTGACATTCACCCACAGTCATAGCGCCATCTGCTGGCAACAGGAAGTGACCTTTAACGAAGCAGCGTAGCAAATGCACAGCCGCACCGGCTGAGCTGCAGAAAATGCAACGCGGCCGCCTCACACCCCGACGTGCAACAGGTGCGAGGGCCCGCCCATCGCAGCTTGCAGCTTTAATTTTTTTTTAATTTTTTAAATTTTTTTTTTCTTTTTTCTGCAAAGTAAGCGCCGTTTTCGGGGTCACAACATGCACAAAAAGTCACCAAATTTGGCATGCATGTCAGGACTGGTGAAAAATTTCATATTTTGTTGGTTTCGCGGATAGGCGTGGCAAAATGGCTCGCTAGCGTCACCTAGAAAATTGGAAAAAATTAACCCCTCCTCCACGTTCAACCTACATGCACGAAATTTGGTGGGGACATGTATCATATCAAGACGCACAAAAAAGCCTCAAGAACCCATACCCTAAACTCGACAGGAAGTCCGCCATTTTGAATTTGGCGACCGATTTGGGACGATTTACACACTCCGTACTTTAACTAACTCCTCCTAGGGATTTAGTCGGATCGACTTCAAATTTCTTCTGTGCCTTCTAAAGGCATTGTCGATGTAAAGTTGTGCTATCTGCGCGTTTTCGTCGATGGGCGTGTCCGTGGCATCGAAGATTCGCCATGAAACAGGAAGTTGTAATAACTTGGCTGTAAATGCCCAGACCTGCACGAAATTTTACATATTTGACAAGAGTCCCGCCCAGAACAAATCTACATGCCGACATTCACCCACAGTCATAGCACCATCGAGTGGCAAGAGGAAGTGACCTTAAAAGACGCAGCCCCCTCCGCATGTTTGACCGACAGGTACAAAATTTCTGTGGTACATCTACCGTGTCAAGACACACAGAAAAGTCTCTTGGAGTGATGCCCTAAACTCAACAGGAAGTCAGCCATTTCTAATTTTACCGCCATTTTTGGATGATCTACTAATTACATACTTTAACTAACTCCTCCTTGGGATTCAGTCAGATCGACTTCAAATTTTAGCTGTGCCTTTTAAAGGCATTGACGATGTAAAGTTGTGCTATCTGCGCGTTTTCGTCGATGGGCGTGTCTGTGGCGTTGATGATTCGCCATGAAACAGGAAGTTGCAGTAACTTGGCTGTAAATGCCCAGATCTGCACGAAATTTGACACATTTGACAAGAGTCCCGCCCTGAACAAATCTACATGCCGACATTTACCCAGTCATAGCGCCACCTGCTGGCAACAGGAAGTGACCTTTAATGAAGCAGTGTAGTGAATTCACAGCCGCACTGGCTGAGCTCCAGAAAATGCAACGCGGCCGCCTCACACCCCGCCGCGCTATAGGTGCGAGGGCTCGCCCATCGCTGCTTGCAGCTTTAATTTCTTTTTTCTTTTTTTTCTTTTTTCTGCAAAGTAAGCGCCGTTTTCGGGGCCGCAACAATAGTCAAAAAGTCACCAAATTTGGCATGCATGTCAGGAATGGTGAAAAATTTCGTATTTTGTTGGTTTCGAGGATAGGCGTGGCAAAATAGCTCGCTAGCGCCACCTAGAAAATTGGAAAAAATTAGCCCCTCCTCCACGTTCAACCTACATGCATGAAATTTGGTGGGGATGTGTATCATTTCAAGCCGCACAAAAAAGCCTCAAGAACCCATACCCTAAACTCGACAGGAAGTCCGCCATTTTGAATTTGGTGACCGATTTGGGACGATTTACACACTCCGTACTTTAACTAACTCCTCCTAAGGATTTACTCGGATCGACTTCAAATTTCTGCTGTGCCTTCTAAAGGCATTGACGATGTAAAGTTGTGCTATCTGCGCGTTTTCATCGATGGACGTGTCCGTGGCATCGAAGATTCGCCATGAAAAAGGAAGTTGTAGTAACTTGGCTGTAAATGCCCAGATCTGCACGAAATTTTACACATTTGACAAGAGTCCCGCCCTGAACAAATCTACATGCCGACATTCACCCACAGTCATAGCGCCACCTGCTGGCAACAGGAAGTGACATTTAACGAAGCAGCCCCGGCCGCATGTTTGACCGACATGTACGAAATCTCTGTGGTACATCTACCATGTCCAGACGCACAAAAAAAGTCTCTTGGAGCGATGCCCTAAACTCAACAGGAAGTCCGCCATTTCTAATTTTAACGCCATTTTTGGATGATTTACACATTACATACTTTAACTAACTCCTCCAAGGGATTTAGTCTGATCGACTTCAAATTTCTTCTGTGCCTTCTAAAGGCATGGACGATGTAAAGTTGTGCTATCTGCGCGTTTTCGTCAATGGGCGTGTCCGTGGCGTCGATGATTTCGCCATGAAACAGGAAGATGTAATAACTTGGCTGTAAATGCCCAGATCTGCATGAAATTTTATACATTTGACAAGAGTCCCGCCCTGAACAAATCTACACACCGACATTCACCCACAGTCATAGCGCTATCTAGTGGCAAGAGGAAGTGACCTTAACGAAGCAGCCCCGGCCGCATGTTTGACCGACATGTACGAAATCTCTGTGGTACATCTACCATGTCCACACGCACAAAAAAGTCTCTTGGAGCGATGCCCTAAACTCAACAGGAAGGCCGCCATTTCTAATTTTAACGCCATTTTTGGATGATTTACTCATTACATACTTTAACTAACTCCTCCTTGGGATTTAGTCTGATCAACTTCAAATTTCTTCTGTGCCTTTTAAAGGCATGGACGATGTAAAGTTGTGCTATCTGCGCGTTTTCGTCAATGGGCGTGTCCGTGGCGTCGATGATTCGCCATGAAACAGGAAGTTGTAATAACTTGGCTGTAAATGCCCAGATCTGCACGAAATTTTATACATTTGACAAGAGTCCCGCCCTGAACAAATCTACATGCCGACATTCACCCACAGTCATAGCACCACCTGCTGGCAACAGGAAGTGACCTTTAACGAAGCAGCCCCGGCCGCATGTTTGACCGACATGTTCGAAATCTCTGTGGTACATCTACCATGTCATGACGCACAAAAAAGTCTCTTGGAGCGATGCCCTAAACTCAACAGGAAGTCCGCCATTTCTAATTTTAACGCCATTTTTGGATGATTTACTCATTACATACTTTAACTAACTCCTCCTAGGGATTTAGTCTGATCAACTTCAAATTTCTTCTGTGCCTTCTAAAGGCATGGACGATGTAAAGTTGTGCTATCTGCGCGTTTTCGTCAATGGGCGTGTCCGTGGCGTCGATGATTCGCCATGAAACAGGAAGTTGTAATAACTTGGCTGTAAATGCCCAGATCTGCACGAAATTTTACACATTTGACAAGAGTCCCGCCCTGAACAACTCTACATGCCGACATTCACCCACAGTCATAGCGCCATCTAGTGGCAAGAGGAAGTGACCTTAAAAGACGCAGCCCCCTCCGCATGTTTCACCGACAGGTACGAAATTTCTGTGGTACATCTACCGTGTCCAGACACACAGAAAAGTCTCTTGGAGCGATGCCCTTAACTCAACAGGAAGTCAGCCTTTTCTAACTTTACCGCCATTTTTGGATGATTTACTCATTACATACTTTAACTAACTCCTCCTAGGGATTTAGTCGGATCGACTTCAAATTTCTACTGCGCCTTCTAAAGGCATTGACGATGTAAAGTTGTGCTATCTGTGCGTTTTCGTCGATGGGCGTGTCCGTGGCGTTGATGATTCGCCATGAAACAGGAAGTTGTAGTAACTTGGCTGTAAATGCCCAGATCTGCACGAAATTTTACACATTTGACAAGAGTCCCGCCCTGAACAAATCTACACGCTGACATTCACCCACAGTCATAGCGCCACCTGCTGGCAACAGGAAGTGACATTTAACGAAGCAGCCACGGCCGCACGTTTGACCGACATGTACGAAATCTATGTGGTACATCTACCATGTCCAGACGCAAAGAAAAGTCTCTTGGAGCGATGCTCTAAACTCAACAGGAAGTCCGCCATTTCTAATTTTACCGACATTTTTGGATGATTTACTCATCACATACTTTAACTAACTCCTAGGGATTTAGTCTGATCGACTTCAAATTACTGCTGTGCCTTTTAAAGGCATTGACGATGTAAAGTTGTGCTATCTGCGCGTTTTCGTTAATGGGCGTGTCCGTGGCGTCGATGATTCGCCATGAAACAGGAAGTTGTAGTAACTTGGCTGTAAATGCCCAGATCTGCATGAAATTTTAGCCCCCAAAAATTAGCCCCTCGTCCACGTTCAACCTACATGCACGAAATTTGGTGGGGACGTGTATCATATCAAGACGCAAAAAAAAGCCTCAAGAACCCATACCCTAAACTCGACAGGAAGTCAGCCATTTTGAATTTGGCGACCGATTTGGGACGATTTACACACTCCGTACTTTAACTAACTCCTCCTAGGGATTTAGTCGGATCGACTTCAAATTTCTTCTGTGCCTTCTAAAGGCATTGACGATGTAAAGTTGTGCTATCTGCGCGTTTTCGTCGATGGGTGTGTCCGTGGCATCAAAGATTCGCCATGAAACAGGAAGTTGTAGTAACTTGGCTGTAAATGCCCAGATCTGCACAAAATTTTACACATTTGACAAGAGTCCCGCCCTGAACAAATCTACATGCCGACATTCACCCACAGTCATAGCGCCACCTGCTGGCAAGAGGAAGTGACCTTAAACGAAGCAGCCCCAGCCGCATTTTTGACCGACATGTACGAAATCTCTGTGGTACATCTACCACGTCCACACGCACAAAAAAGTCTCTTGGAGCGATGCCCTAAACTCAACAGGAAGTCGACCATTTCTAATTTTACCGCCATTTTTGGATGATTTACTCATTACATACTTTAAATAACTCCTCCTAGGGATTTAGTCGGATCGACTTCAAATTTCTGCTGTGCCTTCTAAAGGCATTGACGATGCAAAGTTGTGCTATTTGCACGTTTTTGTCGATGGGCGTGTCCGTGGTGTCGATGATTCGCCATGAAACAGGAAGTTGCAGTAACTTGGCTGTAAATGCCCAGATCTGCACGAAATTTTACACATTTGACAAGAGTCCCGCCCTGAACAACTCTACATGCTGACATTCACCCACAGTCATAGCGCCACCAGCGCCACCTGCTCATTTTTGGATGATTTACTCATTACGTACTTTAACTAACTCCTCCTAGGGATTTAGTCGGATTGATTTCAAATTTCTGCTGTGCCTTCTAAAGGCATTGATGATGTAAAGTTGTGCTATCTGCACGTTTTCGTCGATGGGCGTGTCCGTGGCGTCGATGATTCGCCATGAAACAGGAAGTTGTAGTAACTTTGCTGTAAATGCCCAGATCTCCACGAAATTTTACACATTTGACAAGAGTCACGCCCTGAACAAATCTACACACTGACATTCACCCACAGTCATAGCGCCACCTGCTGGCAACAGGAAGTGACATTTAATGAAGCAGCCCCCGCCGCATGTTTGACCGACATGTACGAAATTTCTTTGGTACATCTACCATGTCCAGACGCACAAAAAAGTCTCCTGGAGTGATACCCTAAACTCAACAGGAAGTCGGCCATTTCTAATTTTACCACCATTTTTGGATGATTTACTCATTACGTACTTTAAATAACTCCTCTTAGGGATTAAGTCGGATCGACTTCACATTTCTGCTGTGCCTTCTAAAGGCATTGACGATGTAAAGTTGTGCTATCTGCGCTTTTTCGTTGATGGGCGTTTCCATGGCGTCGATGATTCACCATGAAACAGGAAGTTGTAGTAACTTGGCTGTAAATGCCCAGATCTGCATGAAATTTCACACATTTGAGAAGAGTCCCGCCCTGAACAAATCTACATGCCAACATTTACCCACAATCATAGCGCCACCTGCTGGCAACAGGAAGTGTCCTTTAACGAAGCAGCGTAGCAAATGCACAGCCACACTGGCTGAGCTGCAGAATATGCAATGCGGCCGCCTCTTCGCTGCTTGCAGCTTTAGGCTGAATCCCAATTCACCCCTTGGCCCTACCCCTTAGCCCTACCCCTTGTTTTCGAGTGTAGCCTTGGCCCTTAAAACGGAGTGACAAGGGCCAAGGGGTTGGAATATTTACCTACGAAATGGAACGACCCTTCATGAACCCAATGAGTCATCAGTCTTCGGCGATGTACAGGATTTCTCCATGACAACAACTGATAATCAGCGCAGCTGCTCTTAACTTTGAATAAACATGATGATTATAACATCCCTTCCTCGAAATGTATGTCTTTTCTGATCGGAAAGGTAATTTATTATACCATTTCTTAATTTAAACGACTATAGTGTTATTATAAGAGTAAATAAAGTGCGTGGTGGAATCATCTGGCGCTAAATTTAAATGTTTAACCGTTTGCGATCCATCTCGCAGGTGATTTCCGATGCAATCCGTGAACTTTTCTCTTTGGAGAAAAGTTTGGAGTGTGCCTCTGAAAAATCTCCGTTTCGAGGGCTATGTAGCCCTACCCCTTCGCCCTACCCCTTGATCTCAAGAAGAATCGAGACACCCTACCCCTAGACGTGAACGCGCAAAACGGAGGGGTAGGGCTAAGGGGTAGGGCCAAGGGGTGAATTGGGATTGAGCCTAAATCTACATATGTTTCTATATTACTATTGCTTTGGCAATATTGTGCTATTTGACACCGTCATGCCAATAAAGCTCAATTGAATTGAATTGAGAGAGACACAAAGAGAGAGAGAGAGAGGCAGTGAGAGAGAGACAAAGAGAGAGGGGGAATTTGAATTTTAAAAAAAATACTTTATTTACAATTTTTCACAAAACATTTTTCACAAATCAACATTTACTATTTCATTTCAAATGTAATATTATCATCCATGGAAGTATAAAAATGAAAATCAAAAAGTATCCTGGATTTAATAGTGGCTAAAAACAGAATATTAATATCTTGATCAGCACCCCCTTCTATCTTGTCTTTTCTGCTCATATAGATTGCCAGCTTCGCTTGACCAATAAGAAAATTTAAACACTTACAAATAAACCTATTTCTTCTAATATATTTAAAACCAATAATAAATGTCTATAGAAAAAGATTAATTAAAACTATAAAATAAATTATCTAATAAACTAAACTACCATTGTAGTGTAAAACAATCCATATAAGCAAGAAAAAGTCTCCCTACTAGAACAAAAAGGGGATTCTGTATAAACATCAGGATTTAAAACTGAAATAAAAGCATTAACTGCTATCGCACCATGTAAAAGTCTGATATTGTCTGTACTGATATTGTCTGATCCTACTTCACTTCTGTACAGTTTCTCATAAAAACCAATTGCCCTCCTTCTAATCACTACAGGATTGGACAAAAGAATTCCTTCCTCAGATCGCAAAGCATGAATGATTCTTTTTTGCCCATTTTTCTTTTCAAGGTTAAAAAAATACTTTGAAGGTGCATCCATCCATCTGATCAAGACTTATAAATCTTGACCGGACCAAAGCCCCCTGTGTTTTAACCCCTAATAATTCCGCCAATTGATTTTTTTTTTTTTTTTTTTTTTTTTTAGAAAGAAATTTGAATCTTCAGAACTTTGTTGTTTTGTTAAATCTGCCAATTCCTGTATCTTAATGTCATTCTCTAAGTCTTTCATTGACTGATTTAAAACTTTGGTGCTGTTGTGAGCATACTGCTGACACAGTACTGTTTAATTTGTACTTTACAAAAATCCCTTTTCTGAACTGATTGAAAAGAATCTTTTGTTCTTCTGTAATTAGCCCAAAACAACTTAAACTTGTGTATAAAATCCTTATTATCTAACAATGTTAGATTAAAATGCCAGTACGCACGTTTTGGCTTGATGGAATTCAAAATGAAAGAACATTGCACAATGCAATGATCTGAAAAACCAACAGAAAAAATACAATAATTTTTAAAAATACCAGTATGATGTTTAAACGCATAAAATCGGTCCAATCTTTCCAGAGATAAAACATTATCACATATATGTGCCCAAGTATATTGCCTTTTATCCTAATGATAAAACCTCCACGTCATTTAAGTGCATTGCGCAACATTTCATATTAAAATTACCCGTTTTCTAACCCATACATGCTTAAACAATTGCGTGATGGGCTGAATGAGCCCTTCTCTGATCACTGCGACCGCCTCTATAATCCTGTACAGTGAAATAAATGAGGGATTCTGGCTCGAATTTGAGACTGGGCGTGACGCCAGTTCATGTTTTATTTCAGGTTCAGGTTCATGCTCGCCTGGCTATGTCTGGCAGGTTTGTGTATTCACCGCCATTCTCCGTATCAGAGAAGACAACTTGAGCGACACAACTTCAGTCAACTTTCCACAAAAGTAGAAGATGGATTCAAAGGGGCTGTTTACACCTGGTCACTTCATGCGTTTTCTGTGATCAGATAAGCTTTTAGATCGTGAAAAGACCAGGTTGCCCTCCGAAACGCATTCGAGACGGATTTGAGGATGTGGTCTGGGCCGCATTCCAGACGAAACTGGAGAAGTGTAAAATGCATCTGTTTGTTGAAATCAGGCTATATGTCATGTTATTTTAGTCATATATGACTACGCGCATCACCTCAGATGAGCAGCTGAGCGCCTATTCATCAAGCCAGCGCACCGCAATCTATCGCAAGTCAAAGTGAAAGTAAGTCGCAGACGCTTAATACTACCATCTTCATTAAAAGTAAAGAAATGAAATGATCTTACCAGGGCTGTTGCTGCCCTCTCTTATTGCTGTCTCTGCTGATTTTGAAATTAGCCGATGATTAATAAAATGCAGCTCATATCTGTTGCTTTCGGTGACGTGCACTTCATTAAATCTGCATATAGCGCGGAAATTGAAGATCAGATTAATATCCGTTTTGCAAAGACACATTTATGTGACCGAGTGTAAATGGAATCGTTTTGATAAATCAGATAGCTATCCGATCTGAGAACGCATGAAGTGGCCAGGTGTAAACAGCCCCAAAGATACTGGCTTGTAGTTCATTCCAAACCGCAACGCAAACTCCACGTAAGACAAAGAAAATAAAAAATCTGTCTGTCCAGTGCCAGGCATCGGAATAAGACGAGAGTCAACATCGGGAACAAACGGAGAGATCTCCGATCTGCTCTAGGGCTCAAACGGGTTCTATACAAAGTATTAACTTATATTGTTCATGAACGTGTTTCCATAATAATACAATCATAAGTGGATACAGTAAGTACATAAAACAGTTCAACATGGAGATAGATGGAAACAAAAACCGAAGTTTTCTACTACCCCATTTTCCCCTCACACACACATAAGTGTGTTATTTACTCAAATGCTTTCCTTTCATATATTTTAAATGACTTGCAGATTTATAACTGTATTACCTCATTATGACTGTAAAAAAAAAATGATGATGCTCCTTTATGAACAGCTCATGCAAACGTGCGTGTGTGTGTGTGTGTGTTCCATGAGCGCGCTCACATTTCGCTTGTCGCTAGAGGGGGCGTAGTTCTGCAAAAACTCAGATACTTGTGTTTTGCACCTTTAACTCATTCTTATTTATTATTTGAAAGTAGGGATGCAACGATACCGTTTTTTCAAATCCGGTCCGATACCAAAATTCTGAGTATCGGCCGATACCAATCCGATATTTTTATTTTATTTTTAAACTATTTTTAAAAATATAGCAATTTCCTCATTTAGCCCCTTAAAATATACCTCCAGTATATAGTCCACAACAACAGTTGATTATGAAAGATTGCCACCCTTTATTCAAACACTACTATATATATATATATATGACAAAAATGCTATTATAAACTAGATTAGTGAATAATACATATTTCGCTTTGTATTGTTGTAAAATACAAAAATGACAAAAATGAAAAAGATAATTATTTTAGATATAGCCAAGGCTACTAAAAATTGAGACATGTTTAAGTGTATAGCACAGCCATTTAATGAGGCAGCAACATTAATAATGATTAATGTTAAGAAGCTTTAATTGCGTCACTGCATTATGATATGAATGACTCCAACACAGTGCGGCACAAAGCATTTATGCGCATTCCGAGCGCAGAATTATGCACTTGAAACCTCGTGGAGTTACAGCACGCTGCCGAGTATGCACCCTATGGTATGCACGCTGCGCGTCAAGTCCGCTTTGAAAAGTTCAAAGCACAAAGGAAATACACATTGATGGACAGTGTATTAAACAGTATCTATCTATACAATAGTTTATTGAGCCTTTTCTTTTAACAGTATGTATATATCATATATACATTGTTTATACATTGTAACATGTATTACAATATACATGTATAAACATATGCATACATACACACATATACTATACATACATATATGCACACATACAAACCTCTGCACTTGATTACAAATATTTATTTATTACTTGTATTATTGAAATCTAATTATGCATAAACTTATCTTAGACAATTTTTCTTAAGCATCCGAATATTTGTCAAAAATTCGGATTTTAAACTGTTTTTTAAAGTAATGAATGGAATTGCTCCTCTTAAGATCATCGGTGAGACCATTCCACAAGTCAACCCCTTTTACCGTGATGGTGTTCATTTTAAAGTTTGTTCTGACCTTCTGTTTTTTATACATGTTCTCTCCTCTTAAGTTATATTTCTGTTCCCTGTTTTCAAACAAACAATAGTATATTTTCAGGCACTATTTTCCTATTAACTTTGAACATAAATACGGCGGTATTCAGACTGACTAAATCGTAAAATTTTATTGCTTTGAATTTACGGAATATAGAATTTGTTGGTTCGTTATATAGGGAATGATTAACTATCCTTATAGCTTTTTTTGTAAAATAAAAATGGGTTTTGTGTTTGTAGTGTAGGCATGCACCCATATTTCAACACAGTAAAAAAAATATGGAACAATAAGAGAACAATACAGAATATACAAAGAAGGCGTATTTAGTAAGTACTTGGTTTTATGTAATATAGCTATTGTTTTAGACAGTTTTGATTGAACATGAGCGATGAGGTTTCCAGGATAGTTTGTGGTCTAATATTATTCCAAGAAATTTGTTTTCATTTACCTTTTCTAGTTCCACATCATCAATCTTTAAGCTCATGCTAGTTTTAATTTGTTGATTACCAAATATAATATATTTGGTTTTACTTAAATTAAAAGATCATTATTTCGATCAAACCATTGCTTTATTCTTGATAGTTCTCTAGTCACATCAGTGATTAATTGGTGAAGATTTTCCCCAGATACATACAGAGTTGTGTCATCTGCAAATAATACACATTTTAACAAATCCGATACCTTACAGATCTCATTGTAACCAAGGTTACCAAGGAGTGACAGAAAAAAAATATTATTATTAACATAATAGTATGATGATTGCAGATTGAAGACTATTTAATAGAAGTAACATTTTAAAAGAAGGAAAATTATTAATTTCATACAAACGTATGTTTTCTGTCGGATGTTATTGTGACCAATGGTAATGAGTTATGAATGTGAGATGACTATGTGAGCCAATGTGATCGTAGAATGCGGCACAGCGGAAAAATTGATTTCCGGGTTTTCGCGCGAGGTATGCGTGAAGTGAGAGGCAGCTCTCTCTCTCGTGCAGGGATAGCATATGAGCGCGGTGTCACAGCGCTCCGGGAAACAGAGAAATAAAATAATCGTCTAGATTAATTCTGATGATGGATTGATGGTAAAGAGAATGATTTAAACGGGATATGCTGTACCTGCACCACTCAATTTTTACAATTACACTACAATTTTCTGTCAGTTTAATGATCTCCTTGGTTTTTTTTTTGTTGTTGTTGTTGTTTTCTGTCCTTTTGTGGGTTCGATTGTCGCCCTCTGTCTGATGAGATGCTGTGCTGGTGCCTGTGATTCTGGAATTGTCTCAGCCTTCCAGTGGTTTTGTGGAGGGTTTGGACTGGCGAGCCTCCCTTGAGTCAATTCTTAAAGTTCCAGTTGAGGAAAGACAAGTCTTTGCAATTATTTGAACTGCGAATGGTAGGAGGAGAATAACCTTCTTCATTTTTTTTTGTGTTTTTCTTGGATGGAAAACCTTTTCAGCGACTGATAAAGGACAAATAATTTTTTCCTATGAACTTTTGACGAACTCTTTTCACACTGAACACTTTGTTTCTATACAATTGAAAAAAAGATCTTTGTTGTTCCCTTGGAATGTAATTGTGTATTTGGGTTTTTGAAAACTTTAACTGATTTCTCTCCAAAGATATATGTACATTAAGTGAGAGTATTTAACTCTGATACAATTAAGGGAACACTGCAGTAAGTGTAGTGACCTGATTTTATTTTATTATTTTTCTTTTGAAACCTGAAAGGAAAAAGTGATCACTAAAGGAAACAACTCTGAGATTCATTATAGTCACATTTGGAAATTACAAATCTTTTATTTTATTTGTTTACCCATTGATGGAATTCATCTTTTGAGTTCTCATGTTGAAAATACACAGTGTGTGTTCAAACGAGTGTTCACTGTTGTTGTTTTTGCATCTTTCTCAGTAGCAAACCTATTTCTTCTGAAACACTGGTCCATAGGTTATACATCACAAGTATTTATTACTCTGCTATTTATTAGCCAGAGTGTAAGTGCTACATCATTAATATATAAAATAAACAACTTAGGACCAATCAAAGAACCCTGGGGCACCCCACAAGTTATTTTGCGCATTTCTGATTGATGCTCATTAAAATTAACATACTGGTGTCTGTTGTCAAGATAGCTTTCTAACCAAGAGTGAGCACGGCCTCTAAAACCATACTGCTCTATTTTATTCATTAACAATTTATGAGCTATGGTGTCAAAGGCTTTTTTGAGGTCGACAAAAACACCCAAGGTGATATACTTTTTGTCTAATGCAGATGTAATATAATCAACTAATTGAATTACTGCCATGGAAGTAGACCGACCACTCCTGAATCCATATTGATCGTCACTTAAAGGTTCTCTAAGCGATCCTGAGTGTTGACATTCGGAATATTTTCAAACAAATCGGAGTCTAGCTAGACCCTCCCTCCTCCGCATCTCATCTCCTCCCCCTCCCTTCCGTGCTTCCTGAAATAATTGTGAACGTCGGACTGGAAGCCCTTCTGCCGCCGGAGTTCTTGCCATCGTTCAAAAGCTTTGCTACCGATGTAAATTCGGAACTTCGCACGTTCTTTATCCGACTCCTTCTTCTTTTTAATTTGTTCTTCAGAACAAATTAAACGTCTTTGCTTTTTAATTTGTTCTTCACTGTTTGTTAGGTTTCGTGGTCCGGGTGAGACATGATTGTTTTTGTTGCCGTTTGTGGAGCCTGTGGTGTCTACAGAGACTGTGTTTTTTTTACAGTGTGTTTAGGAGACAGGCAGCTAGCCGATAGTGAGGAGACGTTTGATGTGTGACAAAAAATGTTTTGGCCCCACATCGCTTAGAGAACCTTTAATATCATACATTTTTCTATAAAACTATCAAGCCTCTTCAAAAAAGTTTTTCCAGTATTTTTGAAAATTGGGATAATAATGAAATTGGTCTATAATTTGAGTATAAATGACTGTCACCTCTCTTGTAAATTGGTATAATTTTTGCAACTTTCATCTGATCTCGAAACACTCCAAATTTAAAGAGCAACATGCAGGTTGGACACCCCTATATAGCATAGTGTATGTTGATGATAAAACAACTAGATTTTCTTAACTGGAGTAATTTATATTTAGCCATTAACGATATTTTGAGAAAAATTGTGATAAAATAACTCCTGCGTCTATGAAGCACTAACCGGAAGTGACGATCGCCGAGGGAGTTTGTTCAAGTTCAAGCTCAGATTACAATGGATGCGAACGAAGAAACTGTGTTCTGCGATGTTGACGAATATGCCTATGATGGCCCACAGGCATATAATTATGAGCCTCCTAGGCGAGATAGAAGTCAGGGAGAGATCGGGGGAGGAACAATGGGCAGAGGAGAGAAGTAACGTTAGAGTTGTGGTGTCGAGAAAACCAGTGGCGAATAGGGCAAGTGACTTGGTGAGTTCATGTAAGTTAGCACCGTGGCTAACGCTGGTTCATCTACTGTATGGCTACTACCTTGGTGTTACTGTTTTGCAATAAATCTGCTTCAGCAAACATACGTTCGACTTTGTTCTTGATTAAACATCCATTTAGATTGTCTTAATTTAAGCCAGCAACGTTTTGTCTTCTCATATTCTACACTGACAGTGATTATGCAGTCCATCCAAGCTGGTTAGCATTGGCTAATGACCATGCCATAACAACAAATAAATAATGCTTTTCAACTGCAGTTAACGATACCATTTAAAGCGAGTGAAATGTGCGCCACAAACGACTGAGTGTGTGTGGTAACAGATGCGACAGTGAAGTCTGTTCTCTTCACCTGCACAAAACGCACCCAAGACCAAAAAGCCTTGTTTTTCCTAGAAGGAAAATGTTTGACACGATTTCCTGACAGGCTTGAATTGTTGCAACCAGCACAAACACAATAATTTACCATTATGGCTTCTCTAAAACTCTTTGTCTCTCACTACTGCTCTAACTACATCAACACCCAGCAATGAGAAGCGGACCGCGAGCTCTTGTATTTGCCTCGGGCTACGTCATATGACACGTTACCAGCGGGAAAGGCGTATTCCAGAGCCGTGCACTTTTTCATCAAAATCTCTACATCAAATGAGATTTCATTAGTAATTTCTACATGTGTGTTTTTAAAAGACCTCTGCAGACAATTTAAAGTATTAATTCAGAAATAAATTCAACCTGCATGTTGCTCTTTAAAGGACAGATTGAAGATATAAGTCAGAGGTTCTAATATTAAATGGATTATATTTTTAACCAGTTTCATATCCATATCTGTCCAATCAGTTGACCTTTTACTTTTGAAGCCATTCACAATCTCCAGTATTTCATTTTTGCTAATGTCAGACACATACATAGAGGAGAAGTTCCTAATATTTTCACAACTTTATATTTTCACTTTTTGATTCAATCATGTCTTTTGCCAAATTGGAACCAACATTAACAAAATATTAATTGAATTCATTTACTATCTCCTTTGGATTTTTAATAGGGACTTTATTGTCATTCATAAAATAACTTGGACACTCTCGTCTGTTATTTGGTTTTTTTTTTTTTTTTTTTTTTTTTTTTAATACTTTCCAAGTTCCTTGCATATTTTGCTTTTGTTGTTCTAAGAGGGTATGAAAATATTGTTTTTTACTATTACTGATAATACTTCCCAATTTATTTTTATATTTTTTGTATTTTTCTTCCGACTTGATGGTCCTTTTTTAAAGGTGCCCTAAAATGTTTTTTTAAATTATTTTATAATGTTTCCTGGGTTGCCCTTATAGTGTTAGTATGTTTTTTTAGATCAAAAATAGTCATAATTTAGAAATAAAAGGCATTTTTCCTAGCCTCATTTCAGCCTCTGATCTGAACACTAGGTTTGAAGGGGCGTGTCTGCTGTGTGTAACCGGCCTCTGCTGTGATTGGCTGACATGCTTGCATATAAAATAGCTATGTATTACATGTGAAACTGTCTCGAATAATTTTACTCCAGCTTTTATACGTTTTTTTTACTATTACAGCAATCGAGATTAACGAATCCTGAGATGTTTTTGAAGTATTTAGATCTATTCCCATCACATAAAATGTTGCTGTGTTGAGTATTTGAGCAAGCAGAGGACAGACAGCCTGTCGATCGCGAGGATGAAGAGATTATCATTAGCAACCCAATTTCTGCCTTCTCCGCTTTCACTAATGCAGACACGATCATTTAAATACAGTTAGAGCTTTGTTGTGCAGTGTAACGTGCGTCATTGAATTCATAACGAGTTTGGCAAGTGTCCAGATAAACTCGCACTGTGTGGAAAGATATTGATCGCTTTCTGTATACAATTTATTCACAATTATTATTTTTTTTTCATCCTACTAAAAGAAACGATGTGAAGTCCCTGGCTTGACTTACTGATGCAAACAGTATTGAACGATGTTGAGTGAAAGATTAACGTTAGGCCTACCTGTCTGAACTTGAACAATAACAACACATCAGCTCGGTCCGAGGCCAGCTCTTGGGAAGTTGAGGAAACAGTCGTCGGTCAAATGTTTGGAAATATCCAGAGAAAATAAAATTAACCCATTGTTTCTTCAGAGGCTCGAATGAAAGAACTAAAAATACTTTTGTGTTCATGTGTACATCCAAACACTGATCAACAGCCATTCTTCGGCTGCGCAGCTCCGTCTCGTCTATCACTGAACATGGGCTGGCATATGCAAATATTTTGGGTCATACATATTAATGATCCCGACTTTTACGTCAGAGTCGGTATTATGTGGAGATTCGCCTGTTTTTCAGGGGTGTTTTTCAAAAACGAGATTTAAGTAAGAAGGAGAAAACAATGATGTTTGAGACTCACTGTATGTCATGTCCATCTAGGGATCGACCGATGTATCGGTTTACCGATATTTTTCCCGATATTTAAGCATTTTCCCATAATCGGAAATCGGTTTTGTAATATCGGATTCGCCGATAGACGGCGCCATCTTGTGGCCGTTTTGAGAATTCCGCCATTGCAGCACGCGTCTGGGGAGATTAGTCGACGTCAACTCTGTCTGTGCACCGGTAAAGTATCTGTTTCTACTTGCTTTGCTTTAATTATTTAACTTTATTTAACATAACAGACATGCAGAAATGAGACTTGAGACATAAATGCCTGATATAGTTTATTTATGCAGCTTGGTTTCAAAAAATGTTCGATGAACTCATGGAGTCACGTTATGGTATAATCCTTCATACCCTGCCAATAAAGACGTAACTTTACATGAATTAAATAAAACCGACATGAATAAGTGCATGTTGAAAATAAAAGTGTTAATCTGTTGTATTTGCTCACCATTAGTCTCTGAAAAAAAGTTCGTTCTGCTGAGCACTCACTGGGTTGATGATGATCAGGAATGCTTAAGCACGGCCACTGAATGAAACGTTTGACAAGATTATCTTGTTTAAACACCCTAGATTATATTGTCATTTACATAGCAATTGTTTCGCTAATACACATCTAAATATACCGCTTTGTGGAAATTATTTATTATTATCTGCACGTGCGATCGCGCCTAAGTTATAGTTCTGTGTAAATGAATAGATAAACAGCCCTTTATCAGAAAGCATTTCATGATCTAAACCGACAAAATAATTATTAATGACATATTAGTTGGAAAATGAAACGATGTAGGCTATAGGCCTATATGCTGTTTTGTTACCTGATACTTACTTTCCTGATATTCCAGCGAATATTATTCAGTGAATTAATATTACCCGGTGAATTATTCCTCACTCTTAGTTTAAACCTAATAAACGACATATAAACCTTCTAAAACTGTTTCAAATGAATTACATTTTTTGCAAATGTGATTTAAATCCACAGTCAATTAGTTTCTTCATATGAAAACATTAGACTTTAACATTTTTTTTGCCTAGTGTTAACATTGTTGCTGATGATGCTTTTAAATTATTTGTAAAATTTAGATATAAATGATATAATGCAATAATATAAATGTTTTATTGTAATTTGAAGATTTAATTTAACATGAAAAACTGCTAACTTGTAATAATTGTGTCAGAAGTAGAAGAAGTATACCAGTAAATAGATATAGGTTCTGCATATCGGTTATCGGGCACATAAACATGCAAATAATCAGAATCGGTATCGGTTATAAAAAATCAATATCGGTCGATCACTAGTACTGAACTCTTGTTATTTAACTATGCCAACATAAATTCAATTTCACATTATGTTTTTTCAATACCTTTTGTTATCCATAGCTTTTTTGCTGATTTATTTTCTTGGTTGTAAATCATCTTCATGGGGCAATTGGTATTATGCAACTCAATAAATCTGTACAAAAAGGTATTGTATGCTGTATTTACATCACTTTCTGTATAAATATCAGACCAGTTTTGGTTACTGAGTTCCTTTTTGAGTTCTTCAAAATTTTTTGCCGTGCAACTTCTTATGAATTTATTACAGGTCTGGGATTTCTTTTTTTGTATAAAAATTTTTTGGTAATATTGCAAACACTGGCAAATGATCACTGACATCCGTAATAAATAAGCTCCCAACCACTTTTTCCTCAAGTCTGTTGGTAAAGAAATGATCTATTAGTGTTGCTGTTTCTGATGTAATTCTGCTTGGCTTATCAATAAGTGGACATAAATGATTACTGTACATTATATTTATAAACTCATAAATACCTTTAAAGCAGTGTTTCTCAAACTTTTTCAGCCCAAGAACCACTTTATCTTCCATACTTTTTCTGAGGACCACCTAACAAAATCCCACTCTAACACGCCCCCAAAAACAACAAAATTGTAAGGATAAGCTAAAATTAAGTTTAATTTTAACTCCTAACTGAGCTTTAACTGATATAGGCTTTTCATTTTTCTGTCAGTGAAGAAAGTAAACATAGGGTCAAATAATAAAGGTTGATTTTGCCTATGAATAATTTTTCTCAGATGCATTTATTTACTGAAAGCTAAAGCTTGGTAATTAAGTTTATTAAATGCATTCACAATATGAAGAGTTTGGTTCCAAAACGAGAAAAAAAATAAAAACTCATTTTAAAAAAAATGAGTTACTGCAAAAATCTGACTTTTCAATACCGACCAGATACAAAACAATGTTTAATTTGACGTAAAATGCGATATCTGCCGTGTTATGTAATGTTTTCTCCATTTCTTTCCAAACCGCGACAAACGCCAGTCTCCCTTTTCTGCAAAATGCGACATATCCTCTTGCCCAATCACAACGCACCATTCCACGCAATGTAAACAGTAACGGCAGCGCTTTAACTACACCCGGCTTCCGAGGGATTCTCTATTTTGTCCTTTCGATCAACAAACAAACAAAAAAAATGAATAATTTTGACAGCATTGGTGAACCTGCGGAGGGTAAGGCATCCTGCAAGGGTGAACGTGACATCGCTATCGAATCATTTAGTACGTGAGGAGATTAAGAAGATGAGGCACTCGGGAGGAGCTGCCGGCTGTTCCTTGTTCTCACACGACAGCATCAAACTTCTGTCACGCTGACACACTGACCCCAGGGATCTTTTGAAAAACTTTCAGTTGTTTAATTCAAAGTCAACGAAAACCGAGCAGGACCAAGCCATTTTACAGCTGATCGCCGTCAAAAAAGCTCAGCGACGACATCCCAAGGTTGACAACAGCGATTTGCAGAAGTAACGTTAGATCGCAATAATACCTTCACCCGCTTCCTCTCCCCCTCCCTCTTATTTCCGTCAATACCATAGGGTCAATACCAAGGGGGTAATCCATCGAGCGGAAGTTGAAGCCTCGTGGGAGCTGACATCTTGTGGCAGAACTTCACTTGCGTTAGCATTCCCATTGACTCCCGTTCATTTTGGCGTCACTTTGACAGTGAATAACTTTACATCTGAGGCGTTTGAAGACCCCATTTGTCCTTTATTTATTTCTAAAGAAACTCGACAATGTATAAATAGCTCCATTACCTTGTAGCTTATGTTATGGCCCCATAGAAGCAGTTTTAGTGAAAGTAGGCTAACGATTGCGTCATACCCACGCGACTCTCTGTCGCGCAGTTTTGAGATTACCGTATGGACACGAGAAGAAGCTCGCGCGCAATCGGGAAACGTGGAGGCAGAATGACAAAATAATTAATCAGAATACCTAGCAAACTTGTCTCCTTCTCCTAGCCCATGGACAGCTCCTACTCACACTCTCCGCATGTTTCAGGAGGGATGATTCAGATTTCTCATGCCACCGCACTAGAAGTCAAACGGTTCACTCACGTAACATCTACGTAGTCTAGCTCTGTATGAGTCTGTGCGTCAGGGACGGAAGTGCTAAAAAATCACCCATAACGTGCTTCAATCGTCTCAATGGAGTTCCAATGAGATCGCTCTGTCCATTTCTTTTACTGTCTATGGTCAATACAACCAACGTGACATGCGACAAGCGGGAGCTGGTAAGAGGACTTTTCACGAGTGAAGGTATTATTGCGCCAAGTCGAAGTGCTCTAAAGCACTTTTTATGGTATTCCGCCATACAATATAGTCATCAATTTTAAACGCTTAGAAAAACACAACGTTTTATTTTGTGTCACCAGCCTAGGTCGAGTTACACTAATTGAGTAACTGTGTTTAAATAGGGAAAACGAGGAAGTGTTTGGTCGCTTCTCTTTTTGGCCCATATTTAATGCACTGGGCTAAGCTAAATGCTAACATAGTTTTGCGGCAATACAGAGCAATAGAGTGCACGTACTGAGACGAGAGAGGTATGCATCAACTCGTCTTAGTTAAGGGAATAACATAGTTTAATATGAAAACCCGGTGGAGTATCCCTTTAAAGCAATGGATTTATAGTATTTCACAAGAAATTCAATGTGTATAAAAGTTTTTTGATTAATTGCATTTTGAAAAAAATAAATTAATGGATTTATTGTATTTTGGGAAAAAAACAATCTGTTTTTATAATAAATCTTTGAAAATCAAAACATGGATTTAATTTTTTATTGATATTATAACCTACAAATGGTATGTGAAAATTTGAAACAGAAAATAGTGTTTTTCATCTTCCCATTTTCTTGCTAAAGAAAACACAGTTTTACTCAAATTCATCTAAATGGATTTATAGCGTTTTGGAACCAAACTCTTCATATGTATAGACCATTTCACAAGATGTAAACAACACTGGTCCAGAAGCACTTCCTGTTTCAGTTTGTAACTGTTTTCTTTATTTCACATGTAAAGAAAACATCTTAAAGATGTTTGTTTAACTTCTTGATTCAGTTTTAAATGTTATGTTGGTTGTATTTTATCCCAGCTTTTATGTAGTGTTAAAAAACTGAAACAGGAAGTGCTTCTGGACCAGTGTTGTTTACATCTTGTGAAATGGTCTATAGGCTACACATTTATTATTGTTTGAATGCCTATACAGGGCCGTAGACTGGGCTTTATAATCAAAGAGGTCCTAAATTTGAGGTTGGTAGGGGCTTCACATTTTTAGTTATCTGATATGTGCATTTTCAAGACATTTGAAGACAAAAAAGGATAGGAAATTGCTTTAAAACCATGTCAGTGGGCAGTAGATTATTTGTCAAAATCTCTCCTCATCTCCATCACTCTTTCTTTTTTCCTCAGTCTCTTCATCACTTTCTCTTCCCCTCCGAAGGCTTAGCTTTGTACTAAAGGCTACAATTTGTATTACATTCTCAATATGTATACATTTATTATTACTCATGTGCCTAAAATGATGAGAACGGCTTTGTTAATGTTTCTTGTCCCCTCACAATGACAGTAATTATTACATTACATGTCATGTTACTACTTTTTATTTACTATTTTCAGTTCAAAATGGCAAAATTATACAAAACTATATTAGTTTGCCTGATTATTTTTTGTCATTCGTTTAACATTTATGACCTACAAAATGTCAAATATGAAATGTTAAGTTTAGCTACTTACATCTTACATCGCACTGGACCGTAGGCATACGCGTCGAGACGCACTGTTAAAATTCGCGCTCGGCAGCGTCTGTCTGTGAACATAAAGCCCGCCGACTTTGATTTGATTTGTCATCTCAAATATTCTGACATTGACTGTGACAGAGTGACCAATGAGGATCAGATGATCATGCACACACAAGCACTGTCCTCTGTTTCTGACGTGCTCTCTGCTCTGCAACGCTGCGGACTGAGAACGCGCCGAATCTGATTATAACAAGACTGAAGCGAACATGAATTGGTGTAGCCTACATTAATCACAAATTTTTAGGGGGCTAGGCAGAAGTTTAGGGGGGCCGTCGCCGACCCCTGCCATAGGAAATTGCATCCGTGAATATGACAGCACCGGGTGCGCCCGTCTCTGGCTCAGCGCCAGCCACCAATGAGGGGAAGTACATTTTAATTTAGCAGTTGATCCCGTGATGCACTGACCGTTCTAATCACATCGGTGTGGTCATATGCTCCAGGGATCAGCCAAGAAGACTGATCACACTGGTACGTGCGAAAAAGTGACGATTTTGAAAACACTTTCCTAGTTTAGGTCATCTTTTCGCGGACCACAAGGGGACGATGGCGGACCATTAGTGGTCCGCGGACCACACTTTGAGAATTACTGCTCCATAGCAATACAAAGTCCTTTATCCTGCTTGAAGTGGACCATCACTCGTAACTGTCCAATTCTTGCAATGTTCTTATTATGGTTGACCTGTTTTGATCTTCTCCTTTTGGTCGGATGTACACCTTCCCATTCCTTGTCCATGTTGCTTGTATTTTGTCTTGCTTCTTGAGTATACGGCTCCATTTTGCTATTTCGGCATTTTTCTTTGTTAAATGCTCGTTTATGTAGACTCTGGTACCTTTTAATTTTCGGTCTGTCGCAGTAACTCAATCTTGTGCTTTTGTGAAACTAACTGTACCACTATGGATGGCTTCTCTTTACGATTCTTGTTTGATTACCATCATCCAGATTGATATGTTTACTGCTTAGGTACAGCCTGTTGTTCCAATGTTTGCAATTCTTCTAGAGGAGCGTCCTCGCCTTCATTTGCTCCAGCTGCTGCTCTGGCATAGCTGCGATGCTTTGTCTCTAGTCCAGTAATGATGACATCTTTACTCCAAGTTTGTTGTTCCAATGTGTCAATCCTTTGTTCAAGTTCATCAATCTTTTTATCTCTCAAGTTTACTGTTTCTCTTAGATTACGTATCTCCTCCATAAGGGCCAAGATGCTTTGTTGTTGGGTAGCAACTTTGCTAATCTCATCTGCCATAGACTTTAAAGATGCCTTTATTTCTTCCATTTCGGCGGCTTTTCTTGTTGCCATTGACTTTTTGCACTGATTTGTTCTCAAAAGATCCAAATATCAGAGTAGATTTGTTATACTGCTGAGAACAGTAACAATGTTCTTAAAAGGCCCATAGACCTGTGGGCCTATACTTCACTTACAAAATAGGTCCCGATATCCAACTGTTTTTCAAAAATAGTCCACAATACTGATCACCGAGTATTACCTCGTTAACTCAGATGTAATATTTCCAGTGGATTATGTCAAATCCTGGTGATTTAAGATGGATTTATTTTGAGTTATGGGGAGCCTTTCCTTTCCTCAGTTCACTCGGCAGCCATCTTGCCGGTCTCGGCAGCCATCATGCCTGTTCTAAAAACATTTAATTTTATCAGTGCTTACAAACACAACATATTCAAAATCATCCACACGACAATTTAGAGCCAAGTCCAATTCCACGTCATCTTTGATGATCATGAACGCAAATCTCCTGAATGAAAGGATGTGTTTCAATAAAGGAGAATCGCTCCCGATCTGGATCTTCTTAATCGGTGAAACCAACTTCCCATACCGTGATAGTGCTTGTTTCAAAATATCATCACTGCAGAAACGGAGGGATGTTTGATATTGTGATTTTATTTGACGGTAACAACAGCGGTAGAACAGGTGTAGGTATTTTATCAATGATTATGCCTCTCGCAACTACCTCATTTGCTCTTTTGTATGCGCCATTCATTCTGGATGCAGGGAGAATGTTTTGGTGACCAACAATTTCTCCTACACCCAGACAACAATTCTCCACACTCACCACGGATACGATCTTAACTCCTTGACGGCGTGTTAAAACATCAAGCCCAGTGTCCCAGCCTGAGCTGCCATGCTTTCCAAGAAAGCAGACAGCACAAACACCACACAAGACAAATACCAAGTAAAACAAACAAACTCAGAAGAAAAAAGAAAAGAAAATATAAAGAGAAACACAAAAGAAAGAAACAAAAACACGCGCTCAAAGCTCATGCTCTCACACACGCTCCACAAACGCCCACGCATGCGCAGAGAGAGAGGGAGAGAGACAAAGAGACAGAGACAGAGAAATTTATACAATGTTTAATAAGCAGCCAATGCAGGGTTGACAGAACCGGGCTAATATGGTCATACTTCCTGGTTCTGGTAAGAACTCGAGCTGCTGCATTTTGAACTAGCTGAAGTTTGTTTATTAAGCCTGCAGGGCAACCACCCAGTAGAGCATTACAATAATCTAGCCTTGATGTCATGAACGCATGAACTAATTGTTCCGCATTCATAATCTGATGTTTTTTGGATATCCAAATTTGGGAACAGGCACAATCTCTATCTATATGATATCTAGGTGAAAGAGGCTCTATCTAAAGATCTAGCATTCTTACTATCCTCAATTAAAGTTTGGATGCGTGTCTTTAATGGCTCGTTTCCACTGAGGGGTACGGTACAGTACGGGTTGGGTCGGGTACACCATGATCCGGCTTGCGTTTCCACCGGCAACAATACCCTTACTTGATAGGCGTGGTGTTTGCCGGAAAGAAGCGATTGACGTCATTTTCGCGCGAAGAAAGCGACGTAGTAAACAACGGTTGATGACAGACAGCAGATCTTGTTATTGCTTCTCGGCATGTTTGTCACTAGAAACAAGCGCTGACATTAGGCGTTTCTCAATACCAAGTAGCCATCGCAAAGTCTGACTCAGGAGAATGATCCCGAGGACGCGAGTCCAGTAATTCTGCTAATGGAACAGCACATTCTTGAACGCGGCACTCAGCTCGCGTTACTACTCCGGTTATCTCTGTTTGTTCATTTTAGGCAACAATAAAACGAAAAATGTTATAACACCACTCTGCTTCTTTTCGATTTCATTTCAATACATTTTAAACATTATAAAGCACACAAATGTGGTTCAGGCAATGCATAGCCTATTGATTATATTCACTGCATGTATAATGTTATATTTATAACAAAACTAAATATAAAACACAACCCTGCCTCTTTTCGTTTAAATTTAAAAATATTAAACATATTCCAGGCAATATAATGTATTGCATATCGCATTGGTACAAATGTTGCAATAAACATTACAGATTATCTTGTAATAAAAAAAGACAAAACTATCTCTTTTTATTGAATTTCAGTTTTATCAATAATAGCCATTATAAAAGTATAAGTAAAAGGTACAAAAAGATATACAGTAAAGCTTAAATAACATAAAGAAACAATTCAGTCAGTCAAACAAATTCAGCGCTCAAAGATATGAAACTTAACGTAGCCTGAACGAATTATAGATTCACGAGACCAAAGATCACCTGTTAGGTTTATACAAGATGAATCTCATGTTTAACCACTACAGAGACGTCCGAGTCAGCGGCAAACATCAGAATGACTAGCCGAGGAAAGGCTGTTCCAGGCGGGGGACACGAGCGTGAGCGTCCGGTGATCGCTTGGAATGGATCTCAGTCAAATTATCATAAATCTATAAATAAACCACAGATTTGAGCTTTAAAAAACTACTTTCTCGCCTGAAAAACTCATAAAAATACATTTTGTGACACAATAACAGTAGTATTATATTTCAACTGTATGCTTCTAATGCCCTTGTAGCACGCGCGAGTGAAAATACTCTGTCCACCAATCACCGTTCTGCTGTGAGTCTAGCTCCACCTTTTAGTACCCTTTCACTGTGCTAGGTACCCCAACGGAAGGGTACCCAAAAAGTGGTACGGTACGATTCGGCTTTTTAGTACCATTCACAACTTTTGACAGTGGAAACGCAAAAAATTTGCTTACCGAACTGTACCGTACCATACCACTCAGTGGAAACGAGCCACAATTCTGAAATCTTCTCCATCATTCTGACTGTCTCCTTGCATTTATCACATACAAATCCTATATTGCCATCGGAAAAGGCTATACTATGTAGCAAATGCAACATTTAATAATATACATAAAATGTATTTAAGGGGGGCCAGAGGACCAATTTAACTCAAAGGGAATGATTCATTGATTTGCAATGAATCTGATCCGAATCACTATTGAACCGAGCAAATGACTTTCAGAATTTGAACGGGCCATAATTATAACCTTTGCAAGGATGTAAATACCCGATCGATAGTGAAACACTATGTCTTAGCAAGGTAACTTTAGATCGAACAGTACAAGACATTAAATGTGCAAACACAAGGCAATTTATCTTTTCAAATATAAGCAAGGCTTTATTAGCTATTCTAAACACATAAAACTAGGTCTAACATTCACACATTCATACATTCGCGGAAAGAGAAAGAGAGGGAAGGAAATGAGTTTTCAGAGATGCACTTTGTAAGACAACATGACCTGAAAGCACCATCAAGCGTTAATTTAAACCTTCGTTTCTTAGAGAGGTTATTCCATTTACATTAAAGCACCAGTTAAGAGTCTGGAGTACTTGCTTGTCTCTGCGTGGCTTAGGGAGTCCCTTTGTCGTGTTGCGTCGAAGGGATTTCCCGGACGGGTCCGTTGCGTGGTTGTCTTCTCGTGTGCCTGGATGGAAGTCTCTGAGCTGCCGGTCACGTGGGTGTTAGCAGGCAAATGAAAGTCTTTTACACTTCGAAGCGCGTTGCAGGAAAGATGTTTAAAAACGAAACTTTGCAGCAAACTTAACTTTGAAACGAGACTTTACGAAAAAAAAATAAAGGAAAAAAATGAAGATGAGACGAGTCAGATGGCTTGAATGAGCTGTCTTAACCCCGATCTTGATGGGTTATTTTGTATAATTGGTCTATTCGATGTAGAAGCATGCAAACACGCTCTTTGTTGCTTTCAGAGAGAAGCACGAACAGGAACACTCTCTTGCTGTTTAAAGAGAGAGGCGCAAGCTTAAGGATTACCTGAGCTGAACTGAACTGAACCCCGAACGAACATGAGGTCTCATTCCTTTGTTCGGATCTTTAACTTAAATTTTGGTCTAACCTCCCAGAAGAATTTTGACCAATGAGACAGTGGCATAATTTTAGGAGGTGGATCTACTTCTGCTTATCGTTATCTTGTGATCTGCCTGGATCTCCCGCACTTAGCAGAGAAACAAGAGAACACAGTTTAAACATTATTATAATCATACAAAGCATTTTACACAGATTTCAATCAAGCCATCTTTTGAATTAAGAGCGTACCATTCTTTTGAGACTAAACACGATGTTCTCATTCACACTTCTAATAGTAGTATAACACTTACAAGAGTTAATAGTTAACAACAATTACACGATTAATATGTGATACAAGCATAACAACACAACATGAATTGCAGAAAGCAATAAGAATTATGATGTTTGATTATAAGTCCAAGAATTGTTCGGTGGTGAGTTTATGATTTTATGGGTGAGATCTCAGAGAGATCTCAACAGTGAGGTCATTGTGTGTTCACAGAGTCAGGCAAAGTTCTTGCTGATAACTGAGTTTAGCAACAGATCTGTGTAACATCTTTTTCAAGGGATCAAAGAGTCTTTGTGGTCAGACCTCAGATTTGTCTTGGTAAAACATTAACATATTGACAGTACTTCCTGTTTAGTGTCCATCTTTAGGGCCTGCAGCCATAAAGAAAAACTTCTCTGAGGAGGTTTTATTGTCCCCAAAGCAGACAATTTGGCGCCATTCCGTCTCTCTGGAATGCGAGCTCCAGTCTCTCTGGAGTGCTGGATCACATTTGAATTTATCCCATGAGAGATGAATTTGATTAAGTTGTGTTTGATTCGCCTAAATTCTCTACACTACACAGGTGACAATAACAGGACAAGACATTACTCACCGTGTTTGTTGATTGATTCTTACTCACCGCGTTTGTTGACTGGTATTACTCACCGGGCTTTTTCTGAATTCAAAGGCGCGGGCACGCGAGAGAAAATTAATAAATAAATGAGTGCGCGGGTGGTGTGTTAACAGGCTAGCGAGTTACTAGTGTGTTGTAATAACAATACTGGAAGCTGTGTAAGGTTAATCTGAAATGTTGGGTAAAATGTATTTAATAGTATAAACGACTAAAATGATGGTTAAAAACAGAAAGAAATACAAAGCTAATATGAGGTTTAAACAGAGCGTATAGCCTTGGAGCAAACAAACACAGCACAGCAGGCAGTGAGGCAGACAGAAGCAAACGATCAGCAATCAGCAGGATTAAGACCACAAAACAGACACTCTTTTCCTTGCAAAGCATTTAGATGCACTTTAGAACCGTTTGTTGCCAAAATCCAATGAGAAATCCTCCATTGCAAATCTCCAAATCTTTTCTCAATTGGCTTTGTGCACAGCTGCACTACTTCCTGAACTTAAGCCAGCTCCTTTGTTTCCTGTCTGCCATTATTAGACAAATTGATTAGCTCAGGTGTGCCTGACCTCAGTAGTCTGCAACAATAATCAGGCACACCTGAATTAATCAAGCTTGGCCAATAATGGCAGACAGAAAACAAAGGAGCTGGCTTAAGTTCAGAAAAGTAGTGCAGCTGTGCATAAAGCCAATTGGCTTCTTAAACAATGTCCTCCAACTTCCTTTTGGAGAAGTCCCTATTTCAACAAAATTAGTCCAATTGGTTTCTGGATTTTCTTGCAGTGCTCTTAAAGGAGCATTTCACCCACTTCAACATTAATCTTTATTCAAAGTGGATCATATATGTAGGCTAGTCGAAATGTAAAATAATTTTTGAATTTGGTGCCCTCTTGACCGAGAAAAGACAGAAGGGTGCATTTGTATAAGACAACAGGGCGTGAGTGATAATGAAAGACAGAGACGCACTGACAGGTCTCGTATCTCTCGCCCAAACACTACCGGTGTTTTTCTCTTCTCCGTAAATAAATCTTGTTGCAGAGCTACAGAAAGCAGTTTTCAGTGGTGAAAATCTCTTAGCTACTAAAACTTCTTTGTCGTTGTGGAGAGCGCAGTGCATGGTTGCTTAGCAACGTCAGACGCCACAGGAGAATTGGACCGAATTTTACTATTAATAATAAAAGATAAGCCAATGTGCATTAATGTAAATGTCAAGTAATTCTTTTTATAAAAATGATTTAAAGGCTTTACATCGAGAATTCGTTGATCATTTAAACCTTCCTTCTGCTCTCTTGATGTTCTTTCTCTTCAAATCAAACAAACTTTTGATTTGGTTTGAACATGTTTGGTGTCTTTTCTGAACAAATGCTTGAGCACAGGGACTATCCCTGATATACTAAAACAAGGGACTGTTACACCTCTTTCCAAGAAACCTTCACTTGATGATAGGGATTTTAACTTTTTTTTCTATTTTGACCCTTCCTTTTATTACAAAAGCATTGGAGAAAACTGTTCTGAATCCACTCCAGTTTTTTCTTAGCTCAAATCAAATTCTGGTTTTAAGCCTCTGCACAGCACTGAGTCTGATTATTATTAATGGTTTCTAATGATATACTGTTAGTGACTGACACTGGTGACTCTGTGATCCTAATACTGTTGTACTTAACCTCGGCCTTTGATACAGTTGACCATAAAACTCTTATCTCGACTAGAATATTTTGTGGGCATTCAGGGAACTGTACTCAGTTGGTTTAGTTAGATTGTATCTAACAAATTGAAGTTTCTCTGTCAAACTGGGTAATTTTTACTCCTCGCTAGTCCAACTCTTCTTGTAGTGCCACAGGGGTCTATTCTCGTACCCGTTCTTTGTTCCATATATTTACTTCCTCTGGGCTCCGTTTTTTAGAAAACATGGTGTATCATTTCACTGCTATGCAGATGATACATACATTTTTTGACTCTGAAATGCAACAAGGATACTGCTCTGAAATCTCTTTTTGCATTCCTAGAAGAAGTAAAAATGTGGTTTTCTCACAATTTCTTAATTTTGAATGAATCCAAAACCAAGGTCATAGTCTTTGGCCCCCATGCCAACCATAATAGCAGTAACATTGATCTGGATTATGGATTATCTAACTTCATCCTGCATTAAGAATTTAGGTGTTCTCTGGAATCAGAACCTCAAATTTGAAAACCGAATAAATGCAGTGATTAGTTCTTGTTTTTTTTTCCAGCTACGTCTTCTCTCGAAGATCAAATCCTCTCTCTCTGAGAAAACCTTAGAAATTGCTGTCCATGCGCTCATTACATCGCGATTGGATTATTGCAACTCTCTTTACTATGGCATACCCAAACACTCTATTTCTCGTCTCTAATTAGTACAGAATGCTGCGGCAAAGTTCCTCAAAAGAAAATGTAAATTTGATCGTTGTTTCACCTATCTTAAAATCACTGCATTGGCTACCTGTGCATTTTAGAATTGAGTTTAAAATTCTTCTCTTTGTTTTTAAATCCGTAAATAGTTGTACAATTTTTTTTTTTCTTTAGCTTTTAATTCATTGTGATATTTTGTCATGAATGTGTGGTTTGTCCTATTGCTGGGTGGTATAACGGTTCATACCGAAAACCGGTGTAGCTATATTTTTGTTATGATTTAAATTTTTGATATACCACCATACCGATGTATTTAATTCGCTGTGCCGCACAACACTGTTTTTAGACGGACCCTTTACAATGTTGCACTTCTAAGCAGCGACTCCGAGGAGAGGCCGAGGGTATACAGCAGTGATCTGGTGTTACGTTACAGGGAAGATGGATGCTGCAGAACTATGGCATTATTTTCCTGTCAAATGTCGAAAGCGCACTATTGTAGCGCCAAAGTACATTAATATAATGTGTGAGCGCGAATCTCTGTTCGCCCGTGGAATATAATGTGTCTCCTCTTCCCCAGATAACAATTTTAGGTTATAAGAACGTTTTCATAACATTTCCATTAAGTTATAAAAACTTTATTTCTGAATGTTCTAGGAACATTCAAAACGTCCAGTTGTATTAAAGTTTTTTGCTTGGCTATAAGAACATCATTAGAACATTCAAATCTCCCCTTATATAAACGTTGTATTTTAACGTTATTTCCTGGTTATAGGAATGTTATTAGAATGTTTAGAAATAACTATTTTAGGTTATACTGGGCACTATTCTATTCTACAATATTCTCTATTGACTGAAGAATAGACCATCCTAAGTAAATATATTGCATTAATTAATTAATTAAATAACTCTCTCAACCAGTAGAAAATGCTTTGAACCACTGATTATGCATTAAAAAAATATAATAAAAAAACTTAAAAAAAAATCATAAACCGGAAAACTGGCTTAATTTTGGAAAAAAAAAAAAAATCAAACGTGATTTACATTTTTAGTCAAACCGCCCAGCACTAGTTTGTCCTTATTTATCTTGTCTATTGTTCAGCACTTTGGTCAGCCCTGTTTGCTGTTTTTAAATGTGCTATTTAAATAAATACAAACATGAAACCCGGTGAGGCGCGAGAACAGGAAAGGCATGGCTTTCTCATACTGAGACTTATAAACTCAAGGTGATATCAGTTTAACTTGCAATAGAAAGATCAGGACAGGTTTGTGGCATTTACCTTAGTTAAAAAAAATTCACACTAATACACTTCTATATACTATAATATAGGAATTCTAAATTAAACATTTAAATAAATTTGTAATCCTAGAAATGCATCACAGATTTTTGACATCACATCTGTCCAATCAAATGCTCTCTAGAATCTAAAGTGGTGTTGACATGTCATGGAGCAATATGGGTTGGAGATGTGTTCGGTTGCTCAAATGCTTGAGTTTTATTCTATTTTCCAACTGTATGTTGAATAAGAATGACAGCTTGAATTTATTTACACCTCTACTATTGAATCCAACGTATCATCTTTCACTTCCATGGTGCTGTTAAATACGAATTTTAGTCTGTGAGGTAAACTAAATGCTATTGGCTACTTGAAAAGGGGGGAGGAGGCATTCAATGTCCTGCCTTAGCTTCCTGTTTCAGTGAAAATTACGTCAACGCATCATACAAGGCTGTGCGTTCCAAGGCACTTCAGTGGGCTTTAAATATGATTTCTGCCTCATTCTGTGATCAAGTCACGTCAGATCACAAAAGAAAGTTATTTCAAACACTCGACTGACGATGTGAGTTTGGAGTAAAAATGTAAAAGTTTTCTTTTTGATTGTCAACAGGTTTGTAGTTGCTTCTCATTACAAGTTTGGAAAGATAAGTTACTCAAACTCAGCTTACTGAGATGAGCAGCATTTACTGTGAAATTTAAACCGATCGAGCCGCTCTGATCACAGAGCGTACATCACCATGAAACAATCATATATTTAAAATGCATATACCCCGGCTTTTGCCATCACTTTGACTGCAGCCCTAAATTAACCTCACACAAACAAGCATACAACAATCTCTCACTTCACACAAACAAGTGGCTGTCTCACATACAAAACTGTATTGCATGCATGTATTCATCGCACAGACTGATATATATATGTACAGCCGAGTATAGGTAAAAATGATGCAACAATTTCACAAATGCTATTCTCCAAATGAAACTACTTAAAACAGCCTGTCATACTGCTATCATCTCTGCTGCCCATAGATTGAGTATTAATAATGCTGTGTGTTAGTGTCATGAATCATGATGATGCGGTTACGTCAGATACAAAGTCTTTAAAGAGCCCCTATCATAGCATTTGAAATGTTCCTATTTTTGTTTTAGGAGTTCCCAAAAACAGTTTAACTTGCATGCAAGGATAAACACTTTATTTGTCTTATAATATGCATTTATTTTTAACTGATTTGCTCAATGACTCCCAAATGATTCGTTCGACGATTCATTTTCACTCCTTTGAGTGACACGAATCTGTGGCGTTTGGTCAAATGACCCAGTCAGTTGTTATTGGTAAACCGTAGGCAGAGACTGTCGGCAACGCCCATAAACAGCATTGTCAAGCTTGTCAAGTGTTGAAAATTGTATATAGTGTTTGAGCAAACGTGTCAGAAAAAGTGCACTTTCCACACGGTCCCTTACTCGCGTCTCCGTCAAGAGCAAGCTTTCTCATTGCGGGGGCTTTTGAGGGGCAGTGCTTATTATATAGAACAAAGTCATATTTGGCTAAGTCGTTTAGGAGGTAATTACCATTTTTCAATGAATGTCCGGTGAATATCAAAAACAAAACTAACTTTACCCTGCTTAGAAGCTGCGCGGAGTGTACACAACACACACAACACAATATAACTATATTGTGCATACTACAGAAAACATAACAGCAAACATTATTAATATTACTTACAGATTGTGATTCGGAGGAGGTCGAACCTGATCCATATACACTGGATACTGAGCCCTCCTTCAGGAACAACCGGCTTGCGAATGATTCGTCATTAAAATGATGAGAACACAAGGTTCGGGCTATACTGTTGTGGTATCGTTGCAAATATGAACTCTGACCACTGATTCTTCACATGCTCGTCCTTGGACAATGGAAACAAGTGGCTGAACTGTCTTTGCAATGTAGAACACAGCGTCTTCTCGACATGATGCGATTCAGCTGAAGTATTTGAATGTGTTCTAGACGTCACTTCAAGTCTGCGCGCACAGTTGTTGGGAGCAGCCAATGACCTATCTACGTCACGATGTAACAGCTAATGACTCGTTTCAAAAACAATTCATTTCATAGACTCAGAGTCGACTCTCACTTTTGAAAGACAATAACTTTATATATGGTGCACATTCAGATATAAATCTTTGCAGGATGTTTTCATTCCCTTAGAGCTATATTCCACACCACATGAACAGTCATTTTCAAAAATCCATGATAGGTGCTCTTTAATGGTATAATGGTGTCTGTGTGTGTCAGATAGGTGAGGCTGATGTGGATGTATGTCCGTCAGATGAGGAGCCCGCAGAAGGAATCAATGACAGACAACAAGGAGCTCCAATGGGGAAAGATGCTGTGAAGGTGTGTAGAACCTTGCTACATTAGCATCATCATCCACATATATAAAACGTACAACCGTGACTTTTTTTGTGAGAGTTTTGTGAAATACTCTGTTGAGATCATTTGAGTGCATTTTAACTTAATATTGATTCTTTTCATTTTTCAATTCTGTTTTCTGTTTAATGTTCTTTATTGTAGAATGAGAAGTCAAAGAAAAAGAAGAAAAAGTCACCTGCTGAGAATGGAAAGGTTGGATTTTTTTTAATTTATTTATTTATTTATTTTTAACTTCCCAAAAAATGGAAACATCCTCCCACTTTCAAAAGTAACAGTCTGTATCTGGTGTGGCTGCCAGCTGTTTAAATTACTACAGTGCATCTCATCCTCATGGCCTGCACAAGATTTACCAACTCTTGCTGTTAGATTTTACTCCACGCTTCCACTAAGGCATTTACGATTTCTTTAACACACTGGGGTAATGTAAGAAAATATTGATACACATTAATATTGCAATATTATATTTGGCGATACTGTATCGATTCTCCAAAAAAATTGTATCAATATTTATTTGTTTACATTTATTTATTTGTTTACATCCAAGATTCCTGTCAGTGGCTTTATGTTTGGTTTAAACCTGATCGCTACATGGCAGTGTTATCTCAGAATGTTAACTGACATGGGAAAGCACAAAAGTGCATCACTAGCATATGCAGACCCAGCTAACGAGATGATAGAATTATTCCAGCTCCTGCCAGAGTGAACAGAGTTGAAGTGTGGACTCATTTTGGCTTGCGCTATAAAGAAACCATTAAGGAAATCGACAAGTCATGTTTGCAAAATAAGCCATGCTAAAATCCTCTGGAAACACAATCTGAGAGCTTGCGTAACATCCAATTCCATCCTCGATGTTGAGAGTGGTGTTTCAATAGAATATGTAAATATTAGGGGTGTAACGATTCGTTTTAACAACGATTCAATTCGTATCACGATTCGTGGTTGTCGATACGATTCAAGGACGATATTGGTTAATTTAGAACGATACGATCCGAAACGATTCAGTCACTTGAAATCGATTCAGTAACTTTTTAGCCAAAAATTCAACCAGTGTGACTGAAATAAATACCTGAAATAATTTATTTATTATTAGGTTATAAATATTATTAACCTGATTAATTTAGAATTTCTCAAAAATTTCCAAACCCATATATTCCCGGAGTAAACATCTATGAACCTATTAATATTAATGATTTTTAAGTTTGAACATGCAATACAGATACAGATTTAAAGTGTACCTATTATGGCATTTAAAATGTTCCTAATATTGTTCTGGGAGTCCCCAACAACAATTTTACAAGCATGCAATGACAAAAAACACTTTTGTTGTCTTATAATATGCATTTATTTTTACCTGAATTGCCCACCGACTCCCATTTGAATCGTTTTAGCGAGTCCTTTGTCCAAGACCCGCCTTTGCGTGACGCTAATCTGCGCTGATTGGTCAGATGACCTAGTGAGTTGTGATTGGTATTCTCTGTGCAGAAAAACGGAACTCCTATTACCTTAAATGGGTTCTCAACTCTGGTCCTCGCAACCCACTGCTCTGCATATTGATCCTCAGCTCGTTAGGATAGAGCCGGCTCGCGAATCCATACTTTATAGCGTTTAGGTTTGTGAAGCAATCATCTTCAAAATGACGCGAACACAGAACAAGGTTTGGGCTATACTTGTGTGGTATAGCAGTACTTGTATATATGAACTGCAGCCACTTAGTCTTCAAATACTCCTCACTTGGCAGGTTAAAAAAGTTCGCTTTTGCGTCGCACTTCAAAACACAGCGTCTCGTCGACATGATTGTTTTCCGAAGCCCAGATCTCGAAAAACGACAGTCCAAAAAGGTGCGGTGGGTCCAAACCTCCATGCTCTCAGACCTCCCTGGCCAGCCCAGGCAGGGTGGCCCGTCCTGGGCCAGTTTCAGATTTGCCCGCCACCCCTGGAGCTCCGGTTTTCCCTAGCGTCTCCGAGCGCAATAAGTGGGCGTTTCTTATTCAAATAACTTGTCAAGTTGACGTCAACTAGACAAAGGGAAAGCATCGTTTTTCGAACGATTCATATCAGCGACTCAGAGTCGACTCTTGTTTTTGAGAGACAATAACTTTGTATACGATGAACTTTCATGTTTAAAACTTTGCAGGATGTTTTCGTTCACTTAGATCTATGTTAAATACTACATGAAGGGCAATTTTCAAAAACCCAAAATAGGTAAGTTTAACTACTGTGACTTGAAAAAATAGCTTAGAATTAAATAAAACCCCTTTTCCTAGAGTAGAACACATTCTTCTTTTCAATGAATGATGCATTCTTTATAAATACTTGCATACATCATTCTTTTATTCTTTCAAGACAAATTTATTTGTATGAATTAAATATGATTAATCCTTATTAAAATTAACAAACAATGAATGCTTTTTTCTTTTTCTTTTGTCGCTTGAATATTAAGGACACAGACTGCATTAGGTTTATTGCCACCGTCACATCATGTCCAATGACATATGTGGATACAATTGCACTGATGCACATCCGATACACTCACAACTGTTTAATTAATACCTAACCGACATAGTTTACAGTACATGAATAACGTTACTCTCCAAAATGGACATTTAGACAATGTTGTGTGTATTTGTGCATTCAGACACGAAAGAGAGCTCAATTCATTATACTCGCGCGAGCTGAATAGGCGTCTATGTGCATTGTTGGACGTTTGGGTCGGTCGGGTGTGAGCGCACAGAAATCCTTTTTTGCATCGTCACTCTTATTCAGATCTGCCATACTCTACTACTCATTCTGCCAGACGTTGACATATTTTAACGTATTATGAGACCGCTGGGTAGATCAGCACGTTACAGTATGTGTGCATCTAAGTTACCACACGCAGGACAGTTCTGACTGAATCGCTTCCCAGATTGACGCGCTGCTGCTGGTGCGTGGCGATAACGTCACAGATAGGCAGACTGAATCGAGCAACGTTTAACGCCTGTGTCATTAAAACTAAAGTTCAAAGAAAAAAAATCCTTATAAAGTCCGACGTGCTTAAATTCAATGCTTTATTTCCTAGTATCGATACAATCGATTAATTAACTTTTAAAACGATTTTAGATCGATATATGCAGATCTTAGATCGACTAGCAGAGCGCAGATCGATGTAGTTGGATCATAGGAATATAAATCGATACATCGATGTAGTAGATAAATTGTTACACCCCAAGTAAATATGTACTTGTGAACTTTTTCTTCCACAGTAGAGAAGCAACAGACCAGGGGCCGTATTCACAAAGAATTTTATCTTACCACTAGGAGTACTCCTAAATCGCACTAAAATATTTTAGCTAGGAGTTTTCTCTTAAAAGTTATTCACAACGCCTTTCAGACCTACTCTTAGTAAGGAAAAATGACAACTCCTAAACTAAGAGTGAGTCTTCGTTGCTATGGATGACGTCAGTTCTCATGCACGAGCTTCCTCATCATGATCACGGTGATTGGTTGTTAGATGACAGGGCCATCATGCGTAACATTACACAGCAACAAATCATGGAATTACGACATCTAATATGTCTGTGTCCTACACAACATAATAATAAATGAAAAAAAGTAATGTCATCGAAAATGACATGTTTGTGCAGACCCCAGTGAAGAAATTCTAAAAAGGCAGAGAGAGAAAAGTCATGAATTAAATTATTCAAGGTAGCCTAAGGGCATGCAGTGTTCACATATCACGTCTTTTGCGCGCTCAAGTTCGTTATATTAAATGTAGGCGCGGGGTATAGGCGCCCGTTTTTTCAAGCGCGTCCATATGGAGCGCACCGTAGGTCACGTGACAAGAACCAACCGGAGCGCAACCACCGGGAGAGCTAATACAATAATGAAAACCTTCATTTGCCAAATAATGAAAAACGACACTTGCATTAACACTTGCTTGGTTAATTGACATTCAGCCGAACTAGACTATTTAAAGCAAGGAAACGTTGCTCCTATTGTTATGTAATAGTTGAATGACGGTGGATTATGAACTCGCCAAAATGGAAAGAAAGCCCAACTGGACGCAGGACCTGCTGCTGGCCCAGTTGGTGATAGAAAAAAAACATAATAAAAGTGAAAATCGGCACTGGGATATCAAGCAAAACTAAGCATGAGACATGGGAGAGGATTTGTTTGCAGATGAATGCAGCATTCCCGCTTGTGTCGCGGACCTCGGACGACTGCGAGAGGCGCTGGTGTCGCTACAATCCTTTGTGAATAGGTGTTAGTGAGTTAGGAGTCCTCTCGACTTCTTTTAAGCTGTCCCAGACTTAGGTGCTACTTTTAGGGCTAAAATGCTTTGTGAATTACTCTTAGCGGAAAAAAAATAGGAGTCCTAAAGTTAGGAGTGACACGCCCATTATTTTTAGGAGTAGCTCCTAAATTCGCCAGTTAGGAGCTACTTTTAACCTTAAAATTCTTTGTGAATACGGCCCCAGGAAACGTTGAGGTATCTTTCACGCAGAAGTTCTTTATTGCATCGCTGTAGTCATCTCAAGAATCGTCTGACTAAACTAAAATACAGAACTATACTTACACATTTCAAGGGGGGAGGAATTACATAGAGCAGGGCTCCAGACTAACTTTTTTTTTACTAGGAGCGCTGTTGCCCCTGACTGAAAATTTTAGGAGCGCAAGCAGAAAATTTAGGGGCACACCTTAAATTAGCTTGCAATGCAATTATTCAAATCCAGACTCAAAAAAATAAATAATGTATATTAAGGAGTGAAACTAGCCAAAAAAAAGTGTAAAGTGTTTAGGTGTATTTGGGGTCCTTGAGATGTTCTGACGTGCCCTGACATCTGTTCTTTTTTCAGTTGCTTATAAACATATTAATGGCACAGTTGAAATTACACTATATTTAGCACAAACAGGGCAACCATAATATGTGAGCAACATGAACATGTTTGTATTTTTTAGAGAATAATGTTTATGCGTGGTTATTGAAAAAAAAAAAAAGAAAGTTTCTGAAATAAGGCCACAAAACAAACACTAAATATGCGTCCACAAGACTTTTGACTGATTGATGTTGTTGCCTAGGGTTTTTTCTTCACAATGATCTGAAAATCATCCTTCACATAATGAATTATGTGAATTGGGTTATATTGTGTGAATTATTATGTGAATTATGTATATTGGGTTATATATATATATATATATATAATCCAGTGAAATTTTTTAATGCACAAGGATTCTGACAACAGCCAATGCTCCACACGGAGGTCGGATATCACCATCATCCGACCATCTGAATAGAGTGTTCAGATGCACTCTATAATTTCAGAGTGCATCTAAAATTATATGAAGAAACAGAAAAAAACAGAGACTAAGACCAGAAGAACTGCGGCAACGTTTCCAAAGATGCTTGAAAAAACCTGCAAAACTAAAAACTATGTGAAAAACCTGGACAAAAGCTGTTTTAAACGTAAAGGGTACTAAACACCTATTGATTTGATTTAGTTAACTGTTAAAAGTTAATAACAGTTAATAATAGTTAACTAATAAAAATGAATTGATAAATAAAATCTATTTATGATTGACATTATTTTTGAAAACATTCTCATTTACAGCATTTTTACACAAGTGCCTTAAACTTTTTCACAGTACTGTAGCTTTGCAGGCAGGCAGGCACTACCTTCGAGACGTTGCCGCAGTTCTTCTGGTCTTAGTCTCTGTTTTTTCTGTTTCTTCATATAATTTCAGATGCACTCGATGATGGTGAGATCCGACCTCCGTGTGGAGCATTGGCTGTTGTCAGAATCCTTGTGCATTCAAAAATTTCACTGGATTATTACAATTAATGGCACAATTAATGTCTGGAAATGTAAACTGATATTTCCTAATGAGACACTACTACAAAATATATAAATAACTGGCTTAAAACCATTTCTTTGAGGTGAAATTACTAGTGTGCCTAAGACTTCTGCACAGTACTGTATATATCTCAAAATATAAATGAAAGTCAAAAATCCATTTTTAGTAATACCTGGAAACAAATCCTGGTAAAATAGGTTATATGGGCAATTGTGTAGAATTGGTTCAAAGTTAGAGTTGGTAACGGCTTGAAAAGAAGATTATTTTTCCATATAAAGTATTTTTTTTAAAGTTGGCCATTTACATTTATAATACATATTTCAAAGTTAAGGATTCATTATTTTGATATGTGCATTGCATCAGCTTGCATTGGATAACAGTTGATTTGTTTATTTTTGACAAAACAAGCAGAAGCTGTCTTAACCCCCTGAGGACCAAAAACGCGTCCTCAAAATTCTCTTCTTTTAATTGAAATAATTTATATAAAAAAGCAACTATTCTCAGTTGATGTAATCTGTATGAAAAGAGAGAGATGTCAGTCTTTTTCCTTTCACCTAATTATATTATATGATGTGCTAATGTGACCCCGCCCACTGTGAGCGCATGCTATTCAAACTCTAATGTTGAGGCAAGCCATGAAAACGCCCATATATCAGCTCGATAAAACATCCAGTTTATCACAAATCTAACTTTACCTCGTGTTGCTGCGCTGTGAGGAATAATACTGTCATCCTGGAGAAGTTATCTCAGTTACCTGTTTCATTTCGAGGAGCACACAGATGCAGCTGATGTAAGTCATTTATTCTTAAGTGCTTTGTTCTAAACGCGTTATTGAATAGCGTCTGTAAACGGCACAAAGACTGTTAAAATATGAAATGCTCGCACAGACAGACAGACGCGCGCTGGGCGTTCATTCACTTTCGCTCCTACATTACTGTACGTTCACACCGCCGCCGACTTGAGCTTCCAAAGCAGCCGGAAGTCATTCATTTTCAATGGAAGCTGGCTTCTCTCAGCTGCAAGGAGCGTCAAATTCCTCGGCTTCGCGTTTTGGGCGTTTTGAGCGTTTTGAGCGTCAATCTGAAAGTTGAAAGAAGCTCAACTTTATGGTAATGAGCTATGACGCGGTTCAGCGGCAAGCAGCGGCAAACGCCAGCAACCAATCGGAATAAAGACGTCCTTCACTCTGGCTAATTCCGGAGACACATACGATGTGAACTTTCGTTCCTACCTAAACATTAGTTCCGAGAAAATGGAGGAGAAGCTGAAAATCTCAGAGTCCGACGTCTTCTCCCCAAATGCAGTAAAGCAGCACCAAACACAACTTCACGATTTTCCATAATGATCCAGTGATAAACATTTGAGAATGAGCGCAACTTTTATTTGAAATATTTACAAACGCTCGCTAATAATAGTTAATTATTAATTTTCCCCGACGGTTATAAAGCGGTTATAAAAATGCTGTCATTATAAAAGTTTTATTCAATGTATTGCTTGTTTTCTCGTTTTATTACATTTCATATTGTGACACTTCTCTTCTCCCTGCAACATCAAAGAGTTCAAAGCGTCAACGAGCTTCCCCGTGCTTTTTGACAAGCGTCCTTGACAGAGCGGCCAGAGCTTCTTTGACGCTCAAGTCGGCGGCGGTATGAACGTACGGTTAGTGTGGCTGTGTAAATGTGCAGAATAATTAAAGCTCAAACACAACCAAGCATCTAAAAAAAGGGTTCTTTATTTTCGACTGCGGATGAGAAGGACGCAGCGTTAATGTTTATAGTTTCCACTTGTGGTCAGGAATATTATATGACAAAAAAACTTATTTGATGAATTACAATAGAAAAATATCAAACATAAAACCTTCCAAACGAAACTCGCCACTTACAGAGTGAGTTACAATGTTCTACAAATGTACAAAGAAACAACTCAAAATAAAAAAAGCAGTTACACTTTGGGGGTTTTCCCTTTCACTTTCCCGTAAACTAGTAATGTAGATTGGTGTTAGTTTCTACCGTGCCTCAGCTCACGCGTTCACCGCAGGTCTATTCTAAAAAAAACTGTGTGTTTCTTCGAGAGAGGTCCAACTACTTAGGCGCACCAGGGCGCCCTCTAGGGATAAGAAGCATGACTACAGGCTATTTTTGCCCTGGTTACACTCTCCCCTGCCATAAGTCAACGTCCACGTGGACTTCCCCTTTAACCCCCTGGGGTCTGAGGTGTGTTTGGGGCCCTTGAGAAGTTTTGACATGCCCTGACATTTTTGCTTATTTCAGCTACTTACAACATACCATTGGCCAACATATAATTATGCTATATTCAGCACAAACACTGCTACAATAATACATGAGCAAAATAGATGTACATGTTTGCATTTTATAGAAAAAAAATATTATGCGTGGTAAGTTAGTTTTAGGAAAAAAATTGTCACTGCAATAAGGCCATTTAACAAATACTGAACAGTTGTTCACAAGACTTTTGACTCACCATTCTTGTAGGCTAGAATTTTTACTACAAAATGATGTGAAAATCATTCCGACCACACTTTCACAAACCACAATATAACAATTTAAATATTGCAAGTCAGTTTTTGTCAGCACTGCTGTATGCGTGGGAGTGTTAATGGCCATGAATATTAAGTGAGATTTACACCAGGGGAGACAAAAGACACTCCCCCAGCGGCTAATGGCCCATCAAGCTGCTGTGAGGCAGCCTGAACTAAGAATGAGAGGAGATTCAAAGGTTATGTTTTCTGTTTTATTGTAATTCCTCCATGTGGAGGAACTAAATATTGTGCCTCACAAGACCAGAGTGCTACATACATAAACATAGTACAGGTGAAAAGTTTGGACACATTCCTATTTTTAATATTTAAAAAAAATAAAAATAATAATAAATTAAGAGTAACACAGTCACACATTTTTATGCCACTCTTGAATACAGTTCCTTTTCAACTGAAGACATAAGTGAACATCACATGCCTGGCATTTCCATGGTGTTAATTGCGTTTTACCACGCACTGCTTTGCAATGAACACATGTCCGGCGACCAAGTGTGGCAACATTCCTTTCATCTGATGTCAGCTCAGCTCCTGGAACTGGTACATGGTCACTATTGGTCCGTTTTGGTGCAGTTTTCTGTGACACACCACAGAGCTCTGTGATCAGTTGCTCCATAAACTCTTTATGTGACATGTTACCATGTAGCTCTTTGTGCACAATGAAAGAGTTGGTGGAAGCAATGTCCAAGAAGTGTAGAAAAATCTTTCTGTACCACTTCATTGTTTTGTGTTGTGCAGTGTAGTACTGTAACAGCTGATCAGACAGGTCAACACCACCCATGTTCTGATTGTATGCAGTCACAGGTGCAGGACATGGAAATGTCTTTGTCCTCCATGTATCTTGTGTTTTCACCCTCCTCTGCACAGTGTCTCCCGTATAAGCAGGATGGATGGTAGAACAGACAGATACCTCTCGTGTGTCCATCCACTTCACAAAAACAAGAGGTCCATCCCGAATCCACCTGATGGATCCTCTGGCGGATTTTTTAGAGAGTGAATTAGCTGCATTCTGAGGGCAGTCCTTCCTGTTGTCCCTGTAAGTCCCACATGCACCAAACTTCATTGCAAACAAGTCTTTTAGGAGCTTTGGGCTTGTGTAGAAATTGTCCATGTACACATGGTACCCAGAACCCAAAAATGAGTGGTCCAAAAGAGATGTTACAGCATCGTATGACTGTCCATGACCTGTGGGAATGTTGTTCTTTCCGGTGTACACAGAAAAGTCCACCGTGTATCCATTCGATGAGTCTGCAAGAACAAACAGCTTGAAACCCCACCTGGTTGGCTTGGCTTTCATGTATTGTGTCATACCGGTGTGTGCTTTGCATGCCACCATCCGTTCATCCACAGCTAAGTTTCTTTTAGGATGATAGATGGATTTACAAGCATGACGAATGGAGTCCATGAGAGGTTTGACCCTGAAAAGACGGTCATGTTCAGCTGTGCCCCTCTTTGTCATTCTCTTTATCTGCATCTGGGTGACTCATGTGCACATTCCATGAAATGGTGCGGTATCTGTCCCTGGACATAACTGTGGCTGGAAAGGGTACGGAGAAAACACTGCTTTGTAAAACAACATGCCCAATGTAGCGGTACATTTCACTGACGCCGACATCTACCCATTTGTATTTGCAGCCTTTTGCAGTTGCCTTGGCAGCTTGGGCATTGGTGTTGTGGCACAGAGTTGACACAGCACTTTCTGAAAAAAACTGTTTGAATAGACTTATGGGCGAATGCGAGTCTACAGCACTCAGTTGCGGTCCAGTTTCCCGTGCGGGCAGGAATCGCAGTGTCTGTGGAGCCAAGTCAACATCAGTCTCTGTTTTCCATGACAGCGTGGACTGCCTGTTGCTTTCCTTGTTTGCCTTGGCTCTCTTCGGGACAGGTGCTTGGACATGCTCATTGTCACATCTGTTATAAAAAAGAAGAAAGAAGTTATAAAAAAGAAGAAAGTGTGAGCATGTTGATAACACAATCAAATAAACTGTATTATCATTATCAATCACTAATGGCCATTGATAAAAAAGAAGTTTTTTGTAGTTTCACTCAAGAATATGAACTTTTAAATTATGATGCTGTAAACACAAAAAGGCTACATTTCATCTGTAAAATATTACATCTATAAACATACCCAATATTATTCTCGATCGCACCGAGAACTAAACGACACCTGCGTGTCCCTCTGCGTGGTGCTGGCGAAGGAGAACGGGATGCTGAGATATTCCTGAGAAATTAAAATAAAATAAACTGTTAGCATTATCCAAAGTAAACTGATGGAAAAATAATGGTTATGGATAAAAAAAAGAAGTTTTTTTGTAGTTTCACTCAAGAATAGGAACTTTTACATTATGATGCTGTAAACACAAATAGGCTACATTTCATCTGTAAAATATTACATCTATAAACTTACTCAGTATGATTTTCGATCGCACTGAGATGTGAACTGCGTGTCCCTCTGCGAGCTGCTGGCGAAGGAGAGCATGATGCAGACACATTCCTGAATGAAAAATAAAAAAAAAACTGTTAGCATACATTAACCAAAGTAAACTGATGGACAATTAATGGGTATGGATGCACAATGTATGTCTGTTGATGGTCCATGGGACGGACAAATATATATTGATGGGCCATACATGAAATACTCAATGAATAGTTCGTGAATGACACATCACTACATTTCAAACATTTACACCTGTATTCACAAGGCCATGGTAGTGTCATAGGCTAACCGAACATTTATATATCTGTTGATGGGCCATATGGACGGAGAAATATTAATGGGCCGACGCGTCGCGTCACCGCGAGTAGGCTATCTGTTGATGGCCCGATTGCACGCATTTAGTGTGGATGGACCGTTTGCGAGCGCATTTCAAACATTTACACCTGTATTCACAAACATCTGTGCAAGGCAGACCGAAGTTATTTACGCATGATATAGTGTCTAGGGTAACCAAAGCTGAACATTTAATTATATAAATAGGCCTAGATATATTGTATTTAGACTTAATTACCGGAGCCTGAAATATATTTCTCTCAAACACATTAACATAAGCAGTTATTAGCAAACTAAATACATTACATATACATGAACATTTATATACAAAAAATGTGTTGTATTTAGACAGTAGGCTAGAGATCACATATTTTACCGGAGGCTGAAACATATTTCACGTAATCAGTAGGCTATATAACCTAAACATGTAGTTGTTAACAAAATACATAACGCATAGTATTTGATAATATAATAGCCTAATATACAAATTTGTTTAGAGAGTAACAGGCTATATCACATTCAAAACATATACACGAGCGTAGATGATGTGAGGCAATCTTTTCAAAATCTAGTCGGAAAATTCATATGAGCTCTATATGATCAGAAAATGAATTATACAACACTAAACAACTTACTCCGAAATGAAATCCTCGGCGGGGTCAACGCGTTCTTCAAAATGCAGCCGTTCGTCGTCCGAGTTGCAGGAATCTTCCTCAGAGGAAAAGGTGAATTCTTCCTCGCTGTCCAGGATCATCTGAAGGACCTCTTCGGCGGAGTAGCGTGCCATCCTCAAAATGCGATGAGCTATCAGTGAATCTGATGAAGAAACTTTGTGTTTTTATGCCACTGATCGGTGGGCGTATGCTTTGCATATCATTAGAACCCCCATTTTACCATGTGAAAAGCGCTGGGGGCGTGGTGGTCTCAGCTAATTAAAGATAATGAACTGAGAACGAAAAAACTGTGCCTCTCCTTGGTTTCAAACGGATTACATAAACTGGAAATATTTATTTTTTTAATAAATTACTTCATTTAAAAGAAGAGAACACAAGCTTTAAAAAGACATATGTCTCGTGTCTCTGTGACAAGTATTGAGTGAGTAACAGTGTATTTTTCGGACGCGTTTTAGAATGGACTTCACTAAAAGAGAGAACGCAGAACGTGCATCATGTTTATTATTGTTTATTTGGCGAAGAACACAACACTTTGTTTTTATTGTGAGGTTCTATTGTGAGGTTGTGCACTTTGTTTTTATAAAAAAAATACACACTTCACAGGATCGAATGATGTATAACACTTATATGTAAGATCAAAATCAACAGAGTAATTTGAGTCTTTTTTGCACTGATAAGGAAAAAAGTGTGCTTATATCGCGGGCGATATGGTCGACCCCAGGGGGTTAACCATCAACAACACCCCTCAGCTTTTCAGACGTGTACATTACCATGCCAGCCAAAACTTGAGACAAAACGTCTGGACTGAATGACACTTCTGGGACGCCCAAACTACATCTCTGAGCCGGGGTTGGATCCTTCACCACAGTATCAGGAGCTGAGCATGTTGGTACCACTTCTCCACTATCAATTTTCTCCTCTGACACAGTTCGTGGTTCTTCAACATCCTCGCATCGAGGCTCTATCGAACCCATTGTTTGCGAATCGGATTGCTCGTGACCTTCCTTCACTAAAGGCAAAGACTGCCCTTTTTCCGCTCGCCATGTCTCATCCACAACTACGCACTTATAGTCTAGAGGCATTAACGGTCCTTCATCCAGGGAGCTAGCACCTTCCTTCACCTGCCGTACCTTGCTACGCGGTGCTGGCACCGGGGTTGGTAATGGACAAGGTTGAATATTCGACCGATGTACTCTCCTCTGTACACCTCCACCGACAGGTTCCACTGCATACGTAGTTCCTTGAATGTCTTTCACGACATAAACCTCTGGCGCCCACGCGTCCTGAATTTTATTTCTCCCTGCAGGACGGTGCCTTAAGTACACTTGCTCCCCAACAGCAACATCAGGGCAATACACCTCACTCTCATGTCTGGTAGTCCGTTCCACTGCTTTTTTCTCTGCATACTCTCTCGCTCTAGCATGGGCTTCTTGGAGTCTCTCCCTGTGCACAGACAACCAGTTAGTTTCCGTGCCTTCCTCAGGCTCCCTTCCCAACAAAGCGTCGACTAGGAGGTGCGGTTGTGTCCCAAACAACATGTAATACGGGGAATATCCCGTGGAGGAGTGAGGCGTCGCGTTGTAGGCATACACCAATTCTGGCAGGTGTTCAGGCCACTTCCTCTTCTTTTCAGGTGGTAAAGAGCGCAGTAGGTCATGCAGCGTGCGATTAAATCGTTCGCATTGGGGGTTCCCTTGTGGGTGATACGGAATAGTTCTTGACTTCCGTACCCCGTAAAGCCTACATAGTTCTGCTATAACCGCGTTCTCAAAATTCCTCCCTTGATCGGAGTGCAGCCTCTGCGGTACTCCATACCTGAGGAACCACTCTTTCAAGAGGACCTTTGCGGTGGTATCAGCTTTCTGATCCCGGGTGGGGAAAGCCTGGCTGAACTTGGTGAAAACATCCGTCACCACCAGGACATTTTCTCGACCATCGGAGGCAGCCTCAAGAGTAGTGAAATCAACAGCTACCACTTCCAATGGACGGGAAGCCAGAAAAGGGGTCCAAGATGCCCGGATCTTCGGCTGAGGCATCTTTGCCAACACACAGCGTTGACAGTTTTTCACCCATTTGTCTACAGATTCGTGCATACCCGCCCAATAACACCTTTGCTTGAGCAAGCCCAATGTCCTCTCAATTCCTTGGTGTCCCATCTGGTCATGAACACTCCGTAGCACCGGCTCAACCAGGCAAACGGGAAGTAACAACTGCTGACACTCACCCAGGAACACATCATCTACTACCCGATACAATAATCCTCCATCCTCCTTAAGCTTGTCCCATTGTTTGAGCAATGATCGCACTTGCCGAGGCGAAGCCCGTCTCTCACGGGAAGAAGGCTTCCTACTCGCCTGCCAAAACCCTTTTAGGATACTCAGAAAAGGATCAGCATCCTGAAAACGACGGAGCTCCTCCTTCGTATACCCAGGTAACGTTGGAGTGTTTCCAAGGGCCGGATCCAAACTAGCTTCCTCTTCTCCCAGCTCCACTGAACCCAATTCAGCTGTTGCAAGGTCTGGTTCTACAGTAGTTCCCAACTGAAGCTCATTGCAAATGGCCACACAGCAATCATACTCCGCATCTTCTGTCACTATCTCTTCCTCTTCCATCTCTGGCCTCCGGGAGAGAGCATCAGCAGCTGTATTACAATGTCCCGGTCGATAGCGCTCTTCAAAATTGAACACAGCCAGCTGTGCCATCCAGCGCTGCTCCACCGCTCCCAGCTTAGCCGTATCCAGATGGCAGAGAGGGTTGTTGTCAGTGAGGATAGTGAAGCGAGATCCCAACAGATAACCTCTGAACTTTTCAACTACAGCCCACTTTAACGCCAGGAGCTCCAACTTCATGCTACTGTAGTTCCGGTCGTTGCGTTCGGCACCTCTCAATCTCCGACTAGCATATGCTATGACCTTCTTTTTCCCATCCTGGTACTGATACAAAACAGCGCCCAAACCCAAGCTACTGGCGTCTGTCTCCAGCATGAATGGAAGAGAGAAATCGGCATATCCCAACACTGGAGCGCAGGTCAGCTCCCTTTTCAGACGTTCAAATGCCTGTTGGCTCTCCAATGTCCATGAGTCCTGAAACAACTTATTGCACTGGGCCCCACTGCCTTTCTTGGTGCACTTATTCACAACATTGTGCAAAGGTCCCGCCACTTTGGAGAAATCTGCTATAAACCGGCGGTAGTAACTGCAAAACCCCAAAAAGGATCGCAATTCCTTCCCGGTGCGAGGTGTTGGCCACTTCTCTACTGAGCTGATCTTGTCGGGGTCAGGACCCACCCCTTGGGCCGAGACTCTGTGCCCCAAAAACCTCACCTCCGCTTGGAGAAAGTGGCATTTCTCCACTTTAATCTTCAACCCGGACTCCCTCAGTCGGCGAAGCACTGTTTCAAGTCTGGACAGGTGAGTTTCAAAAGTACTTGAATAGACAAGAAGGTCATCCAAGTAGACAAGAACCATCTGGAACACCAGATCACCCATTACGGCCTGCATGAGTCTCTGAAATGTCGCCGGTGCATTGCAGAGACCAAACGGCATCCGTTGATATTCATACAGTCCAAAGGGCGTAACAAAGGTGGTCTTATGCTGATCTTTCTCATGAACAGCTACTTGGTGATAACCACTTGCCAAGTCTATGGTTGAAAACACCTGGGCTTTACCCAGCGCATCCAAACTCTCGTCTATCCGTGGCAGGGGAAATGCGTCTCGCAGAGTCTTCGAGTTCAGTTTTCGGTAGTCCACGCATAGCCGCAAACTCCCATCTGTCTTCCTGACTAAGACCACCGGGGAGGCATAGGGACTTGAACTTTCCTTAATAACTCCTTTCTTGAGAAGTCCGGAAATATGCTCCCTCACCTCCTCAAACTGATTTGGAGGTATCCGTCTGTATGTTTGGGTAACGGGGGTATCATCGGACACAGGAATCTCGTGTTTAACACGATCAGTGTACCCAAGATCGTCATCACACGTTGCGAACACATCCGCGTACTGCCTCAACAATGCTCTCAACTCTGCTTGCTGACCTGGAGTTCCCCCAACCTGTACCCTGTCTGAGGGACACGATAGGCCACTGTGGGTCTCTGTCATCGATCTTACACTGACAGTAACTTCCTCATGATCTAGGGAAATCCGTCGGAATGCCACATTACAATAATCACACTCCACTGGGCAACCTTGGGACAGTACTCCAAGCCTTGTTTTCGGCCGTAGCCACACATCTTCTGTCGCCCAATTTAAAACTTGCACTGGAAACACTCGTTTATCAGCCGACACCACCATGGGCACGAGGATCAAACCCCCTGGCAGCGGAATGGCCCCTGGTTCAAGTATGGCCACACCCTCAGTCTTGGGTACCTCTTTGTGTATCCGGGCCTGAACCGTGGCAACAGAGGCTGCAGGTATGCACGTTTTGAATTTTCCTGCTAGTCGGACTATAGAGCTTGCCGCAGTTAGTGCCTCTTCCTGTACTTTACTGAAAGCATCTCGCCAGTCTGAGTCTAGTGTTCCCGCTAGACCATTATCAAACTCGGCCAAGATCAGCTGTTTGCAGCGCTGAGCAATGTTCATGCCGAGAATTCCTGGAGGTGAATGATAAGCTTCTCCATCCTTCTGATCTCGGATTATCAAGAATCCACAGCCAGGTATTGTTACCCCTAACACCTGGATATCCAACTCCACATATCCCAAATACGGGAGGGGCAGTTTGTTGGCAGCCGTAATCCGCAACCACTTCATCGTGCTGTGCATATCCTTATCTTCCCCACGTAAACCGCCTCTGAAAAAGCTTTCTGTCAACGTGCTCACATTGCTACCCGTATCTAACAGACACTTAACAGCTATTCCCCCTATGCTGATTTCAACCTCGGGACATTTGCCCACAGCACGTTCCAAGAACCGCTCTTTAGTCAGAAAGCTGCTGTTTGAGCCCTGGGACGCCCCTCTCATTGCTCGGCTCTGCGCAATGGAGGGAGCCCATTTCCCGGCGATAGGGCTTCTGCAGGGGCCGCTACCTGTCCTTCCCGCTTACGTGGCATGGTGCAACTGCGGGCTATGTGTCCCACCCCATCACACCTCAAGCAGATTGGCTGACCATCTGGGGTATATCGAGGCTTAAATTTAACTCTTTGGGGCTTTTCCAAGCCAAAGCTGGCTCTTTGTGTTGTAAGGCTACGGACGGCATCAGTTAACTCGCCAATGGCTTTTCCTTGTTGTGCCACTACTTTCACGACGTCTTGCAAGACAGCATTCAGTTGTTCTGAAGAAGATGCAGACACATTTGTGGATCTGGCAGCCTCCTCAAACCCTACGCCCATCAGGTAACGGTTTCTAGCGACGGTCGCCCTCTGGGGACTCTCCTCAGCACACCACAACAGAGCCTCTTCCCTGACCTCAATTAGAGTAACATGGGCCCGGTCCCGCACCATTTTGCGCAATTCCCGTCGAAGTACAGTGTCCCTTACCCCCTCTATGAACTGATCCCTCAATGCTAGCTGCCCATCGGGCACTGCATCAGGTGACTGTTGGAGTGCCGCATTTAACATCGTCAACAAGGCATGCGAATACTCTCGAATATTTTCCCCTTCCAACTGCTTTCGTGCATAGAAGGCGTGTAACAGTTGAGGAGTCGTCCGCTTCTCTCAGAAAGCGGCCCTCAAATAATCGAACAGGTCCTGAGGGGTTGCATCCCCCCCACACACAATTTAACCTCATCAAGTGCTGATCCCCTTAAATGTGACAAAATAAAGTCTACTTGATCCTCCTCACTCAATTCCCTTATCCGAATTACACGTTCGAGTTCCTCAATAAACTCGTCAATGGTCTGACTGTCTTTACTAGAGTCACCACAATAGGGAACAATTTGTCTTTCCCTGGGAATATAGACATAAGACCTAGTATTAACAGCGTTCAGACTAGCAAAGGTCGACATCACCTGATCGTGTCTCTTCCCAAGCTCCTGAATTTGTGATTGGACCTGTAGGAAAGGGTTATCTCTATCTTCACCATCACCGCCGACGGTGGAGCCAGCTTCTTGGCTATCGACCACCTCCTCATAAGCGTCGTCCTCCATGCCTCTATATCTGCGTTATTAAGAGTCTCAGTCCCTACAAAGTTCACCTGCAAGCACAGTCCAATGCAGCCACCTCGTTCCAGCTGGTCCTGGCACTCTGGCTCCTTGTCCTCCCACCATCCTTCCTGGCTCAGCGCACAGCTCTCCCTCTCTGCTGACTCTGGCACGCAATCCTCCTTGACCACTACCGTTGTTTATCTACCCACTTAGGCTAACGGTATGTTCGACTTAGCTTGTGTATTCGTTCTCAAAGAAAATCCCTCACCACAAGAGGAAACCAGCAAAAAGAACTACCCCACTCCTGGTACCAAAAAGATGTGGCCGTGTAAATGTGCAGAATAATTAAAGCTCAAACACAACCAAGCATCTAAAAAAAGGGTTCTTTATTTTCGACTGCGGATGAGAAGGACGCAGCGTTAATGTTTATAGTTTCCACTTGTGGTCAGGAATATGACAAAAAAACTTATATGATGAGTTACAATAGAAAAATATCAAACATAAAACCTTCCAAACGAAACTCGCCACTTACAGAGTGAGTTACAATGTTCTACAAATGTACAAAGAAACAACTCAAAATAAAAAAAAAATAGCAGTTACACTTCTATTTTTTCCCCTCAGCGAGTTCTCTTTCACAACACTCAATTGTGTCAATTTACCCCTTTTAGCTTCTTGCGAATAATTGTCTATTCTCGAAAATAAAACAGAATACACAGAAACGGTTTAAGTAAGCACTTATTCCCCAAATTAACAACGGTAGTGGCCTTTTTATGTTTTTCTGAATAAAGAACAAAACATAAACATGATTAAAACACATTCTCATACAGTAAGCCACTAACACAATTGTAAGACAAAACAAACATATTCAACACTCTACAATTAACATTCCAATTCTCATCTCTTACACATTATCAATAAACTTTGACATTACAAACAGTGCAGAGCAAGTGAAATATTTTCTTTGAGTGACTGTAAGCATTTACAATAAAAGAATTAACTAAATTGATACCCACTCTGTGAAGCGATACAGCTCACTAGAAAGCCCGCCCCACGGTCATCTCACGTGCACTAACGTCTCTTCGTTCTCCCCTCTGACATAATTTTATCACAGAAACAGAAGTATCGTTTATATTTCTCCTCAATAATAACATGAGTTGTAATAATGAGTTCAAATAACATGCTACATTTCTATTAAACAAACACTCACGCTCAACCGTCGTCACTGGTTGGAATGTATATGCTCGTCTCACACAGAAATCTCTGGCACTCGGGAGAAACAAAGTTTTCTGACGATGAATCACTGCTCCAATCACTCAACAAACCGAACACGAAATTGGGGGTTTTCCCTTTCACTTTCCCGTAAACTAGTAATGTAGATTGGTGTTAGTTTCTACCGTGCCTCAGCTCACGCGTTCACCGCAAGTCTATTCTAAAAAAAACTGTGTGTTCCTTTGAGAGAGGTCCAACTACTTAGGCGCACCAGGGCGCCCTCTAGGGATAAGAAGCATGACTACAGGCTATTTTTGCCCTGGTTACATTAGTAAGACTATATAGACTTCTGAGATTTGTTCCATACTGATCTGTAAATCCAAAAAGACTGTTTAAATATGAATCGGGTGTGTGAACGAACGAACGCACAGATGCATAGCCTAAAGAAATAGACAGACACAGAAGAAATAGATTATAAAGTTTTTACAATAAAATAGACATCAAATAAGCTTTAGTTAACACTTTATGACCTGCCATAGAACAATTCCACCAGAGTATATCTTTCTATTTTTACATGCTGTGCTGTCATTCTTTTGAGCATTTTCATATGCCATACATCAAAATAATCCTTACTCTCCCAATGTGAAGGCTATGTTTGTAATAATTCCGTAGTAGCTAGATAAATATCTCAATAAACAAAGAAAAACTTAAAAAAATTCTACATATTTTATTCAATACAAAAAAATGATAAATGTGAACCTCAAACTTGTCAATTTGAAAAATGTGCATAAAACAATTTAAAACTATACAGAATTGATTTGAACTGTTTACATAAATTAGTTTTTAAGATACACTCATTCAAAAAAAGATAACATTTTGCATTTTGCAGACAGCCTCGTAGCAGATCCCGTTGAGAGCAGACCTCCTCTCAAGTTCGCGGCTCGATCAGGCATCCCCATCCAGAGTGTTGGTCTCTGCACGTATGGTTGATCAACCCGTTGCCCTGCCAGATGCAGTGCTGAACAGACTCTACGTGTCTAAATGGTCTGTGTTCTCTAAACGGTGCGCTGACAAAAACCTGGACCCACAAAGGTGCGGGGTCCTGCGGTTGGGTGTATTCACACCAGGAAAGTCCGATAGTTCTCTTGCTTTGGTCCGGACCAAATAAATTATTTTTTTTTTTTGGTACGGTTTGCTTTCACACTGCTCTTTTTGCAAGTGAACCAAAATTTGTGAACAAAACCACACGTGTGCTAAGGTCGTCCATTCATGGGACAAGGATTCTCGAGGGAAATCAGGAAGTGCAAAAAAGGCTCAGAGATATTTCCATATATTTCGTACTGCAATATTTGTTCTTTTACTAATTTTGTGTTAATTCTGTACAAACACAATATGAAGAAACTAATGAGTATCATATGATACAATGTCATCTATACGATGTAATTCGGATTTTGAGAAGACGACGAGTGTAACGTTTGAGTGGTTCTATTAAACGCGGGGAAATACGTCAACTCTCGTCTCTTGTGCATCTTTTCATTCAACCATCTACTGTTTTTTTAATCTTTGGGCAACATCTCAACTTTGCGTTACAAGTGGCACTGCACAGAAGACGGATAAGGTATAAAGTTTTCATTCATAGAGAGGGGCTATCACACATTCAAATAATGAGATTCTCATTGTGTACTAACAAGTGCTGTCAATGTTAACGCTTGCGATTAAGTTTGTCCAGTTTAACGTAAATTAACGCACCATCATCCTTGTATTGTAACTATCCTTACATTAATAATAATAATTCATTACATTTATATAGAACTTTTCTCGGCACTCGCTTTACATAGAAGGGGGAATCTCGTCAACCACCACCAAAAGGTGGTGAACTGCAAATGCTTTCTGAACTGCAAATGATTTTTTTTGCATCTATGCACGATTAGACTAAAGAGAACGCTCTGTATGTGAACGTCCTGATGCACGCACTCATTCATTCATTCATTCATTCATTCCATTAATGATGCACACACGACGCGCAGAAAGACACGCAGCAGTATCGTGTGGCCAGACAGCGTGCCGGAATATTCTCTTTCGACGCACTGCTTTCTTGCAATTGGGTCGGTTCATGTTCACACCGTAAACGAACCGTACCAGAGTTCGTTTGGAACCGTACCGAGACCACCTCTTCAGCTGGGTCTCGGTTCGGTTGTTTGGTCCGCACCCGAGTTTGATTGCTGTATTCACACCTGCCCAAAAGGTCCGCACCAAGGGGGCAAACGAACTAGAGTTCGATTCAATCGAACCAAACAAGGCAGGTGTGAATACACCCTTAGTCTCCTTCAAGAGCTGTTGGACAAGGGAAGATCCCCCTTCACGCTCAAAGTCTATGTGGCGTTTCTCAGCATTCTCAGAATCAATGCACGGCCAGTCAATAGGCAGGAACGAGCTTATCCGCTTTCTCAGAGGAGCCAGAAGGATGAACCCTCCGCGCCCCCCTTCAGTTCCTATGTGGGATCTTTCTTTGGTCCCCTATACCCCTATGAACCCCTAGACTTGGCGGACCTAAAATACCTTCCACTCAAAACTGTTTATCTGATCGCTTTGTCATCAGTCAAACGTGTGGGGTATTTACATGCGCTATCTGTTAGCACTGTGTGTCTTGGTCCGAATGACTCAAAAGTCATCCTCAAACCTAGACATGGCTATGCTCCCAAAGTGGTTGGCACCCCATTTAGAGCACAGGTCATTTCCCTATTGGCTCTGCCAGCATCCGATAGTGATAGTGAGAGTGATGTTAATCTCCTCTGGCCGGTCAGGGCTCTGAGATTTTACATTACACGCTCCGCCCCATTCAGGCGCTCTGAGCAGCTTTTTGTTTCTTTTGGAGGGCGCACCAAGGGTCTCGCTGCCTCAAAACAAAGCCTGTAGAGGTGGATAATAGATTCAATCACAGCTGCTTACGCTGTCTAAGTGAGATGTCAGTTCTGTCCAGATATTATCATGCGCAGACTACCCTCATATAAACTTACAGTAGCTCTTCTGGTTGAGCTGCACTGTGTCAGGTCATGTGCTGTGTGCTTATACATTGAGTGGCTGCGCTGCTCTGTATTGCCTGTGATAATATATTATATATTAAATATGCTTAATATATAAATGCTCTTATTACACATGCTTATGTACTCGCGCTTATGCATTCGTGCTTATTCCCACTTATCTGGGTTCCCAGAACGTTCCAGGACTCATGAAGTGGATGGTGCCGCGCACAGCGTTGACAAGGGGTTCCCGTTGCGTAAGCTAAACTTACGCAATATGAGAGAACCTCTCGTAAGAGAACAAATCGGTTACCTAACGCAACCTCGGTTCTCTCTAGATGAGGGAACGAGTATTGGGTAACCTGCCGTGCTGTTTCACTTCAGTCGATGAAAACCAGAGAAACAGCCTTCGAGCCCTGCTTATATACGCTAAGCCACGGCCATTTTGGCGGGCTAGGACGCGAGCGCCCTTAATTGGACGTGACGTCACATCAGGCTGGCTGGTAGGCTATGCAGCCCGCAATCGCTAAGTCGCTAAAGCAATCGCTGGTAGGCTAAATAAAGGATAAATAAATAAAAAATAAAAAATTGACAATGAATATAAAATTAAGGATCATTTTTTGGCTTCAATATCTCGAAGATAAATCTTTCCTGTAGCTTAAAGGTATAGCGGAGGATTTTCTTTTTCCGGGTGGGTAGTCTATACTATTGATCCACCTAAGTGTCAATCATTCTGGTGATATGTTTACGTAAGGCCGTCGTACGTGCTCATCTCTATGTAGTTTTCAATTTCTGGTGTTTTATGTCGGAGTTACGGTTTCAGCCATTCCTTTGAAAATGACTGAGGGTCGAAAGAGAAAAAATGTAAACGAAGTGTATGATAAGAAGAGAAAGGCCGCAGAATATAGAAACAAGATCAGAGTGATTTTGGGTGAATATCACATGCTGGCGTGCACTAAAAGCACAGGTCGGGCTTCTCACTGATGCCGCAGTCGCGAAGATTCTACTAGACAGGTAAAGTTTGTCATGCTGTTTGGAGAAATCCATTTAAAATCACTAGTAAAAGTTAATGCAAGCAACTTAGCAATGCTAGCCCTGGCACAAGTCATGCACCGCATAGACACGGTAAACATCTCAATTTGTCTAAAGTAGCCTTTTGACCAAATGGTAAATGGTATCGCGCTAAAATATTCTAAAACCGTGTGTGTTCATGTGTTCATATTCTAAAACCGTGTGTGTTTATTATTACACAAACGCAACAAGCTACTTCTCCATATGCAACTATGTATAAAAATAACGTATTAATACCTACGCATTAACAATGAGACATATTATGTCAAGGACGTAATAGCCCTGCTCATATGTTGCCATGTAACATAATTGCGATTTGCAAAATAGTTTCCTCAGAAAGTATTTCGTGTGATACAGGGTTGCACATATCATGTCTTGAGTCCTCGGTCACTCAATCGATCAGTATAATAAGTAAATAAAACACGGAAGGGCATTTGACATGTTGTCTTTTTTATGAATGTTTTTGAGTTAGTTTATAATTTGCAACATAATTGTGCAAGGCGTCTCGGGAGCAAGAGTGTTAAGTGTTGGTGCATTTGCATTTTTTAAAAAAAATTGGAGAGGGCGGGTCTTCTCTAAATTTCGGAAAGATCCTCCGCTATACCTTTAAGCTAAACTTACGCAATAATCGTTCCCTCATATTGAGAGACTTGAGATTACGTTAGATAACTGATTCGTTTTCACTGTAAGGCAGATCACACTCGGCTCTATATTTCTTCATGCCCTGACAAAACTTATCAATTAACAAAACGGATAGCTGATATAAAAAATTGGATGTCTAGAAATTTCCTAACACTTAACCCTCAGAGACTGACGGCATCGTCGACGACGCCACATGTGACCTCCGATAAATATTTATATTATTCGTTGACAGAATAGCAGAAAGCTAACGAGCTAGCCATCACTGGGGTGTCTTTGGTGTCTTTCTAGCCTTTACAGAAGGTTTTCTATCCAGCCTGGAACTTGTGAATCATTTCGGAGTTTTTCAGCAATAAATCCAAACGTTTATATCCAACTTTGATACACTTGAAATCCATAATTTATAAATATTCCGTCTTTTTTGCAGCTAGCTCGATGCTATCTGCCATTTTGGATATCACGTGATGTTTTCACGTGATTGTTTTTGAACAATTACAGGCTGATCCGTCGTAAACATTGGTGTGCATCATTACGCACGAACCAAGCTCTGATATTGTGGAGAGAGAGATACACACAGAGATGCGCGTTTCACAGAGAAACACAGAGAAAAATTGATGTAAATCGAGCGCTGGCCTTTTTTGATGCCATGCAGGATGATGGATTTTCAGGGGAACAGAGCTTTTTGACAGATGAGGAACTAGATTACCAGAATAAACCCAGCTGAAATACCATTTATTTATTTAATGTAAAAAGTATTAGTGTAGAGTAAATGTAGTATAAAATTACTAAAAAGAATATAATAAATAAAATAGAAATGCAAAGCCTGTGATGTGGCCCTCTGTGTGATTGCTGATAGGAACTGTTTTGAGGCTTGGCACCAGTGAATTTCATGTGGCCCAAAACGCCTGGACTTCTTTTGGAAAAATGTAAATAGTTTTGGTTCTGTACAAGTTATAATGTTTATTCCTGTGCTCCAGGACTCATAAGACATGAACAAACTGTTTTCTAGAGGAAATTTGATTAGCTTTTATTTATTTGTATGTGATTTCAATAAATATTTGAGTGATTCAATTTCCGATTTATTTTTTCATTTGTCTTTATGGTTCCATAACTTATTTTACATTCAGGAGACATCAATGTAACACAAATATGCTGAAAGTTCAATTTGTCCTGAAAAAGAAAAGAAGTGTGTCAATTGTCTGAGCACTCTAATACTTTTACAAGCCTTTTTAGTAAATAACCAGTTACTTACTACTTCTAAAAAAAATAAGAAAAATCTCGGAAACCCTCAATTTGTTGTTTCCCTCTCAAATGTGATTGGATTGTGCAAGCGCCTAGCCTCGGTTCCCCCGTGCTGCCTTGCCGCAGCACAATTTTATGCACGCTGCTAGGCAGCCTGGACACCATGAACCAAATTTTCGCCTGAGTTGGGAACCAATCACAGAACGGGGAGGGAGCGGCAAGACGATGACGATGTCTATGCAACACCGAAGCAGTTTGTTTATATCTATGGATCCATCTTGGCAGCGGACGCGAAGTTACCTTTTGATACAACCTTTCTGTATACACCGTAAAACTTAAAATAATAGGCCGGGCTTTTATTTTCCCAAATCATCGAACTGCACCAGCTTGAATGTGAGACAGGTGTCTATATGAAACCGGCCTTTATAATTTAGTATTGAGATGTTGTTCATTGAGTCTATAATCTCCAAAAATCTCCAAATGCTCCACGTGAAACTGCGGACTTCCAACCTTTTACTATCGTGTCAATTGATTTGATTAATATGCACAGGGAAAGAGAGCAAGACAGCGCTTGTGTTTCAAGACGTGAGAGTGTCCGGCGCGCTCTCTCTGCTCCTTATGCGCCCTATCAAGCGCAGCAGTTTCTATTCTATATCACTCACCTATCAAAATAGGCTTTGGCGGGACAAAATTTTGCTTTGGCAGACGCCAAAAAGCAGACGATCTGACGGTTTTAGAAGATTAACAATAGGGATCGACCGATATGGATTTTTTAGTACCGATACCGATTTTTTTTCCCCATCAGCCTTAGCCGATGACCAATACGGGCTGCCGATTTTCTTGAGCCGATGTTTGGAGCCGATACATTTTGCTCCCTCAATTTACATCATAAAATGACATGATGTTAACAAATGTTACAGGTCTCAATTTAATAAAAGTAACACTTAATTAACTTCAAAAATTAATATTTAACAAATAGTAAAAACATGTGAGGTAAAACAAGAACAAGTAGATAAACAATTTTTAACAAATATTAAAAACATGAGGTAAAACAAAAAAGGTTCAGTGCTGAAAATAAATATTTAAGCATAAATTAAATAATTACACTATTGCACACAGTAGCAACCAGCATAATAAAGTGCACACTGGACACTGTACTTCATTTTAAAAGAAATGAACTATGTACTGCCATGGTTTCAATTTTTCTACATAAAATAAAATGAGCATGTCAAGTCTCTAATATCACTGCGATGGCGAGGGAGACGCACCACACGCGTCCAAATCTCCCACAAAAAGCACAGAACAACGTTGGCATTACTTAATCCTATGACCAGTGTTCGTTACAGCACCCATATGCATACTAGGGCTGTCAAAATTGCTCAAACGGCGTTTGCATATTACCTCTAAAAAACATATTCGAACCTCTCGTTGCGCATTTTGTCATTGACGCGAATTACGTCAATAACAGGACACATTAATACAAAGAGACATAACTACTAGTATTAGATAGTTTATTTGAGTTTAAACATTTTTGACAACGTATTAAAATGCAAGTAAATCAACTAATGGCCAAGACCGCAGAGCTCACTCTGTCTCGCAGCAGGCACTCTCTCTCTCGCCCTCACGCTCTCTGCGCGTCGGTTAATTGAACAACAACAAACGAATGTTGAGTGCTGCTGATCAAGAGTTTTGTGCAAGCAATTTAAGGTTGCGAGTCGCGACTCTTGTCCCAAATATAGCAGGCTTCATTCAGTGATTGAAGTTTCACAGTATATAACCGACAGTGAGCCCTCCGAGTGAGCTGTGCAGCTGTGGTAACGTTATTAGTCTGCAACCGCAGGCGTGTTTTTCCACGTTCAAATATTAATTTTCACCTTCAAAATTAATGCATATTTGAATTTAGAATATTCATAGACAGCCCTAATGCATACTGAACGGATAGCCTACACCTTAGCTATTTGCAGCTCCCTAATACAATGGCAAGCAGTTAAGTTTTATAGACGAGGCATTTGCGTTTTCCATTTGGACCCACAAACTTGCTTAGCTATATAGTTGCAAGCACATAACAGTTGTAGAGCAACGTGTTTCCATTTTCAAAGTGTTTGGCAATATTTCAGCTGTCAAACATTTAAAAGATCCTTTGAAAGTTACCATTCTCTTGAAGAGTAGGTTGCACTCTGCTAGTGGGGGAGGGCGGGGGACGTGAACTGCAGAGTCTACAGAGCTGCCCGTGAACACCTGTCTATAAATAATGCCGGGGAAAAAAAAAACTATCGGCGAACGCAGCAGCCGCGTATCGGCCGATTCCGATACACGTAAAAAACGCAAATATCGGCCGAGGATATATCGGCCGGCCGATATATTGGTCGATCACTATTTAACAACCTGAAACTAAAATACAGATCCGGCCTCTATTTGAGACCGTCTTTTGTTTACCCAAACCTGCAGCCACACCAGGTGTGTAAAAGAGACAGACTATTTGGGACTCACTATTATTTGAAGTTTTACGTTAAATTTCCTAAATCTCTGACCCATCGTCTTTTTCCTCCTCTAATTTTCTGTCGCTCTACATACGTCATCTGGTATCATTGAACCGATTGGCTATGAGCTCCGTACAGACGCATTTGATAGACATTCGTAGCACCCAATGATACGTCTCCGGGCATTTGTAAAACACGCCTCAAATACGAGAAAATGAACATGTGGTTTCCAGACCATGTCTCATTCTCAATGATACGTGGTCTGGCGTTAGACAGGCTAGCAAGCGCCACTGATCGGGACAGCATATCAGCAATCACCTTCAGCTTTCCACCAAAGTCAACTCCATGGTCAGATTTAGATAAGAGACCAAACCATGGACGAAACAATGGATAACAGCAGGTCCATTCTGGGAATGTGCCAACCCGTGACCCCACCTCGCCAGACTATTTCAATTTTCAGAATATTCTGAAATTTTCTTAAATGTTAAATAAAGCAACATGGTAAAAAGATGAAAATGACTTGATTTTACTTTCAATCCTTTTACATTCTCCAAGGTATTAACATTAACATTTTTCATAAGTCCATGTAGGATGTTTCTGTTCATAAATGTAAGCACTGTGGCAGTAGTAATACAATAATTAGAAAATGTACTTTTGATACTCGAGTACTTTTAAAAACAAGTACTTCAGTACTTTTACTTAAGTTGACATCTGACTGTAGTACTTTTACTTGTACTTGAGTAAAATTTAGCAAGGGGTATCTGTACTTGTACTCAAGTAATAAAGATGTGTACTCTGTCCGCCTCTGGTTTAGTTTCTTGGAAAAATCTATTTTAAATATGCAAATTAGCTCAACACTATAGGCCTAATTGACTTATGGTCAGGAAGCCATAAAGTCACAAGTAGAAAAAACAGTTGCCAAATAACTAGCACATTCATTCAAGTTCTGTGTCCATTCTGTGATAAAGTGACTCAGAACTCATCTCCAGTGGAACCTCAAACTCTCCCTCCAACGTCAACATCTGCAAACTTCCATAGTCTTCGGGTCTTTTACCTAAATGGAGTGGAAAGGGGGAAGTGAACGTATGGACCCAAAAGACTGGGGGTGCGGCACCACCAGAAATACTAGATGTAGTCCGCTGTAGTTGCAAGAAAGACTGCGGTACAAAGAGAAGAACATGCAAAAAACATGGACTCCCTTGCACTGCCATTTGCAGAGAATGTTGTGGTACTAGCTGCACAAACTCACAATTGCCTGATTTATCAGATGAATATGACCCAGAGGGGAAGAACTAAGCAAAGAACAAACCGGGAACTGATATAGGGGATGCCAGAACCAAGAGCCACAGAGGAGTTGATGATAAAATAAAATAAGAGAAAACATTAAATAAAAAACACCCAACCCTCCCCTGAGTCTTGTGTCCCTCTGTGACCCTGAAGACTACACCGGCGGGGGTTATACCACTGGCAGGTACTACCAAGCCAGGCAGTTTTCAGGTTAGAGGCCAGTCTAAAAGCAGCATCGCCATCACCCATTGGCAGTAGGATGATTGGATGAAGATTGGGCTGATTTGTCATACATATGAAGGGTGTTTCTGCCTATGCAAATTATGACATATTCAATAAGTGTAGAGCTCATGTGCATATTAAAATTCATTTCAAAAGAAACTTGTAATACAAAAAAGTTACTTTTCCTGTATATTTTTACTTTGTAAAGTTTTATTGTGGTAGGAATAAAGGAAAAAAAATCAAGCCTATTTGGGTGTATTTTATGCATATTCGATTAGTGTATAGCTCATTTGCATATTAAAATTCATTTTCAAAGAAACCTGTAATACAAAAAAATTACTTTTCATGGGTACTTTCATTGTGTAAAGTTTTATTTTGATTTGAGTAAAGGAAAAAATAGCCCCATTGAGGTGTATGTTTGTCTGGCCTTACTGGCACACATCTCGGATTGATGAGAATTAAACATATTTCCTCAACTAGGATTTCTTAGGAATTTTAGTATGTTGTTGTGCACACCTCATAGAAATTATCTATGCTGAAAAAAATATTTTACAATTAGTCTGTCGTAAAACGCTACTTTGCCTGGACTACTAAGTTAATAACTAATGATCGGTGTGACGGAAGTGAATCAATTAAAACTAACTTTAGCTGGAAATAACTTTATTCTAGAGCTGTCATAAAACCAAAACAATCTCTGTTAGCCTACTTTAATTTCCTATTATAACTTTAAAGCAGCTTTGGAACAATCTGCGTTGTTAAAAGCACTATATAAATGAAGATGATTTGGCTGACTTAACAGAACTGCAGGGTTTCACTGTTTTTATCATTCTGCATGTTGTGTTCACGGCTTTGGCTTCTTTTGGGACTATTGTCTTTGGCAAAATAAAGAAAATAGTGACTGAAATGTATGCTATTCATTATTAACCTCAAGAAAATGAAAACGAAGTATGAAAATCTAAGTTATATGCTGCTAACCTCTAGTTTATTGATTTGGTTTTAAAAAAACAATATCATAATCAATATTCTAATCAAAGGATGTAGTTTGCTAATTTGTCTAATTTAGTGTGTTTATGTGATTCCAGGACAATTTGGGTGCAGGAGATAATATTGACGCTATTTTAGAGACCCTGGAGAAGAGTAAAAGCCTGTCGCATCAGAGCAAAGACAACAGCGCCTCTGAACACAGACCTGTGTTGTATGTGGAACACAGGTGAGATGCACTCATTTCATAATTCTGTTCCATTTATATGTAATAAGACAAATATTTAATCTCAAATGATCTCTTTTTCTTCTGGGTCGCAAAGGAATCTGAATCCAGAGACAGAGTTGAAGAAGTATTTTGGTGCACGGGCCGTTCTGGGTGACCAGAGGTAATTTTAAAATACTATTTTTAGTTTTGCTATTTTTTCTTTTCAGTTTATTTTTCCTTATTTGCAGTTTATCTAAGTTTATCCAATTGAGTTTATAAGTTTAATTTGTGCTTTGCCACATAAAACTTCACAGTTCACTTAAAAATAGTCCAAAGAGTATATCTGTAACAGATGGTATGTTATGCATGTTGTTTATCATTAGCTGATTTTGAGATATTGGGACACTTTTTTTTTGAGAAACTGCAAAAGGAAATGGTCAACTGATAATGATTTTTTTGTTTTGTTTGATGGCCGATGCCAATAGCGTGGCCGATATGTATATCATATTTATTTTAAAGATAGTAAAAGCACATGCATGACAGTTGCTGAAATTAAACGTATATCTATTTACATAATATTTACGAAATTAGAAATAAATAATCAAGAAGTTGCCATCTAAGGTATAAATCTGTTTATTTTACAGAATGTTCAAATAATTATTTTGGAAATGATTTAATCCTATTATAGTATTTTTTGCAAAATAGATATTAAAATGGAATAAGAAAAAAAGTAAGCAAGCACTGTAACCAACCAAGTCTGTTTGCACTGGAAATTATATATATATAATCTTTCATATAAAGAAGGTAGTGCTAATTTTACATACAGTACACAGTGAATAATATGAATGAATTTTTCACTGAATGACTAAGAGGCATTCGTTGTTATGAATTTTTTTGATGCCTCAACGGATATTTTTGATGGTGCTAAGTACGTGAGAGCCTAAGCGGACAGCGCTCCCATTCTCTATCTTCATTAGATTACGATCTGTTTTACTGTCCTATATAATAGATTATTAGATTGTTATACAAAGAAATCAAACTTTATTTGTGGTTGATGTCTAATGTTACTTTCTGAGCAGAAAAAGATGCATCGCATTGGATTTTGTGTGTATGTATGTAGCCTATGTATGTACAGTACTGTGCAGAAGTCTTAGGCACACTAGTATTTTCGCCTCAAAGAAATGGTTTTAAGCCAGTTATTTATATATTTTGTTGTGGTGTCTCAGTAGGAAATATCAGTTTACATTTCCAGACATTAATTGTGCCATTAATTGTAATAATCCAGTGAAATTTTTGAATGCACAAGGATTCTGACAACAGCCAATGCTACACACGGAGGTCGGATCTCACCATCATCGAGTGCATCTGAAATTATATGAAGAAACAGAAAAAACAGAGACTAAGACCAGAAGAACTGCGGCAACGTCTCGAAGGTAGTGCCTGCCTGCCTGCAAAGCTACAGTACTGTGAAAAAGTTTAAGGCACTTGTGTAAAAATGCTGTAAATGAGAATGTTTTCAAAAATAATGTCATAATCATAAATAGATTTTATTTATCAATTCACTTTTATTAGTTAACTTTTATTAAGTGTCATTAACTTTTAACAGTTAACTAAATCAAATCAATAGGTGTTTAGTACCCTTTACGTTTAAAACCGCTTTAGTTCAGGTATTGCACATAGTTTTTAGTTTTGCAGGTTTTTCAAGCGTCTTTGGAAACGTTGCCGCAGTTCTTCTGGTCTTAGTCTCTGTTTTTTTTCTGTTTCTTCATATAATTTCAGATGCACTCAATGATGGTGAGATCATCCGACCCCCGTGTGGAGCATTGGCTGTTGTCAGAATCCTTGTGCATTCAAAAATTTCACTGGATTATTACAATTAATGGCACAATTAATGTCTGGAAATGTAAACTGATATTTCCTACTGAGACACTACAACAAAATATATAAATGACTGGCTTAAAACCATTTCTTTGAGGCGAAAATACTAGTGTGCCTAAGACTTCTGCACAGTACTGTATATAAATTTAGAACGTAATTAACATTTCGATTTATATTCTGAAATGTAAAATGATTAACTATAGAAAAAGAAACAGCAATGTTTAAAGCTGCAGTCCGTAGCTTTTTTGTTTTTTAGCTTTTTCTGCAGTCCGTAGCTCAGCCAGTGTTAAAAAATAATATCTGCTTACCTTAGCTCGATTCAAAATTGTAAGCTTTCATAGAGTTCATAGAGTTAGTTTGTGGAGTAAATGAATAGGGGATATAATATATGTGTGTACATGGCTTTTTTTTTTAAATGGCGTGTACTGGTGTTTCGCATGTGTCCGGCCAATCAGCGTACACTTACATCACTGGAAGTTCCTATTGTAGGAGCCAAATTAGTTCCCCCAAAAGGTTCCAGTTCCTGTGATGTGAACATGGCAAAAAGCAGGTACTTCCACCATTATTTCAAGGAACTATGAAAAGGTTCCTCAGGTGTTAAATCCCCTATAGTGGCCGACTGGATGTAGCGCAGCATAGTTTAAAATCAAGAATTTAAAGTTTGTCGATTGTGCATGTCCAGTGACAGCTGAACTCTTCTGTCTGCTTCCAATTAGCACGGACCGACAGTTATGCTTTGAGGTGGTTTGTGCCTGTTCTTGACTATCTGTGGAAATCCGTGTTACAGTAGCACTATGGTATCTGGCTATAACATTCTCTCACGCTTTTATTTTTTATTACCATGTTGGGAGAATTTTTTTAAATACAAAATGTGCCTTGAAAAACCAGATCCATTTGCACTTAAAGGGTTAGTTCTCCCAAAAATGAAAATTAAGTCATTAATTACTCACCCCCATGCTGTACCAACCCCGTAAGACCTTCGTTCATCTTCGGAACACAAATGAAGATATTTTTGATTTAATCTGAGAGGTAGATCACTCCTAAATAGGCTGCCTAAGGGTATGAATCTTGACGGTCCATAAAGTCATTAAAGAAAATGTTTAAATATTCCATGTGCCTACAGTGGCTCAATTCTAAGTTTATCAAGCGACGAGACTACTTTTTGTGTGAAAAAACAAACAAACATAATAAATATATATATATATAGATATAAATATAGCTGAGAGCAGCGATTGCGGGCCAAAGCCAGTGGCACCGCAACCCTGGTGCCTTTAGTTACCTAAAGGCTCCGGGGTGGCGGTACCACCGCCTTTGGCCCTTCATCGCTGCTCGCAGCTATATTTATATATATATATATATATATATGAAGAGTTCAGATGCAAAAGCCTCTAAATGCCATTTAAAAGTTTCTTCTAAAATGACCATTTTTATCAAACTTGTATATTTAAGTTCAGTAATTTCACTTAAATGACAATTAATAGGTAATCTTCACTGCAATTTAAGTGAAATTACTGAACTTAAATATACAAGCTTGATAAAAATGATCATTTTTCAAATTTCAAATGGCACTTAGAGAATTTTTATATTTATATATAAAATATATTTATATAAATATATATATATATATATATATATATATATATAAATAACTCAAACCGTTTGGCCGTGGCGAGGAAATGAAATCATGGCAAAAAACGTGAAACAGGAAGTGTGCCATAACTTCAGCATACGTCAACCGATCTTGATGAAACTTCAGGAGTGTGCTCGCTGTAAGAGGACGATCACATGGATGTGACTATTGTGTGTCAAAGTTATAGCGCCACCAACTGGCAGCAGGATGTGTCACTTTCAAAATGCTTTAAAATCACCCTCTTATTTTAACCCGATTTGCTTCAAACTTCATCTGTATAATGTAAACATACGGAAGATGTAGACCTGTGAATGGATTCTTGATATCTTTAAACTGTTGCCGTGGCGACGCATCAAACTTTACCATTCTTTTAGGATGCTTTTGAGACCCTTAGCATGCTTCAAATTGCACGCAACTCATCAGACACATCACATTTATTAGCCAGTAGACATGTGCAAAGTTTCAGAAACGGGTGTGGTGAGGGCTCAGTAGCGCCACCTTTTGACAAAAGTGGGGTTGTTAGTTTTATCTACAGTTACAAAAATTAGTATTTATATTGTACTCCTCGAGCCGGACAACTTTCTAATTGACACTCATTAGCTAGGACCCACAGAAAGTAAGATATGTTTGTTTGAATCTGGTCATGCTCTGTTTGAGCCTACATCTCTGTGTGTTTGCCTGTCTGTGTGTGTGTGCATGTCTGTGTGTGTGTGTGGAACTGACACACTTCCTGCTACCAGTTGGTGGCGCTATAACTTTGACTCACAATAGTCACATCCATGTGATCGGCCTCTTACAGCGAACACGCTGCTGAAGTTTCATCAAGATCAGTTAATGTATGCTAAAGTTATAACACACTTCCTGTTTCAAGTTTCTCGCCATGATTTCGTTTCCTCGCCACGGCCAAACGGTTTGAGATATCAAAAATCCTCTCGCAAACTTTCATCCTCAATGTCTTGACTTCACGCTGACCGAGTTTCGTCGAATTTGGATGAAAGCTCTAGGAAGAGTATGTCACATTCTATTGCGTGTGTTTTACAAACAACCCTCAATAGCCGACTTCCTGTTGGGATGGGGTATAAAGTAAGAGTGTGAGGTATAGATGAAACGATGAGATCAACATGTGTACCGAGTTTCATTTTATTACATGCAAGCGTGTTTGAGTTATGGACCAAGTGTTCGGACCCCGTTCCAGGGGGCGCTGACGAGCCCCCCTGCCACGCCCGGGTACCAGCTTCAGCCCGGCTCTGATGGCCGCGGGTTCTGACCCGTGTGCAAAGTTTCAAGAGTTTTCGAGCACATTAAGGGCCCCAAAAGTGCCCAAAAGGTAGTAAAATAATAAATATAGCTGCGATCAGCGATTGTGGGCCCAAGCCGGTGGCACCGCAACCCCGGTGCCTTTAGTTACCTAAAGGCACCGGGATGGCGGTACTGCCGGCTTTGGCCCGCAATCGCTGCTCGCAGCTATATTTATATATATATATATATATATATATATATATATAAAGCCGGTGGCACCGCCACCTTGGTGCTTTTAGGGTTATTCTACTTGACATGCAAAAACATAACCCCCGCTTTGACTGTCAAAAAGAAGTGTGCTGAAGAGCTTGCATCAGTGAAGGCTCTGCAAAAGTGCACATTGAGGGCACATTTTAACCACAAAGTATGCGTGAGCAACCTTCTGAAAGGTCAGGTGTACATCCAGGTCTACATCTGTACTGTGTTTACATTATAGTATTTAGGAATGCGCCGATCCGATACTCAGGATCGGTATCAGCTCCGATACTGCCATCTTTGCCGGATCGGGTATATTTACACCACTTTAATCAAACCACTCTTCTTTAAAACATTATGATGTGATTTTTTTCACATGTATTTTATTACTCTTATTGAGCTATTTTGTCCACACACAGGACTCACTGCCAATCGTACGTGCTCACATCATTCTCTTTCTGTGAAAGCTGTATACTGCACTCACCAGTTTTCACTCTACAGCCATTGACCAGAGCACTGAAATTATTTCTCACTTAAACTACAATCAAATGGATTTTCTCACACATTTTGCGTTAGTCCTCCGCATGGCATTTTATTATTTTCTGCGCAGCTTCAGAAGCTTCAGATTGTAGTTACTTTTTGAAAAAGTATATAGTACTTAAAGCCATTTAATATAAAGTGGGACTCTTTTTTTTATGAAATAATTTGTAACTGTATCGGAATACATTTTTAAAGTAACCCTCCCAAGCCTGGTCTTGTGTGCACGTCCGTTAATTTCACTTTTTAAGTTAGCGATTTTTAAGGCCCCAATCCTACTGTATTACCTATTATACTGTATTGCCAACTGTATTAATGTGTGGATATTGATCCAATAGTTCTACCTAATTTTGAACACAAGAGGGCAGTATAGCACTATGAATGATTTTTTTCTTTTTTGACTAAACCATTCTGTCTGTTTTTAAACTTTTTAAACATAATCAATTTTAATAATGTCTATTATAGCAAGCGTGTACACTGTATTTATTAGGACTGATTAATTATATCTGTTTTATGGCTTTTTATATTTGTATTGTTCATTGTAATCTTTTATTGTTGTTTATTCTAGGTAGACAATTTTAAGATCTGTCCAGGGACAACAGATGAAAAATAGCCTTTTGGCTAATTCTGGTGCATTTACAGTAATGTCAATTAATGTACACTGTCCCTGTCAAATAAATAAATAAATAAATAAATAAATAATTCTTAAATTAAAAAAAGGAATAAAATGGCTATAGTTCCAATATTGGTATAGTCTTATACAGTGTTGGGGTAGTTACTCAAAAAAGTAATTAGTTACTAGTTACTTCTGTAAATTGTAATGAGATTACTTTACTAGTTACTGCGTTGGAAAAATAACTTCACTACTTATTACTTTACTTTCCTGTTTCTTAATTTACCGTGTAGCCTACATGGACAAACATCATATCAGTTTTTGCCCTATCATCACTTTATTGTAAAAATGTATACAAAATGACATGAAAGAACAATATCCCTGTCTGCACAAATAAATATGCCGCACTGTAAAATTCACAAACAAAATGGGGTTCAAAATTCAAAATTTTAAAATGGTGTTTATCACAGAAGTTTCAAAACAGGCTGGGAGAATAAAACTCTTCTCCTGAGAACAAAACCAGCTTTTTATTCGACTCATGGTAATAATAATAATTAAAAAAAAATAAAAGATGTCAATGAAAAATAATAAAATAAAGGTCACTTTATCCCATAAAATTCTTAATCCTAATTTAAAATGTATTTTTCTAAACCTGGGGAATTAATGGTCGACAGGGGAAGCATGTCTTCTACAATGAGCCCTGCAACAATCCTGTTCATTTTGTTTTCCAAGACTTTCGAGCCTTGTTTTTACTTGACGCGTCCGAACGAGCGGAAAGGTGCGCGCGGCAAACAGCGCACGCGATGCCGCATCCGAGGATGAACGACAAGAAGCCGAACCTGCACCGAACATGGAGCCTACATCTCCGCAACGGCACCCAGTTTGCGCATCTAAATCAGTTATTTATGTTTACAAAATGAGCCTAAGATCCATTTTTTATAAAATGTCCACGAAACTTAATGAAATGTTTAGTGAAATTAGAAAATAGAGATCGTTCATTTAGTTCTTTAGCCTAGCCTATATACATGTTTTTATATCCACATATTTTGTTCTAATGTCACAAATAATAATCTTAGGATTTACTATAGCCTACATTTCACTCAAATATTTTTGTGCTTTCGAGCAATAAACTGAAAGTAATGTGAATATTGCCATTTGTTGAAACCCGTCTCTCTCTCTCTCCACTTCCCTCTCTCTCTCACTCAAATCGGTCTCTATGGCAACGGCGCGCACGCACCACTAGACGGAACTCTCCACACAGGCAAACACGGCTTGGGTAACGCAGGAAAGCGCGTTCCTTTAGTATAGTAAAGTAGTGTAGTTACCAATATTTTCAGTGTAATGCGTTACTTTACTTACCCAAACTCGTTTGTAACTCGTTACCCCCAACACTGGTCTTATAGAAAATAAATGGTGAATAATAACATTTTCAATTCCTCATCCAATCATCCTTTTGTTATGGATCAATATCATAGCTAGAGACGTAGAAAAGGGCTGCACGGTTTTGCAATAAATAATAATAAATAAAATAAAATAAACATATAAATATTGTAATTGCAATTAAATTAGATTTGTGTGGCAGCTGCATGTACAATTATTATTATTAATAATAATAACATTAATAATAATACAAATGAGCTTAGAATAAAAATTTAAATGGTTTATTACATTAAAAACAGGCCATATTTTTAATAAATAAATAAGCTATCATTCATAGTGCACTAAATTTTAAACATTTTAAATTACAACATTGTTTGTGAAAGTCCAACAAAGTTAAATGTATACCCAAACCTGAAAAGTTGTGTGGCTCCGTTTTCATTTGATTATCATTGTGGCAGCAGTTGGAACACTGTGGTTACAACTAACCCCGCTGTGTATTGCATATTTTAAACCTAGCTAACAGTCGCTTGGAATTACTGACATGTTTCAAAACGGTGCTGTGTTTGAGCCAACAAGACAGTGATTAAGGCAATATAAAGTTAGATTTGGACGCGTATACATCCAACCCAGAAACAGAAAAAAATCTACGATGAAAAAATGTACTTTCATGATGTCAAAACACTCTTTGTCCATTATCTTCACGAAATATAATCAAAACGTTCCGCAAATTCGCGGGAGACCGTCTTCTGGCAGCAAGAGAAAAAGAGCGGAAAGACAGGCGGCTAGATACTGACAAACTATGTAAAATGTCTGTGTTACATTTAACCCCGCGTTAGGCCTACATTTATCCCCGCGCTCCCCTATTCTGTAGCTCCTGGCAGTGATGTTTCACCTCATGAAATATACTTTATGTTCACATTTATGACACAGACAGTAGATAATATTATGTTCACATTCAGCCCGTTCTCATCCCAAAGCGCCATATACGACGCTTTTGCAAAAGCGTAAATATCGAACGCACATGGCACCCTTTAGCGCCAAATGAGACGCAGAAATATTAGGTCCAAAAGCGCCCCCTAGTGTTCTAACCCTTACCCCACACCATACCTAAACTTAACCAAAACGAAAGCGTCTAATTAGACGTTAAAGGGTGCCGTGAGCGCCGCATTTTTACGCTTTTGCAAAAGTGTCAAATATAACGCTTTGGGATGAGAATGCGTTGTCACATTTATGACACAGACAGTAGATATAGGCTTCTGCCAGGCACTTTCAGGGATACAAATCGAAAAAATATGTATAATACTCCTTTTTTCACGTCAACTATGTGCTATGGTTATTAAATGGCTTTCCTTTTCACTTAAGTCCAGCAAATAATTCATTTATTTTAACACATTTGGTGGCATCTGCCAGTTATTGTCGTTGTTATGAAGTACAGTCGTATGTTTGCATAATTCATTTTGAACACTATAATGCTTTCAAAATCTGAGGTAAATTATCCGTTATGGCTTGTGGCACAGTGACCTATTTTTAACTAAAAATAAATAATGTGTACTCATAACCAGTGTAATTTCTTCATTCTGTCAGCCGCGACGTCGCAGAAATAGGAACCGTTTCTAAATTAGAAACTTCGCATGTCGCCGTCGCGTATGGTTAGGACAAAAACTCTGATTTATTAACATGGAAAAGATACCTTTTATCGCGTGTCGCGGCGTCGTGTGTAGTTAGGACACGGTGTAAGCGGCCGCTTCTCAAGTCTAGAATCTGAACTTGATTCCGATTGGCCAGTGTCAGACAGTCAGACCTGTCAGTCTCGCAGCTCGCGTCAGCTTCATGCGGCTTCATGAGAGAGACGCATAAGTCCGGAATTGGACAATTTAACAATATACTTACGATAGAATATATTTACAATTAATAATGATTTAAAAACAAAATACATAACGCGCCGGGCCGCCGGCCCAAGCAGACCGCGGCCCACCAGGAATCTCCCGGTAGTCCCGATGGCCAGTACATGCCTTAGTATCTTTAATATATTTTGATAATTTTGAAGAAGTTTGGTGTGGGAATAATTAAAAATTACTTAAGAGGGGGGAAATAAAAATGTAAAGGCTGGTTTTGCAAAACATTCACATACAGACTGAAACAACCGACTTCCTGTTTTGCTGGCTTGAAGTTGCTTGGGCTAATGAGATCTATAAGTGTACCGAGTTTAATATTATTATATGCAAGTGTGTTTGATTTATGGACCCAATTTTCAGACCAAGTTAATGGACCAAGTTAATTTAATTAATGAACTAATTATATAAAACTATTGTCAATGCACTACAATTAAACTGGCTATGTGCCTTTACTTATAAAAAAATAAAATAAAAACTTATTTAAAAAATCCCAGGCTTAAGAAATGTATTTTATTTATGCTGGCCAGACACACAGCAGTTAAATGGTTAATTAAGCCCCCTCTCCCTGCTAACACACACACACACACACACACACACACACACACACACACACACACACACACACAGACAGGCAAAGGCTCAGACATATGCTCAGAGGGAGTATGACTACATTCAAACTAAAATATCTGACTTTCTGTGGGTCCTAGCTATTGAGTGTGAATTAGAAAGTTGTCCGACTCGAAGAGTACAATATACATACCGATTTTTGTAACTGTAGATAAAACTAACAACCCCACTTTTGTCAAAAGGTGGCGCTACTGAGCCCTCACCACGCCCGTTTCTGAAACTTTGCATGTGTCTACTGGCTAATAAATGTGATGTGTCTGTCGAGTTTCATGCAATTTGAAGCATGCTAAGGGTCTCAAAAGCATCCTAAAAGAATGGTAAAGTTTAATGCGTCGCCACGGAAACAGTTTCAAAGATATCAAGAATCCATTCACAGGTCTACATCTGCCGTGTATTTACATTATACAGATGAAGATTGAAGCAAATCGGGTTAAAATAAGAGGGTGATTTCAAAGCATTTTTAAAGTGACACACTTCCTGCTGCCAGTTGGTGGCGCTATAACTTTGACACACAATAGTCACATCCATGTGATCGTCCTCTTACAGCGAACACACTCCTGAAGTTTCATCAAGATCGGTTGATGTATGCTGAAGTTATGACACACTTCCTGTTTCACGTTTCTCACCATAATTTTGTTTCCTCGCCACAGCCAAACCGTTCGAGATATCAAAAATCCCCTCGCAATTTTTGATCCTCTATGTCTTGACTTCAGGCTGACCGAGTTTCGTTCCATGCGGATGAATGCTCTAGGAGGAGTACATTAAATTCCATTGCATGCGTTTTAAAAACAACCGTAAATATCTGACTTCCTGTTGGGCTGGGGTAAAAAGTAAAAGCGCGATGTATATATGAAACAATGAGATCGACATGTGTACCGAGTTTCATATTATTACATGCAAGCGTGTTTGATTTATGGACAAAGTGTTCAGACCCTGTTCCAGGGGGCGCTGACGAGCCGCCCTGCCGCGCCCGTGTACCAGCTTCAGCCCAGCTCTGATGGCCGCGGGTTCTGACCCGTGTGCAAAGTTTCAAGAGTTTTTGAGCATGTTAAGGGCCCCGAAAGTGCCCGAATAGTCGTTAAAAAAAAAAACGGGCCCTAATAATCCTAAGGAAAACAATAGGGCCTTCGCCCTTTCAGGGCTTGGGCCCTAATAATCGCAAGGAGAACAATAGGGCCTTCGCCCTTTCAGGGCTTGGGCCCTAATAATCGTAAGGAAAACAATAGGGCCTTCGCCCTTTAAAGGCACCAGGGTTGCGGTGCCACCGGCTTGGGCCCGCAATCGCTGCTCGCAGCTATATTTATTAGGGCCCAAGCCGGTGGCACCGCAACCCTGGTGCCTTTAGTTACCTAAAGACACCGGGATGGCGGTCCTCGATATTCTACATGATGTCATAATGTGCAAAAACGTAACCCCCGCTTTGACTGTCAAAAAGAAGTGTGCTGAAGAGCTTGCATCAGTGAAGGCTCTGCAAAAGTGCTCATCGAGGGCACATTTTAACCACAAAGTATGCATGTGCAACTTTCTAAAAGGTCAGGTGTACATCCAGGTCTACATTTGTACTGTGTTTACTTTATAGTATTTAGGGATGTGCCGATCCGATACTCAGGATCGTTATCAGCTCCAATACTGCCATCTTTGCCGGATCGGGTATATTTACACCACTTTAATCAAACCACTCTTCTTTAAAACATTATGATGTGATTTTTTTCACATGTATTTTGTTACTCTTATTGACCTATTTTGTCCGCACACAGGACTCACTGCCAATCGTACGTGCTCACATCATTCTCTTTCTGTGAAAGCTGTATACTGCATTCACCAGTTTTCACTCTACAGCAGTTGACCAGAGCACTGAAATTATTTCTCACTTAAACTACAATCAAATAGATTTTTCCACACATTTTGCGTTAGTCCTCCGCATGGCATTTTATTATTTTCTGCGCAGCTTCAGAAGTGCACGCACACAGCTTAGAACACATGACACGCACACATACTCAGTCAAGAGAGAGGCGCGATTGAACTCTGTATGTGTTTGTGTGTGAACAATGGAAACTCCATTTTGTTCATACAGGAAAATATTCAGACTAATGTCTTGTGGGAGCAACAGAATACATGTAACGGCATTATGTAATCAGGATACAAAAATCCAGTAACTGTAATTTGTTACAGTGAGTTACATCAAAAAGTAGTAATCAGATTGTAGTTACTTTTTGAAAAAGTATATAGTACTTAAAGCCACTTAATATAAAGTGGGACCCTTTTTTATGAAATAATTTGTAACTGTATCGGAATACATTTTTAAAGTAACCCTCCCAAGCCTGGTCTTGTTTGGACGTCCATTACTTTCACTTTTAAGTTAGCGATTTTTAACCCCCTGGGGACCAAGGTGTATTTGGGGTCCTTGAGAGGTTCTGACATGCCCTGACATCTGTGTTTTTTTCAGCTGCTTATAAACATATTAATGGCACAGGTGAAATTACACTATATTTAGCAGAAACAGGGCAACCATGACATATGGGCAACATGTTTGTACATGTTTGTATTTTTGAGAGAATATTGTTTATGCGTGGTTATTGTAAAAACTAAAAATGAAAGTTTCTGAAATAAGGCCACAAAACACATGTGAAATATGCGTCCACAAGACTTTTGACTGATTGATGTTGTTGCCTAGGGGTTTTTTTTCACAATGATCTGAAAATCATCCCCCTAATCATTCACATAAAACTGTGAATTGGGTTATATTGTGAAAAACATTTTTTTGTTTGCCAAGGCAATATGCGAATGGGCGTGAACAGGCCAGCCCCATCATGTATAATTAAGTGATTCTCACCTGAGAGACAAAGACATGCATAATAATGAGCCTTTCATTCAGGTGAGTCAGACCAGAAAAAAATGAAAGGACAACATATATATATATATATATATACACTCACCGGCCACTTTATTAGGTACCCCATGCTAGTAACGGGTTGGACCCCCTTTTGCCTTCAGAACTGCCTCAATTCTTCGTGGCATAGATTCAACAAGGTACTGAAAGCATTCCTCAGGGAGTTTGGTCCATATTGACATGATGGCATCACACAGTTGCCGCAGATTTGTCGGCTGCACATCCATGATGCGAATCTCCCGTTCCACCACATCCCAAAGATGCTCTATTGGATTGAGATCTGGTGACTGTGGAGGCCACTTGAGTACAGCGAACTCATTGTCATGTTCAAGAAACCAGTCTGAGATGATTCCAGCTTTATGACATGGCGCATTATCCTGCTGAAAGTAGCCATCAGAAGTTGGGTACATTGTGGTCATAAAGGGATGGACATGGTCAGCAACAATACTCAGGTAGGCTGTGGCGTTGCAACGATGCTCAATTGGTACCAAGGGGCTCAAAGAGTGCCAAGAAAATATTCCCCACACCATGACACCACCACCACCAGCCTGAACCGTTGATACAAGGCAGGATGGATCCATGCTTTCATGTTGTAGACGCCAAATTCTGACCCTACCATCCGAATGTCGCAGCAGAAATCGAGACTCATCAGACCAGGCAACGTTTTTCCAATCTTCTATTGTCCAATTTCGATGAGCTTGTGCAAATTGTAGCCTCAGTTTCCTGTTCTTAGCTGAAAGGAGTGGCACCCGGTGTGGTCTTCTGCTGCTGTAGCCCATCTGCCTCAAAGCTCGACGTACTGTGCGTTCAGAGATGCTCTTCAGCCCACCTCGGTTGTAACGGGTGGTTATTTGAGTCACTGTTGCCCTTCTATCAGCTCGAACCAGTCTGGCCATTCTCCTCTGACCTCTGGCATCAACAAGGCATTTCCGCCCACAGAACTGCCGCTCACTGGATGTTTTTTCTTTTTCGGACCATTCTCTGTAAACCCTAGAGATGGTTGTGCGTGAAAATCCCAGTAGATTAGCAGTTTCTGAAATACTCAGACCAGCCCTTCTGGCACCAACAATCATGCCACGTTCAAAGTCACTCAAATCACCTTTCTTCCCCATACTGATGCTCGGTTTGAACTGCAGGAGATTGTCTTGACCATGTCTACATGCCTAAATGCACTGAGTTGCCGCCATGTGATTGGCTGCTTAGAAATTAAGTGTTAACGAGCAGTTGGACAGGTGTACCTAATAAAGTGGCCGGTGAGTGTGTGTATATATATATATATATATATATATATATATATATATATATATATATATATATATATATATATATATATATATATATATATATATATATATATCAGAAGGTCAGATGCAAAAGCCTCTAAGTTCCATTTTAAATTCTTCTAGAATGATCATTTTTATCAAGCTTGTAAGCTTTAAGTTCAGTAATTTCACTTAAATGACAATTAATAGGTAGTCTTCATTGCCATTATGTGAAATTACTGAAGTTATATATACAAGCTTGATAAAAATGATCATTCTAGAAAAAATTCAAATGGCACTTAGAGGCTTTTGCATCTGAGCTCTTCATATATATGTATGTATAAAATCAAAGTATAAATGAAAGTCAAAACCCATTTTTGTCATACCTGGAAACAAATCCTTGTCAAATATTATATGGGCCATGTAGAATTGGTTCAGAGTTAGAGTTTAAAGCATCAAGATGTTTTAAACTCTAACCAAAAAGTGTGTTTAAATATGATTCGGGTGTGTGGCTAAGAAAATAATATGAGCAGAACTCTAACAGTCTCTAACTAAATGAATGTTCGTTCGTACGTCCGTCCACACACCCGAATCATATTTAAACACACTTTTTGGTTATAGGTACAGATAAATAATGTTATCTTGCTAATGTAAGGATGTCACATGAGATTATTGTTCCAATGAAAGCGAAAGTGAATTAACGCACGGCGCGCGCGTCTGTGAATTCGTCTATTCTTTCCTATCAGACGCGCATTTGATATTTACACTGTCTTTATAGACACTACTTAATAACACGATTAGAACAAAGCACTTATAATAAATGACTTACTGCATCAGCTGAATCCGTGCTCCTCAAAATGAAAGTATAAGGTAACTTTTTTCCAGGATCTCCTCACTGCGCATGCAAGACGAAAGAATAGGACGAGGTTATCCGTAATAAACTGTGTTTTAATCGATATGGGCATAAACTGTATGTTTTCATTGATGTGGGCGTTTTCATGGCTTGTCTCAACATTAGAATTTGAATAGCACGCGCTCTCAGTGGGCGGTGAGGTGAAAGGGAAAATCCTGACATCTCTTTCTTTTCATACAGATTACATCAACTGAGAATAGTTTCTTTTTATATAAATGACTTCAATTAAAAGAAGAGAATCTCAGCTTCATAAAGAAAGATCTTTCGTGTCTCTGTGACAAGTATTTAATGAGTTACAGCTCTTTTTCGGACGCGTTTCAGAAATTTTTTTGCAGAGACAGAGTGAGCTGAAAGCACACCCTGTTTATTTTATTTATTTTACAAAAACACAAGGTTTTGATATTAATAAGAGTGTACACAAAAAAGAAGACCCTCTACAGTTTATAATCATGTATCGATTTTATTTATATGACCATCAATGACGGAGTATTTTAAGTCTATGTTGCAGCTGTGTGAAAAAAAAAACGATCAAAATGCGGGGACGCGTTTTTGGTCCCCAGGGGGTTAAAAGACTTACATGTTTCAATTGTTTTTAAAGCTTTCTTGGTACACGAGTTAGACATAATCCGAAAGTAATGTTGTATTTGCAAGCGTTTCTAACTAAGACGTATGGAGACGTACACAGTTCCCTGGGCGCTCAGTCAGTGGAAAAACAAATAGGTTCTGAAACGGTTCGCAAATTGAACCAACTCCGAACCAACTTTGAACCAGCACCAGTTCCGAACCAGTTCTTTTTTTGGTGGAAAAGGGGTAATTGAGAACATTGTGATCTCCTCAGAAAATATGTAGCTTCAAGGGTTTATATGAATGCATATTTAAAGTCCCTGGAAAGGCAATTCTACAAAAAAGTTCTAAACACATTATAAATGTTACATATGTATTGCTAAAACATATTACAAAGACTGTGAACTGTGAAGTACTGAAATGTGGAGTTAGACCGTTAAACAGTTTTTCACCATTGCAATTTTATGGATTGTTTGGGCGGGGCTAAAACAGGACTCGATGATGCACTGGAGCCCATGAGCTCCTGGACACGCACCTATTTGATGACGCACAGAGTCTGATCTCTCCCCAACACACAATAACAAACACTCCCCGTTGAGCACATCCGCATTCACCGCTCAATCGCGAGTGACTGTCAGTACAACTTCAGCTGAGCCTACAGTTTTCTAGCGAGCTAGGCCTTCGACACAGAAATGCATAGGCTACTACCTCGATGCGATCATGTACAAAACAGATCGGTATCTTCATTTAAATTCCCTAAAAACGATCACATCAAGAAAAGGTTTTTAGAGAGCCAACCTTGATGAAGAGCTGAGGATCACCGCCAACACCCGCCTCTGAAGTGATCATTTTACACGGGATCGTTTTATAAACTTTCCTCAGAGACAACAGGGATTCACTGATAATCCGCTGTTACTGGTGAATGGGGCTGAAACGACTATCTCCCGCCTCAGTGTTCATCCTCCCGTCCCGAAAGCAGTTTCACCTAATATCACCGTCGACAGCTTTCCCGCTAGAGGGCGTGGTTTCAGCGCAGCCAGCGGACACGCCCCCAGCGTTTGAGAACAGAGGTTCTGCTCATTTTTTCAAGATTTTGATAGCTTATTTTATGTACTTACCGGCTTTTTTATCATTCAAATTTGGCTGGGTGGCTAATAACACATTTTTCTGTGGTGTGACAAACTCAGAACACATACTTAATTTTGACTTTACAGGGACTTTAATGAGATATTGCCTCATTTGCATATTTCATTTTATTTTTTAGACAGTGTAATACAAAAAGTATTCCTCTTAATATAAAGATTAATCTGTTAGAAATTTATGAGGATATCTATAAAGCAGTGGCGGGCCGTGCATTTCACACTTAGGCCTTCTGTCCTACCTGAATTAGTAACTTTTAATAGTGTATCAGCGCAAAGACTCTCTATATAATTGTTGTTTTTATTTTGCACCGGCAGTTATTGGATTATTGCGGTGAGTTCGGGAGAGGCCGCGAGAAACGAGCGCGTGAGTTCGGTTGGTGCGTTTGTATAGTGGTTCTTGCGTTCCGATTATAAGTTCAGAAACGGAGCCTCCCTTATCTTGTCGTTCAAGGGTAGTCCCTTTTTAGACGTTACAATAGTATGCATGTTTGAAAAAAAGTTTCGATCATAAATTTATAAGAAAAATTAAGAAGAAAATCATATTCACCACGGGGAAAAAGCATATTACTCACCAAGATTATTTTTACACAGAATCCATCCTTATTTCTTTCCTCAAGAAGACTACAGGTTCTAACTGCGTTTCAGTTCCAACAATGTCGTGTCTGTCTCGTCATATTTCTAGCAGTTTTAATTCACTTTATGGCTGAGAGTGCCTGCTCGACAGAAGCACACACATTCACCGCAAAACATGACTATGTTTACAGCTGCCCCATGCTCTCGCACAGAGTTATGAACAAAATCAACGCGATCACCGGGACTTTTGCCTTTAGAACCATTCGTGGTATAACTTAACATTAGTCAGTTCTGTTTTTACCCGGAGAGATCGAATAGAGTTCCGTATCTGCGTTTAGCTCGGGCTGAATAAGGGATTTTTTTCTGCTGGGGGTCGAGGAGGGAAATAAACATTAATTTGTGGGTTTAAAAACTATTACATCTACAGGAATATATAGATTAAGCAGTTCGCTACAGATGCAGATACTAGTAATAGTACGCAGCTATGGCTCTGATAGTAAAGTTATGCGCTCTGAGCATCCAATCAAAGAACGAGAAAATACAGACGTTGCTAGATGCCAGCTAGATGGCCCCGCTGCAGTCAAAGCGAAATCTGATTGGCTGATTAAATCTGACGGATTATCTGATTGGTTAAAGCAACGGCATTCATTTTAAGTTACAGACGCCCGCTCTGTCGATTCTGAAGGCCTCCAGGCAGATTTATTTACCCGGCAACGCATGATGGCTGAAATACGATTGGATACAAGCTCTAACATAAAAACACACTACTGGAAGCAGCGCAACCAAGAGAAAAGCTATGATATTAAAATAACGAACTATTGGGAATAATTTAATACTCATTCATGGAAAAAATATATTAAAGTGCAAGTCAGTGATTCTGATAATGTTTAGGCCAGCAGAGAAGGCCTTGCTGGCCCTGACGGCCCACCACTGCTATAAAGGGAAGAAAAAGTCCCATTCACCTGTGGTGTCATTTTCAGGACTTTCGTCCCGGTTAAAGATTTTGGCACACATCCCACGTTGTTCAATGGAGTCATATTAGTCTAGAACAGTTGAGATATTCTCCGCTAAATAAAGTGCACACAAATCTTACCCAGGACCTCTACCAAAGTAGCAAACCTCATTTTTTTAACAGTTAATTCGAACTGAGGGCTTTAAAATGCTATTCTAATACTTGACAAATCAGAGACTTTTTGAAGAAGCTATTTATCTACGCGTTTCCTTACTTTTTCGGCTTTTTTTGAAAATTGGCTGAAGTGGCTAACGCAAACCACGCCTTCGCCTAACTTTTCAAATGGACTGTCACTTATTCTATACTCGACCAGAAGCCCCCAGCTTATCCTTATATTCTTGAAAAATGGACAAAGAGGAAGATATTAGCAGCATTATGCACTCTTACGCCAAGAAGGCTCCACAGACACAGACTGAAGAAGGCGAGATAGAGGTAACTTGGCCGGAACAGGAGGGCTCGGACTCGGCCCAACCGTTGCTAAATTCACCGAAGCTGTGAACCGCAAAGAGAAGTTAAATAACTGAAGACAATAAAGGTCAGTCTGTGCCCAATTCTGTTCTGCTAATGATAATGGAGAGGGTTGAGAAAATGCACAAGAGTCACTGAGGAAGTTGCAGTCGTTGGAGGCGACAGTTAAAGATAATACTTGCACCATAAAAAGTGTCACTGACGCTATGGAATATATGGGGAAACAACTAAAAGAAGCAACAGACAAAGTTGAAACCCTAGAGAAAAAAGTCGGACTCTTGGAGAAAGAAAACGGTGTGCTCCGTGACAGGTGCAGTGATCTTGATAATTACAAGAGGAGGTTGAATCTACGCGTCGCTGGGGTAAAGGAACAAGCAGGAGAAAATTTTAAAAAAATTATGGTGGACCTATTCAGCCAGGTGTCACCAGACATCGCAGAACAACTGGCCTTTTCCATAGACATCGCTCACAGACTGGGACCCCGCTCGGGAGAGGAACATTCCCATCGCCGTATCATTGTGCAGTTTCTATCGCGAACCCACAGGGACAAGATTTGGAAGGACGCCAGAACATCGGCCATACTCAAGGAAACAAAAATTAAAATCTTCGAAGACCTGACCCAAGATGTCAATGATGCCAGGAACAAATTGTGGCCGCTGGTAGAACAGGCAAGTAAGGAAGGGAAGAAAGCGGGTTTCAGAGGACATTTCGCGCATATTGATGGTAAAACATTTATAAATCTCTGAGAAATAAAGTTACCATGCTGCTTCGAACAGCAAATTTTTTTTCAAAATTTAATCAAAGAGGCAAAAGGTAATTGTAAGAATCTGTGGAGAAGCATGGATACATTAATGGGAAGGAAAAAAATAAACCAGGAGCATTTAAAACTCAAAATCAATGGGATTGTTCAAAATGAAGGCTCTATTCTGGCTAAACATTACAATGATTATTTCTTGGATTCTGTATTAGATCTCGCAGAGACTTTTCCTGAAGTGAACTGCTGCGGAGATGATCATGGGCATGGTAATGTGTCTCACTGTAGGTTGCAGAATATAGATGAAGACAAAATTTCCAAAATAATATCAAATTTAAAAAATAGTAAAGCAAAGGATATATTTGGAATTGATTCATCACTTTTAAAAGAACATATAACTATTCTAACTCCTGTATTGACAAGAGCTGTGAATCAATCTATAAAGGAAAACCATTTTCCTTTGGCGTTAAAAAAAGCAGTAGTCAAGCCAATTTTCAAGTCAGATGACAAGCTCTGTGTGTCAAAATATCGACCTATTAGCATTCTGCCAGCCATCTCTAAGATCTTTGAGAAGGTGGTGGCAGAACAACTAATAGACCATCTCGACCACACTGATGCATTACATCCTTGCCAGTTTGGGTTCAGGAAAAGATACTCCACAGAGTCTGCGTGCTGCTACTTGATAGAAGATATTAAATCCAGTCTTGATGGTGGAGGTGTGGTAGGGGCAGTCTTTCTGGACTTGAGAAAGGCCTTTGATACAGTTAATCATCAGCTTCTCATCAGCAAACTATCTGATTTTTTTTCTTTTGATACAAATACAATAGCATGGATTCAATCTCACCTTAATGACAGACAACAATGCGCTGTGGTTGACAACAAAAAATCACCATTAAGATCTTGTAGCATGGGAGTGCCACAAGTTTCCATTCTGGGCCCCCTGCTTTTTACCCTTTACATAAATGATCTACCAACTGTGTGTAAGAGTAAAATCATCATGTATGCGGATGATATATGTGCACATGGTAAAACTGCGGAAGAAGTCGCTCAAAAACTGACTAAAGATATTAAGAAAGTTTCTTTGTGGCTGAAAAACTCATGGCTCACTCTAAATTTAGATAAGACTGTTTCAATGTTTTTCAGAAATCGTTCTAAAATACAAATCTACCCTAATATTTTAATTGAAGGACAAATCATTTCAAATCAAGAACAGGTAAAATACACTCACCGGCCACTTTATTAGGTACCCCATGCTAGTAATGGGTTGGACCCCCTTTTGCCTTCAGAACTGCCTCAATTCTTCGTGGCATAGATTCAACAAGGTGCTGGAAGCATTCCTCAGGGAGTTTGGTCCATATTGACATGATGGCATCACACAGTTGCCGCAGATTTGTCGGCTGCACATCCATGATGCGAATCTCCCGTTCCACCACATCCCAAAGATGCTCTATTGGATTGAGATCTGGTGAATGTGGAGGCCATTTGAGTACAGCGAACTCATTGTCATGTTCAAGAAACCAGTCTGAGATGATTCCAGCTTTATGACATGGCGCATTATCCTGCTGAAAGTAGCCATCAGAAGTTGGGTACATTGTGGTCATAAAGGGATGGATATGGTCAGCAACAATACTCAGGTAGGCTGTGGCGTTGCAACGATGCTCAATTGGTACCAAGGGGCCCAAAGAGTGCCAAGAAAATATTCCCCACACCATGACACCACCACCACCAGCCTGAACCGTTGAGACAAGGCAGGATGGATCCATGCTTTCATGTTGTAGACGCCAAATTCTGACCCTACCATCCGAATGTCGCAGCAGAAATCGAGACTCATCAGACCAGGCAACGTTTTTCCAATCTATTGTCCAATTTCGATGAGCTTGTGCAAATTGTAGCCTCAGTTTCCTGTTCTTAGCTGAAAGGAGTGGCACCCGGTGTGGTCTTCTGTTGCTGTAGCCCATCTGCCTCAAAGTTCGACGTACTGTGCGTTCAGAGATGCTCTTCTGCTCACCTTGGTTGTAACGGGTGGTTATTTGAGTCACTGTTGCCCTTCTATCAGCTCGAACCAGTCTGGCCATTCTCCTCTGACCTCTGGCATCAACAAGGCATTTCCGCCCACAGAACTGCCGCTCACTGGATGTTTTTTCTTTTTCGGACCATTCTCTGTAAACCCTAGAGATGGTTGTGCGTGAAAATCCCAGTAGATTAGCAGTTTCTGAAATACTCAGACCAGCCCTTCTGGCACCAACAATCATGCCACGTTCAAAGTCACTCAAATCACCTTTTTTCCCCATACTGATGCTCGGTTTGAACTGCAGGAGATTGTCTTGACCATGTCTACATGCCTAAATGCACTGAGTTGCCGCCATGTGATTGGCTGCTTAGAAATTAAGTGTTAACGAGCAGTTGGACAGGTGTACCTAATAAAGTTGCCGGTGAGTGTATTTAGGTGTCATATTGGAACCAAATTTAGGCTTTAAAAACATAAAAAAGTTATCAAATACAATAAAATTTAATAGGGCACAATTCAGATACATTCGAAATTCCCTTACAATCGAGACCTCAGGAGTCTATCTGAATGCAATGATAGTTGTATGTATGACAAGTTGGTCACAGGCTACTAAAACTGCCCTCAAGCCACTTGAGTCATTATTTAAAACCTCTCTAAAGATTGACGATCAGAAAAGCAGACGATTTCATCACTGTCATATTCTTGTAAAATACCAATTTCTCAGCTTTGAAAATTTGATAATTCATACCAATCTGTGTTTGATGTATAAGATCCTTTATGACAACGCTGCTCCTCCTCTAAAACAATTTATCTCTTTGGGCTCTGAAACAACAACTCGAGCCACTAGATCTACAGTGCGAGGGGAATGCAGGATGCCTAAACGCAGGACAGCATTTGGAAACTCTGCTTTTTCCGGTGTGGCCGCTCGTCAGTGGAATATGTTACCTACAGAGTTGTTTAAAAGCACAAGTTTTTACACGTTCACACGCCAGGCAAAGAAATGGCTTTTATTAAATCAATGTTGTTCCCATATGTGACCAGATGTATGTATGTGTGTATATATAAGTGTGTGCTCTAAGCCAGAGACTATTTATAGACATGCCACTTCCTCAGTCCTTAATACAAATGTATAGGGAAAACCCGTAATGCCAAAGATGGCGGTTGTATGCAAATGCCCCGCCCCTCCCGCTGGACAGCCAATCGTCTGCTTTTAACGGTCAAGCATTTAAATACGTTACTGTTTGAAAATGCGGCAGATTAGATATGCAGTATGAGTGCGTTTTGTAAATATCAGACATCCCAAGTCTCCCAGAAGTTCAGGGTGCCTCCTGCAGATTGATAGAGGCTCGCTGATGCCCGCAAATTAGTTTAAATCTCCCGGGATCTAGCGACCGAGCAAGAGCGCGCGCACATACTGTGTTTCAAACTGTGAAGTGCGTGCGCGACAGAGAGCGAGAGAGCCCTTGCGCATTCGCAGTAAAAGAATAACCTGTGGAAAAACGGCGTTTTAAACCTTATTTTGGGGCAAAGTCATCAAACTTTTTCAGCGACTTTTATTATATTTTACTGCTGTTTCTATACATGCAGTTTTTATGTCCCAGTGACCAGTGAAAGTGTAGATCTGTCTCTCTGCCCATTCATTTAGATAGGAGCCTGGTCTTGTTAAGTCCGAAATAGCTGCCCGGAGGCGTTTCCAAGATGGCGGCCGAGTGGCACGACTTGCCTGAAAGGACTTTGTCTAAGCCTAAGGTCTGTATATGAAAGGTGTGAACATTTCCTTTCGTACATTTTTATTTTTTGTCATTGTAAATCATATTATTCATGTATATTTTTTATGTATCTTTGTTTAACATCAGCCTGCCCAGGGACTACGGGTGAAAATTAGCTCTTGAGCTAAAACCCGGTACAATGAATTTTCCCCTTTGAGTTTAATGTTTATTGTACGCTGTCCCTGTTTCTCTTAATAAAGAAATAAATAAAATTAAATTAAATTAAATTAAAAGGGCTACAGTGAATGATATGTGAGCCAGGCCACTGAACTGCTCTAGTACATGTATGTAAATCTTAACGAAGGTAAGCAGATTTGTAAGATTTTTCTGCAGACTTGCATATGTAATGGCTTAAATCTCGTCTGCTCTACTTCTTGGATTATTAATCTCAGAAGTAACGCTATCAAAAAAAAAAGATCTACAGTGCACAACAAAAATGCGACCCAAAAAGAAAAAAATATTCAAAATTAAAAATCTAAAAAATTAAATAAAAGGATTCACAAAGCGAAAAATATATTTTCAAAGGGTTACCAAATGTATTTTCAAAGCTATACAACGTATTTATTTTCTACTTTGTTAATAATTCACACAATACCTCTGTTGTAGAACTGCTGCTGAACATCTGCTAGAACCTACTAGCCTATGAGTTAGTAAATAGTAGCAACTTTCTACTGTCTGATGGGATAACATTAATTTGGTTCTTCAATAGATGGATATATAAGCTTTTTGTTTTCAAATATAGACAGAATGTTCTCAATGCTGAATATAATTGTTTGGTTAGGACCTAAGAAAATGGGTAAAGGGGGGGAAAAAAGTAATATTTGTAGATTTGTTTTATACAATGTGTACCCATATGTCCCTTGTCTTTTGCCAGGGGTTTGTTTCTTTATTGTAGAGTTTATAACAACTTTCTAACTAAGTGTTTAGAGAGAATTTTGTGTATATTTCCAGCTTTCAGGTTATACCTAATTTTATTTTATGTCTTTGTCTTTAATGTCTATTAATGCCAGGGGTCTTAAAAATAGTGTGAAACGCAAGGCTTTGTTTTTGTTTGCAAAGAAAAATAAGACAGATTTTTGTGTGATTTCCAAGAGTGTCACTCAACAGCCAATGACTGTAGTTTTTGGAGGTCACAATTGGGAGACAACATCTGGTTAGCACATGGATCAGAGCACTCAGCTGGGGTAGGAATCTTTAGCTACAATTTTAATGGGAATATTCAAAATACCGATTTAGATTCTTCTGGGAATTTTCTCATAATGGTAATTACTAAAAATAATCATACCATACTCATTATAAACATATATGGGTACAACACTTCTGTGGAGAATAACATGCTTCTTGATACCATAGAGGATAAAATATCACATTGGTTGAACAAATGCCCTTATGCCTTTTTTAGTTGTGGGAGGAGATTTTAATATAGCGATGAATAATATGTTAGACAGATGGCCACCAAGGAGATCACTCATCTCCCAACTCTGTGTTGAAGTGTCTCATGGATAAATTTGACCTGGTTGATGTTTGGAGGGAACAGTTTCCAAATGACAGACAGTATACCTGGTCCAATAAAGACTGCTCAAGACAGTCCAGAATTGATTACTGGTTAGTTTCCAAATGTCTAATGAGGAACCGCATTTCAGTCAATTTCAGGAACACTCCATTGACCGATCATAAAAGGGATCTACCTCTCAATAGCTCTGTCCTTCCTTATATAAGTCCTCTGGCCCAAAAGCTTCATTTTGGAAACTTAATAGTTCCCTCCTTGAACATAAACAGGTCAAACAAAGAGTTAAAGAACTTATTGAAAACTTTTGGATTAAAGCAGACTCTCATAAAGATTATGGGACGAATTGGGAGCTTCTAAAATATGAGTTGGGGAAGTTTCTCAGGAAGTTTGGTGGTGATTTGGCCAAGAACAGACAAGCAGTTGAAGACGGGGTTATTGAGAAGCTAGCGTTTTTTTTTTCTCAAAAAGAGTCTCTTAATAATGAGGAAAGATGTGAGTATACGAAACTACAAAATAAACTAGATGACATTTATAAATCGAAAGCTAAGGGAGCCTATGTAAGGTGAACAAAACTCAGCCTATTCCTTTAGACTTGAAAAGAGTAAAAATGTTCTGGCTACTATAGATCAAATCAAAGTAGAGGGAAAAATTATTGAAGATCCAAAAGCGTTAGCCATTCACTGCTATAATTTCTATAACAATTTATACACATCTAATTACTGTGAGGTAACAACTAAATCTTTTATGACCTCTATTGGCCATTGTAGAACTATATCCCTAGAAGACAGAGACTATTGTGATGATAGCATTACCCAAGAGGTGTTGAAGGCGATCAAAAATCTCAAAAACAACAAGAGCCCAGGGTGTGATGGTATAACTGCTGAATTTTACTAAATTTTTCCTGAATTACTAACCCCCTTTCTAGTAAAAGTTTTCTCAGAGAGCTTAGAGAAAGAAGCACTTCCAACAACTATGACACAGGGTGTCATCACATTGATTCCAAAACCAGAAAAGAACAGAAACTGTCTAGAGAATTGGCGTCCTATCACTCTATTAAATAACGATTACAAAATTTTTACACTAGTTTTCGCTAATAGACTAAAAGAAGTGTTAGACTCTATAATAGATGAGTCACAATCTGGGTTCATGAGGAAACAACATATTGCAAATAACATTAGATAAGTGCTAGATTTATTAGATTATAATGAGCTCATCACTGACAGCAGCTTCATTCTGTTCCTTGATTTTTATAAGGCGTTTGACTCGCTTGAACATGGTTTTATTCTGCAAGCACTTCAAAAATTTGAATTTGGAGATGTCTTTTGCAGAACTGTCAGGACCCTGTATACAAATGGTAGTAGTGCAATAAAATTGAAATTCGGTACTTCCCCTAGATTCAAAGTGTCCCGTGGAATCAAACAAGAGTGCCCTATCTCCCCATACCTGTTTTTGATCGCCTCTCAAATCTTAGCTCTACATGTTTCTAACAGTGCCTTGAAAGGGATAACATTGTCTGAAAGAGTATCATCCTTAGTCAGCTGGCCGATGACACCACCATCTTCCTGAGAAATGCATCCAAGATTCCCCTTGCGATAGAATTTATCAGAGGATTTTCACAAGCTTCAGGTCTCAAATTAAACTTAAAAAATGTGAACTAATGGCAGTTAAAGATTGTGATGTTTCAAACGTATGTGGCATTCTTGTGAAGGATCGGGTTACATACCTGGGAACAATAATAACTAAAGACCAAAGTATAAGAAGTCCATTAAATTTTAGCCCAATCATTGAAAAAAAAAAAAAAAAGTTAAACTCAATTGGCTACAAAGAGACTTATCCTTGAGAGGAAGAGTATTACTGACAAAAGCGGAGGGAATCTCCAGACTTGCTTATTTGGCGGCCTCTTTGGATGTTGATTGTAAGGTATCGAAAAGAATTGACGATATGTTGTTTAATTTCCTGAGGAAGAACAAAACTCATTATGTCATAGTCTGTAATGAACACAAATCAGGGTGGGGGGTTAAACTTTTTGAACTTCACAACTTTAAGCAATACCTTCAAAATCAATTGGCTCAGACAATTCTTTAACAATCCAACATCACTCTGGAACTTTATTCCAAACTATATTTTCTCTAAAATCGGTGGCCTAAATTTTATGTTATTATGCAATTATAATATTAACAAAATCCCAATCAAACTGTCCAATTTTCATAAACACATGCTATTGGCTTGGTCTCTCTTATTTAAACATAACTTCTCACCTCATCGTTATTACATTTGGAATAATAAGGACATTTTCTACAAAAACAAATCTTTGTTTTTTGAAAACTTGTACAGGAATAATATTGTACTTGTTGGCCAACTCTATGACACAAGTGGCAGACTGTACAGTTATTCAGAGTTCTTGCAGAAATTTCAAATTCCTGTTTCAGTTAAGGAGTATGCAATTGTCTTTGATGCATTTCCTTCTGGTATCAGAATTTTGCTGTGAGGCATTAATTTCCCATGGCCTCTGACTCAAAAAATGGATTTATCTGATACTGCTGTAGGGAGATTATTCTTTTCTGCAGTGATGAAAAATAAAACTATTAGGGATTTATACCAAAAAGAAATTGTTAATATCCCTTATATAATCCCATATTGGAACAGGTTAGTGGAGAATGTCCCTTGGAAAAGTTTTTGGTCGTTGCCTTTTAAATATATGCTTTCTAATAAAGTGAGAGAAGTTACGTTTAAATTAATTCACAGATTATACCCAGTAAAGTGTGTGCTTAAGCGGTATAAACCAGGGCCCGTATTCATAAAGATTCGAAGAATCCTCTCAGAAAACTCTTAATTTAGCTTAAAAACGTTTACGTAGGAGTCTTAGCTTAAGAGCGATTCAGGACTGATCTGAGAGCAACTCTGAGTAAGGAAAAGATTTCTTAAAAATCTTTAAAATTTTCATCTTAGTGAGTAGGCGGGGCTGACCCCGTTGCTATGTATGACACAATCTTTTGAAGATTGTGATTGGTAGGTTGTCCAAGAAGGAAAAAAAGAGCAATTTTAAGTAAAGAGTTTACTCACACACACACACACACACACACACACACACACACACACACACACACACACACACATTATATACATTATGTATATATAAATCCTTTTTTTACCATGCTGTTAATTTCCTAAGGTATTTGATTGGCTTAGAATGATAAATTGTTCCACTCTTTCCAATTACACTGATTGCTGTCTATTTAAGTGGTGGTTTGAATGTTGGTTTTAATATTGCAAACATGGAATAAAAAACGAGAAAGATGAGAAAGCTCAACTGGACAGAAGAACCGTGTTTACTGTTAGTCCAGTTAGTGGATGAACACAAGACCATCATTTAAGAAAAATTTGGGCCGGGTGTCACAGCACAGAGCAAGAAGCGGATGTGGGAGCGTTAAGTGCAAATTATTAACAGTTCATTCCCCGGCTAGCGCACCAGGGAAGCCTGCTATATTCATAAATGCAGTTGTGAGCCTGCAAGGTGGGACATAATAAGGTGGGACATTAGAAATGCGACATAATATTGTGTGATCACTGCTTACAGAAGGTTTTGACAGACCAAAATCACTGCTGCTTTATTGCATTTTCCCATTTGCCAAATATCTTAATGTAGTGATTACTTTCATTACTGGCGTTATGGCATTGCACTGTGTGGGAGATATTAACGTGTCTCTAATAAGATCGGTCACAAACATGATCCCTGCAAGATCTTATCTATAGCATCTTATTAACTCACTGTCATCTATTGCAACACATTTCTTCTCCCTCTCCGTCTCTCTGCCATTTTCTCCTCTGCTAAAGAAACTCTTAAGCCTATTAAAAGTCCTCATCCGTACTCCTAACAATTTTGACCTTAAGACCTCTTTTAAGGGTTAAGACTTTTTCCGAATTACTTTTTTCTTTACTAGGATTTTTTCTTTAATTTTAAGAGTAAACGCCCACATTTCTAAAAATATTTTCTTAGAATTTTGTCACTAGGAGCTACTTTTTGCCTTAAGATTCTTTATGAATACGGGCCCAGATATTGAATCTGAATGCTCTTTCTGTAAAAGGTCAGATGAAGATATTTGCCATTTATTTTGGAAATGTTCATACACAGAAAAATTTTGGTCAGATGTCCTTGAATTTATCCAAACCTTTTTCATTACGGATTTCTCATTTTGCTTTAAAGATGTTTTCTTTGGTGTGGTCGACCTTAAGACGGACAAGGAAGGAAAATATTTCATTATTAATCTTTTATTTTTACTCTCTAAATATCACATCCATAAATGTAAGTTCAGGGGGTCTAAACCCTTCTTTCCTGTGTTTGAGAGTGAAGTCAATGAATACTTGGACTCCATAAGATATTCAAAAAAAGCACTGTAAAGCTCTGAAGACTGTGCAGATATACTCAAAACTTGTGACATCGTGTGAGTGAATGAAATTGGAACTCATAACTGTACGGTATGCTATGAATTGAACTGCTTGTTGATTAGCCTTGCTGGACTTTGCAAACCCCATTCACTGCTGGATATAATTTATTCATGTATGTACTTTATTTGTCTATTTATTTATGTATTTATTTATGTATAGTTTATTTGTGTATGTATTTCAATGTGTTGTTTGTCTGCAAATGCTGTCAATAAAAACAAACAAAGAAAAAAAAAAAAACAAACTCCTAAGCGGTGAGCAGCCGGTAACAAGAAGTAGTCGAAGAAGAACGTCCTCATCTCAGTTCTCGCGCATGCGTTCTGGAAATCTCTTCAACTCTCGTCTCAAGGCCCATAAGGAAGTAATGGAATAGTCGAATAAAGTCGTTATTTATGTTTGTTTGTTTTTTCGCACAAAAAGTAGTCTCGTCGCTTGATAAACTTATAATTGATCCACTGTAGGCACATGGAATATTTAAACATTTTCTTTAATGACTTTATGGGCCGTCAAGTGTCATTCCCTTAGGCAGCCTATGTAGGAGTGATCCACCTCTCAGATTAAATAAAAAATATCTTCATTTGTGTTCCGAAGTTGAACGAAGGTCTTACGGGGTTGGTACAGCATGGGGGTGAGTAATTAATGACTTAATTTTCATTTTTGGGTGAACTAACCCTTTAATTGAGTCACATCCTTTGAAGTGGTTTAAGTGATTGGATGCAATACATATGGAATACGTTTTGAAGAACATTTACAACCAAGTCTTTTCGCATGACGTGACCAAGTGTAGAAAGTCTCTCGACATTGTGTGGATGTCTGCATCATCCACTACACCGAATATAGCAAAATGAACAAATGAATCTGATCTCATTTATTGCATCATAGTAAGTTCTGGAGATTTGTGTTATGTGCACAAAGCCTGAGAATTATACTACTGAATGTTTTTTTGTTTTGTTTTTTCTCCCACATTCAGAAAAAAACAGAGACAGAGGCAGTTTCCTCGTTGCTCGTGGATGACTGTTTATAAAGACACATGGCCCCGCTTCAGTCGACCAGGTCAGATTTTAACCAATTTATCAAATTTTACCAGAATGTTTGTTCTGTAAACCGAAGTACCACCCAGAGTATCAGTTTGTTGGATTTGTGCAGGACTGGTTTTTGGGTTTTTGGGACCCCAGGCAAGAGCATGAAAATGGGCCCCACCTATATTGGCATATTATTATAACCACTACAAACATGACAAATACACTGAAATCAAATCACTAACAATAAGTAAACTGTAGGTTGTTGACAAATAACATGCCTGTCAATTTTTTTTGAACATATTTAAAATGTATGTGAATGAAATGGAATATGCTTTGTTAAAGGAATGTATATTTTGTATTTTAGCAATGACTGGTGACCTTTAAGTGATTTAAAAAAAAAATCTTTTTTGAACAAATCTTTTGAATGATTCAGTGACGCATACATTTAAGTCACTTGTCGCCACCTACTGGTGTAAATCAATTCAAGTTTATTTGTATAGCGCTTTTCACAATACATATTGTTTTAAAGCAGCTTTACAGAAAGTGCATTACAGAAAAGTACATGGAAAAATACATGTAGTTAATCATGTAATATTTAGGGCATAACATTTCGCCGGCGTTGAGTCGTCTCTTCACAGGCGTTGAGTCGTCTCTTCACAGGTGTTGGGGCATCTGAAGTCTCCGTGTGAGGCTGGATACAAACTGGAGCTGACGAACGCCATTTTTCTTGGGGACAAGCGTCCCGAGATAACGGCAGAAAGGCAGATGGGAAATAATTAGCATAGCTGATGTTCATAATGATTTCCATTACATGGGAGTAGATGTTAAAAACCACAATCTCTCCGCAACCCAACCATACGCGCCAACCTGATAGACTAAGGCTGTCGAGCCCCACTGTCGCGGTAATGTGTTTCTGTGGCAATGGTTCCGTATGGCATACCACCTACCGCAAAACACAATATCTGCCCAACCACCCTTCATTTACGCAATACACACAGGAACATAATGACTGTAAATACTATGCAACCTACACAAATAACCTACAGACTCTTCAAGTTTTATATAAAATGTAGAAGGTAAGCATTATGTAAATGCTTGGCTAAAGAAATGCGTCTTTAATCTAGTTTTAAACTGTGACAGTGAGTCAGAGCCTTGAACCATATCGGGAAGGCTATTCCAGAGTTTTGGAGCTAAGTGCGAGAACGCTCTCCCTCCTTTTGTGGACTTAGATATCCTAAGAATGACCAGAAGCCTTGAATTTAGTGATCTTAAAGAACGCGATGAATTGTAGGGCGATAGGAGCTAAACCATTTAGGGCTTTATAGGTCAGTAGTAGTACTTTGTAATTGATATGGAACTTAATAGGTAATAGGGGTTGAACCGATTAGTCGACTAGTCGACCTTAATGCAATGCCGTGACGCTTTAAGCTTGACGTCAAATAGTCGCGTCGATCATGTGACACTATATGATTGCACTAATTTTGATCATAGACAGTAAAAGAAATGGACAGAGCGATCTCATTGGAACTCCATTGAGACGACTGAAGCCCGTTTTTGGCGATTTTTTACCACTTCCGTCCCTGACGCGCAGACTCATACAGAGCTAGTCTACGTAGATGTGACGTGAGTGACCCGTTTGATTTCTAGTGCGGTGGCATGAGAAATCTGAATCATTCCCTCCTGAAACATGCACAGAGGCGGAGAGTATGAATAGGAGCTGTCCACGGGCTAGGAGAAGGAGACAAGTTTGCTAGGTATTCTGATAAATTATTTTGTCATTCTGCCTCCACGTTTCCCGATTGCGCGCGAGCTTCTTCTCGTGTCCATACGGTAATCTCAAAAGGGTATGACGCAATCGTTAGCCTACTTTCACTAAAACTGCTTCTACGGGGCCATAACATAAGCTACAAGGTAATGGAGCTATTTATACATTGTCGAGTTTCTTTAGAAATAAATAAAGGACCAATGGGGTCTTCAAACGCCTCAGATGTAAAGTTATTCACTGTCAAAGTGACGCCAAAATGAACGGGAGTCAATGGGAATGCTAACGCAAGTGAAGTTCTCCAACAAGATGTCAGCTCCCACGAGGCTTCAACTTCCGCTCGATGGATTACCCCCTTGATTTTGATACTATATGTCCGCGTTGCAGACGACAACAGATGAAGTGCCCAGAGGGGCATTGCAGCAAGAAAGCAACATTGGTACATAAGTGTATGGAAATACTTTACTAACTTAGCAGTTAGCACTACAGTATATTGTTGAAAACGAAAGTAAAAGCATGACGCACGCTCACTGTTTTACCGGGAAATGAGAGCAGTCTATTTTAAAATCATTCAAACATTATTTTTTTTCATATATTTATTTAAACATATTAATGCATTTCTAATTCACCCGCAATTAATTGGAATATTATTTTGTATTACTTGGATCCATCACTAACGTGCAGATGTGAATTTATAGCTTTTTTTCTTTTCATTCTCAATGATGATGTAAACAGCGGGCTGTTTAGCTACATCTGGCCACTTCATGTGTTTCTGATTGCTATCCGATCGTGAAAAGACCAGGGCCCGTATTCATAAAGATTCTAAGAATCCTCTCAGAAAACTCTTAATTTAGCTTAAAAACTTTTACGTAGGAGTCTTAGCTTAAGAGCAATTCGGTACTGATCTGAGAGCAACTCTGAGTAAGGAAAAGATAAAAACTTTCATCTTAGTCAGTAGGCGGGGCTGACCCCGTTGCTATGTATGACACAATCTTTTGAAGACTGTGATTGGTTGGTTGTCCATGAAGGGGAAAAAAGAGCAATTTTAAGTATAGAGTTTACTCACAAATATACACACACATTATATACATTATGTATTTATAAATCATTTTTTTGCTGTTTATATCCTAAGGTATTTGATTGGCTTAGAATGATAAAAATATATATACACTCACCGGCCACTTTATTAGGTACACCTGTCCAACTGCTCGTTAACACTTAATTTCTAAGCAGCCAATCACATGGTGGCAACTCAGTGCATTTAGGCATGTAGACATGGTCAAGACAATCTCCTGCAGTTCAAACCGAGCATCAGTATGGGTAAGAAAGGTGATTTGAGTGACTTTGAACGTGGCATGATTGTTGGTGCCAGAAGGGCTGGTCTGAGTATTTCAGAAACTGCTAATCTACTGGGATTTTCACGCACAACCATCTCTAGGGTTTACAGAGAATGGTCCGAAAAAGAAAAAAACATCCAGTGAGCGGCAGTTCTGTGGGCGGAAATGCCTTGTTGATGCCAGAGGTCAGAGGAGAATGGCCAGACTGGTTCGAGCTGATAGAAGGGCAACAGTGACTCAAATAACCACCCGTTACAACCAAGGTGGGCAGAAGAGCATCTCTGAACGCACAGTACGTCGAACTTTGAGGCAGATGGGCTACAGCAGCAGAAGACCACACCGGGTGCCACTCCTTTCAGCTAAGAACAGGAAACTGAGGCTACAATTTGCACAAGCTCATCGAAATTGGACAATAGAAGATTGGAAAAACGTTGCCTGGTCTGATGAGTCTCGATTTCTGCTGCGACATTCGGATGGTAGGGTCAGAATTTGGCGTCTACAACATGAAAGCATGGATCCATCCTGCCTTGTATCAACAGTTCAGGCTGGTGGTGGTGGTGTCATGGTGTGGGGAATATTTTCTTGGCACTCTTTGGGCCCCTTGGTACCAATTGAGCATCGTTGCAACGCCACAGCCTACCTGAGTAGTGTTGCTGACCATGTCCATCCCTTTATGACCACAATGTACCCAACTTCTGATGGCTACTTTCAGCAGGATAATGCGCCATGTCATAAAGCTGGAATCATCTCAGACTGGTTTCTTGAACATGACAATGAGTTCGCTGTACTCAAATGGCCTCCACAGTCACCAGATCTCAATCCAATAGAGCATCTTTGGGATGTGGTGGAACGGGAGATTCGCATCATGGATGTGCAGCCGACAAATCTGCGGCAACTGTGTGATGCCATCATGTCAATATGGACCAAACTCCCTGAGGAATGCTTCCAGCACCTTGTTGAATCTATGCCACGAAGAATTGAGGCAGTTCTGAAGGCAAAAGGGGGTCCAACGCGTTACTAGCATGGGGTACCTAATAAAGTGGCCGGTGAGTGTATATATATATATATATATATATATATATATATATATATATATATTCCACTCTTTCCAATTACACTGATTGCTGTCTATTTAATTGGTGGTTTGAATGTTGGTTTTATTATAGCAAACATGGAATAAAAAAACGAGAAAGATGAGAAAGCCCAACTGGACAGAAGAACAGTGTTTGCTGTTAGCCCAAGTTAGTGGATGAACACTATACTATCATTAAAGAAAAAATTTGGGCCGGGTGTCACGACACAAAGCATGAAGCAGACTTGGGAGCTTATAGCGCAAATTATTAACGGTTCATTCCCCTGCTTGTGTGCATCAGGGAAGCCTGCTATATTCATAAATTAAGTTTTTTTTGAGCCTGCAAGGTGGCATAATAAGAGGTTCTGAAAGTGCTGTAACTGTTTGTGTGATCACTGTTACAGAAGGTTGTGACAGACCCAAATCACTGCTGCTTTATTGCATTTTCCCATTTGCCAAATATCTTAATGTAGTGATTAGGCTACTTTCATTTCTGGCATTGTGATGTATCAGAGATATTAGCGTGTCTCTATTAAGATCAGTCACAAACATGATCCATGCACGATATATATATATATATATATATAGTCTATATAGTCTAATCGTCTATTAACTACTGTCATCTATTGCAACACTCTACTTTCTTCTCCCTCTACATCGTCTTTTCTGCCATTTTCTCCTCTGCTAAAGAAACTCTTAAGCCTCTTAAAAGTCCTCATCCGTACTCCTAACAATTTTGACCTTAAGACCTCTTTTAAGGGTTAAGATTCTTTCTGAATTACTTTTTTCTTTACTAGGATTTTTTCTTTAATTTTAAGAGTAAACGCCCACATTTCTAAGAATTTTCTTAGAATATTGTCACTAGGAACTACTTTTTGCATTAAGATTCTTTATGAATACGGGCCCAGGTGTAAGCTAAATACCCTCTGAAATGCATTCGAGACAGATTTAAATCCGATCACTCAAACCACTTCATGAGGAGGTCTGGGCCGCTTTACAGACGAAACTGGACATATGTAAATGCATCTGGTTGTTGAAACCGCATATGTAAATTGGACTTCTCCCAAAAATGCTGAAAAAACAGTGTGAGAGCGTATTAGCCTATGCTATGTTATATTCATTATATGATGAAGCTATGGCAACAAGCATCACTGCAGATGAGCATCTATTATAAAGCCAACGTGCAAACTATCGTAAATCAAAGTCACAGACGCTTAACACACAATCATCTTCGTTAAAAGTAAATAAACAAAATGATCTTACCAGTGCTGTCTCTCTTATAGCGGTCTTTGATTTTGAAATTAGCTGATAATTAATAAAATGCAGCTCATTGCCTACTGTTGCTTTCGGTGATGTGAACTCCGTTAAATCTAGAGATGCACCGATTACAATTTTCTAGGCCGATCCCGATTTTCCTTGAGTTTGACCTGCCGATACCAATTTTAGCCGACTCCGATTTCTTTTTTTCAAACCACTTTACAGCACACACAAATATTTATTTTCTATCTTCTCTTTAATAGAACATTTTGCGTAGAACTTTTTTTTTTTAAATCAATAATCACTATAAAACAGAACTATATAAATTACTCCTGGTGTGGGAAATTCACACACATCTAAAGTGCAGTGTTATGGAAGAACCATTTCCTTTTCACGTCCAATAACCAACTAAAAACAAATTGATATATTTAGCAAAGTAAACTTCTTTATGAAAACGGGTAATGGCAATAAAATAATATATAAATAACAAATAAACTTGCAGTATATAGATATTTCTCTCACACACAGAGCAATCACTTGTACGTCAATGGCAAGTTATATTTCTAACACAGTTCTTCTCTCATCTGACACATGTACAGCTAGGCTAAACAGGACAAGTGGAGCATGTGCAGGGAAATAATAAAAACAAGTTTAAATGGGTTCATTTTCTATAAATATTTTTGAGTCTTCATTTTCTTTTCTGACATAGCCTAGCCTGGTTCTTGCTACTTCAGTTCTTGTTAACCCTCTGAGGACCAAGGTGTATTTAGGGTACTCTGTGTTTTTTTCAGCTGCTTATAAACATATTAATGGCACAGGTGAAATTACACTATATTTAGCAGAAACAGGGCAACCATAATATATGGGCAACATGTTTGTACATGTTTGTATTTTTGAGAGAATATTGTTTATGTGTGGTTATTGTAAAAACTAAAAATTAAAGTTTCTGAAATAAGGCCACAAAACACATACTAAATATGCGTCCTCAAGACTTTTGACTAATTGATGTTGTTGCCTAGGGTTTTTTCTTCACAATGATCTGAAACCATCCTCCTAATCGTTCACATAAAACTGTGAATTGGGTTATATTGTGAAAAACATTTTTTTTTTTTGTTTGCCAAGGCATTATGCGAATGGGTGTGAACAGGCCAGCCCCATCATGAATAATTAGGTGAATCTCACCTGAGAGACAAAGACACGCATAATAATGAGCCTTTCATTCAAGCGAGTCAGACAAGAAAAAAATTGAAAGGACAACACACACACACACATAAATATATATATATATATATATATATATATATATATATATATATATATATATATTCATATATATATATATATATATATATATTCAGATATAAAAGTCCATTTGAAAGTGCCATTTGAAATTCTTCTAGAATAATTATTTTTATCAAGCTTGTATATTTAAGTTCAGTAATTTCGCTTAAATTTCAATTAATAGGTAGTCTTCATTGCCATTCTAAAAATGATCATTCTAGAAGAAAATTTCAAATGGCACTTAGAGGCTTTTGCATCTGAACTCTTCATATATATATATATATGTAGGCCTATGTATAAAATCAAAGTATAAATAGAAGTCAAAGCCCATTTTTAGTCATTCCTGGAAACAAATCCTGGTCAAACAGGTTATATGGGCCATTGTGTAGATTTGGTTCAAAGTTAGAGTTTAAAAGAAAAAAAGAAATCTTGAAAAGAAAATAATATGAGTAGAAACAGTCTAACTAAATGAACGTTCGTTCGTACGTCCGTTCACACACCCGAATCATATTTAAATACTCTTTTTGGTTATACAGATAACTAATCTTACTAATTTAAGTATGTCGGAGCGAAAGTGAATTAATGCACAGTGCGCACATCTGTGAATTCGTCTATTCCTTCCTATCAGACATCAATTTGATATTTAAACAGTCTTTGTGCAGTTTACAGACACTATTCAATAATGCGATTAGAACAAAGCACTTAAGAATAAATGACTTACTGCATCAGCTGAATCCGTGCTCCTCAAAATGAAACTGGTAACTGAGGTAACTTTTTAACTTTTTTTTTTTCCAGGATCTCCTCACTGCGCAGCAAGACGAAAGGTTAGGACAAGGTTAGATCCGTAATAAACTATGTTTTTATCGATGTGGGCGTTTTCATGGCTTGCGTCAACATTAGAGTTTGAATAGCACGTGCTCTCAGTGGGCGGGGTCACATTAACACGTCATTCGCTATAATGAGGTGAAAGGGAAAATACTGACATCTCTCTCTTTTCATACAGATTACATCAACTGAGAATAGTTGCTTTTTTATATAAATTACTTCATTTAAAAGAAGAGAATTTCAGCTTCATAAACAGAGATCTTTCGTGTCTCTGTAACAAGTATTTAATGAGTTACAGCTCATTTCTTTGACGCGTTTCAGAAAGATTTTTGCAGAAACAGAGTGAGCTGAAAGCCACCCTGTTTAATTTATTTATTTTACAAAAACACAAGGTTTTGATATTAATAAGAGAGTACACAAAAAAGAAGACCCTATATAGTTTATAATCATGTATTGATTTTATTTAAATGACCATTAATGAAGTATTCTAATTCTATGTTGCAGTTATGTGAAAAAAAAAAAAAAACGATCAAAACTCGGGGACACGTTTTTGGTCTCTAGTGGGTTAAAACACCATACATGCAAATTCTTTGCATTTTGACATTATTTTGTCCATCAAAAGTGTGCTTTCACTTTAATTGAGCGTAGCAACAACAGACTCGGCGCCGAAACCCACGCTTCACTGCTGCTCACGCGACGTTCCTGCTCGACGCTCGCGCGCTGCTCCGGCTCTCGGTGTGAATGTACTCGTTGATTAAGATGCACGCCGAACAAAACGCGCTGCTTTCGCTTGCGGTGTGTAACGGCCATAATTCACAAGGTTTTCTACATGTATGTTCCGTGTGCACGTGTGATACTGTTGTTGAGCGATGTTAATAATGCGGCGCCCGAGTGCATTTGACCGGTATTAAATCGGATTATGTCAGACTGACTGGCCGGTCGCCGATCATGGCCAATCACAAGAAAATCGTCCGATTTCGGTCACCAGCCGATCAATCGGTGGATCTCTAGTTAAATCTGCATATAGTGCGTTGTTTGAAGATCGGATTTATGTCCGTTTTGCGAAAACATATTTATGTGACCAGGTGTAAATGGAATGGTTTGATAAATCAGATCAGTAAAAACGCATGAAGTGTCCAGGTGTAAACGGCCCCATTATGAGCTGTCAGCATCTATATAATTTTCTGTTAATTAATTGCAAATTGTGGGATGTTGCAAATCAGTCACATCTCTTGTGTTTTTATGAATGACGTCAGCGACTAGTCGACGTCGACTCGACTTTGATGTCATAACATTCGACTTCAAAAAATCTGAAGTCGTTCAACACCTAATAGGTAACCAATGTAGAGATGATAAAATCGGTGGTATATGATCATATTTTCTTGACCTAGTAAGAACTCTAGCAGATGCATTTTGGACTAACTGTAGCTTGTTTATTGAGGATGCAGGACAACCAGCTAATAAAGCATTACAGTAATCTAGGTCATGAATGCACGAATTAACTTTTCCGAATCAGAAACAGATAGCATGTTAAATAGCTTAGTAATGTTTCTAAGGTGGAAAAAGGCTGTTCTTGTAACATATGAAATATGATTTTCGAAAGACAAGTTGTGGTCTAGTATAGACCATTTCAAAAGATGTAAACAACACTGGCCCAGAAGCACTTCCTGTTTCAGTTTTTTAACACTACATAAAAGCTGGGATAAAATACAACCAACAGAACATTTAAAACTGAATCAAAAGTTAAACAAACATCTTTAAAAAGTTTTCTTTACATGTGAAATAAAGAAAACAGTTACAAACTGAAACAGGAAGTGCTTCTGGACCAGTGTTGTTTACATCTTTTGAAATGGTCTATAACACCCAGGTCTTTTGGTGGATAAAGTAAGTCAAGTCAAATATATTTATATAGCGCTTTTTACAGATTGTATCAAAGCTGCTTCACAGTATCAATCAAGACAACATCACAGTGTTTGTTTGTTCATGAAAAAAGACAATCAAGATTGGTAGAGCTGATCAATGGTATGATGGGTCATTTAATTTGAATATCCCCAACTGAGCAAGCCAAAGGCAACAGTGGCAAGGAACCGAAAAGTGACCCGATGGTGTCCTAAAACTCCATCAGATCGCCCAATGGAGAAAAATAAACCTTGGGAGAACCCAGGCTCAGTCGGGGGCCAGTTCTCCTCTGGCGTTTATGAACTAGTCAAATCACATTTATTTATATAGCGCTTTTCACAATACAGATTGTATCAAAGCAGCTTCACAGTGATAACATGAAAGTAGTACAACACAGATCAATAATATTGTTAAATATTAAATATCCCCGACTAAGCAAGCCAAAGCAAGGCAACAGTGGCAAGGAACCTAAACTCCATCAGATTGGATGGAGAAAAAAACCTTGGGAGAACCCACGCTCAGTCGGGGGCCAGTTCTCTTCTGGCTTACATTCATATTGTTTATATATAAATATTAAATATAAGTATTTTTTATATATAAAACGACACCATAACATATCGCCGGCGTTGAATCGTCTCTTCACAGGCGTTGGTCTTCTCAGCACAGGCGTTGGGGGGATCCGAAATCCCTGTGAGAGGCTGGATACAAAACTGGACCTGATGAACGCCATTTTTCTCGGGACAAGCATCCCGAGATAACAGCAGAAAGGCAGATGGTAAATAATTAGCGTAGCTGATGTTAATAAGGATTTCCATTATACGGGAGTCGGTGTTAGAAAACCACAATCTCACAAACTCTCTGCAATCCTAAACTCTCCGCAACCCAACCATACGCGCCGACCCGTTTGTCTAAAAGGCTGTCGAGTCCCACTGGTGCGTTAAGCAGTTTCAGTGGCAAACGGTTCCGTATGGCATAACAGGTGAGCATAAGAGGTGAGCATTATGTGAATGCTTGACTAAAGAGATGCGTCTTTAGTCTAGTTTTAAACTGTCAGTGAGTCAGCGCCTCGGACTGTATCGGGAAGGCTATTCCAGAGTTTTGGAGCTAAATGCGAGAACGCCCTCCCTCCTTTAGTGGACTTAGATATCCTAGGAATGACCAGAAGCCTTGAATTTAGTGATCTTAAGGAACGCGGTGGATTGTAGGGCAAGAGAAGGTCCGTTAAGTACATAGGAGCTAAACCATTTAGGGCTTTATAGGTCAGTAGTAGCACTTTGTAGTTGATACGGAACTTAATAGGTAACCAGTGTAGAGATGATAAAATCGGTGTTATATGATCATATTTTCTTGACCTAGTAAGAAGCAGCTGCATTTTGTACTAACTGTAGCTTGTTTATTGAGGATGCAGGACAACCAGCTAATAGCATTACAGTAATCTAGTCTCGAGGTCATGAATGCATGAACTAATTTTTCTGCATCAGAAACAGATAGCATGTTATGTAGCTTAGCAAGGTTTCTAAGGTGGAAAAAGGCTGTTCTTGTAACATGTGAAATATGATTTTCGAAAGACAAGTTGCGGTCTAGTATATCACCCAGGTCTTTTACTGTAGCGGATAAAGTAATAGGGCATCCTAATATGTTAAATTCGTGCTGTGAAAGGTTTTGTGGACTGTTTTTAGAATCGATTAGTATTACCTCTGTCTTGTCTGGATTTAATAAAAGAAAATTACGCATCATCTAATCTTTTATATCTTTAACACAATCTGTAAATTTGGATAATTTAGCATATTCATCTGGCCGTGATGAAATATATATTTGCGTGTCATCAGCATAACAATGGAAACTAATTCCATGTTTCCTTATAATATTACCAAGTGGCAGGATATATATTGAGAATAATAGAGGGCCTAACACAGATCCCTGCGGCACTCCATAGTTTGCCGAAGTTATGATCAAGTTTTCTCCATTTAAGCAGACAAAATGGTAGCGGTCAGATAAGTATGACCTGAAACAGCTTAATGCTTGTCCTTGAACACCAGTGTAGTTCTGTAGTCGATCTAAGAGTATTGTGTAATCTATAATATCAAACGCAGCGGTAAGATCAAGTAAAACTAGTATTGAGATACAGCCTTGGTCCGAAGCTAGAAGTAGATCATTTATGATTCTAACAAGCGCAGTTCCAGTGCTATGATGTGGCCTGAATCCAGACCGAAACTTTTCATAGATGTCGTTTTCTTGCGAGAAAGAGCCGAGTTGAGCGGACACAACTTTTTCTAATATTTTTTACATAAATGGAAGATTTGAGATGGGTCTGTAATTTGCTAGGTTATGTGGATCTAATTGGGGTTTCTTAATAAGAGGTTTTATAACTGCCAGCTTGAACGTTCTTGGAACATGACCTAAAGATAAAGATGAGTCAATAATATTAAGAAGAGGCTCTTCCACGATAGGTAACACTTCTTTCAATAGTTTAGTTGGTAAAGGATCTAATAAACATGTTGTTTTAGATGAAGTGATAAGTTTATTTAACTCTTTTTGTTCTATGGTTTAAAGCATTGTAATTGTTCTTTGCGGGGTGATAATTGCGGCTGAATTATTAGGCGCGAGCAAAGATTGAGAGTTTACAATTGTGATTCTGTTGCTTTCAATTTTCTCGGTGAAGAAGTTCATGAAATCATTACTACTAAACTGTAACGGGATATTTTGTTCAGATGTCGTCTGTTTATTTGTTAGTCTAGCCACGGTGTTAAATTAAAACCTTGGATTATTTTGGTTATTTTCTATTAGTTTGCTGAGGTGCTCAGCCCTGCCCATTTTAATAGCCTTTTTATAACGTGACATACTGTCTTTCCACGCAATTCTAAAGACCTCTAAATTATTTTTTTTCCATTTACGCTCTAAATTTCGGGTTTCTCTCTTTAAAACATGCGTAGTATTATTGTTCCATGGTGCTATACTTTTTTCTCTGACCTTTTTTAATCTAATGGGTGCAACAATATCCAATGTTCTAGAGAGAACGGCGGTCATAGTGCTGAGGTCATAGTGCTAGTTAGTTCATCTAGTTCATCTGTTTGTTTGGGTTCAGGCAGCAGCTGAGTGAGATCAGATAAGCTATTAGAGAAACGATCTATGGTGGATGGAAGAATTGTTCTACCTGGTCGATAACGTGGCGCAGCATGACATATTACAGCAGAATGTAATATGCAGGTAACCATGTAATGATATATCAGTTTGATTGGTTACATATGTTATAATTAAATCTAGTGCATGATTTAGACGATGAGTGGGGGGTGGGGGTGGGGGGGTGGGGGGGTCGAGTAGGCTACAGGATGGGAGGGAATTTTTTTATCACTTTTTTTATAACTACTGTCATAAAAAGTTAGTTTTGTATATATATATATGACTCCTGAATAAAAATGTAAATTTGTTTGGATTGATAAAAAAAAGATTTGAACAAATTTGATTGGTTTGTCGATAGTGAACGCAAATGCAGATTATAAGCGTTTTTATTAAGCGAGTCAGACTCATTAGCCATGTTTCCATCGACTCATTTTTATCCGAATTAAGTGATATCGAATGAAAAATGCCTTATGGAAACAGTAAAATTCGATGAAATTTCATGAAAATCGACTCAAATGAAATACGTTCGGTCTCATCGGATTTTATCTTGATCGATATACGGCTAATGCGATAAAAGGTGATGGAAACGTTATTTGCCGAATAAATAATGAATTGCGATTAAGTTTTAGGCCCTTTTATGGTTGCAACACGCCAGAAGACGAGTTCATTTCTGGCCAGTTTGTTTGCGGATGTCAACAAAGACAGATGTAACGTTAAGTGGACAAAGCAAAAGATTTTATTTTATTTTTTATTTTTATTTTTTTTTTTTTTATTGCCTTTTCATAATAACATTTTACACACGAGTACATATAACCATACATGTCAGGGATAGAGGAAAAAAAATACAAATACAAATAAAGTTAATAAATAAATAGGCTGCTAAAAGACTTTTTACAAAAAAAAGCTTGTACTTATCAAACAGCTGTTTAGTTTTTATAGCTTTCAGATATAGCTTATAGCTTATAGCTTTATAGCTTTTTACTTTTGGAAATAGTTTCTAAATATGTTTTAACATCAATTTTAAAATGTTCAAAATTTGGTATTTTTCCATTCCATTTGACCTTATGAATATAGTAACGGGAGATTATAATAATTAAATCAAAAATAAACAAAATGTTTTTTTCACCGTCAAAAGAGAAACATTTCAACATAACATCAATTTCTTCAAAGTTAACAGGAGTCATAACTTTACTTTGCAAGTAATTACAAAGTTCTTTCCAAAACATTTGGGTCTTGGGACATTCCCAAAATAAATGCTTAATAGTCTCAGGGGTAGTTTTACAAAAAGCACAGATATCTTCAATGTCCACTTTAAAACGTTGTACCACAAGTGACTTAACTGGGTAAATTCGATGGAAAATTTTGTATGAAACCTCTTTTACTTTGTTTGTAATGCAGTACTTGTGAAGTGTCATCCAAACTTTACTCCACTCAACCTGTTTCTTAAATAAAGAATTCCATTGAATAGTAACAGCAAGTATACATTTAGATTGAAGGAGGGACCGCAAAAAAATATTATTACATCCAGAACTTGTGAAATCCTTACCCTGCAATTTAATACAAGAAGTGAATTCTTCAACTGTTGTCTGTAAAGAACAATTATTGTGACCTTTCAATAATCTCAAAATTTCCTTGGGAATTGCATTTAAAACCAAAGAATATTGGATAGGATCAACTGAAAAGTTATATATTTGAACAAACTCATTGTAACTATATAAGACATCATCATTTTTTATTAACTGTTTAACCCAAACAATTCCCTTTACAAACCAATTTTCAAAAAAAATGGATTTGTTTCTAATCCTTATACATCTATTATTCCAAATGGTACATTTATGAGGGGAAAAATTGTGACTATACATTAGAGTCCATGAAAGTAAAGCTTGTTTGTGGAAATTTGCAAGTTTGATGGGTATTTTGTTAGCATCATAATCACATTTTAGAATAAATTCTATACCACCTACTTTTTGAAAGATATAATTAGGTACTGTATACCATATACTTTGTTTATTTTTTAAATAATTTTGGAGCCATTTTATTTTAAATATCATATTAGAAGTCTTAAAATCCAAAACATTCAGTCCTCCATTGACTTTTGATCTACAAATATTTTCTTTTTTAATATAATGTGATTTGTTCTTCCAAATAAATTTAAAGAGTTTAGTGTCTATACTTTTAATTAGTGAAGGGGGTACCTCTAACACTTGAGCATTATAAACCAACCTGGATAAGCCTTCAGCTTTAACCAATAACACACGACCAGTTATAGAAATATCTCTCATCAGCCAAGAATTCAGTTTCTTTTCGAATGATTGAATTTTAGGAATAAAATTTAATTCATTCCTACTTTCTGATTTTTTGATATCTTAATACCTAAATATTTGACAACTTCTTTTATGGGAATATTGCATATTGTGGTAAAGTCACATGCACCTAGAGCCATAAGTTCACATTTATGAATATTCAGGGAAAGACCAGAAACGGATGAAAATAACTGCAAACACTTTATTGCTTTTTCAACTTCAGTATAATCTCTTAAAAAAATAGTAGTGTCATCCGCTAATTGTGTGCATTTAATTTCTGTATCTTCAATTTTGATACCATGAAAATTGTCCTTCTTAATATGAATGGCCATAATTTGTGTAACCAACAAAAAAAGCAATGGACTAATCGGACAGCCCTGTCGAATTCCCATTTTAATTTCGAATATGAGAAGTTCCATGTGCCAATTTTACAGAACTATTAATCTTATTATATAGGGTTCTAATTACTTTTTGAAATTTGTTCCCAAAACCGAAAAATGAAAGAGTTTTAAAAATAAAATCATGTTCAATTGTATCAAAGGCCTTGTAAAAATCAACAAACAAAATAAAACTATTTTCATTAATAATTTCGTTATAATCTATAAGGTCTAATACAAGTCTAATGTTATTACAAATATGTCTACCTTTTATAAAACCTGACTGCCCCTCATCAATAATAAGTTCTAATCCTAACTTAAGCCTTTCAGCAAATATGGAAGCAATAATTTTACTATCATTATTTATTAGTGTAATAGGTCGCCAATTATCTAGTGATGATAGTTCTTTATCAGGCTTTGAAATTAATGATATTAGACCTTGTGTCATGGAGGGTGGTAATGCTTCCTGATTAATAGATTCTTTAAATACCATTAACAAAAATTCGGTTAGATCATCTTGAAATGTTTTAAAAAAACTCAGCAGTTAAGCCATCATTACCCGGGGACTTGTTTAATTTAAGTTTTTTTATAGCTGTTTTTATCTCTAAAATGGATACTTCTTTATCACAAAGAGCTTTAAAATCTTCATCAATACAAGTTATGCTTTGTTTAAGAGGTTTTAAAAAATCCTCTATTTTGTCTGCAGAATATGCATTGCTGGCATATAATTTACCATAAAAATCAGATACATATTTTGAAATAATAATAGAGTCCTGTGTTTCATGGCCATTAATATTAAGCTTTCTAATGGATGTATATTCTCCATTCCTTTTCTCCAAATTATAAAAGTATCTGGAATTAGTTTCTCCTTCCTCCAACCAACGTCTTCGTGATCTAACAAATGAACCTTTTGCCTTAATTATATATAATTTATCTAACTCAGCCTGCAAATTTGTGAACAAATTAGAGTTCCCATCACTGTTATCATTAGTAATGTTACAAATAGCTTTAATAATTTCCTCTTCCTTTAATCTATTAGATTTGGCAACTTCTTTACCTTTATTAATTGCACTAATTCTAATCTGAAATTTCATGAGCTCCCAATTTTTACAGTATAAATTCGTTCGTTTAGCTTCATTCCAATATGTTTGTATTATTTTTTTAATTTCATGTTGAAAATTTTCAATTTCTAATAATCTATTATTAAACTTCCAATAAGTTTTAGAACTTTTATGTGACGTTTCGTTATTCATTTTAATGAGAAGATAAATAATTTTGTGATCAGACAATATTGATGGTTCAATTGATACTCTGTTTGTATTTTGTTCTAATGAATTAGAAATTAACCCTTGTGCATCCTTATGGACATTTTTGTCCTTTTCAGTTTTGTTTTCTTGATCACTTTGCCTGTGTTAAAGCTAACTGCAAAAAACTTGGCTCAGGTGTGTATTTTTATTTCAGCGTCATTTTCTTAAAAAATATTTTTTGCATTAGGTACAAAAAATACTCCCTCTCAGCACCTTTTGGACAAAAATGTCCCCATTGAAACCCATTAAAACTGCCATTTTTAATCCCCGGTTCAGTTAACTATAAAATTATGCAATCTTTGTGGCTTTCATTCTGATGGCAAGGCTTCAAAATTTTATTTTTTACTATTTTTTATCAGATGGTGTCATTTTTTTTAAGTTTGGCCTATAAAACAAATATCGCTTTATTCCTGTTTTCTGGTTCGGCATACTATAGAGCCAACTGGATAAATTATGCAACAATATTTGTGTGGGTGTGTTGGTATGGATGTCAGAGTGTGGTTAGTATGTGTGTTATAAAAAAATATGTGTGTGTGTGCGCATGTGTGTGTTTGTAATACTAAGAGAGAAAAACTGCAAAAAATAATTCAATCAGTCTAAGCTCCAGTGGGGTTTTGCTGGGACCCAATGGGGAAAATATGTTACTACGCCCAAACAAACTGTTACAGAAAGCTCATTTTTTGAGATATCATCAAATTTGGAACACAACCTATTTAGATTTATGGCTTTGATTTTATTGCAGTTTTGAGTTCAACCTGATTTATAAAATATATATTTTATATAAAATATTTTTTATAAATTATTTTCATAAACTTATACCTATATAACTTTTTTTTGGATTTACTTATTAATTTTTTTTTTTACTTCACCAATAATCTGCAAAGGGTCTTCTTTAAAACGATACCAAACTTAAGTCTGTGCTCCAAAGCATCACATTTTTATGACAGTTTTTTGACATGGACATTTTTGTCCTCTTTTTACCTAAGTGTAACTTTTTAAAATTGATGCACAAGGGTTAACCAAAAATCAATTCTTGACTGTTTAGATCTATCTCTATTACTCCACGTGTACTCTTTCAAATGTGGGTATTTATATCTCCATATATCAATTAACCCTACATTTTCACAAAATATTAATAGCTCTGAATTATTTGTAGGTGGGTTAACTGGAATAGGAATTCTATTCATCCTAACATCTGGGACAGTATTGAAGTCCCCCCCCTAGAATAATTTCAATATCACGAAAACTTTTCCTTATTTTGTTTATCTCATTTTCAATTTCAGAGAACAAATCAACATTATATTTTTATATATTTGAGGCATATACAGTACCTAACAAAAACATTTTACCATCAATAGATACCGTTAGAATTATCCATCTACCCCCATTGTGGACTTTGCTATTAACCATTTTCCCATTAAATGAACCCTTTAAAATTGCAACTCCTGCTGAGTGATTACTTCCAAAAGAATGCCAGATTTCGCTGCCCCACTGAGACTTCCAAAAATTCACATCTGAAGAGCAAGCATGTGTCTCTTGTAAAAAATAAAAATCTACATTAAATCTCTTGCAATACAAAAAAACAGCCTTTCGTTTAGTTAAATCTCGAATACCCCTCACATTAAAAGAACAAAAAGATAGACATGAACTTTTAATGAACACCACTACAGAAAGAAAAGAAAAAAAAATCTTAGAAGCTTAGGTATATGTAACTCAAAAGGGTGCACATTCCTTATTCATTTATAATTTTACCTGGGAAATTATTTTGTATTTTCTTTTCTTCTTTTTTTCCCTTCCCTTTTTCCTTCCTCGTTCTCCCTCGATCATTCTTATTCACAAATCCTCAATTGAAATATTAGGTCAGAGATCAACAAAACCAAACCTTTATTTGGGGAAAATTTCAACGCCATCATCAAAGGCTCTGCTCCCCACAAAATAAGCTTTGCGACCTTTCTCTCTGGCCTCTTTCACCATAGGCGACAGGAGCTTTCGTCTCTCCACATCCAGCGCCGTCAAATCTTCTGTAAACCGTAAACGCTGTGCTTGAAGGAATTCACAGTTCTTCGCTCTTTTCCAGAGTAGATCCCGAGTAGACCTGCTCGTGAACTGAATTATCGTCGCTCTTGGGCTTCTTCCCTGTTCTTTTCGACCCAGTCTATGAACAATGTCCACATCAACCTGGCATCTCTCCTTTAACTCTGGAACAACTGAGCCGCAAATTCCAATCACCTGATGCTTGAGATTTCATCCGTTTTTTCGGGAACACCATGGAGCCTCAGATTCCATCTTCTTCGATATCTTTCTGCTTCATTAACTTTTCGTTCAAGTTCAGCAACTTTCAGCTCGTGCGTTTTAGTGAATTCTTTCACCACTTTCATTTCATCTTTCAAGTCTTTAACTTCATTCAGCGCAAAGTCAATTGACTTTTTCAAGGTTCCAATGCTGAGCGTATTTTCCCGAATCAGATTCTCCAGGTGCCCCGAACTCTCATTAATTTTTCTGGATAAGATATCTACAATACTAGTATCCTGTATCTCCAGAAGCAACGGTTCGTCTTTCTTTTTTTTTAGAACAAGGCTTCTCTGGCGTGTCTGGCAGTGGCACATGCAGACTATCCTTCACGATGGAGTACGACGAATGATCTGCCATCACAATCTCACTGCTTATCCCTTCTTGTTGACTTTTCCTTGCTTCCACCGGTCGTTTAGCGGCACCATCCGAACTCTTACCTTTGCTCGGCTTCATTTTGTCAGAGGAAATCAATATCCGAGAATCGAGGGGGAATGACTTCAAAATCTATCCTTTATAGTAATCCAACTTAAAATAATGCAGCATAGTCTATACAATTGTGTAAATGAATTTCTCCCTTCACGGATATTTGGAATAAAACACCCCAAGGCTTTCGCAGCTAAGAAATAACATCCACCATGGCCGCCATCTTGCCGCGCCCCCCGGACAAAGCAAAAGATGCTTCAACCAGGGTTTCCGTGAGCCACGATCTCCCAGAACTGATTGAGCGCTGTCATTCCCACACCACAGTCACCTCCGCTGTCGTCGGGCATTTACGTGCATCGGCATCATCATAGCAATGTTTATAGCGTCGTTGTTTTCTTAGGTTAGTTTTGCTTGTTTTTACGTGGCTTGGTTGAGTTCTAATGCGGCGCTGCTAAGTATACACACCGTTGCCATGGACGCAGTTCAGAGACGGAACAGACTATTTTCTTTAGCAGAAGCAATACTCGTTTTTAAATCAATAAACTCGTTTTAAGTCATATTTTGTGTGAAATTATTGATTGATTGATTGATTTACTTGGTTGATTTATATGTAATAAGCAGGATAATATATAGCGAGGCGGTTGTTATAGCGAATACAATCCCTTCAACAACCGCCTCGCATACTTTATCCCATACATATGCCGATATCAGCTGGCACGTAAGCATTAGGCTTCAACTTGTGAAATATTGATCATTTGTTGGTAGATCGCGATCCGTTTTGTCTAACAAAACTTTGTTCGCAAAAGTTTGCTTGAATGTTGTTCGATTCAGTGCGAAAATGAATGGAAACACCTTAAAATGTCTCACATCAATTCGATATACCAATTTGATCGCAAAACAGCATGTGACGTCATTACATACAGGTTTTTATTTGCTTTAGAGCCGTTTGATGGAAACACACTTTCACCAGCTTTATTCGCATGTGGTTTTTTTTTTTTTTTTTTTTTTTTTTTTTACCGAACTTCAGATAATTCGATTGACAAGTGGATGGAATTAAACATGGCTAGTCGTTCATTCTAACGATTCGTTCAAACGGCCGATTCATCAAGAATGAGAAAGATTGTGAATGGGTCATTGAATCTTTGACTCGTTTCGATTCGTTCAAAACACTGAATCATTCAAAACACGATTGAGTATTGCTGTGAGATGTGCTGCTGTGATTGTTGTTTGGATTCATCAGATCTATTTTCGCTGCTAAAATATACCAAAAACAGTCATCATTTCGTCTAAAATGTAAGTGACTTAATATTATTAACTTGTTTGTGGAACTGTCATGAAATCAGTGTCACATTTTCAATTGTGAGTTGATGGTAAATTACGTGATGGTCGTTTGGTGGTTGTGATGCATGTTGCTGAATTTACAGTATCTCAATTTAGGTTATTTGTGTGCTGCGCTCATAGACTTTAGAAAACGGCGCTCATTTGTTTGATTTCTTATCAAAAAGCTGCGCAAGCTTCAAAAGTTTAAGGTCCCTGCACCCAGAGACTGAGTCCGAAACTGTCCTATTCGTTTTTTCATATTCGTCATTTGGTGCGCTTTAATCTGTTGTGGAGAATATTCGTTCCGGTGAAATCACAAAGTAAAATGCACCCAGAACCTCTGTCACTGACACTTGGCAAATTAAGTGCGTGTCATCTCTAATGTATTATTTTAATCGATTGCTGGACATCGATATGTTATTGTACATAGGTGTACATCTGATTTATTATTTAGCATTGTATTAGCGATTTGAAACGAACACATTTTTCGCGCTGCCTGTGAATGTCCTGAATCTGACTCGCAGAAAGACGCGTGTCAAGTCAAGTCACATTTATTTGTATAGCGCTTTTCACAATACAGATTGTATCAAAGCAGCTTCACAGTGATAACATGAAAGTAGTACAACACAGATCGATAATATTGTTAAATATTAAGTATTAAATAATCCTAAATAATCCCGACTAAGCAAGCCAAAAGCAAGCCAAAAGCAAGGCGACAGTGGCAAGGAACCAAAACTCCATCAGATTGGATGGAGAAAAAAACTTCGGGAGAACCCAGGCTAAGTCGGGGCCAGTTCTCCTCTGGCTTACATTCATATTTTTATATATAAGTAATAAATATAAATATTGTTTATGTATAAAACGGCGCCATAACATGTCGCAGGCGGTGAGTCGTCTCTTCACAGGCGTTGGTCTTCTCATCACAGGCGGTGGGGCATTCGAAACCCCCGTGAGATGCTGGATACAAGACTGGACCTGACGAACGCCATTTTTCTCGGGACAAGCGTCCCGAGATAACAGCAGAAAGGCAGATGGGAAATAATTAGCATAGCTGATGTTCATAATAATTTCCATTGTACGGGTGTCGGTGTTAGAAAACCACTATCTCACGAACTCTCCGCAACCCAAACTCTCCGCAACGCAACCCAACCATACGGACCGACCCGTTTGTCTAAAAGGTTGTCGAGCCCCACTGGTGCGTTAAGCAATTTCAGTGGCAAACGGTTCCGTATGGCATAACAGAGGACTGAAAGGTAAGCATTATGTGAATGCTTGACTAAAGAGATGCGTCTTTAATCTAGTTTTAAACTGTGTCAGCGAGTCAGAGCCCCGGACCGTATCGGGAAGGCTATTCCAGAGTTTAGGAGCTAAATGCGAGAACGCCCTCCCTCCTTTACTGGACTTAGATATCCTAGGAATGACCAGAAGCCTTGAATTTAGTGATCTTAAGGAACGCGGTGGATTGTAGGGCGAGAGAAGGTCCGTTAAGTACATAGGAGCTAAACCATTTAGGGCTTTATAGGTCAGTAGTAGTACTTTGTAGTTGATACGGAACTTAATAGGTAACCAGTGCAGAGATGATAAAATCGGTGTTATATGATCATATTTTCTTGACCTAGTAAGAACTCTGGCAGCTGCATTCTGTACTAACTGTAGCTTGTTTATTGAGGATGCAGGACAACCGGCTAATAAAGCATTGCAGTAATCTAGTCTCGAGGTCATGAATGCATGAACTAACTTTTCTGCATCAGAGAGAGATAGCATGTTATGTAGCTTAGCAATGTTTCTAAGGTGGAAAAAGGCTGTCCTTGTAACATATGAAACATGATTTTTGAAAGATAAGTTGCGGTCTAGTATAACACCCAGGTCTTTTACTGTAGTGGATAGGGTAACAGGACATCTGTCTATACTAAAGTTTTGTTGTAAGAGATTTTGTGAGTGTTTTTTTGGACCAATAAGTAATACCTCCGTTTTATCTGAATTTAATAGCAGGAAGTTACGCGTCATCCAGCATTTTACATCTTTGAGACACTCTGTCAATTTAGATGAGTTAGTATTTTCGTCTGGTCGTGATGAAATATATAATTGAGTGTCGTCAGCATAACAGTGGAAATTAATTCCATGTTTTCTTATAATATTACCAAGTGGCAGCATATATATTGAGAATAGCAGAGGGCCTAAAACCGATCCTTGCGGTACTCCATAGTCTACTGACGTTATCTTTGATTTTTCCCCGTTTAAACAGACAAAATGATAACGGTCCGATAAATACGATCTGAACCAGCTTAATGCCTGTCCTTGAACACCAGTGTAGTTTTGTAGTCAATCCAAGAGTATTTTATGATCTATAGTGTCGAACGCAGCGCTGAGATTAAGTAGGACTAGTATTGAGATACAGCCTTGGTCAGAAGCTAAAAGTAAATCATTTGTAATTTTAACTAGCGCAGTTTCAGTGCTATGATGTGGTCTGAATCCTGACTGGAATTTTTCATAGATATCATTTTCTTGCAAAAAAGAGCATAGTTGAGCAGACAACTTTTTCTAGTATGTTGGACATAAATGGAAGATTTGAAATGGGTCTGTAATTCGCTAACTTATTTTGGTCTAATTGTGGTTTCTTAATGAGAGGTTTTATTACTGCCAGCTTGAATATTTTTGGAACATGACCTAGAGATAGAGACGAGTTAATAATATTGAGGAGAGGCTCTTCCACTACAGGTAATAGTTCTTTTAGTAGTTTAGTGGGTATTGGATCCAATAAACATGTTGTGGGTTTAGATGCAATGATAAGTTTATTTAGCTCCTCCTGTCCTATCATTGTAAAGCGGTGTAGTTGTTCTAGAGGGGCCATAATTGCGGCTGAATCATAAGACACCATAGAGGATTGTACATTTATAATTGTGTTTTGAATGCTTTCTATTTTCTCGTTGAAGTAATTCATAAAATCATTACTGCTAAACTGTAACGGTATATTTTGCTCTGGTGATGTCTGTTTGTTTGTTAGTCTAGCCACGGTGTTAAATAAAAACCTTGGGTTATTTTGGTTATTTTCGATTAGTTTGCGGAGATGCTCAGCCCTGGCTGTTTTTAGAGCCTTTTTATAACGTGACATACTTTCTTTCCACGCGATTCTAAAGACCTCTAAGTTAGTTTGTTTCCATTTACGCTCTAACTTACGGGTTTCTCTCTTGATAGCATACGTATCACTGTTGTACCAGGGTGCTTTAGTTTTCTCTCTAACCTTTTTTAATCTAATTGGTGCAACAATATCTAATGTACTAATGAAAATGGTGCTCAAACTGCTAGTCATTTCCTCTAATTCATCTGTTTGTTTGGGTTCACTTAGCAATTTAGATAGATCAGGTAAGGTATTTGAGAATCTATCTCTAGTGGTTGGAAGGATTGTTCTGCCTGGTCTATAACGTGGCGCAACATGACATATTTCAGCAGTGCGTATTATGCAAGTCACCATGTAATGATCAGTGACGTCATTGTTTTGCGGTATAATATCTATATCAGTTGGATCGGTTCCATACGATATAATTAAATCTAGTGTATGATTTAGACGATGAGTGGGACCACTGACGTTTTGGTTGATCCCAAAGGAGTTTAATAAGTCTGTAAACGCAGCACCTAAAGCATCATTTGTATTATCTACGTGAATGTTAAAATCTCCAACAATTATTGCTTTATCGACATTCACCAATAGATCTGAGAGAAAGTCTGCAAACTCTTTTAGGAAATCAGCATATGACCCTGGAGGTCTATATACAGTAGCCAAGGCTAGAGATAATAGGGATTTCCTTCTTACATCTAAGAGCGTAACATTTAGCACAAGTGCTTCAAATAAATTAAACCTGTGACCTGTTTTCTGAATAACATTAAAAATATCTTTATAGATTGTTGCAACACCGCCGCCACGACCAATCAGACGGGGCTCATGTTTATAACAGTATCCTGGCTGAGTAGATTCATTTAGACCGAAATATTCATTTGGTTTAAGCCAGGTTTCAGTAAGGCACAGAACATCGAAATTATTATCTGTGACCATTTCATTCACAATAACCGCCTTAGGTGTGAGCGATCTAATGTTTAGAAGACCTAACTTTAGAGATTGTTTTTGTTCACTGATATTTAGATTTTCTGGTTTAATTGCAATAAGATTTTTGCTAGATCCTTCACTACATTTATTGTTTGGCTTCACTAAACGAGGAATAGACACAGTTTCTATATAATGTTCCACACTGTGCATATTAGTTAAGTTTGGGCAACAAAGGGTGTGTTTTGGACTTTGACTTAGTCATCTGGTCTGTAACGTCTTGGAGATGTTGTCCGACAGAACAGCCGCTCCGATTCTGCTGGGGTGGAGACCATCTGAACTATACAACCTGGGTCTCTCCCAAAACAGATTCCAATTATTTACAAACAGCAGTTTCTGTTCATTACACAGTGACATTAACCATTCATTTAATGCAAATAGTCTACTGAACTTTTCCTGTCCTTGTTGGTACGTGGGGAGCGGTCCAGACACGATGATCGTTGCTTCAGGCGCTGTGCTGCGTACCGTCTCGATCAGGTTAATGTAGTCCTTCTTTTGTACCTCAGTCTGCCGCAGCCTGATGTCGTTCGCTCCCGCATGCAGCACAACAGCTCCGACGCGCTCGTCACCGTTCAGGATCTCAGGAACCTGTGCAGCGACATCAAGAACACGAGCACCAGGAAAGCAGTGAGTACGCACCTTACCTTTATCCGAGGTAGCGTGGACATGACGGATCATGGACGTGCCGATGATCACGGCGTCGTCGCGTTCCGGCTCACGTAGAGGGGAGAAGCGGTTCCGAGTGGAGATCTCGAAGACCGGGAGGGGTGGAGAGGCAGCACTGGTCCTGTCTCGTGTCTTCCGCTGTGGGTTCACCCATGGTCCATGGTGTTGTGTCGGTGCCGGGGTGAATGAAGCCAGAGATGATCGCGTCCTCCTGGGCAGAGGAACACGCGGAGTCGAGGAAGTCGGGGTCAAAGAGTTAATATTACTAACCTCTGATTTGTGAGCGTCGCCGCGTGATGCTTCAAGCGTTGAGCGCCGATCCAACAGCTCGGCTTTCTTCACCAGCAGACCACGGATCTGTTTCTCGACGTATTCCAGCTCCTGCTTCACCGAGAAGAGCTCGAATGTGTCTTCACCTGCACTCAAAGGTAAAGTTAGACACGCATCTGATACGTTCGCCATTATAACAGATGAACAGTAAATTAGTAGTGATACTACAAATATCACTACTAATTTAGGACAAAATGCCGGATATAACCCGTATCCTTTCAGTGAAACGGGTGTAAAAGGAGACGGCCGATAGGCGAGAGGCCACGCGTGAAATGCTAGCGGGCTAAAGGCTAGTAGCCGAGATTCGGAAGTTTGGATATAAGTAGCGATATCAAAGCAATCGAATTGTTTTTTATGAGGAATAGTATCGAGGATAAGTTCACATGATATAAAAATCGAAAGTGCTTGTTTATGAATGAGTGGAAAAGAAGAAAATCAAGGATTGATGAAGAAATTCTCCGGAGCTACAAACACAAATACCGGTCGCACGCTCCCCCGTAAATGCACATGCATAGACCTTGCACCAGAATACAGTTCTCTTTCGCGCTGGATTATGCCAAAATGTCATTTGTTGAGTATCTTCATAACATAAGGTCAGTCTTATGCATAGGGTCTTATGAGGGACAAAAGGAGTTGTGACTCGTGTGAGATCTGCGTCTCAGCTAGCAGCTGATTTTAAAGGGCCAGCTGCCAATAAAGCGTTCTCTCAGTAAAGTTAATCAAATTAACAAAGGGAACAGAGAAAATTACTTGCTGGTCTTGAACTTGTGTAGCTTTAATAAGGATTAGTTTATATATAATTTATAATTTATGCAGTGCAGACTGTTTGATAACTTTATTCAGTTTATATTTGTTTCCTACCTTAGGCCCAGGGTCGTTGCTAGACCCCTTTTACTGGGGCACGTGCCCCACTAATCTGCTGTGCCCCACTAAATCTCAAGTTGGAGTTTAACAGTTCATTTTATATTTCAGTAATGATCTTTTTGCAATGCATTAAAAAAAATTGAATCAACGCTTGTAAAAGCAATATACACCGAAAACAGAAGCTGATCCGCGCGTTAGAAATCCTTGTTTGTGCGCGTCTGTGTTAACTAGCATCTGCAGCGCGCACACATCTGAGCACAGTCAGCACACCGATGTCCGGTGTTCGCACGCTATTGAGGTTGGCTATGAAAACATGACGAAACAAAAGTTTTTAAATAATACTAAAAATAAAGTGTTTTACATAATTCATATCTGTATATAGTTTGGTGTGTATGTGGGCCAATCATTTTATGCTTGTGTGCAGGGTTACTAAACAAAAACCTTTTTTTTTTTTTGAAGAGTTAACGTTAACCCCTTACCAGTCGGCCCCAATTTTGGGAAGTGGCGCATACATGACATACCCAAAATAAAAAGGTTGCTGCTCATAGGTAATTCTAATTAGACACATAACCAACATATATTTAGAAAGCCAACCCTTGAGAGTTTACATTTCAAGACTCAAAATTTACCAGACTGTTATTAATATTGAGATATATAAGATCAAGCATAAAACCAAAAACACCAATTATTAAGAACATATTTATTAAATGTATAAAAAATAATGTGCGAATTAAAGATAGCAACTTATAACTACAACTCAAGTGTAGCCACAACTGTGCTCATGCTTCATTTCAAATCTGAGGATGATATCTCTAAAATTATGCATTTTATGAAGCCTAATGTGAGACTATTTCAGAAGAGACTTTGGGGAAGTTTTAGAGAAGGCTAATGATTCTTATCAAATGTTTTTATTGCCCTGTAAACACCCATTTACATTCTCTGAAAAAAAATGTCTGGCGAGGATAGCAGGCCCCATTCATGTTCTATTCATTAAATCGACCAAACATTCACACCTCTGCCGGTATGAGACTTATCTTCATTATTCTTTTATCCTTATTCTTTTGTTTGAATTCAGCCATTATAGCCTGTATTATGGCTTGGCCATCTAAACCTCTCTGATCCCACCCTACATGAATAATCCACCTATTAGAAAACAAAATAATAATAATAAAAAAAAAACATTCTTGGAACTTCAAATGCAAATTATTTTAAAAAAAATGTATTGTAAGAAAAGGAATAGCAGGTGCACTAGCAGTTAGCACAACAAGTAGCCTCAAGCTACATGACACAATTTAATTTATTAATATTAAACTTTTATTCAAAGTTCACTTTAAAACAACATCGAGTATTTGTATCATATTCCGGTCGTGGATTAAAATGGATTCAAGTCATGAAAAGATTTTGAAATATGTTATATTTAGCATTTTAGATGAAGCTATGGGCTAGCCTTACCTAGCATTTGCATTCTGTACACATTCTTTATTCATATGAAAACCCCAAATCGCAGGAAAATCACAAACAAAACACATCATATTTCAATCGTGCATTTATTAGCTTCCTATTTCAGATGAAGAGATATCGCGTTCGCTTTGTTATCACGGATGTCAAGTATGAGGAAATGTACACATGACGCGTTGTGCAGAAGAGGTCACGCTGAACAACGTCAGATGATTGACAGCAGTACAGCCGAATGAGAAGGCGAGAATTAATGTTTTATGAGTGAAGATTTCTATTCAAAATAACGAACGTTACAGATAAAATATTTTGCAGTGCTGGCATAAATCAAGAAATTAATATCACTACAAACAAGTTTAATCATAAACAGTGGTCAAATATCGAAGCAGGAGACTTTGGGTTTTTAGAAACCTTAAACATTGACCTTTACACAAGTCAGTATATTAGAGCAAGGACAGACTTATGTCCTTTCACCCCAAGCTCCCCTGACAGAATGAAAATATAGCCTTTATAGACCTGAGTGCACCCATGGAATTTGAACATACCAACACATGATTATGATACAGGGGTGGCTCAGATGACAGCGGCCTAAATGCTTAAAAACAGCATGAAATACAACCTCTATAAAACTAGAAAATTACAGAATATTATTTCTACAGTTTCAACTGACAATTGGTAAATAAGTCACATTTAACAACCACAAATTAATTACTCAAAGTTAGGGCTGGGTATTGTTGGGCATTTCACAATTCGATTTCAATTCTTGAGGCTTCGATTCGATTTCGATTCAATATTGATTTATTAGCTTCGATATCGATTCAATAATAAGTAAATTTTTAAATAATATGCGCAGTACCAATGTTAAAGAACAAATTGACCCCAGCATGTTTGTTTCCTGTCATTGTTTATTCATCAGAATAAACTGTACAATATTGTATGTATTGAATACAAACACAACTGTGACAAGCACTGTACAGTGCTTTAACAACACCTCTAAAGTGCATGTAACTAAGTAGTAGAAAGTATATTTCTTTCTTCCTATACATTCAAGTTATAAAAGAAATGTAAACAGAAGCACAAAATGTGCATACTCAGAAAAGTCTAATATTATAATTTTGTAAACAATAACACTTAACAGCTGATCACTCTTAACAGCAATTGCGAGTTATCAGGGGGAAAAAAGACTAACTTAACCTTTTTCCCTCTCAGAATAGTTTATATCTCACAATTCTGAGTTTATATCATGCAATTCTGACTTTATGTCTCGCAATTCTGACTTTATATCCCGCAATTGTGACTTTATATCATGCAATTCTGACTTTATAACTCGCAATTCTGACTTTATATCATGCAATTCTGACTTTATAACTCGCAATTCTGAGAAATAAAGTCAGAATTGCGAGATGTAAACTCCCAATTGTGAGGAAAAAAGTCAGAATTGTGAGATAAAAAGTCGCAATTACCTTTTTTTATTTTACATTCTGTGGCGGAAACAAGCTTCCATAGTTCCCGTCTTACGCCCGTTTCACACATACTCCGTTTGCAGTGCGTATGCGGTGAGTGTTGCGGTGCGTATCCGGAGCCGCACGCGCTAAAGTGCTTTCACGTATGCTGCGTTTGCAGTGCGTCAGCTGTACCACAAACACTCGCAATTTTTATTTCAAAATCAGAAGTTATGCAGCAATAGAGTGACCAGTGACCAACAATCCTGTTATCCATATCCTGTTTTGACGTCCTGTCCGTTTTTTATAAACTGATGTTTTTCCAAAAAAAAAAAAAAAAAAACAGGATAAAGAGGAAGAAAACTAGTTCGTTTTTGTACGTTTGTGAGGTATTTTTGTTCAATTTGAAGGTATTTCTTTTAGTTAATTAAGCTAGCTATATATTTATTTTTTTCTAATACAGAAGAGACATTATTTTTTAATCATTATTTCATTCATTATTTTTTAAACCTGTCATAATAAGACATGTTGAGTATCCTCTGAGAAGCCTGGGCTATTTGAATTTGTGTCTTAATATAACAATTTTCTATCCACAGAGGGGGCATAGCCTATAATTGTAGGACCTATTGAAATTAATAAGGTATCTTTGAGTAAACTTCGAGTATCATTTGTTTTCTGGGCCATGTGTCCTGGTTTTTGGTAATCAAAATATGTTCACCATATGCAGCAACTTTTATTAAAATAAAAGTTTTGCCAAGGCTTTGCGATTCTCTTTTAAACTTGAATGGACGCATGCTCGTTTAAACACTTTAAACAACGAATGCATACAATTCCATGCATTACATATATTAAGATGTCTTGAAGTAAAAATATGAAACAATTTATGGAGAGATTATTACATTTTATTGAATTAAATGCATTTATGGTGAAACTACTACATTTCGAGGGCAATCTGAGTTCATTGTGACCACGAATCGTGCGCTGTCGAACTCCGTTCCAGTTGCGGTGCGTATACAGCGGTGCAGAGATCGTTTCCGTACCGAGTCTATTTCTGCTGTGCTGCAAACGCAGAAATAAAGTGACAGCGCACGATTCGTGGTCACAATGAACTCAGATTGCCCTCGAAATGTTTCACCATAAATGTATTTAATTCAATAAAATGTAGTAATCTCTCCATAAATTGTTTCATATTTTTACTTTAAGACATCTCAATATATAAGTAATGCATGGAATTGTATGCATTCGTTGTTTAAAGTGTTTAAACGAGCATGCGTCAATTCAAGTTTATAAAAGAGAATCGCAAAGCCATGGCAAAACTTTTATTTTAATAAAAGTTGCTGCATATGGTGAACATATTTTGATTACCAAAAACCAGGACACATGGCCCAGAAAACAAATGATACTCGAAGTTTACTCAAAGATGCCTTATTAATTTCAATTGGCCCTACAATTATAGGCTATGCCCCCTCTGTGGATAGAAAATTGTTATATTAAGACACAAATTCAGATAGCCCAGGCTTCTCAGAGGATACTCAACATGTTTTATTATGACAGGTTTAAAAAATAATGAATGAAATAATGATTAAAAAATAATGTCTCTTCTGTTTTTTTTTGTTTTTTTTTTTTTGAAAACCAGGACATCACTTTATAAAAAACGGCCAGGACAGGACGTCAAAACAGGACATGGATAACAGGATTGTTGGTCACTGGTCACTCTATTGCTGCATAACTTCTGATTTTGAAATAAAAATTGCGAGTGTTTGTGGTACAGCTCACGCACTGCAAACGCAGCATATGTGAAAGCACTTTAGCGCGTGCGGCTCCTGTACCGGATACGCACCGCAACACTCACCGCATACGCACTGCAAACGGAGTATATGTGAAACGGGCGTTACAGTGGAATCCAAAATGAGCCCAAACGTCGGCTTTTAATGTTAGTGGTGCAGGCTTGAACGGAGTGCAGCTGCTGCCCGTCATCGCTATATGGGGAGGCTGCAGACCTGGAGCCGACAGTTTTACGGCCCTGGCAGTTTTACGCCCCGACAGTTTTACGCCCCTGTTGTTCCTGATGCGTCCAGTAGGGGGAGAAGTATATACAGTGAAATAACATAAAAAGACTCTGGAAACGAACACATTAATAACCGTCCCGACTTTTACTAATTTGTATGTATTTGTTTATTTAAATAAACGTTATAGACAGTGGAGATATATGCACTAAGGATTAAAACATCCAGATCAGTTGGGCTTCTCTCTTCACTCAGCCTACAGAAGATTTGTTTTTGTAAATGTAAAAAATAATACATAGTTGGATCAGATGGACAAAGTAGGCCTAAAGATACTTGACCTACTGTATAATTAATCGTTTTTAAACTGTTTTGTAAACAGGAAACTGACTGATATATGTTGTTGTGAATTTACATAAAGTTACATTTAGGTATTAACCATATTTAGCCCATTAGACATTCAGTACTGTGTAATCAAATGGATCCTTAATGAAATATCTGCTTTACTATTCACAATTGGTCATCATACAGCTACAGAACAGTGTCCTACATAACATTTAATGAAGACAAACACAATTTAACCCTTTTCTAAAATCCCAAGGGCCATTTAAAAGAAAGATGGGTGTTTATAAACGTTTAGAGAAAGAGATTTTAATTTTCTTAAGTAGCACACACCTTAAAGGTATAGTTCACTTTAAAGGTATACAGTAGTTCCCTTTGAAAATAATTTTTGATATGTTGTAGCTTACCTTTTTTTCCACAATATTTTCAATTTTTACATTTTTAGGTCAAACCGTTCTTGTCTGTCAGTCATATAATGGAGGTGTATGGGTCCACCTCGGAGCATGCACAGACAAGTGCAAAAAATAAACATGATTTAATGACTCGTAAATGTAAGAACTCATCGATGGCCTAAGACACGAAATGAGCGATTATCAATATCATTGCAGCGCAGATAAAATCGCCCTCGCCCTCAGATCACTTGGACGTGACTGTGATTACAAGAGGTAAAAACAATATAAATACTGTTCGTTTTCTCACACAAAATGCTCGTTTCATGTCTTAGGCCATCAATGTGTACTTACATTTACGAGTCATTAAATCATGTTTAATTTGGACTTCTCTGTGCATGCTCTTTGAGGTGGTGACCATAGACCTGCATTATCTGACTGACAGACAAGAACACTTTGACCTAAAAATATCAAAATTGAAAATACTGTGGAAACAAAGAAACCTACATCTTGGATGCCCTTGAGGAAAGCTAAAACATAAAAAAATTCATTTCAAATTGAACTATCCTTTTAATGAGATACATAGTTAAAAAGAACTAAAGACAGAGTATGATAAAACACTCATTAAGTGTACATACATTTTAGTCCAAATCACTAAGCTATTTTAAGAAAATTGTGTTATACATTAGAAAATTAGGTCATCTCATTTATTAGAAACAACTTAAACCAAAATCTACCTTTAAACCATATGGGACCAAAGGTTTTAATGTGGGCTTTATAATGCATTATGTTTGTATGTATTGTATGACAAAATATTAGAGTGAGCATGCAGTTCGAATCTTTACTTAGAGAGATTTGCAGTCAAATAAATACATACATACATGCCTATTATAAATGTGTTTGTGTACACATCATAAACTGTAATTAACACATTTCCAATATCCACTCTAATGTTGCTCCAGAAACCACGCGTGGAATAGGCTATGTTTAAATGCAAAGAAGTAAACAGGGTCTTACAAGAAGATGCCATGTCACGCAAGGTAGACAGACAAGATAAAAATACAAATTAAATGAATTTTAAAAGTGAGTGAGACAGAGCAGGTAAAGAGAAGATAGGGTAGCTTTTAAACCTATAGCCTACAGTATGTGGTTAAGTTTGCTAAGTTTGAGCCAAAAGTGGCCAACATTTATTTTCTCTCGAAATAATAGAGACTTTTATTAAATTATAGACCCATCTTTTGAATTGAAATCGAATCTTAGCAAATCGTATATAAATAATTAATATTGCATCATTACAATACAATCAACAACAATAACTTTAGCAGATTATTTAAAATACCTCAATTCGTGTCGTTTTAAAAAGGTCTGTAATGATCGGTAATGATATAGGACTAAGCTCATTTAACTTTACTAATGTAGTCTAATGTAGTCTTCCCCCTACTGGACGCATCAGGAACAACAGGGGCGTAAAACTGTCAGGGGCGTGAAACTGTCAGGGGCGTAAAACTCCCGGCTCCAGGTCTGCAGCCTCCCCCTACTCCGTCATCGCGCTGTTTTGCTAAAGCGCGTCTTGTACTATGCTGAACGCTCTCACTAGAGTGTAGCCCACAGCGCCGCCACTGGCCTGGACGGCTGAATCGATTCATAGGATTTGATGAATCGATATTGAATTGAGAGGCAAAGAATTGCAATGCATTGATGAATCGATATTTTTACCCAGCCCTACTCAAAGTCATAGCGTCATTTAAACCCCACAATAGCGGCAAATTATCCTTTACACAAACCGGAGACGTTAGTACGACAAAGATGGTATGTCAAAGCAATGTTTCTGTTAAACTTAATAAACAGATACCTATTGAAAACATGTATTGTGTGATTATTGTAACTGATTATAACTGTGATGTAAATGACATGATTTTCTTGAAAACAGCAAGATATGCATTGATAGAAGTAGCTATAGCATTTAAATCACCGCAGTATTAGCTGTTAAAAGTGTGCACACCAAAAGCTATGGGATATATGAGATTTTGTTGTGAAAGGCTAGATTAACTGCTGATTTGTGTAACAGTATAAAGATTAACAAAAGACCTTAACGTGCTAGACAAACATACAGATCACATTTGCACACACTCTTTGTGTACTAGAATAGGCAGCGTATTGCTGCCGTGACGATAGCTATGCGCCCTGTCACATGGTTTAATTACAATAAGATTTTTTCTAGATCCATTAGATTTATTGTTTGACCTCACTAAACGAGGAATAGACACAGTTTCTATATAATGTTCTACACTACGTATATCAATTAAGTTTGGACAGCAAAGACTGTGGTTTGGACTTTGACTTACTAGTCATCTGGTGTGTAACATCTTGGAGATGTTGTCCGACAGAACAGCCGCTCCGATTCTGCTGGGGTGAAGGCCATCAGCACGATACAGCCTAGGTCGCTCACAGAACAGATTCCAGTTATTTACAAAGATCAGTTTCTGTTCATTACACAATGACATTAACCATTCATTTAGTGCAAATAATCTACTGAAACTTTCCTGCCCTTGGCGGTACTTGGGAAGCGGTCCAGACACGATGATCGTTGCTTCAGGCGCTGTGCTGCGTACCGTCTCGATCAGGCTCATGTAGTCCTTCTTCAGAACCTCCGTCTTCTGCAGCCTGATGTCGTTCGCTCCCGCATGCAGCACAACAGCGCGCTCGTCACTGTTCAGGATCTCAGGAACCTGTGCAGCGACATCAAGAACACGAGCACCAGGAAAGCAGTGAGTGCGTACCTTACCCTTACCTGAGGTAGCACGGACATGACGGACCATGGACGTGCCGATGATCACGGTGTCGTCGTGTTCCGACTCACGGAGAGGGGAGAAGCGGTTCCGGGTGGAGATCTCGAAGACCAGGAGGGGTGGAGAGGTACTAGCTCTGGTCCTGGCTCGTGTCTTCCGCTGTGGGTTCACCCAGGGTCCATGGTGTTGTGTCGGTGCCTGAGTGAATAAAGCCAGAGAGGATCGCGTCCTCCTGGGCAGAGAAACGCACAGAGTAGATGAAGTCGAAGTCAAAGAGTTACTAACCACTGACTTGTGAGCATCGGCGCGTGATGTTTCAAGCACTTATCGCCAATCCAGCAGCTCGGCTTGCTTCTCCAGCAGACCACGGATCTGTTTCTGCACTGATTCCAGCTCCAACTTCACTGAGAACAGCTTGAATATGTATAATTATTATTATGAATTATCATGAATTCATGTATAAATTCATGCATGAATTAGGGCCCGTTCACACATCGCGTCTTTTGCGCGCTCATGTTCATTATTTTAAATGGAGGCGCGCGCTATGCGCGCTCATAATGGAAGCCACGCGGTCGCGGTGCGACGCGCTCGTTTTTTCCAGGCGCGTCCGCGCCGCATCGAGATAAAAACATCTCAACTTTTCAGAATGCCGCAAGCGCACCGTAGGTCACGTAGGTAGGTCTACAGAGAGTGCGGCTGATGGTTGCTTAGCAACGACAGACGCCACCGGAGCGCAACCGCCCTAGCGCTTCTTTGAAAAAAGGATAAAAACGCACACGCCTAGCGTTATCTACGCGTTTTTAGACGCGATGTGTGAATCGGGCCTTATGCATTCATTCATGCATTAATATATCATGAATCATCAGGAACTAACAAGTTCAATGTTTTTCATTCATGACTTCATGGATGAACACCTTAATTAAAACATTATCTAAGAAGAGCACATCATCATGAATTATGATTTATTACCCATGATCATTGTTTTCTTTGTTCACAGGTATGCCTCCATTAATAGCACATTGTTCATTAGTGTTTCAAAGGACCTAGTCACCGCTTTAGTTGAGGGGCCACACACAAAGTCATTGATAGATATGCCGTTGTGTTGTTCATCCATGAAGTCATGAATGAAAAACGTTGAACCCGTGTTAGTTCCTGATGATTCATGAGATATTAATGCATGAATGAATGCATAAATCATGCATGAAGTTATGCTTGAATTCATGATAATTCTTGTACCCTTACCATTAAGTGTTACCTTTTGTTTTCTTCTAAAGTGTAGGAAACTCAGAAGTGAAGACCAGGAGACTTGGTATCTTCAACAGGATTCTTTATTGAGAAACACAAGCTATTGGTAGCTGCAATCATTCGTCAAGTCTAAATAAGTGAACGTTCCCTTACAATATATATACATTTAGTGGTGGGGAGCATGTAAATGAAGTATACCAATTCAGGAAACCTGTCCTAGATCGAGAGCGATCCCACTCCCAATCCAATCAGCATAACCTTTCAAACGCTGAGATGCGAGAACAAGGTTGGCAGAACTCTCTTGCTGAGACAGAGGAGCTCCAAGAGCCATTTAAGAGTTTCAGTAATCTTAAGCAATACACAAAACAGGACTGGCCAGTTTCACACCTGAACTTTTGCAGTTTATATACTATTGTACTGGAACCTATAACATTTAATAAATTTGTAACACTACAGCGGTCCCTTTTTAAAAAAATGTATTTATTATTATTAATAATAATAATAATTATTATTATTTTTTATTCATTTTTTAAAATTCTTTGTTATTATTAATATTATTTTCTTTTAATTGTTTATTTACTATTATTATTATTATTATTATTATTATTATTATTATGAACATATGGTGTTTCTTTGCATTGTTTGCAGTATTTATATTATTTGCATATTTATAATATCTATATTATTTACTGCAGTTGTACATTTGTTATGTTTTGTACCATACATGTTAACCGCCTGTTAATTGAATCCAGTTGATTATCCCTAATTGGTAATTACAAAGAAAAGGGTGAATATTAGTTTTAATGTGAGCACTGAAGAAAGAAACGTGTTGAAATGTCTGCTTGTGCTTGTCTAGCATTCAATTCACTTGCAAATTATATTAAAAAAAATTATAATATAAATAATTTTTGCTAGACTTTCACTAGTCTGGACTGAATTCAGTGTGCACTTAGCAATTTTCTTGTGTCTTTGTGTCTAAGCACCTGAAGCAAAAGGATTTATCATCTATTCGAAGCACAACAGTATCGTCTAGAATATCTGAACGTCAAATTATCTCACCAATACTGATGTAGCTATCTCTCCTATCGCTGTCTTTGATCTTGAAATAATCAGGTTTTTGTCATGATTTTTTTATTATTGTGCTGCCCTTATTTAATTACAGATATTAAATGACCTGTGTGGTTCTAAGTTTACAAAACAATTAATAATATATTTGTGTATTTTTTTGTGAGCAGTGAATTGCAGTGGGCGTTTGAGAGAACTTTTGGTACTGTTAACATAATTTGTGTGAAAAATAGCTGACTAGTTGTGTCTCTTAGGTATCTCCATGAGTCTAGTGGAGTCTAAAGATGGCATTCAGCACTTCACCTTTGAACATAATCGTGACTATCAGCAAGTCCAGTTCAAGTTTTTTGATGCAGTCGAGTCAATGGACCCCAACAACATTGTGGTAATTTTAATCTAACATGCTATTAGCTGTGGACTGATTTGATTTTTTTTAATGCACATATGAGTGACAGATGTGTTACCTTATGTATGTGATGCTCCGTTTCTCTCTTTTTTATTTTTTTTCTTCAGGTTCTTCTGCAACTCAACCCATATCATATTGATTCACTCCTGCAGCTGTCAGATGTATGTCGCATACAAGAAGATCAAGAGACAGCCAGAGATCTCATCGGTGAGAAAATTCACTGATGTGCTGAGTACGAGTAGGGCTGTAGCTATCGATTATTTTAGTAACCGAGTATTCTACAGATTAGTCCAGCTATTAATCGGATAAAAAAAATCTTGGTAAAAAAAAATAGATGGCTTTTAAAATGACTTAAAATACCACAATTAAAAACAAGCAATAATAATTGGTTCAAATAAAGTATCAAAGTAAGTAATCATATGGGTTTTATTGAACAACACTATGCAAAATAAATGATATAAACTAGAGCTGTCAGTTAAACGCGCTATTAACCCTTTATGACCTGCCATTGAACAGTTCCACCAGAGTATATCTTTCTATTTTTACATGCTGTGCTGTCATTCTTTTGAGCATTTTCATATGCCATACATCAAAATAATCCTTACTTTCTCTACTTGAAGGCTATGTTTGTAATAAATCAATAGTACCTAGATAAATATCTCAAAAGTGCAATAAACAAAAAGAAAAACAATTTAAAAAAAAAAATTCTACATATTTTATTCAATACAAAAAAATGATAAATGTCAACCTCAAACTTGTCAATGAGAAAAATGTGCATAAAATAGTTTAAAACTATACAGAATTGATTTGCAATTAGTTTTTAAGATACACTTATTCAAAAAAAGGGAGTAAAATGCCATATGTAAAATATTCAATTACATTAGTGGTCAAACAGATAACATTTTGCTTTTGAATATTGATTGAACATTGAATTGGTTAGAATATAAATTAAATAGACCCTGTCATAACAATTAATAATAAAATAAATATAAAATAAATAAATAAAGGCGATGAGCAGACGGAGCTCGGAGCGTCCGTGTACTTTCATTTTGACATAACGTTGCGCGCGTGTGTGTGTGTGTGTGTGTGTGTGGGTGTGTGTGTGTGTGTGTGTGGGTGGGTGGGTGTGTGGGTGTGTGTGTGTGTGGGTGGGTGGGTGTGTGGGTGGGTGTGTGTGAATGTGCTTGTATTTGCGAGTGTATAAACGAGAAAGAAATGATAAAATGAAGCAATGGTAAAAAGACAATAACGATAAGAGGGAACATATAGCAGATGGGAGTCAAGTGCGAGTCAAACCTATTATATGAGTCAAACGCATGGCCAAAAGACGCAGCTTTTGACGTCACTATATGCGACACAAGTTGGGGTCATAGTGCACAGGATGTGATGTCGTGATCCGTCCATGGATCCGTCATCGGAAGACGTAACTATCAATTGCAGATCTACAGAACATGTGTGCAAAGACGTGCAATGCATTTTTGTGTGTTTTTTTTTTGGAAACGCATTATTACAGACTCATTAGAGGGTGTAAACCGCGCAACATGAGCATGTTGAGGCTTGATCTGCCATAGTGCACCGAACGTGATACCTCAATGCGCCATCGGAAGGCGTTACTATCAATCGCAGATCTACAGATCATGTGTGCAAAGACGTGCAATGCAATTTTTGTGATTTTTTTTTGAGAAACGCATTTTACGCATTTTGTACAGACTCATTAGAGGGTGAAAACAACGCAACATGCGCATGTTGGAGGCTTGATCTGACCATGTTACATCTCTAGTTTTGTATGCAAAAAGAATGATTGAGCTAGCCACTTAGTAACAGGCAGAAAGATCCCTCTAGCCGCTTCACTAACGCTAGTTAGCAAGGATTGTTAGCTTGTTTTTTAACAATGACAGGAGAAAATACGATATTATCTTAATGTGTAATGTCACTCAGTGTCCAGGACCGCGATTGTTATTTACAGCAGAGAGCATTCTGTATTTCATTTTGAATTGTTCTGTTTTAAAGTAGACATTTCAATAAAGATATATTTCTCAGGTCTATATGCTGAGTTTCGGTTCATTTATGAGACAAGTTGCAGTTCACGCGTCGGCGCCTCCATGTCGAGATGATCTATTGCTATATTTACTTCTTATTAATTAAATCCAGGTAATTGGTTGATGAAACATTGATTAAAATTAAGACACAATTAATACAAAACGAAATTCTGGTTAGACCACGACAATGTAAAGAGTGACATTACAGTGCGATTTTAATGATGTGAATATTTTCTAGAAATAAAAGTTCCAGATACAGCATATTCATTTTTCATCAATTCTTGCACCAAAAAACACAACAAGATGACATTTAATAATAGTAACAATTATTTAAGCTCCTTATTATGTAGCTGAATCTGTGCTGTTTTGCATTGGCCGCCTCCAGTTTTCACTTTGTTTTGCCTCCAGCTAGCGCCGTGACATCACTGTTTTTATCGCGAGATTAATGGTCTTTTTGGCCTAGCAAACTTTGAAGTTTTTTTTACATGCTTTTGCAACAGGATGCGGCTAAGAAACCCATTAATTTCAGTGGCTAAACCACACACCGCGGTCAAATTTCAAAATAGCTGTCGATTACAAGCACGTCCAATTGAAACTTTTTGACATCCAAAAAGTTTTGAAAACTGGCGTAGTGCCGTGCATTCCGCGTCCTGTCTGAAAGTACTGGATCTAGCTAGACCGGAAACACACTTGTTGCGAGCCGGCCGAATAGTAGGTTAACGTTACATTTTGAGTGGATGATGAGCGTGAGACGCTGAAATGGATGCCAATAAGATTCTGAATAGAAAGTGTACTTTTACTTTTTGACGTTGTGAACTGAGCTATCATTGATGCAGGGCCGGCACTAGCCATTTTGGTGCCCTAAGCACAAATGCTTGGTGGTGCCCCCCACCCCACCCCACCCCACCCCAAGGAATAACAATCATTCAGAATTTCTTAGTTTTAGAAGAAAATTTCAAATGGCATTTAGAGGCTTTTGCATCTGAACTCTTCATATATATATATATATATATATATATATATATATATATATATATAAACACACATTTGCATGTATGTATTTAAGAAATATTTGTTACTTATATATAAAATATTTACATTTATATATAATATAAATTATATATAATAAATATATGTATACAGTATATACATGCAAATATTTCTTAAATATATACGTGCATATGGGTGTGTATTTATATACAAAATAATTATACACGGTACACACCTAATATCATATACTTTTATTTGGATGCGATTAATCTTTTCCCAGCCCTAATAATTTGACAACTCTGTGAATATGAAAATATACAAACACTGAGATAGTGTTTTTTTTTTTTTTTTTGTTTGTTTTTTTCTAATTGCAGTTTCACCAACAGATGTCGCCCTTGGCCTATGAACCTCTTGAAAATGACCGCAGTATCCACATAGAACAACGAAAAAACTTCCTTTTCTTCTCAAACAAACTAACTGCATCTTAAACAGCCCAAGTTTCAAAATTTCTCGGGGGAAAAATCCCCGGACCCCCGTTAAAATATAAGATTCAACATGCAGGGAAAGCCCTGGATCATTTGCACTACTAGCGACGCCCCCTGCCCTGGACATGCATACACGACGCGAAAGGCGCCTACAAAACTAACACTTTTAATTAAAACATTGTCTTAACTGCAAGCGACGCGCGAGTATAATCCCACTGTTTCTTCTTTTTTCTGCCCCCGACTCTTGATGCCTTTTCGAGGCCATGTCTGGTCATGTCGATCAGGTGTCTGTCAAATTTGACACTGATTGAGGAACAGACCACTGGCAGGTGGGAAAGGGGGGCACCAGAGGGAGACTCGCACAGGAGATTCACCATTTTCTCGACTAATTTGGTCTCTAGGCCTATATTACTTTTTTATTTGCTTTTGTAATATTAACATGCTTTAGACATCTTTTATTTGTTATTTATACTAGTTGCCTATTGTGATGATTTTTCACGACCCAGATTTTTTGGTGCCCCCCCAAGCACTTGGTGCCCTACGCGCAGTGCGTGATGCGCGTGTGCGGAGCGCCGGCCCTGCATTGATGGCCAAGCACACACACAGCTGATGCAAATTCTCCACCCCCTCGTCAATATCAGGACCTCGTCAGTATTTCTTTCACCATTTTATTGATACATTATGTGAGAGATTATTTGCTCCAAGTGAGAATGTTTTATTGTGAAATTGAACACAGTATTGTCAATGTTGTTTTCAATAAAAAACATTTGCACCAAGCAAGCCAATCCACTTTTTCATGTTGATGAGCATTAAAATAATGCAACAAAAATGCAATTGTAATAGATAAAAATGTGTTTTTTTATCGTGATTAAATTTTAATCGTTTGACAGCACTAATATAAACATAACTTATGTACATTACTATAAAAATGCCTGCAGAGGCGCCAACGCCCTGGTAGTAGTTGTTGTTTCACTACGGCATGATCAAATTCTTGTTTAATATTGGCCAAACAACATTTAATTCAAATGTCCACTTAACCTTTAATATTTGGACACTTCTGTACGATAGAAATTCTACAGCCACTGTAATTTCTTGAACAAGAACATATGCACATTAAAACATGCAAACTCACAGCTATGTTTAAACTTTTATTTTGAAATCGCAATGAAAAGCAATTCAGATATTTAGAAACAAATGTATTCTCCTGTGCTGGCGTAGATTAACAAATGAGATGCATTATCTTGTGAAATGGTGCACACTGCATTCCCATATGAACGTTATAAGCAATACAAACTCACAGCATGCAGAGATGGAGTTTGAGAAACCGAGATGCACCACACATATGATATCAGTGCAACTATGAAACACAAACTGGATTTCAATCCATTCCGGCGTAGTATGTTACCAATGGTTACCAATGGTAACAAGCTCCTCCCGTGTAGTTCTGGGCTGATCCATCACCTTTCTCATGATCATCCTTACCTCATGAGGCGAGATCTTACATGAAGCTACAGTCCCAGGGCGATTGACTTTTTGTATGGAAATTTTGTATTTCCATTTCTGAATAAGGGCACCAACAGTTGTCTCCTTCTCACCAAGCTTCTTTCTGATGGTCTTGTAGCCCATTTCAGCCTTGTGCAGGTCTACAATCTGGTCCCTGATGTTTGATGGCTCTTTGGTATTACCCATGGTGGAATGGATTCATTAGAATGGAAGATACAGATTCTGTGGAAGTGCCCACTAACATTAGGACATTAGGAGTACTTTCTTAAAGTGATAGGACGAATCTGTGTTCCACATGGTCACATAACCATGTGGCATAATCTGTGGGAAGCAAAATTCTTGATGGTTGGTTGTAGAGCCCGACCTACTGTATATATCGGCGGGCCGATATTATCGGACGATATTAGGCATTTTCCAAACTATCGGCATCGGCATTTATAACGGCCGATAAATTGATATTTTTTAAAAATGTTTGTGCGGTGATTCATGTAAGGGTGGCGCTGCCAAAAAAAGTACATAAAAACTGTCACAAAGAACTGGCAAAAGTAATGATTGTGAATACATCAAATATAGCAAGAAGACATTTTAATTGTTTATTAATAAGCAAGTGTTTTCAGTCAGTGTCGCTGCAAAGTTGACAACGCGATCTTCAGTGAACACACCAGAGAGAAATGCACTTTTCATACGGATTACAGCAGAGAGCATTCTGTATTTCATTTTGAATTGTTCAGTTTAAAAGTAGACATTTCAATAAAGATATATTTCTCAGGTCTATATGCTGAGTTTCGGTTCATTTACAAGTTGTGGTCAAAAGTGTACATACACTTGTAAAAAATCATAATGTTATGGCTGTCTTGAGTTTCCAATAAGTTCTACAACTCTTATTTTTCTGTGATAGAGTGATCGGAACACATACATGTTTGTCACAAAAAAACAGTCATAAAATTTGGTTCTTTCATAAATTTATTATGGGTCTGCTGAAAATGTCACCAAATCTGCTGGGTCAAAAATATACATACAGCAACAAAATTTGTCAACTTTGGTGATGTAGCGAGTTGTGTCAATCAAATTAGCTTCATGTCATGGCCTCTTCACTTCTTCTAAGTGATTCTGATTGACTACAGCTGTTGACTTCTCATGAGCCCATTTAAATAGGGCTCATTTGACCCAGTGATTAGACTCAGCTACAAAAGCTACAATGGGAAAGTCAAAGGAACTCAGTGTGGATCTGAAAAAGTGAATTATTGACTTGAACAAGTCAGGGAAGTCACTTGGAGCCATTTCAAAGCAGCTACAGGTCCCAAGAGCAACTGTGCAGACAATTATACGCAAGTATAAAGTGCATGGAACAGTTGTGTCACTGCCACGATCAGGAAGAAAACGCAAGCTATCACATGCTGCCGAGAGGAGATTGGTCAGGATGGTCAAGAGTCAACCAAGAATCACCAAGAAGCAGGTCTGCAAGGATTTGGAAGCTGATGGAACACAGGTGTCAGTCTCCACAGTCAAGCGTGTTTTACATCGGCATGGACTGAGAGGCTGCCGTGCAAGAAAGAAGCCCTTGCTCCAGAAAAGGCACCTTAAGACTCGGCTGAAGTTTGCTGCTGATCACATGGACAAAGATAAAACCTTCTGGAGGAAAGTTCTCTGGTCAGACGAAACAAAAATTGAGCTGTTTGGCCACAACACCCAGCAATATGTTTGGAGGAGAAAAGGTGAGGCCTTTAATCCCAGGAACACCATGCCTACTGTCAAGCATGGTGGTGGTAGTATTATGCTCTGGGGATGTTTTGCTGCCAGTGGAACTGGTTCTTTGCAGAAAGTAAATGGGATAATGAAGAAGGAGGATTACCTCCAAATTCTGCAGGAAAACTTAAAACCATCAGCCCGAAGGTTGGGTCTTGGGCGCAGTTGGGTGTTCCAACAAGACAATGACCCAAAACACACATCAAAAGTGGTAAAGGAATGGCTAAACCAGGCTAGAATTAAGGTTTTAGAATGGCCTTCCCAAAGTCCTGACTTAAACCCCATTGAGAACATGTGGACAGTGCTAAAGAAACAGGTTCATGCAAGAAAACCATCACATTTAGCTGAACTGCACCAATTCTGTCAAGAAGAGTGGTCAAACATTCGACCTGAAGCTTGCCAGGACCTTGTGGATGGCTACCAAAAGCGCCTAGTTGCCGTGAAAATGGCCAAGGGACATGTAACCAAATACTAATGTTGCTGTATGTATATTTTTGACCCAGCAGATTTGGTGACATTTTCAGCAGACCCATAATAAATTTATGAAAGAACCAAATTTTATGACTGTTTTTTGTGACAAACATGTATGTGTTCCGATCACTCTATCACAGGAAAATAAGAGTTGTAGAACTTATTGGAAACTCAAGACAGCCATAACATTATGATTTTTTACAAGTGTATGTACACTTTTGACCACAACTGTATGAGACAAGTTGCAGTTCACGCGTCGGCGCCTCCATGTCGAGATGATCTATTGCTATATTTACTTCTTATTTATTAAATCCAGGTAATTGGTTGATTAAAATTAAGACACAATTAATACAAAACGAAATTCTGGTTATTAAAAAACAGGTTTAAAAACAAACAGGTTTTGTTCTATCTGTTTGAAGTTCTGTGAAAGTTTTAAAGCATCTTTTAGTGCCGCTTTCAGAGCGCTCACGTCCGTAACGGAGAACACGTCGGTAACATTGTTTTTTCCTCAGAAATGCGAACACGAAAAATAAAATAAAATGAATATTTTATGTGCTGTTGAGAGCCAACCCTTCCTAGTAAGTGAGTAGTAGCCCATTACTTTTGATTTGCGCAGTGTTATTTACAGAATTGATTTCTCTGCTTTCAGCCTGTCACGTATTGTGTGAGCTTGTGATGACTAGGGAAAGTGCACAGCTAAGAAGTCCTGATTATATTGTCTGCTATATTTACTTCTTATTTATTAAATCCAGGCAATTGGTTGACGAAACATTGATTAAAACGCGTTGCGCAAGCGACCAATCTCCGACTGTAAACTGATGCTCCATTCTGCTTGGTAACGGGCGCTTTTTCGCATCTCGGGTAAACAGCTGGTGCGACACAAGCAATAACGGCCGCGTCCGGTGTAGCTTGTTAAAGCTACACTGTGTAGCTAATTTTTACCCCCATCTAGCGGTGAAAAGGTGTATGACCATCCAGCGAATATTAGTTTCTGTTCCTCTCAATTCCGATTTCATTTTAACTCCTACTCCAGTTCGACTTCGTCCATGAGTGTTAACTCAAACCTAAATGCGAAAGGCGAAGCTTGAATTAACGGGTATGTCCCTCTTTGGCTAATGTACTTTCAAGATGGAGGGGCAACATGGCGACCGACATTAGAACCCCTTACCCATATGTATTTTCAATGGCATATTATACTCTCACGAGAATACTTTATTACTTGAACAAAGCAAATATACATTAATGAGCACATATATTTTTGAACGAACTAAGTGTTTTTAGCTAAGAATAAACTAAAAGAGTTACAAAGTGTAGCTTTAAAGCTCATTTTGCCTATAACACTACGTAACACATGCAATCATTTATATGATTATAACACTGTTGTAATGTATTTATTTATTTTTTCGGTCATTTTGAACAATTAAACCTTAGGTCATATGTAATTGTTTACATTATACAATGAAAGAAAAACATAAAACAATGAAACAAATAGAAAAGGAAAATTGATTTAAATACATTAGAAAAATAAATACAAAATCAGTACATTAGGATTTTAGATGCTAATAAATACCTGACTGACGGGGTTTAGGCTGAAGTCAAGACGTATTTTGCCTAACCCCTTTAACAACAAAAACACCATGTCCAAAGATGACACAAGTATACAGTTTCTCTTATACCAAAAATAATAACATTTAAGCACAAAACTTAAACTTCAACAAAATATTATTACACATCCACTTTCGCTTACTTTTCTAATGTTCTTCATTCAAGTTTTCTTTACTTTTCCATAATGTTTAACTTATATCTTTTCTTAAATTCCATTAATAGTTCTAGAGCTCTTAAGTTGAATAAGAAGACTGTTCCATAAATCAACTCCATACCTGTGTTTAAACCTAAGATACGAGCAATAGTGGCCCCTAACTTTTGTTGAAATCTGAGAGCTTTCTGTTTCTCCATTGACTACCACTTTAATGCATTAAAAAGTTCATAAAGAGATCGTAAAACTAATCCATATGAATTGAGTGGTTTAGTCCAAATTTTCAGAAGAGACACGATCACTTATTATGATGAACAGATTAAATTTAGGCTTTTTACAAAATAGTGAATAGTGAAACACTTTAATGCACTGCACTTCTGCCCATCACAGCCTTGTTTTCATTCTTGTCAAAAATCTAATATGGCACTACCCTGACTAAGGTCTTTTATAAATGATTCTCATTACAAGTTTGGAAAGATGGACATCATAAGCGACTCAAACTCAATGCACTTGCAGAAACAGTGTTTGTGTGAATCCGGCTTTACTATGAACCAAGCTGCTCTGAGACACTGAAAATACGCTGTTTTTCATGCTATAAATTGATGTTGAAATAAATTATTTTTGACATAAGCTAGAGATGTGTGCTAATTTAAAAAAATGGACAGATATATACAGCTTTTCGTTTTGCTCATCTCTGCAGAAAGGGCTTTATATAGTTTTGAGTGTTCATTCCACCCTGTGTTCAGCCTGACGTCTGGCATGTGTCGACTGGACTATCGCAGACCAGAGAACAGGTGAGATCAAAGGCTGTGAGAAAAAATGTAATTAAAGATTTAATGGTATTACCATTATCATTGTTTTTTGGATGCTGTATTGTCATGGTTTTCTTTAAAGAACCTTAACCGCTACAGGATTTTAAGCCCGATTTGCAAGTTAACGAGCTCACCGACAGGTCGAGCTATAATCATGTGCAAATCTGTGGGTGATTCGTGCTTGCCAATCTTTATGTGTGAAATACTAAACGACGCATCAAAAATTCTTGCTGACACCTCGCAGACGCCAGACAAATATCTAGCATGCTAAATATCTGGAGCTGTCAGCCGACTCGATAGCCTTTGGTGTCGCGACGAGCAACAGCCAATGTAGATTAGACGGATTTCAGAAAAATGGCCTTCTATAGTGAGGAAGTGAGGAGAATTTATGGGTACAAGTCGGGAACCGGCCTACTTTACATATTTCAAGGGTGCTGAGTCAAAATGAAAAATGCTTCCCAAGCGAAATTTTGAGTTTTGTACCTTCTAATTTGCATTTAACAATGACCACCAAATTGCATATCTTGCTCAGTCGTTGGACCATTTCCCCCTAGTTTTTATGCATGTATATGCAAAATACCAATTTTTAAGGCGAGACACTAGGTGAATAGGGTAAAAAAGTTAAATAATAGATATCACAATGAAACTTCCTCAGTTGATTACTTACACAAGTATATAAAAAATGTATTATAAAAATGTATTATTATATATTATATAATATTAATAATAATATAAATATAATAATAATAATATTTAATATATTATTAAATATGCACAGTTTTGCATATATTTTCGGTAGATAGATCAAAACATATTATAAAGCCAGGTGAAAAGTTACCCTTTTTGGTAACACTTTATTTGAAGGGGTGTGCATAAGACTGACATGACACTGTCATAAACATGACATAACACCTGTCATGAACATGAAGGAGTCTTTATGAATGTTTATGACTTTTGTCATTAAGTGTCATTCTGTAAATTATGACGCTTCTAATGCAAAGTTGACATTGTTTAAAATGTCTTTGTTATGACAACTTGACATTAACAAAGACAAAAATGTCTTGATTATGACAACTTAACATTAACACAGACAGAAATGTCTTTGTTATGACAACTTGACATTAACCAAGAAATCATAACCTGTCACAAATATGTCATAACAGGTCTAATTATCAAACTTAAAGAAGTTATTTAGCTTTGTGTTAACATTACATTACCCTGTCATATGTGGTTGGTTTTGGCCGTCATGACACCATAACTCTGTCATGAATATTTTACTTGTCCTCAAGTAAAGTGGAACACATTGTACTAGTTATAAAGATGTCATTAAGGGTTTTTACACTGTCAAACGCTGTCAAACAACAGTGTAATTAATATTTCCCCTTACCTCAAGTAAAGTGGAACACGTTGGACTAGTTATAAAGATGTCAGGTTGACAGGTTATGATTTCTTGGTTAATGTCAAGTTGTCATGACAAAGACATTTCTGTCTTTGTTAATGTCAAGTTGTCATAACAAAGACTTTTCTGTCTTTGTTAATGTCAAGTTGTCAATCAAGACATTTTTTTGTCTTTGTTAAAGTGTACATATCATGCTTTTAAATCATTCATTTTTACTTATAAATCATACATTTGTGGTCTATATAAAGCATAACTACAATGCTTGGGTCTGAATTCCTCATTATTATAGCTCAACAGGCCCCTTTTCTACCCCTTTTCTGATGTGCTTCTCTGAGCAACCCGTTTCAAAGCGTCCCCTTTAAATAAAAAGGAGTTGCTTCTTTCCCCGCCCGCTCTCCAGGTCGCTGAGTTCACGGTCGGTTCAACTCCCCGCGTTCAGCCATTATTGTAGTTTGATAAGAGATATACGATTACTATAGTTTCAAAGAACATTTTTATTCACACGTTAACAAAATGTCAACAAAAGACTTGTCCATCAAGCGTTATGTATTCGAGCCAGAGCGAGCGATTTGAAAAAGACGACGACAAACCTGCAGAACAACGTCTTCATATGGATGCAGTGGTATGTAAAGTTAAGTTAACTATGTTGTGTTATTAGTGAAAGTCGACCATTTCTCTTGTTAAAACAAGCACTCTGACAAGATAAATGACTGCGGTCTGATCTTACCACTAAAAATCTGTATGATAATAATATGATAACTTGCGTTTAGAAAGCGTCAGAAAACACAGCAGCTAAATGATAGAAGGAATTTACCCCTCATTCAGACGAAGTCGATCGGCAAACCCTTCTTTATACTGGTGGAGGTTGTTGGATTGGGGATCCTTGAAGTGCTTCAGGTCACTACATCCAACAACCGAACATTTTGACTAGCCCTCCCGTAACTTCTGCATCATTGAGCTTGGACTACAAAATCGGAGCGAGAAATAATAATGGCGGATTGCTCGAAGTGTTGGACCGGTAGTCAATGTCCTTATTTGTCCTTATTTTTCCTTACAAATACTGTGACATAATTGTTCAAAAAACGTAATAGACAACAGGAAAATCCGAACAGGTTGAAAAATATGACCAAAACAGAATATAAAGATATAAACGAAGCACCTAAAGAGAATAATTTCATCTTTTCTGTACTTATAAACACTCCAAATATACAACAAAATGCATTTAAGGGCTAAAAAAGTGGATTTTGCATGATATGTCTCCTTTAATGTCAAGTTGTCATAAGACATTTTTGTCTTTGTTAATGTCAACTTGTCATAACAAAGACATTTTAAACAATGTCAACTTTGCATTAAAAGTGTCATAATTTACCGAATGACACTTAATGACAACAGTCATAAACATTCATAAAGACTACTTCATGTTCATGACAGGTGTTATGTCATTTTTATGACAGTGTCATGTCAGTCTTATGCACACCCCTTCAAATAAAGTGTTACCCATAGGAAATCTAAATATACTGTCCATACCCTTAAAAAATATATTTTCGCCATATTTTATTAAAATGTCACATAAATCAGGCCAGGAATGATTTATTAACAAATCTCACTGAAAAATTCTTCAGAATACAGCTAAGTGTATAACTGGAAAGTTTGGTTTACATAGGTGTTAAACAGGCTGAGATATTCGTACTAGAGAATGAAAAAAAACCTCTTTGAGAAAAAGGCATTTAAAGATTTAATTAGGGAATTGAACACATTTCTATTGCAGAAAAAAAAAACTTGGTGGAGGGGTTTGAGTACCCGAACGACCCTAGGAGCTATGTTGTTCGGGGCTATACGCCCCTGGTAGGATCTCGCAAGGCAAAGGTCCTAGGCGACGGGTCGGACTAAGAAGTGGTTCAAAAAACCTTATGAGTGAAGGAAAAACAAGGACTGTGACGTCGCCCCGTATGGCACAGCTTGGGCCCCTCCCTGGAGCCAGGCCCGGAGTTGGGGCTTGTATGCGAGCGCCTGGTGGCCGGGCCTCCCCCCACGGGGTCTGGCTGGGCTCAGCTCGAAGGGGAGACGTGGGGCTGCCTTCCCATGGGCTCACCACCTGCAGGAGGAACCGTAAGGGGCCCGAGTAGAGAGGATTGGGCAGCAGTCGAAAGCGGGGCCTCGATAACCCGATCCCTGGACACGGAAACTAGCTCTAGGGACGTGGAACATCACCTCGCTGGCAGGGAAGGAGCCTAAGATTGTGCGTGAGGTTCCGACTAGAGATAGTCGGGATCACGTCTACGCATGGCTTGAGCTCTGGAACCACACTCCTTGAGAGAGGATGGTCTCTTCACCACTCTGGAGTTGCCCATGGTGAGAGGCGACGGGCAGGTTTTCTTATAGCCCCCCAGCTCAGCTGCCATGTGTTGGAGTTTACCCCAGTGAACAAAAGGGTCGTTTCCCTGCGCCTATGGGTTGGGGATAGGTCTCTCACTGTTGTGTGTGCCTACGGGCCAAATGGCAGTGCAGAGTACCCAGCCTTCTTGGGGTCTCTGGGATGGGTGCTGGAAAGTGCTCCGACTAGGGACTGGTCCTATGTCGGGAAAGGGTGGCTTGCCCACTTCAGGTTGGTGGAGAGATCCTGCCTCAAGTGGAGGAATTTAAGTATCTTGGGGTTTTGTTCACAAGTGAGGGAAGGATGTAACGAGGGATTGACAGAAGGATCGGTGCAGCTTCTGCCGTAATGCGGTCGATGTACCGTGATTTACCTGTCAATCTACGTTCCTACTCTTACTTATAGTCATGAGCTTTGGGTCATGACCAAAAGGACAAGATCCCGGATACAGGCGGCCGAAATGATCTTTCTCAGCAGGGTGGCTGGGTGATCCCTTGACAGATAGTGTGCGAAGCTTGGTCACTCGGGAGGACGTCAGTGTAAAGCCGCTGCTCGTCCACATCGAGATGGGTGAGCTGAGGTGGCTTGGGCATCTGTTCCTTCCGGGGAAGGTGTTCTGGGCATGTCCCACTGAAAGGAGACCCCGGGGAAGACCCAGGACACGCTGGAGGGACTATGTCTGCCGGCTGGCCTGGGAAGGCCTCGGTGTCCCCCCCAGAAGAGCTGGAGGAAGTGTCTAGGGAGAGGGAAGTCTGGGCATCTCTGCTTAGACTGCTGCCCCCGTGACCCGGCCCTAGATAAGCGATGGATGGATGGATATTGGAAAAAAAATAGCTCAAAAACAGAATAAATGCTCAGGCGCTTAGTAATAATAATATATAATATTTCAAGCTCATGAAAACTGATTATTTAATAACATAGCAGGCATATAAGGCCTACAACTGCAGTAAATAAATGAATTAACATTGGGAGAGTACACCCCGTGATGTGTCTGAGCGAATCACGTCCAGAAACAGAAACCAGCAGTAGCCAATGAGATTTCATCATTAGCTTTAAATCACCCTTTGGACATTCACCATTGGTTATTGATGCAAAGGAAATGCCCATATTTGGGTTACACAGCATTGTACAGGAGACTGACAGCTTTACAACGATACCGGTCCAGGGTGGGGCCCCAGCTGCGCCATACCGGGCGACGTCACGGTCCTTGTTTTCACTCATAAGGTTTTTTGAACCGCTCTTAGTCTGACCCATCACCTAGGAACTGTTTGCCTTGGGAGACCCTACCAGGGGCGTATTGCCTCGGACAACATAGCTCCTGGGGTTGTTCGGGTACTCAAACCCCTCCACCAAGTTTTTTTCCCAATAGAAATGTATTCATTTCCCTAATTAAATCTTTAAATGCCTTTTTCTCAAAATGAGTTTTTTTGTCATTCTCCAGTACACATATATCAGCCTATGTGTAACACCTATGTACACCAAACTTTCCAGTTATACACTTATTCTGAAGATAAGTGACACTTAGGCCCCGTTTACTCTGTCAGTGAAATGCGACCCAATTCCGATTTTTTGCTCATATGCGACACAGATCGGATGTGTTCTATGACAGTGTAAACAGGAACAAAACGCATGCAATCGGATATTTCCAGATCGGTTTCAGGTCTCATTCATATGTGAAAATAAATCGGATATGTGCCAATGCGACTGTCATGCAAACAGGCAGATTGGATTTTCTGAGGCATTAGGCGACGTCTCCGCGGTTAAATGACGAGAGAAACCCCCGACGCGCTTCTGCAAAGGGACAGATGGCCGACGAAACGTTGTGTCTTATGAGAGGAATGTGGACAGGGGCACGGGAGATGTTTTCAGGATTGTAAATGTGCCGAAAATTGTTCATTTACATTTATTCTTGTAATAAACACTTTAAGTGGTCTATTTAAAACGTACCAGGACTATTAACATGTTCAATTATATTTTTAAAACATTCGTGCATGAGTGTGATCATATTGTGTGTGCGTAGAAAGAATTAATCCGCAGCCGCTCAAAAAAGAAAAAGAAAATCGTCCACAGCTGCTACTCCTGAGCGCAACTCCACTGTCCGTGTAGTGTGCTCTAGGCAGTTTTTTTGTGTTCATTGTGCAGGCTCTTTATTGAACAGGGCTCTCAAGCATCACGCATTGAGCGTGACAGTCACTCATTTCGGTCTTTTGTCATGCACTCCCGCCACACATTGTATTTCTCACGCAGAAAAAATATTTATAATATATTTACCATGCCGTAACGCCCAAATTGTCTCTGGCCGCGCCACTCGAACGCGCGCCTCTCCCCTGCTCTCGTCTCGAGCCTGTCACTTATCAGCCAATCAAAAAAAGGAAGGGGTACACAAAGGCTAGCCAATCACAAAATAGCACTATTGTATCTGGGTAAGATTTAACGCAACAACCAATAAAAAAAGCTCTCTCTTGAAGAGTTTCTCTTCCAAAAGTTTCGTTCACCTGCAGAGGAAGTGACTGGTGCTCAGAGGATCGCTTTGAGCAGATTAAGACATGATCTCCTGTTTTAATGTTACAACAAATTTAAATTGTTTGACACAAACAATGACAACTTGACTGCTGTTAGAGAATCATATTTTATAATTATCCTGGCCATGGATGCATAATCATTGCATCTGTCTTTCAAAGATGTCAGGTAAAAAAAAAAAACAAGCATCCTCTCATTCGCCCTGAGAGGAAAGCCCCCTAAAATGGCTGGGCTTGAACCGAAGTGTTTTAAATTGGAGCCAACACCACAAATGATAAAGGAGTTCTCTCTCTCTCTCTCTCTCTCTCTCTCTCTCTCTCTCTCTCTCTCTCTCTCTCTCTCTCTCTCTCTCTCTCTCTCTCTCTCTCGCTCTCGCTCTCGCTCTCGCTCTCGCTCTCTCTGAAATTGAATAAATACTTTGTCAGTGCCATGCGTCAAACACTTTCTGCAATTAATAACAAAAACACTAATAATAATATTATTAATGATGAAACACCCCCATCCCAACACCCCGCCCCCCGCACACACACAATGTAACATCAAATTTAGCATTTTAATGAACAGTTATTTTTTGTTAACCTTTCATCATTACACACATAATAACCATGATCAACGCAAACAGTTGTGGAACTAATCTGTCAGGAAATGCTCTGAGACAAGGTGGATCCAAATGCTGTATTTATTATCACCTTGGAACATTATTATTATCCTGCAGCAGTACTTATTATTACCCTGGACCCCCCGGTGACCCAACCGCCAAAACTTAAGAGCCCTGTTATTGTATAACAGTGAACAGCCCAATAACCCCTTTAGATCGGTCCGTTGCAGTACGAATGAAAGCAGTATCAATAATGTCAAACGTGAAGTGCAGTCAAGTTTGGGTGTGTGTGCTGTTTTAACGAGTGTTCTCACCGATACGCGTGTGATTCATGGAGTTTTAATGAGTTTTATAGACATTATTTCTTATTCAAAAGTGGTGTTTTGCAACTTTCGTGTTCGTCCATCTGTGCGAGATAATTTAACCCTTTAAGCATGCACGATATGTTTCAGAGAGTAGCCTATATGGCAAGTGTAAACACATGAATCTGATATGGGTCACAATTTAAAGAACGTGTAAACAGATAGTTAAAAAAATCGGATATGGGCAACAAATCAGAATTGGGCATCAAGACCTGCAGTGTAAACGAGGCCTTATTCTGTATTCTGAAGATTTTTTCAGAGGGATTTGTTAAAATCATTCCTGGATTTATGGGACATTTTAATGAAACAAATATTGCGCAAATAATTTTTTAAGGGTATGGACAGTATATTTAGATTTCATAGGTAATGAAAGCATATCCTGAAATACCTCTGAACATTTTTTTCATCTTGTGTGTAAACAAAATGAAAAAAAAAATGCACCTGGCTTTATAATATGTTCAGATCTATCTACCGAAAATATATGCAAAATTGTGCATATTTAATGATATAATGCCTAATTTGCATAATTAAACATACAAATTTCAAAAACTTATAATACATTTTTTTATATACTTGTGTAAGTAATCAACTGAGGAATTTCATGGTGATATCCATTATTCAAAAATTACCATATTCACCTAGTGTCTCGCCTTAAAAGTTGGTATTTTGCAAATATATTTACATAAAAAAGGCAGTGAGCCTCCTATATATCTTTGCTCTGACCCTTGACTATCTAGAAACTTAATTGCCTTATCATGATTGCCTACTTACAAAAAAACTAGGAGAAAATGGTCCAACGACTGAACAAGATAGGCAATTTGGCGACCATTTTGATATGCAAATTAGAAGGTAAAAAACACACAAAAAAAATTGGACTCAGCACCCTTGAAATAAGTAAGGTAGTCCGGTTCCCTAGCCTGACTTCGTCATACTCATATTCAATAGAGAATATGAGTCTGAAACTCCTCCATTGGGCTTTGATTATGAGGCATGTCGTAACCGAACCAGGAAAAAAAAAAAACCTCTGCACTCAATTGGATAGTTGGTAGACCTACAACCAATCAGAGCAACGCATAAGTCAACTCCTTTGCATAGCGCAGTTTTCAAATACAGAACGTAGCCTACTTTATTTATTTTAGAAGTTAAATAACGAGTGTTACTTCTTTTACTTACTTCTCCATGAGTGCCACCAAAGGAGAAACCACAACGACCACAGGCTTTTCATTACATCCCGTCTTCTTAGCGACCGTCAGAGCCAGCTGATAAGGTACACTTTTCCCGAATCATGTAGGAAGAACGCCAAAAATATATTTCCGATCGACAAATCCCTTGATTGCAGTTCTCTGTTTGTCTATTAAAATGAATGCGCTGTTGATTTATTTTACAAAAGACGCGACAGCGGAATCTATACATCTCAATTCTCCAGCTGCACTCATCTTTGACAAGCGCTCTTTGATGACGTGAGGATTACGTTACTGTAGACCACCTGTCAATCATCGTATAAAGCCCGCCCTGGCAATTTGATTGGCTCGATGATTTCTGAACCGATCATAATTACTCCTCAATGGATCGAGTCCAGACCGATCTTCCCGTCCAAAAAATGTTGTGGGCGGAGTTCGGGCTGGCATCCAGGCTACCGGTTCCCGACTTTTACCCATAAATGCTCCTCACTTTCACTTTTTGGGTACATTCCATCTAGACTAATGATCAGCTTATCACACAAGCCTTTTGCATTTGTAGCCATCGTTGCCAAACCACAACATGAGTAGGCAGCTGCTTTTTCATTATAAACATGTTTTACTCGCCTCCAACTCTCTCAGTAGCACAGACAATCCCTGTTGGCCGTTTGCTTATCCATCCTTTCACCCATATTCTTTTGTTTTCCCAGGGTTCTAAACAGGTCATTGCGCAAACAATTTTTTTTTTTTTTTTTGCACCACCAATTTTGTCCCGTCGTCCATTTTCAAATAGACTACTCCTATTTCACGTCATTTGCTTTTCCACTTCTCACGTGTGTTTTCCTGACAAAACATGGTTTGGGGACCGGATAGAGTCAGATGTTGTTGTCAGCTCGTGTAGTGTGTAACCCCCTGTTTCAGATCATTTACGTAGTGTGAACACCACAACGAATTCAAGACTCCAGAGCAAGTCATGTACTCTTAAAAGCACAGTGATCTGCCGACATTTAAAGTTGTGTAGTGTGATCTAGGCATTAGGGCACCATGAAGAAAAGCATAACATTTGACTAAATCTCTCTCACTCTTTTCTGTATCCACAGGGCTTTTTATTTGGTGTTGTTCAAGCATGTCATATTTCTGGAGAAGAGAGGTTGTCCCCGCACAGCCCTAGAGTACTGCAAACTGATTCTGAGGTATCAGACCACATTAGAATAATATGATTAACTCATCACATTCATAATACAAAATCCATTATCTAGACTCCTAACACAATACCTCTGTTGAATTGTACAGATGTTAAGTTGCAAAGTAAAGTTTAAATCTGTTTATTTCACAGATTTTTTTATCATGTTCAGTTTTGTTAAAAAAAATAATTTTCAAATGAATAATTTCTGATATAATAAATATTTTGTGTAGTAAATATACATTTAATTTCAGCAATTGTGATTAATGCATGTTTTTACTATCTTTAAATTGAATGATGTGATATCTTATATCATCCATTGCTCGTCATTACCCATCAAAAAAATCTAAATTTTTGTAGAGTGTACTGCTTATAATGCATTATAATCTCATAGTATTTCTTCATACACTCCTTATACTGAACCATGATACCACCATAGTAATTCCAAGATATGTTTGAAGTACCTTAGCACGTAAAGGCTAGTTCACACTGCCTCAGTAAATATGGATGTGTATTAAAACGATACCTGTTTCCCAACATTTTAAAATTCAAACAGCCAACTAGAATGTCTGAAAAGGTGCTGAGATTGTGGTAATACCATCTGACACTATCGCTGTACCATGGTATTGCCACATTCAGCCAGCCAGATGTTTTGTGTTAAACATTGACAGATATTTGACAGATAAGATTTTTTAATTGTGCTTTCAGTCTGGATCCAGATAATGACCCTCTCTGCATGCTGCTGCTCTTTGACTTCCTGTGCCTGCGCTGTCGCGAGTACACCACCCTCATCCGTCTCTATGAGGAATGGGAGGTAAAGTACTCAACCTTACTCAAGTCAAGTCGATAGGTTTTTCCATCAAGTCAGGGATGCTAACTTGTTTTGAATGCAGAATTGGTCATTTGTCAACTTAATTCTGGACTTGCTCAAAGATGACTGCTTTTTTTGATCCTGTCCGTATTTGTGTGTGTGTGTGTGTGCTCTGGTTTCTAAATACAAAGGCTTCTGTTAACCACGTTTTTTGCAGCATCGAGTTTTGTAGTTTTGTGTTTACTTTAGAATCCCCTCATCCTTAAAACACTTTATTAATTTTCATTTAACACAAGTTTACTGACTGAGTTTTACACACTCGCAAATTCTCTCTTCATGACAAAGCATAGACACAATGTAAATTGGAGATTCATTGTGCAGTGTGTAGTTCGATAAATTAATTATAACAGGAGTTTTCCCGTGAGTCAGCTCAGTAAGTTGTGCTATATAGGGAGCACCCTTTGCCTGCTTTCCTTATATAATCCTTTCACTCCTTAAAGAAAGGTGTTGTTTGACATGATTCTAAGAGGACTAAAGTCCGTTTATACTGCAGAGTTTCACGAGTGACAAACACATTTAATTACTGTCTCTAAGGTTTACACTGACATTGGTATACATGTTTCTAACTTCAATTGCAAACTTCAATTTATTTGAATAGATATCAAAAATATAAAAGATGTGCATCATGCCTGACACCTGCATGAACACTTTACAGTTGATTAGTCAATCTCTTCCTCTCTCCCCTTAAATTGTGTATTGAAGTTAGATACGTGTATACCAATGTCGTATGTAACTTTAGAGACGGTCCCTAAATGTGTGAATGTCCAACGTCTAGCCAACTTTATGCTAGTAAAACACTGGGAACGCTTAGCGTTAAACTTGGCGCGTTAAGTTCATATTCTGAGTCCCATCAGCTTGCCTGTAGCGATATAGTACAGCCTTCTCAATAAGGTGCGAGTTTGGTCTAATAATATTACCTGCTGTAATAAATGTACAATTGTATAGCCAAGTTAAATAATAAAAAAAGTCATACCTTCAGATTTTACAGCCAAATGATTCAAAAACATCTTCCAGATCAGAAATCGGTGCTTTGGGATTCTCCAAACTGCATTAAACACACATGCAACAGAATAAAACAAATTCAAAATACAGACAACTAAATTAATTCAATCCATTTTGTTAAGAAAATTGTATTGCAATTTGTGAATTAAGTCACCTTTCACCACAAAAGCTGGCATGAATTTCTAAATAATCCATTGGAAAATTATTTAGACACAGTGGACAGGCAGCCTAAAAACCCAATAATGCAATAGCCAAGAAAACATTTACCAAAAAAAAAAAAAAAAACTATACATATCAGTTAAAGCTGAAATGCATATTTGGTTTTAACCAATAAGATTCCATGTACAATGTTACAATGTTGCGTTTTCATTGGTCAGTCCTTGAAGTCTTTTCTGGTTGGTTGTTGCCGTGTTGACAGCGTTTATGCAAAGAGCAAAGAGAAAGAAATCGAAGAGAAGAGTACCAAGGCATGCATGAACGCACGGAACACAACACAGTCTAAGCACATATGCTTCCCTTAAGCAAAGAGGAGAGATTTGTGATTTCAATCAACACATTTTAAGTGCAGGCATATTCTCTAAGTGAGCCCAGAGAAAATTCTTACAATAGCAGTGTGTATCTGAGAGCGTGCGCCCAGTTCCCGCACACAAGCATAGGAATTCGTGTTCGGCACATTATATTACGTGCGTGAGCAGAGAGATTTGCGCTTGCGCATCACATTAATGTACTTTCATGCTACAATAATGCACTCTCGACATTTGACAGGAAAATAACGCCATAAATAAAGGGTCTAATTTGGGCCGCATAGTAATAAAGAGCTGGAATGTTTTAAATTTAACCCTAGGTTTCTTCCCTTGCCAAATAAACCGGAAGATGATTTGATCATCAACAAATTAATTTATCAACAAATTAGCATAAATTCATAATTGAATGTCTGTAGACATTCAACAACGAAGTGTTTGTAGTACATCTATAGATATTCAACAAACCATCTATAACCCATAAGAAGCATTTAAAACCACATTTGCAACTATCAGTAGCGGTCCCTGAATGTATATTTTCATTTTCTTTATGGCAATCTACATATCTATAGCTACTCAGCTGCATTGCTACAGCACATTTGTAGATTTTCAGTAGCATCTTTGTATCTTTGCATTTTCATTATGGTAATCTACATATTATGCATACTTACTCAGCTGCATTGCTACCACACATTTGTAGATTTTCAGTAGCATCTCTGTATGTATCTTTTCATCTGGTGTTCTATATGACACGTACAGCAAATATATAGGAGTGTATTCACAACATCTCTAATGTATCCGTAACCCTTTCACAACACGTGATGTCATTCAAGTAACTATCCATAGATGTTCCTTGTGACTATCCAAATAAAGTGAAACACGTGAAGTTTAGTTGACAGTTTATAGCTTATGTATTTCACATGAACAAATTATCAAGTCAGCAACATAATCAGTGCATTTACAAACTCTACAAATCATCCATAGATGTTCCTTGTGACTATCCAAATAAAGTGAAACACACGTGAAGCTTAGTTGACAGTTTATGGCTTATGTACTTCATATTAACAAATTATCAAGTCATCAACAAAATCAGTGCATTTACAAACTCTCCCATGTTATAAAATAAATATCTACAAATCAAGTTCAGTGCATTCACAAACTGGAGCAATAGGGAAAATACCAGGTAAAAACAATCAATGCTTCAACATCTTTTCTGGCTGTAATTCAAAAAAAGCACCAGAGGTCAACATTTTAATGAAATGAAATCCCAGAATTATATTGCTGGGTATATTGCATCATTTACCAAATCTTATACAGCAAACAGAGACTCTTTTACAAATAACTGTTAGAAATCTGCCCCAAATTGAAAACAAAAAACAATTACAGAGCCTAATGCTGAACATTATGTCATGGTTGTAACACAACCCTGCTGCGTGATCTCATGAGAATACATATGTATTTATACGTAAAGTGTAGTTCAATCATACAGTACATATAATTACATTTTATATGCGCAGAAACGTATAATACTGACGTATTTACAGTACTAAAACGTAAAATATTTACGTATGGACAGCACAAAAACGTAATTTATTTACGTATGAACAAATCCACCGACGTACACATTTGTACGCATCACAATTTATGCATATTAAAATCGTAGCATTATGTTTTGAATATTGCATTCAACTGTCTTATTAAATAAGTTTTCAGTCGCATTTTTTGATATAATACTCATAAATATTAACATTTTGCTCGTTTCACCTGCATGGTGTTAAATAATATACTGTAAAACCTTAAAAATACATTCTTTAACGTTACTCGTTTAACCATTTTGTGATGGTTTATTTACCTTGAGACACATAAAGCGTTTTCTCCTATAAAACACAACAAAAATTCACAAAAGACATCAATTTTATTAGTTTGATGTAATCCAAATCTTTAGAATCCATAGCACGTTGTTTGCAAGAAACAACTCCTAATTCAGCCTTTAATCCAGTCGTGATCTTCGTCTCCATTCTCAGGAGCGACCGTACATGTCAAATCCCGCGCTGGTGATGAATTCAAATTCAAAAATTGCTCCGTTGAGAAGAGTTACGTCATGTTTTACGGCAGTGATATCAAACGTTTATTGGCTCTTCCCTGCTTCGTCACAGATTGCGACATGAAGGACTCGGTGACGGTTAGTTTATTTGAAATGGAGTGAAGATGCGAACCGAAGCCGGATTAACATTTTCATTGTTTATTAATTTAAATTGTGCTCTGTACTTCATATAAACCTATTACAATACTGCCAGAGAGGACTGCGACTGCAACGCTTCATCATGTGAACGGCTTTTGGTATCAGTTTTGACAAATTAGCAATAAATAAATTATTGTGATTATACTTGTCTGTTAGTTATGTTTTTCTTCATATTTGTAGTTTACGTAGTTTTAAGGACTTGTTATGGGTAGGTTTAGGGGTAGGAGTAGGATTGGTGGCTCAAAATATATTTTAATGCTATATTGTTAATAAAACTGCCATTTCCCAACACATCTGTCCATTACGTTTTATCCTTATATTCTGTATAAAATGGGTACCTGTATGTTTAGGTTTGGGATTATGGTTATGGGATCTTACATTTATCTATAAAATGGTAAAAAGGGAAATTATACAGATATCTTTATGATATAGAATATACGTAAATAGTTAACGTTTTGTAGCTGTAAAAACGTAATAATGTTACGTTTAAATGTTGCAGATACGTCTATATTATACGTTTCAGCATCTATCCAAACGTACTAAAAAGTATGTTTTCTATCTTTGCAAAAAACGTTACCTGGTATTACCAGGCTGTTACCAGGTATTTTCCCTATTGCTCCAGTTTGTGAATGCACTGAACTTGATTTGTAGATATTTATTTTATAACATGGGGAGAGTTTGTAAATGCACTGATTTTGTTGGTGACTTGATAATTTGTTAATGTGAAGTACATAAGCTATAAATTGTCAACTAAACTTCACATGTGTCACTTTATTTGGATAGTCAAAAGGAACATCTATGGATAGTTACTTGAATCAAGAAAGCTGCTGCTTTCACCATTAAATCAAACGTGTTCCTATACAGACCAAAACTGCTTCCAGGAGGAACATAAACATTACATATTGTCATTATTGCATTATTTATCTTTCCAGTAACCATTATATATCTCCCTTCCATATTGGATATCTCTAATATGTACTCAAAAGGGTATTTTTTGTGAGATTAATATAATTACCCCTCTTCTTTGAACAGATTTATAGGATGAATAATAAGCCCTTGTGTATCCAAATTTTCTCATATTTTCCATGTACTGTTAAAGAAAGATGTGTCTCTTGTAAGAGGACAATTTGAGCATTTTTGAGTAAGTTTCATTTTTGATCAAATTTGACTTCTCTCGCTTGAAATTTCATTCACATTAAGTGATACCATCTTAACGTCCTGTATATTCATACTTTTCTTATCTGGTGACCCTGTATAAGGCCTCCCCATGCACCATGTCCAGTTTTATAAAGCTTATGCACCAACAAAATCTCTCCCATAGAACATGTATTAAACAACAATCAACAAAATAAACCTTTCTGACAACCCCAATGACAACATTATCATGATGAAACCAAAATAAAACACGTTTCCAAGGTTGAGGCTCATATCAAGAGAGCCCTGAAAGGCCGTCCCAATAGGGAGACGTCCCACCTTGTTGCGGAGATGGGGCCCTATGTATTGTCCACACAGTAGCAAGATTTTGTGATGAAAAAAACATAAGCATACTCAAAATTTGGTTGTCCCGTCCCTTAATTATATTAACACTAGTAAAAGTAATCTGACTTTGTGAGGTGACCTTGAAACATCAGTCCTCAATAGTAGGTCATCTTGTGAATCCCTGGAGCTTTTCCTTGAATCGTGCATGATGGCTTTTCTGCACTCTAAAAACTGCAGGGTTAAAAAATAACCCAACCTTAACCACACCGCTGGGTCACTTTTGGACAGATCACGCCCTGGGTTGGTTTGACCCAAGTGCTGGGTTTTACCATTTAACCCAGGGGTCACCAAACTTTTTTCTCTGGGGGCCACATTATCGTTCCTGACTGTGATGGGGGGCCGGGGCTATATAAAATAGAATTGTGTGACCAAGACCAAACTGACCCCCAGCAGGCCTCATTGTGTAGTACAGATTACTAGCCTGGCACAGCCATATTTGTTTATCATTAATAGTTGTTTGCAAAAGTAGTAATCGAGTCTTCACACTTTGTTTTGATTTGAAATACCACCGATTTTCCATTTATTTATTTTCGAATACAAATAACATCAAAGCATGTCGACTTTTGGGAATTGCTGGTTCAAATAGTTGGGGGCATAGGGGTTGGGGGGCCAGTCAAAGGGGTGTGGCGGGCCTGATTCGGCCTGCGGGCCTTAGTTTGGTGACCCATGATTTAACCCATATTGCTGGGTCATTCGTTTAACCCAACCAGTGGGTGAAATTAACTCTCTTGCTGGGTTATTTTATTGAAATTAACCCTCTTACTCATGTGCTTGGTTATTTCCTGTCTCATTGCCTTATTAAAATTAGTAACAAATATTTGTTATATTACAATGTAAAATAATTATTGTCTCTGAAATACAATAAATCAGAGAGGCCACTGTATATGAGTTCAGTCTCATTTAATTGTTCTTTTCTTTTTTTTTTACATTTTTAAGACATTTCTTTTTTGTATACAATATTACAATAATACAATGTATACTCATTCTAAGGCAATAAAAACATAACGGTTCATTAACTCCCTGTGGTCGGCTATCACGCCGGTGTGATTGTCTCTCTTTTTTTCTTATCAGTGCAAAAGAGATTCAAATTACTCTGTTGATTTTGATCTTACATGTAAGTGTTACACATCATTCAAAACTGTTAAATGTCTTCTTTTATTTGTGTACACTCATATTAAAAACAAAATGTTGTGCTTTTCGTAAAATAAAGAAAATAAACATGATGCTCGTTCTGCCTTCTCTTTCAATTTGAAGTTCATTCTGAAACGTGAAAGAAAATGATCTTTAACTCCGCAAATACTTGCCACACACACATGAGAGTTATGTCTTTACAGAGCTTTAAGACTCCATTTTTAAATGATGTAAATGTAAAACCAAAACAAATATTCTCTGTTTAAGTAATCTGTATGAAAGCAACGACGTGTACAGTTTCTCCAGGCCGAGCTGATTAGCGCAAATGCGACCACGCCCACACGCGCATGAGCTGTTCAAATTCAAATGATCCTCGTGAAGGAACACACAGCTGTGACCGCCCTTATCACCTCTAAACAAAGAATAGCGACTCTGCTTTTTGTCAAGTTTGGAAGTTTTTAAGGTAAGACACATAATAATACACATCTTATGGTTGTATATAGCCTACTTTACATTGTAGCTACTAGTTAAACTGGTGCCAGACTAAAATGTTATGAAATGAGATTGTAGTAATATGTAGACACACAAATGTATTTATCTTCGATATTAAACACAGCATGATATAAAGAAGGCTTATTCTTCAGTGGTGAATATTATAATGTTTAGACGTGTTTACTATGATAAATACTATGTTTGAGGATATCTGCCTAAACGTACTGATGTATATGCAACAATAAAGTTTCATAGTTTGGAGCGGCTCGATCAGTTCAGTAAATGTCCTCTGCACACACTGAGTTTGAGTCACTCTCACGTGTGTTTGAAAAGCAAAACACACCAAACATTAGGCATAGGTTCTCTCCAATCTCATTTCATAACGAATGTAAACGTTTGAAGTTTTTAACGATATATAGGCTGACTGCTATTTGTCAGTTATTATTTTATGCAGCGCTATACATAGGCTATAACAATGCACAACAAACTTGGTGTTCATATATATTTAATAATGGTAACCAGAAAAATAAAAAATGTATTCCCAAAATCGTGCAGCCCTATAGTTTCTCTTGATATCAGCATGTTCACATGTGTTTATTTTTTACAGGAGACTCTGTACATGAACATGGTAAAGTGATGAATCAAACACCTTGGAAATGACAGGTAAGTACTATGTTTCAGGAATGGCACAAAGTGTGACTGTTCAAGCCTTTGTCTTTAGATTTGTCCTTTGTTGTGTATTTTTGGATTATGTTGTGTTAAAAAAAATCCAAAATAAATCCAAACAATCTAAAAGCCATTCTTTTTTAAATCTCATTCTTTGTGCGAGGCTCCTTATAATGATACAGGGCCTGGTAGCACCTAACAGGCAACGGTCTGACATGTCCCCCTTCTCTCATCCCTGAGGCACATAATGTGCAGCAATGCTCCTGTCATCTCACTTTGTAAATATGCAACCATGTTGGTCCCCACCTGTTGATTACACACAATCACTTAGTGTTGCAATGTAACTGACATGCTAAACTTTTTTTGTGGACGTATACTTTTTTTTTTATTGCAAACATTACCAAATATGACAAAATTTGAAAAACAAAGAAAATGTCTATTTACATGCAGTATTTGCAAACTGAATTATAGTAACAAAAGAGTAATTTGGACTAATATTATCAACATTTAGGCATTAAAAATCTAAATATTAGTGTAATGTTGATGGTGTCTACTTAAACATTAAAACATTTCGGGAGTTTTCTGGTTTTTAAGATGGCGCTCTTGTGAATATAGCAATAAAGATTATTTGGCCTCAAAAATTCTTTGCGCACATTTGGCCCATGACCACTGTCTTAATATTAAATTAGTTTTAGTCTTAACAAGTTGAAATGGGTTTTCACGGTGGGAAAATACCTAACTTAATTTGATATCAACTTATTTCTCCTTTCCTCAGTTGCTGTTTGTAAAGATGCATGTCATACATTTACAAAAAACAAACAACAAAAAAACCTATCAAGCTCTTAAAAGCATTTTTTTGCAAAAATGATCCTGGTTCCGACCGAGACAATACAGAAGACACACGCATGATGGAACTTACCCCAGTCTCTGCTTCTGACGAGTAATTCTTAAAAGGGTGGTTTACTGCTTTTTTTTTTCTTTGCATGATTGTGTTTTTATGAGGTGCAATATAACATGTATTTGTGGTTTTTCTTTTTAAAAAAGTCTTATTTTTCATAAATTTCACCTTTATTTTAAGACACGTTCTCCTCTGTCCTCTGAACGACTATAGTTGACTTCCTGAGTCTATGAAACCACTCCCTCAGAAACAGGCTGTTGGCTCAGATTGGTTAGTTTGGGCCGATGTTTTGTGAATGGCTAAACTATAGCTCACGTTGTCCGGAAGGTTCACTCCCATTACCTTTACGGGCAAAATGTGCATGTGCTCTGGTCCAATGCAGAGCCGCTCTGGTCCAATGTATAATAAATAATGGTGTCGATACTGCAGTATCAGAGCCAGATTCAGACCCAGAAAGCGGCGATGAAGAGAGTCAAGCAGAACCTTCCTAAACACGGTTCTTAAAAAATGTTTCTGAATGGTAATTTGCCTATATTTTTTTAACTTTATACACGTTTGTTTTACACTGACTGGCTACTAACGTTATATACACAAACAGAGTCGGCATTGGTTTACGTTCTTGATCAAATCGAAAATAACGTCATAAAGTATATATATACATGAAAAATACATTTAAAACAGTACATATACAAAATTCAGGTCCATAATGTTTGTACGCATTTGTCGTAGACACAAAATAGCATGACTAGTAGACAAGTGGCTCTAAAGCCAGCGCTGGCATTTGATAAAACTAAAACACAAGGCTACGTCTGAAATTATACATGCAAATACATTTAAAATGATTAAGTCTTAGCCTACTTACAGGTTGTGGCCCAACAATTGCTGCCTCTGGTTTTAAAGTTGGAACTGCTTCATGTTTTAGTAACAGTTTCTTGTTGAATCCGTTGTTGAATTCGTGGAGATTCTGGAAGCTGTCTTCTGTAAAATGCGTAGCACAGAGAGCTAAATTATGATCGTCATTTTCAGGAACATAATCAAACATAAATTGTATCCATTGTTGACGAAGTACAGCGTCCGTCGGAAGCTTGAACACAGAAGACCTGACAGCTGGATGAACACAACACACTCGACGAGCCGCAGAAATATGGCCATGCCCTTTCCTGCATATTCTGGAGGGAGGGGTTGATTGTAAATGTATGGGTTAGTGACGTCTAAAACCCTGTTGTAGTCCCAATCGAGTCATTTTTGTAGCCATTAAACTTCCTGATTTTTAAAAGATGATATCTCTGCTTACATTGAACTTTCAGTGCTGCAACTTTGCAGATACTATTCATGCACCAACAGCAACATTACACACTATTTAAAATGAAAAAAGTGAAATCGCAGTCAACCCCCCCTTTAAATATGCCTGCAGACTTTCCACACACAACTCACGACACAAGACTACTTGCAGTTTTTACTAAAACATACGGCGCTCGTGCAGTCTCATTCGAAACACTGTCCTCACTTTTAAATACGTCACAATGAATACGATAATTAGGCTACGTGACGAATTTACCATTCAAACTGCATATTTCATAAAGGTTGCTAATATAGCTGGTTTACAGCTGTCAAGTTGTGACTTATTTCTTGTGCAATTCCCCACTTGAAAAGGACAGTCCCTCCACATGAAGTTCTTAACTGGATTTCACTCAATAAACAGCCATGGGATCAGTTGTTTGTCTTTTATTACTCATTCTTTCTTGGCCAGTAAACAGGTGAAAAACCTCAAAAGAGATGACAAATACAAGTTATTATCTGAGTCGACAGGCAAATTAAATAAACAAAATTCACATTTAACTCAGACAAACACATTATTGTCATTATAATTCCAAGGTTTCCAACTTTAAGCAAATATTATCCAATAAATACCCAGCTTTTTAAATCAAATTACCAGGATTAATATCTTTAGTCAAATGCAATACAAAATGTTTTTTTTTTTTTTTTTTTTAGTAATAAAAAATTCAATTTATTAGTTCTAAGCCATAATTTAACAAACTAGCAAAGTACCTTTTTACCAATTGATTTAATATCTTGGTTAATTAAAATTTCTACAATGTTTAAATTACTTTTAACCATTTCAAACACATTATTTGTCAAACAATGAATTTGGCTTTCTTACTTTCCCTTTATACCCCACATATTTAATAAATCCAAACAACATTTGAAGTTACAAATCCCACTGCAAAAAATCCTATCAAGTCAACAAAAGTTTAGAGTCCATGTTTTGCACAGCGTTATTAGCACTGCTTAAATCAATCTAGCCAAACATGGCCAATATGGCGCTTACCGGCTGTCCTTCACAGTTTTGTGGAGGGCTTGATCCTGCACAATCACTTTGATGACAAAGATAGAGTTTTCTTAATCTTGTGGAGCTATAAATGATCCTTCCACTGCGGTCTAAAGACAACAATCATAGCCAGGTACTGGTACGCTCAGATTTCCTGGAAGATTTGTTCCACCTGGTTCACCCCTGATTGAAGGGGAGGAGGAGCTCCCAGGCAGTTTGTCAGCACACCTCCCACTCGATCTTCCCACGGGAACCGATGGAAAGATCGTAAATCAGCACCTGCTTACTGCTGGTCAGCTCCGAGTTTGGTCCTCAACTGGTAGCAAGACAACCAGGCGTCGAACATCTCTGTGCAGAACCGTGGTTTGGGTAGCTTCTTTCAGGACTTTGGGCGATGGGCGATTTAGTGCGGGTTTTGTGACAGAAAGGCATGAGCTTTGGACCACTTTGACATTCACGTCTCGAACAATGCCCTTAGCATCTGGATTTACGCTCACCACCCGTCCTAGTTTGAATTGGCCCCTCACTGCATTTTGGTCACACAACCAGACAATATCTCCGACAGCAACGTTGCGATGCAAAGTGTGCCATTTACTTCTCAGAAATAAGTTTGGGCCAGCAAGCTGGCTCCAAGATCTCCAGAACTTGTTGACCTGGTTCTGCATCTCTCTGAGTCTCTTGTAAGGGTAGTTTGCAAAGTCAAATGTTCTGGTCTCACCACTTGGAGAGGCTCGGCCCAGGAAAAGTGTATTAGGTGAAACATACTGCACGCTTTCTTCATGGCTCTGCACCCTGGCATCTATTGGGCGTTCGTTGGCAAGGTTTGCAGCAAGTTGTAGTGTTGTCTGAAACTCGCTGTAGCTGAGGCCAGTGTTGTTGCCCAGGCTCAGAAGTGCTTTCTTGAGAATGCGGACAGCAGCTTCAGCAGCCCCATTGCGGTGAGGTGAGTCAGCAGGGTGAATTGTCCACTCCCATTTGGTACATTTTTGAGCCGACATCTCTTCTATTAAAGTTCTGTTCTGAGCATCCAGGAACTGGTACAGCTCTTTTAGGACTGGTTTGGCGCCGATGAAGTTTGTCCCTGGATCGGACCAGATCTTTCTTGGGTGCCCTCTTATTGCAGTAAAGCGTTGGTAAGCCATCAAGAAGCTCTCTGTCGACATTGTATTGACCAAATCTGCGTGACTTGCCCTGCTGGCCATACAGCTGAAGACAATACCCCACACTTTCATTGAGACCCGTTTCTTGACGTCATCTTTGACGAAATACGGCCCGAAGAGGTCAACTGTAGTGAACTCGAATGGGGCTGCAGGTGTGGCTCTTTCAGGAGGTAGGTCAGCCATTACTTGTTCGCACCTTCTGGCTCTTGACTTTTTGCAGAAAAGGAAGTTCTCCACTACCTTTTGGACAATTTTCCTCCCTTGGATGACCCAGGCTTTCCTCCTCATTTTCAAAAGGGTTGCAGCTACACCTTCATGACCCTCATTGTGCGCCTCCCTTGCCAATAAAGTTGAGACCCATGCATTGAAAGGCAGAAGAGGAACTGCAGCGCTATCATCCCTGAAGCCATGGATTCTCCCACCGCAAACTAGTAACCCAGACTCTGGCTCTTTGTACACAACCAAGCGGTCCATAGTAGTAGCTGGGAACGTCACCCCCTCTTGAGCAGCAAGACAGATGTCTCTTATTGCTTCTTGACGTTCTATAACGGTGATGACTCCTTTTGTGGGAATCGCCTCCCACTTTGGGTTCTCAATGGACTTTGTTGCAGATATAAACCTTTTTGCGGCTCTCCAGATAAAAGCAACAGTCTTGATTAGACAATTTAGGCTACTAAAGCGCCTCACATCCACCAAATTTTGGACAGCTGAACCAGCAGGAAGTCGTCCCACAAGACTTGGAAGACTTCTTTTCTCTTGGGCTCTAGTGAGTGCTGCCACAAATGACTTCTTTTGCATATTGTTAATGCTTTCTCGAGCTGTCACAGACATCTCATGACGACATAATTGGCCACTCGTCCTCTGGCAGATGTAGAAACTCTGGCCCTTGCTGCCACTCTGAATGGGCATCAAGTTCCTTTGGCCCCGCTCCTCGAGTGATAATGTCAGCTATATTAAGTTGTCCAGGGATCCACCACCAGTCCTGTAACCGTGTACTTTCTTGGATCTCTCCAATTCTGTTAGCGAAGAAAGTCTGGAATCCATAACTCTCACGCTGGATAGCTCCAAGAACAGTCTGGCTGTCTAAAAATGGTACCACCTTTTTATCTGGATCTGGGTATGCCGTTCAAAGTACTTTTTCAGACGGCTTGCAAAACCTACACCGCCAAAATTCTGCTTTGACCGCATCCCCCTTCTGGTCGAGAGGTGTCAGCTTTGCTTTTGACTCCACTAGTCGAATTGTTAATTGTTCATTACAATTCCACCGCAGATAGAGGACAGCACCATAGGAGCTTTCACTTCCATCTGAAAAAGTGACAGCGACTGGTTCAGTTGTTGCCTTTAGTGGAGTAAGGGCTCTCGGGAATCTTATTTTGCTTAGCTGGACGTACTCCTCAAAAATTCCAATTGCATCCTTGCGGAGCTCATCCGACAGAGGAAGATCCCATGTGTCCTTAACCACGCTGCACTTTGGTTTTGCCTCTTGGAATGCCCTTCGGACTAAGATAGCCCCTTTTTGCTTTGATGGTGTTGTCAGGCCAACTGGGTCGTACAAACCAGCAATTTGACTCAACAGTTCACGTCTTGTCAGTGGGTCTAGTGTCTGTGCTCGTACTTCTTCTAGTAGCAAGTCTTACCCAAGTCTCATCTTTTTCTTTCGCCTGGAGAAGTTGATCCGCACCATGACATGCAACATGTCTTCATCCACTATGTAGCCGAGACCGAGCGCCTTGTTGTCTTCCTCCTTAAGCTGGTTCGGCAGGACAACAATATTTGGTGAAGCCTTTTCTCTTTCTCTTTCACCTTGACCTGAGAAGACCCAAGGCTTCAGTGCAAACCCTCCTGCTTTTAGAATAAGCTCCACATTCTTTGTGATGACTTCAAGTTTTTCACGGCAGTTGTGGGATGTCAAGATGTCATCAACGTAGCTGTGCTCATGTAATACTTGACATTCATCTGTGAGGTGGCTGAATTGAGGCAGGTTTGCCGTCTCCCTCATGGCAAGTTGTGCTTTGCAACCTGCTGGCTTGTCCCCGATGTTCACTCTAGTTACGGCGTACTGTTCTAGCTCATCATCCTCTGAATCACGCCACAAGAACCGGTGTAGATGGACTTCCCTCTCCTCGAGCCACACAGAATTGTACATTTTTCTAATATCTCCTAAAGCAGCAAAGGAGCCTTGGCGGAACTTGAGGAGGACAGCTCGAATTGGGTTGAGAACGTCAGGACCTTTCATTAAAAAGTCATTGAGACTTTGGCTTTTGTACTTCTGACTGCTAAAGTCTTACCGGAGTTGTAACAGAGTGGGGGTTGGGCGCAATAAGATGACTAATATACCAGATAGGTCCATTCCAGTTGGTTAGATCCTCCTTGGTCAGCTTTTTCGCAGCCCGGCGGTCAACCATTTCATGGACTTGAGAACTATAGGCTTTTTTCCACAACGGTTCTTTGGCAAGCTGTCTCTCTGTTCTGAGGAAGGTTGCCTCCACTGCTTTTCTGTTGTTTGGCAATGTAGATGGGTCCATGAGCCATGGATAGCTTGCATGCCAGTGTGGACTATCACTGTGATCATCAGCACCAACATAAGTCAGGCCACCTTTTACAACTTCCAGATCCCTTTCTTCACCCAGTGTCATTTCTTTGCCACCAGGTTGACAACTGCCGCAGCGACATCCTCCACACTTTGGGGTGCAGGGGGCACCAATGCTATCCCATCTCCACCACTCAACAAAATCCCGAGTGGTAATAGCAGAACAAGACGACTTGATGGTAGGTTTGTTGCAAATGTGTTCCTCATACATCACTGCTGCTGTTCTCATTGATCTGGCAAAGTGTGCTCTGGACTGGTGTGCTGTAACTGTAGCCTCTTCAAACAGACCAGGGTGTGTCCCTGCAATCGTCTTTCCCAATGGCCCATCCCATAGTACAAGGTCCCCAACGGTGCGTATTTTCTGAGGGACCAGTCGCCCTTCCTTATGGCTTATCAAAAGATGTATCTCTTTTGGTCTCACAAGTTCACTTTGGGGGACATCTGGAAAGAACTTTTGGAGTCTTTTGGCTGTCACATGTTTGTGGATTTCTGCAATGCTGTCCAAACCATAGCAAAGGAGTTGGTGGGATCTGAAGTTGCCTTGCTCTGTGCGGACCCGGATCTTTAGGAGGTACCGTTTTGTGGTAACTTGAACTTTCATTCCTCCCACACCGTGGACAACAAGGGTTATGGCTTCACTTCTAAGGTTCAAACGATCAGCTGCATCATGAGTTATGTAATTTGTATCCGATGCCAGATCGATCAAAGTCCCAACTTTTTGTCCTGCATTGGCTGTGACCTCCAAGAGCATCATGATTACTGGCCACTCCACAATTCCATTCTCTGCTAGAAGACAGGGTTGGTTGGACACAAGAGAGGTTCTGGCTATAGAGTTACAAAAGACATTGCGACACTTCTCTGCAGATTCAGGTGAGAGGCTTTTAATGAATTCTTCTTAGCTTGGGTATAATGCTCTCTTGTGTTACCTCCCACTTTGCTGTTGTTGGACCTCTGGACGACATTCCCTTTGGACGCATCAGCTCTTGGGCAAAGATAATAGTGGTGTTCTGCAGCACGCTGTTCTCTGCAGTCTGGCCTCCTACACAAAAACTCTGATTTACAATAATCACCTTCACTGTGAATCTCCAGGCATTTTTTACAGGCTCCCAGATTCCTGACAGCATCTCTTTTCTCTGACAGCTTAAGTGCACGAAACTTTTGGTAGAAGTATAGCTTCTTCTTATGCTTGCCGTCTCCACAGACCACACATCCTTGAGCCTGGTTGCTCAGCTGGATGGAAGTTCTGGTTCGAGCTTGTCGAGGTTCATGTTTTGGTTTTGGTTCCTCTTCTCTCAGTTGGTCCAGCTTCTCATAGATGGCTTCTTGACCTTGAAGAAACTTAAGGAGGTAATCAAATCGCTTGTCTTCTTCAGCTTCATCACTTTTGCCAGCTATATGGAGAAGCCATTCCTTCTTCAGGCCATCAGGAAGTTTACTCTCTATTGTTTTTGTTACAAGAGGGTTTTTTATAGCACCAGTCTTACCAAGCTCATTCAGATCAACCAGGGCTTTTTCTACAGATTGGATGAGCTCAACAATCCTCCTGGGCTGGTTACCTTTAACTGCTTGGAGTCTTTGGAGCTCTTCTACTATCTCAAGGGCTATAGTTGTCTTATTTCCAAAGCGGTTCTCCAAAACCCGGAAAACTTCCTCAGCAGTTGTATAAGTTGTAAGGCGGAGGTCTCGTATGGTCTTCTCATCCACACTGTCGAGCAGTTGGAACTTTTTAATCTCTTTGGATCCAGTAGGTTATCCCTGCAACTGAAGTGCTTCCCAATCCTTTTTCCATCTGTGAAACTCTCGGCGGATTCCAGAAAACTTTGGGAGGGCAGCTGGCTTTAATTTAATTACTGGTGTGGTCACACGACTGATTAAAGTAGTACTTAATCTGCTGGTTTCTCCTCCGACGTGTGCTCCTATAAATTCTGCTTGTCTTATTGTAAGTTTTGGCAAGATGGTTTCAAGGTCTTTGATACGACTCTGGAACTGCTGTTGCTCTGCTGGGATGACCCAGCACTTCCAATGTTTATGCACCTCCTTCGCAGCCTTCACAAGTTTCTCTAGTTGCTCGATCATGAAGAGATATGCATCTGGATTTTTACTTGGGTCCACAGCTCCCACGTTTTCTGCTTGCGACTCTGCTGTTGTAATTGCTTGCGTCAGTTCATATTCCCCGAAATTGGTCCACAATGTCTTTTGAATAAGGTCCTTTAGCTCTTGCAGTTTTCCCTCACACTCATTAGCTGTTTTGAACAAGTCCCTCTTTTGTTGCTCACTCAACTCCTTTGCATCATCGTTTTCTTCAATATATTTCTCCTCTACATCATCGTTGGCTTCCAGGACTTTACCAGCTTCTGCAGTGAGCTTCTTAAAACTGTCTCTGAGCTCCTCTTCTGACATCATCGTATGCATTCGTAGCACATTATTGGCCAGACGGGAAAACTGACGCTTCGCTGATGTCCTTGCGGTCTTGAGCTGCTCCATCTGTAATGACTCAGCCATTTCAATCACGACAGCAGGGCAGAAACAGTCTTTACTTGTCTCTATGGACACGCGTCTCAATCATCTGATCCTTCTCCAGTCTTGAGAACGGTTTTTCACTGTCAAGTTGTGACTTATTTCTTGTGCAATTCCCCACTTGAAAAGGACAGTCCCTCCACATGAAGTTCTTAACTGGATTTCACTCAATAAACAGCCATGGGATCAGTTGTTTGTCTTTTATTACTCATTCTTTCTTGGCCAGTAAACAGGTGAAAAACCTCAAAAGAGATGACAAATACAAGTTATTATCTGAGTCGACAGGCAAATTAAATAAACAAAATTCACATTTAACTCAGACAAACACATTATTGTCATTATAATTCCAAGGTTTCCAACTTTAAGCAAATATTATCCAATAAATACCCAGCATTTTAAATCAAATTACCAGGATTAATATCTTTAGTCAAATGCAATACAAAATGTTTTTTTTTAGTAATAAAAAATTCAATTTATTAGTTCTAAGCCATAATTTAACAAACTAGCAAAGTACCTTTTTACCAACTGATTTAATATCTTGGTTAATTAAAATTTCTACAATGTTTAAATTACTTTTAACCATTTCAAACACATTATTTGTCAAACAATGAATTTGGCTTTCTTACTTTCCCTTTATACCCCACATATTTAATAAATCCAAACAACATTTGAAGTTACAAATCCCACTGCAAAAAATCCTATCAAGTCAACAAAAGTTTAGAGTCCATGTTTTGCACAGCGTTATTAGCACTGCTTAAATCAATCTAGCCAAACATGGCCAATATGGCGCTTACCGGCTGTCCTTCACAGTTTTGTGGAGGGCTTGATCCTGCACAATCACTTTGATGACAAAGATAGAGTTTTCTTAATCTTGTGGAGCTATAAATGATCCTTCCACTGCGGTCTAAAGACAACAATCAGAGCCAGGTACTGGTACGCTCAGATTTCCTGGAAGATTTGTTCCACCTGGTTCACCCCTGATTGAAGGGGAGGAGGAGCTCCCAGGCAGTTTGTCAGCACAACAGCTAAGGATTTGATGATGTGGCATTTTGTCAAAAAAATCTAACCGGCTAGCTGTTACTATTTAATGTTTTACAGAATAAATACGTTACCCCTCACACTTCCATATCAAAGACTACAGTAGGTGGACAACCAGAATGTCGTTTACCGCCGCGGCAAGTGCCGCGGTAAATCTAGCGCTGCAAAAATAAACCCGCTGTATTTCAAAGTCGGTGGCGATATGACCACCAGGTGGCGCAAAAGGACATTTAGCGAAAGCAAAACGTAATTATGTAAAAGTAGCCTACATTTTAAATAGAATATAGCTTTAACTAGAATATAAACTTTTAGGCTATAGGAGAACATTTTATTAATCAAAAGTTAAAATAGGCCTATCTCGCAGTCAGCGAAAATAAAGTTCTGCTTTCAGTGACGCTATTGAGTAATGCGAAGACTGAAGAGCGCTTCTCTCTCGCGTGTGCACACTAACTGCTGAACAACCGAAGTTCTGGGTTTTGTCAGTGAGAAAAGTCGTGGTCGAGTGGCAGAACTTTGGTACAATCATTTTGTTGACACTGTTTCAAATCCCGCATAAACATGTATTAAAATTACCTTGCATTTCTATTTTACATTAAGGAACAAATCTCTTCCAACAGATTGACTGAATTTACATCTTCAAAAGCAGTTATGTTAAAAAAAAATTCCATGTAGATTTAAAAAAAAAAACATAACCAAGCTAAGCAAGTTGCGATTTGCCGGTGGGGTATTTCCCCCTCCACAGTAATCAATGCTATAATTTGCCTTAATAGACAATATCAAATATGTGTATATATATTTTTTTATATGCAACACGCACGTTTAAACACCAAATAGCCTAATAAAATCTGAACCAGCGAAGCTTCTGCGCCTGTGTTGAGACATAACATGCAGCGCGCGTTTCAGTTTCAGTGGCCTTGTTCGACAAACGCGGTGGTGCTCACTTGAATTTATTTTTCTCATCACAGCTATAATAAAATCATATTTTAAAACTGTAAGAGGTCTCCTTTTTCATGTAGCCTAAAGTAGCCCAGGCCTACATTCAGAATAGGCATAACAACACACCTTTATCTTGTTCATTAGAGTGAACACTTGGTTGAGTGGTAGAACATAGGCCTATGGTTCTACCATTACAAAGACATGGGTTCGAAGCTTGATCAAACATGGATTATTAGGGCCCAAGCCCTGAAAGGGCGAAGGCCCTATTGTTTTCCTTAGGATTATTATTTTTTTTTTCTAACGACTATCCGGGCACTTTTGGGGCCCTTAACATGCTCAAAAACTCTTGAAACTTTGCACACAGGTCAGAACCCGCGGCCATCAGAGCCGGGCTGAAGCTGGTACCCGGGCGTGGCAGGGCGGCTCGTCAGCGCCCCCTGGAACAGGGTCTGAACACTTTGTCCATAAATCAAACACGCTTGCATGTAATAATATGAAACTCGGTACACATGTCAATCTCATCGTTTCATATATTCATCGCACTTTTACTTTTTACCCCAGCCCAACAGGAAGTCAGATATTTACGGTTGTTTTTAAAATGCTTGCAATGGAATTTAATGTACTCCTCCTAGAGCATTCATCCGCATGGAACGAAACTCGGTCAGCCTGAAGTCAAGACATAGACGATCAAAAATTGCGAGGGGATTTTTGATATCTCGAACGGTTTGGCTGTGGCGAGGAAACAAAATTATGGTGAGAAACGTGAAACAGGAAGTGTGTCCTAACTTCAGCATACATTAACTGATCTTGATGAAACTTCAGGAGTGTGTTCGCCGTAAGAGGACGATCACATGGATGTGACTATTGTGTGTCAAAGTTATAGCGCCACCAACTGGCAGCAGGAAGTGTGTCACTTTCAAAATGCTTTGAAATCACCCTCTTATTTTAACCCGATTTGCTTCAAACTTCATCTGTATAATGTAAACATACGGCAGATGTAGACCTGTGAATGGATTCTTAATATCTTTGAAACTGTTGCCGTGGTGACGCATCAAACTTTACCATTCTTTTAGGATGCTTTTGAGACCCTTAGCATGCTTCAAATTGCATGAAACTCCTCAGACACATCACATTTATTAGCCAGTAGACATGTGCAAAGTTTCAGAAACGGGCGTGGTGAGGGCTCAGTAGCGCCACCTTTTGACAAAAGTTGGGTTGTTAGTTTTATCTACAGTTACAAAAATCAGTATGTATATTGTACTCCTCGAGCCGGACAACTTTCTAATTGACACTCTTTAACTAGGACCCACAGAAAGTAAGATATGTTTGTTTGAATCTGGTCATGCTCCCTTTGAGCCTACATCTCTGTCTCTCTCTGTGTGTGTGTTAGTAGGGGGAGGGGCTTAACTTAACCATTTCAGTGCTGTGTGTTTTTTTCTGCTGTGTAATTTCTTAATACATTTCTTAAGCCTGGTATGTTTTAAATAAGTTTTTATTTTAATTTTTATAAGTGAAGGGATAATATAACCAGTTAAATTGTAGTGCATTGACAATAGTTTTATATAATTAGTTTATTAATTAAATTAACTTGGTCCATAAACTTGGTCCAGCTGCGAGACTGACAGGTCTGACTGTCTGACACTGGCCAATCGGAATCAAGAGCGGAGAAGCGGCCACTCCCATAGGCAGTATAGTATCTCCCCGCCCTGTGGAGGCATTCCGCCGGTCTCGTGAAGTTTCTCGCCGGTCTCGTCTCTGAGACCCCTACACCTGGTATTAAAATGCGATCTGTATCCAGATAAGTTATCCGGATAATAAAAAAGAAATATCAATGCAAGGTATTACGTTGTGATCGGATTGTGATCGATTTGCCTGACCATCTGGAGGTAGTCTGGCTCGCATTGTGTTCGGATCTTTACGTGTAAACGCAATCTGGTTGTTGATATCACACATGTATATTTTACTCCTCCCAAAAATGCTAAAAAATAAACGAGTGAGAGCGTTTACAGGCTGTTATAGTCAGACATGTCGGCGCTACTGCGACACGCATCACCGCCGCAGATGAGCAGCAGCTGAGCGTCAAACAATCTGATTACTTTTTTTGATGTAACTCACTGTAATAATATACAGTTACTGGATTTTTGTTTCCTGATTACATAATGCTGTTACATGTATTCTGTTGCTCCCACAAGACATTAGTCTGAATATTTTCCTGTATGAACAAAATGGAGTTTCCATTGTTTACACACAAACACACACAGAGTTCGATCGCGCCTCTCTCGTGACTGTGTGTGCGTGTCATGTGTTCTAGGCTGTGTGCATGCACTTCTGAAGCTGCTCAGAAAATAATAAAATGCCATGCAGAGGACTAATGCAAAATGTGTGGGAAAATCCATTTGATTGTAGTTTAAGTGAGAAATAATTTCAGTGCTCTGGTCAATAGCTGTAGAGTGAAAACTGTGAATGCAGTATACAGCTTTCACAGAAAGAGAATGATGTGAGCACGTACGATTGGCAGTGAATCTTTTATGCGGACAAAATAGCTCAATAAGAGTAACAAAATACATGTGGAAAAAATCACATCGTAATGTTTTAAAGAAGAGTGGTTTGATTAAAGTGGTGTAAATATACCCGATCCGGCAAAGATGGCAGTATCGGAGCTGATAACGATCCTGAGTATCGGATCGGCGCATCCCTACATACTATAATGTAAACACAGTACAGATGTAGACCTTGATGTACACCTGACCTTTCAGAAGGTTGCTCATGCATACTTTGTGGTTAAAATGTGCCCTCGATCCGCACTTTTGCAGAGCCTTCACTGCTGCAAGCTCTTCAGCACACTTCTTTTTGACAGTCAAAGCGGGGGTTACGTTTTTGCACGTCATGTAGAATAACCCTAAAAGCACCAAGGGTGCGGTGCCACCGGCTTTATATATATATATATATATATATATATATATATATAAATATAGCTGCGAGCAGCGATTGCGGGCCAAAGCCGGCGGTACCGCCATCCCGGTGCCTTTAGGTAACTAAAGGCACCGGGGTTGCGGTGCCACCGGCTTGGGCCCGCAATCGCTGCTCGCAGCTATATTATGTTTATTTTATTTTATTTATTATTATTTATTGCAAAACCGTGCAGCCCTTTTCTACGTCTCTAGCTATGATATTGATCCATAACAAAAGGATGATTGGATGAGAAATTAAAAATGTTATTATTCACCATTTATTTTCTATGAGACCAGTGTTGGGGGTAACGAGTTACTCACGAGTTTGGGTAAGTAAAGTAACGCATTACACTGAAAATATTGGTAACTACACTACTTTACTATAATAAAGGAACGCGCTTTCCTGCGTTACCCAAGCCGTGTTTGCCTGTGTGGAGAGTTCCGTCTAGTGGTGCGTGCGCGCCGTTGCCATAGAGAACGATTTGAGTGAGAGAGAGAGGGAAGTGGAGAGAGAGAGACGGGTTTCAACAAATGGCAATATTCACATTACTTTCAGTTTATTGCTCGAAAGCACAAAAATATTTGAGTGAAATGTAGGCTATAGTAAATCCTAAGATTATTATTTGTGACATTAGAACAAAATATGTGGATATAAAAACATGTATATAGGCTAGGCTAAAGAACTAAATGAACGATCTCTATTTTCTAATTTCACTAAACATTTCATTAAGTTTCGTGGACATTTTATAAAACATGGATCTTAGGCTCATTTTGTAAACATAAATAACTGATTTAGATGCGCAAACTGGGTGCCGTTGTTGCGGAGATGTAGGCTCCATGTTCGGTGCAGGTTCGGCTTCTTGTCGTTCATCCTCGGATGCGGCATCGCGCGCACCTTTCCGCTCGTTCGGACGCGTCAAGTAAAAACAAGGCTCGAAAGTCTTGGAAAACGAAATGAACAGGATTGTTGCAGGGTTCATTGTAGAAGACATGCTTCCCCTGTCGACCATTAATTCCCCAGGTTTAGAAAAATACACTTTAAATTAGGATTAAGAATTTTATGGGATAAAGTGACCTTTATTTTATTATTTTTCATTGACATCTTTTATTTTTTTTAAATTATTATTATTACCATGAGTCGACTAAAAAGCTGGTTTTGTTCTCAGGAGAAGAGTTTTATTCTCCCAGCCTGTTTTGAAACTTCTGTGATAAACACCATTTTAAAATTTTGAATTTTGAACCCCATTTTGTTTGTGAATTTTACAGTGCGGCATATTTATTTGTGCAGACAGGGATATTGTTCTTTCATGTCATTTTGTATACATTTTTACAATAAAGTGATGATAGGGCAAAAACTGATATGATGTTTGTCCATGTAGGCTACACGGTAAATTAAGAAACAGGAAAGTAAAGTAATAAGTAGTGAAGTTATTTTTCCAACGCAGTAACTAGTAAAGTAATCTCATTACAATTTACAGAAGTAACTAGTAACTAATTACTTTTGAGTTACTACCCCAACACTGTATAAGACTATACCAATATTGGAACTATAGCCATTTTATTCCTTTTTTTTAATTTAAGAATTATGTTTAAGTTTAAAAACAGACAGAATGGTTTAGTCAAAAAAGAAAAAAATCATTCATAGTGCTATACTGCCCTCTTGTGTTTTAAATTAGGTAGAACTATTGGATCAATATCCACACATTAATACAGTTGGCAATACAGTATAATAGGTAATACAGTAGGATTGGGGCCTTAAAAATCGCTAACTTAAAAAGTGAAATTAACGGACGTGCACACAAGACCAGGCTTGGGAGGGTTACTTTAAAAATGTATTCCGATACAGTTACAAATTATTTCATAAAAAAAGGGTCCCACTTTATATTAAATGGCTTTAAGTACTATATACTTTTTCAAAAAGTAACTACAATCTGATTACTACTTTTTTTGATGTAACTAACTAGATTTTTGTATCCTGATTACATAATGCCGTTGCATGTATTCTGTTGCTCCCACAAGACATTAGTCTGAATATTTTCCTGTATGAACAAAAAGGAGTTTCCATTGTTCGCACACAAACACACATTCGATCGCGCCTCTCTCGTGACTGTGTGTGCGCGTCATGTGTTCTAGGCTGTGTGCATGCACTTCTGAAGCTGCGCAGAAAATAATAAAATGCCATGCGAGGACTAACGCAAAATGTGTGAGAAAATCCATTTGATTGTAGTTTAAGTGAGAAATAATTTCAGTGCTCTGGTCAATAGCTGTAGAGTGAAAACTGGTGAGTGCAGTATACAGCTTTCACAGAAAGAGAATGATGTGAGCACGTACGATTGGCAGTGAGTCCTGTGTGTGGACAAAATAGCTCAATAAGAGTAATAAAATACATTTGAAAAAATCACATCATAATGTTTTAAAGAAGAGTGGTTTGATTAAAGTGGTGTAAATATACCCGATCCGGCAAGATGGCAGTATCGGAGCTGAGACCGATCCTGAGTATCGGATCGGCGCATTCCTAAATAGTATAATGTAAACACAGTACAGATGTAGACCTGGATGTACACCTGACCTTTCAGAAGGTTGCTCACGCATACTTTGTGGTTAAAATGTACCCTCAATGTGCACTTTTGCAGGGCCTTCACTGATGCAAGCTCTTCAGCACACTTCTTTTTGACAGTCAAAGCGGGGGTTATGTTTTTGCATGTCAAGTAGAATAACCCTAAAAGCACCAAGGTGGCGGTGCCACCGGCTTTATATATATATATATATATATATATATATATATATATATATATAAATATAGCTGCGAGCAGCGATTGCGGGCCAAAGCCGGCGGTACCGCCATCCCGGTGCCTTTAGGTAACTAAAGGCACCGGGGTTGCGGTGCCACCGGCTTGGGCCCGCAATCGCTGCTCGCAGCTATATTTAGGGCCCAAGCCCTGACAGGGCGAAGGCCCTATTGTTTTCCTTAGGATTATTTTTTTATTTTTATTTTTTTTTTTTTTTCTAACGACTATCCGGGCACTTTTGGGGCCCTTAACATGCTCAAAAACTCTTGAAACTTTGCACACAGGTCAGAACCCGCGGCCATCAGAGCCGGGCTGAAGCTGGTACCCGGGCGCGGCAGGGCGGCTCGTCAGCGCCCCCTGGAACAGGGTCTGAACACTTTGTCCATAAATCAAACACGCTTGCATATAATAATATGAAACTCGGTACACATGTCAATCTCATCGTTTCATATATTCATCGCACTTTTACTTTTTACCCCAGCCCAACAGGAAGTCAGATATTTACGGTTGTTTTTAAAACGCTTGCAATGGAATTTAATGTACTCCTCCTACAGCATTCATCCGCATGGAACGAAACTCGGTCAGCCTGAAGTCAAGACATAGACGATCAAAAATTGCGAGGGGATTTTTGATATCTTGAACGGTTTGGCTGTGGCGAGGAAACAAAATTATGGTGAGAAACGTGAAACAGGAAGTGTGTCCTAACTTCAGCATACATCAACCGATCTTGATGAAACTTCAGGAGTGTGTTCGCCGTAAGAGGACGATCACATGGATGTGACTATTGTGTGTCAAAGTTATAGCGCCACCAACTGGCAGCAGGAAGTGTGTCACTTTCAAAATGCTTTGAAATCACCCTCTTATTTTAACCCGATTTGCTTCAAACTTCATCTGTATAATGTAAACATACGGCAGATGTAGACCTGTGAATGGATTCTTAATATCTTTGAAACTGTTGCCATGGTGACGCATCAAACTTTACCATTCTTTTAGGATGCTTTTGAGACCCTTAGCATGCTTCAAATTGCATGAAACTCCTCAGACACATCACATTTATTAGCCAGTAGACATGTGCAAAGTTTCAGAAACGGGCGTGGTGAGGGCTCAGTAGCGCCACCTTTTGACAAAAGTTGGGTTGTTAGTTTTATCTACAGTTACAAAAATCGGTATGTATATTGTACTCCTCGAGCCGGACAACTTTCTAATTGACACTCTTTAACTAGGACCCACAGAACGTAAGATATGTTTGTTTGAATCTGGTCATGCTCCCTTTGAGCCTACATCTCTGTCTCTCTCTGTGTGTGTGTTAGTAGGGGGAGGGGCTTAACTTAACCATTTCAGTGCTGTGTGTTTTTTTCTGCTGTGTAATTTCTTAATACATTTCTTAAGCCTGGTATGTTTTAAATAAGTTTTTATTTTAATTTTTATAAGTGAATTTATAATATAACCAGTTAAATTGTAGTGCATTGACAATAGTTTTATATAATTAGTTTATTAATTAAATTAACTTGGTCCATAAACTTGGTCCAGCTGCGAGACTGACAGGTCTGACTGTCTGACACTGGCCAATCGGAATCAAGAGCGGGGAAGCGGCCGCTCCCATAGGCAGTATAGTATCTCCCCGCCCTGTGGAGGCATTCCGCCGGTCTCGTGAAGTTTCCCGCCGGTCTCGTCTCTGAGACCCCTACACCTGGTATTAAAATGCGATCTGTATCCAGATAAGTTATCCGGATAATAAAAAAGAAATATCAATGCAAGGTATTACGTTGTGATCGGATTGTGATCGATTTGCCTGACCATATGGAGGTAGTCTGGCTCGCATTATGTTCGGATCTTTACGTGTAAACGCAATCTGGTTGTTGATATCACACATGTATATTTTACTCCTCCCAAAAATGCTAAAAAATAAACGAGTGAGAGCGTTTACAGGCTGTTATAGTCAGACATGACGGCACTACTGCGACACGCATCACCGCCGCAGATGAGCAGCAGCTGAGCGTCAAACCAACGTGCAAACATCGCAAATAAAAGTGAAAGTAAGTCAGAGACGCTTAATCATCTACACAATCATCTTCAAGTAAAGAAAGAAATGATCTCTTGACTCTTACCAGGGCTGTTGCCACTCTCTCTTATTGATGTCTATTGATGAAATTAGCTGATGATCAATAAAATGCATGCTAATATCTGTAATAAACAACCGACAAAATTACTGTATGATGGTGTAAATAAAGAATCAGTCCAGCATCGCCATGTCAGTGTGTATTGATTCATCATTGTCTCTTCATAGTTTGCAAGAGACATTTAATAAACTGAGCGTATTTGATAAACTGAGCGTAGCCTATTCATCTGTCAATATAACCTCATTCTTTTTAATGATCAGAAGAACGCGTATCGACTACCGTTACAGTACAATATGTCCTAACTACACACGACGCCGCGACACGCGATAAAAGGTATCTTTTCCATGTAAATCAGAGTTTTTGTCCTAACCAGACGCGACGGCGACATGCGAAGTTTCTAATTTAGAAACGGTTCCTATTTCTGCGATGTCGCGGCTGACAGAATGAAGAAATTACACTGGTTATGAGTACACATTATTTATTTTTAGTTAAAAATAGGTCACTGTGCCACAAGCCATAACGGATAATTTACCTCAGATTTTGAAAGCATGTAATATTATAGTGTTCAAAATGAATTCTATGCAAACATACGACTGTATTTCATAACAACGACAATACTTGAGGCAGATGCCACCAAATGTGTTAAAATAAATGAATTATTTGCTGGACTTAAGTGAAAAGGATAGCCATTTAATGACCATAGCACATAGTTGATGTGAAAAAAGGAGTATTTTGCATATAAATATGCACATAAATATATATTTTTTCAATTTGTCTCCCTGAAAGTGCCTGGCAGAAGCCTATACTGTCTGTGTCATAAATGTGAACATAATATTATCTACTGTCTGTGTCATAAATGTGAACATAATATTGTAACAGAATATTCTTATGTTATATTATATAAACTATATTTCATGAGGTGAAACATCACTGCCAGGAGCTACAGAATATATATTTCTGTAGGTCCTCACCGTGATGTTGCACTTCATGAAATATATGTAGTATAGCCTAAGAATATTCTATTAAAATATTAAGTGGCACATAAATTCAGACCAGTTATTTACAATAAAGCCTTATAAAATCATTTCCATTCCCTTTGTTTATTATTTTAATAGTTTTTTCTTGGTTTTGATAGTAAATGAAATCTAATCAGTAATTTTACATGCAGATTAATGCACGTGTGTGTGTGTTTGCATAGTGGGCCGGTCTGGATGAAGTGTCCAGGGCTGATTTTTTTGTCCCAGTCCAGCCCTGAATGGCAATATTCACATTACTTTCAGTTTATTGCTCGAAAGCACAAAAATATTTGAGTGAAATGTAGGCTATAGTAAACCCTAAAATTATTATTTGTGACATTAGAACAAAATATGTGGATATAAAAACATGTATATAGGCTAAAGAACTAAATGAACGATCTCTATTTTCTAATTTCACGACGTCCACACAAGACCAGGCTTGGGAGGGTTACTTTAAAAAATGTATTCCGATACAGTTACAAATTATTTCATAAAAAAGGGTCCCACTTTATATTAATTGGCTTTAAGTACTTTATACTTTTTCAAAAAGTAACTACAATCTGATTACTTTTTTTGATGTAACTCACTGTAATAATATACAGTTACTGGATTTTTGTTTCCTGATTACATAATGCTGTTACATGTATTCTGTTGCTCCCACAAGACATTAGTCTGAATATTTTCCTGTATGAACAAAATGGAGTTTCCATTGTTCACACACAAACACACACAGAGTTCGATCGCGCCTCTCTCGTGACTGTGTGTGCGTGTCATGTGTTCTAGGCTGTGTGCATGCACTTCTGAAGCTGCTCAGAAAATAATAAAATGCCATGCAGAGGACTAATCAAAATGTGTGGGAAAATCCATTTGATTGTAGTTTAAGTGAGAAATAATTTCAGTGCTCTGGTCAATAGCTGTAGAGTGAAAACTGGTGAATGCAGTATACAGCTTTCACAGAAAGAGTAACAAAATACATGTGGAAAAAATCACATCGTAATGTTTTAAAGAAGAGTGGTTTGATTAAAGTGGTGTAAATATACCCGATCCGGCAAAGATGGCAGTATCGGAGCTGATAACGATCCTGAGTATCGGATCGGCGCATCCCTACATACTATAATGTAAACACAGTACAGATGTAGACCTTGATGTACACCTGACCTTTCAGAAGGTTGCTCATGCATACTTTGTGGTTAAAATGTGCCCTCGATCCGCACTTTTGCAGAGCCTTCACTGCTGCAAGCTCTACAGCACACTTCTTTTTGACAGTCAAAGCGGGGGTTACGTTTTTGCACGTCATGTAGAATAACCCTAAAAGCACCAAGGGTGCGGTGCCACCGGCTTGGGCCCGCAATCGCTGCTCGCAGCTATATTTATATATATATTCTTCAGTTATTAAAAATAGGTCACTGTGCCACAAGCCATAACGGATAATTTACCTCAGATTTTGAAAGCATTATAGTGTTCAAAATGAATTATGCAAACATACGACTGTACTTCATAACAACGACAATAACTGGCAGATGCCACCAAATGTGTTAAAATAAATGAATTATTTGCTGGACTTAAGTGAAAAGGAAAGCCATTTAATGACCATAGCACATAGTTGACGTGAAAAAAGGAGTATTTTGCATATAGGCTAAATATGCACATATATACATATTTTTTCGATTTGTATCCCTGAAAGTGCCTGGCAGAAGCCTATATGTCTGTGTCATAAATGTGAACATAATATTATCTACTGTCTGTGTCATAAATGTGAACATAAACTATATTTCATGAGGTGAAACATCACTGCCAGGAGCTACAGAATAGGGGAGCGCGGGGATAAATGTAGGCCTAACGCGGGGTTAAATGTAACACGGACATTTTACATAGTTTGTCAGTATCTAGCCGGCTGTCTTTCCGCTCTTTTTCTCTTGCTGCCAGAAGACGGTCTCCCGCGAATTTGCGGAACGTTTTGATTATATTTCGTGAAGATAATGGACAAAGAGTGTTTTGACATCATGAAAGTAAATTTTTTCATCGTAGATTTTTTTCTGTTTCCGGGTTGGATGTATACGCGTCCAAATCTAACTTTATATTGCCTTAATCACTGTCTTGTTGGCTCAAACACAGCACCGTTTTGAAACATGTCAGTAATTCCTAGCGACTGTTAGCTAGGTTTAAAATATGTAATACACAGCGGGGTTAGCTGTAACACAGTGTTCCAACTGCTGCCACAATGATAATCAAATGAAAACGGAGCCACACAACTTTTCAGGTTTGAGTATACATTTAACTTTGTTGGACTTTCACAAACAATGTTGTAAAATGTTTAAAATTTAGTGCACTATGAATGATAACTTATTTATTTATTAAAAATATGGCCTATTTTTAATGTAATAAACCATTTAAATTTTTATTCTAAGCTCATTTGTATTATTATTAATGTTATTATTATTAATAATAATAATTGTACATAAAGCTGCCACATGAATCTAATTTAATTGCAATTACAATATTTATATGTTTAATTTATTTTATTTATTATTATTTATTGCAAAACCGTGCAGCCCTTTTCTACGTCTCTAGCTATGATATTGATCCATAACAAATGGATGATTGGATGAGGAATTAAAAATGTTATTATTCACCATTTATTTTCTATAAGACCAGTGTTGGGGGTAACGAGTTACAAACGAGTTTGGGTAAGTAAAGTAACGCATTACACTGAAAATATTGGTAACTACACTACTTTACTATACTAAAGGAACGCGCTTTCCTGCGTTACCCAAGCCGTGTTTGCCTGTGTGGAGAGTTCCGTCTAGTGGTGCGTGCGCGCCGTTGCCATAGAGACCGATTTGAGTGAGAGAGAGAGGGAAGTGGAGAGAGAGAGACGGGTTTCAACAAATGGCAATATTCACATTACTTTCAGTTTATTGCTCGAAAGCACAAAAATATTTGAGTGAAATGTAGGCTATAGTAAATCCTAAGATTATTATTTTTGTGACATTAGAACAAAATATGTGGATATAAAAACATGTATATAGGCTAGGCTAAAGAACTAAATGAACGATCTCTATTTTCTAATTTCACTAAACATTTCATTAAGTTTCGTGGAAATTTTATAAAACATGGATCTTAGGTTCATTTTGTAAACATAAATAACTGATTTAGATGCGCAAACTGGGTGCCGTTGCAGAGATGTAGGCTACATGTTCGGTGCAGGTTCGGCTTCTTGTCGTTCATCCTCGGATGCGGCATCACGTGCGCTGTTTGCCGCGCGCACCTTTCCGCTCGTTCGGACGCGTCAAGTAAAAACAAGGTTCGAAAGTCTTGGAAAACGAAATGAACAGGATTGTTGCAGGGTTCATTGTAGAAGACATGCTTCACCTGTCGACCATTAATTCCCCAGGTTTAGAAAAATACATTTTAAATTAGGATTAAGAATTTTATGGGATAAAGTGACCTTTATTTTATTATTTTTCATTGACATCTTTTATTTTTTTTATTATTATTATTACCATGAGTCGAATAAAAAGCTGTTTTTGTTCTCAGGAGAAGAGTTTTATTCTCCCAGCCTGTTTTGAAACTTCTGTGATAAACACCATTTTAAAATTTTGAATTTTGAACTCCATTTTGTTTGTGAATTTTACAGTGCGGCATATTTATTTGTGCAGACAGGGATATTGTTCTTTCATGTCATTTTGTATACATTTTTACAATAAAGTGATGATAGGGCAAAAACTGATATGATGTTTGTCCATGTAGGCTACACGGTAAATTAAGAAACAGGAAAGTAAAGTAATAAGTAGTGAAGTTATTTTTCCAACGCAGTAACTAGTAAAGTAATCTCATTACAATTTACAGAAGTAACTAGTAACTAATTACTTTTTTGAGTAACTACCCCAACACTGTATAAGACTATACCAATATTGGAACTATAGCCATTTTATTCCTTTTTTTTAATTTAAGAATTATGTTTAAGTTTAAAAACAGACAGAATGGTTTAGTCAAAAAAGAAAAAAATCATTCATAGTGCTATACTGCCCTCTTGTGTTCAAAATTAGGTAGACCTATTGGATCAATATCCACACATTAATACAGTTGGCAATACAGTATAATAGGTAATACAGTAGGATTGGGGCCTTAAAAATCGCTAACTTAAAAAGTGAAATTAACGGACGTCCACACAAGACCAGGCTTGGGAGGGTTACTTTAAAAATGTATTCCGATACAGTTACAAATTATTTCATAAAAAAGGGTCCCACTTTATATTAAATGGCTTTAAGTACTATATACTTTTTCAAAAAGCAACTACAATCTGATTACTACTTTTTTTGATGTAACTCACTAGATTTTTGTATCCTGATTACATAATGCCGTTGCATGTATTCTGTTGCTCCCACAAGACATTAGTCTGAATATTTTCCTGTATGAACAAAAAGGAGTTTCCATTGTTCGCACACAAACACGCATTCGATCGCGCCTCTCTCGTGACTGTGTGTGCGTGTCATGTGTTCTAGGCTGTGTGCATGCACTTCTGAAGCTGCGCAGAAAATAATAAAATGCCATGCGGAGGACTAATGCAAAATGTGTGAGAAAATGCATTTGATTGTTGTTTAAGTGAGAAATAATTTCAGTGCTCTGGTCAATAGCTGTAGAGTGAAAACTGGTGAGTGCAGTATACAGCTTTCACAGAAAGAGAATGATGTGAGCACGTACGATTGGCAGTGAGTCCTGTGTGTGGACAAAATAGCTCAATAAGAGTAATAAAATACATGTGAAAAAAATCACATCATAATGTTTTAAAGAAGAGTGGTTTGATTAAAGTGGTGTAAATATACCCGATCCGGCAAAGATGGCAGGTAGATAGGTAACTAAAGGCACCGGGGTTGCGGTGCCACCGTCTTGGGCCCGCAATCGCTGCTCGCAGCTATATTTATTAGGGCCCAAGCCCTGAAAGGGCGAAGGCCCTATTGTTTTCCTTAGGATTATTATTATTATTATTTATTTATATTTTTTTTTTTTTCTAACGACTATCCGGGCACTTTTGGGGCCCTTAACATGCTCAAAAACTCTTGAAACTTTGCACATAGGTCAGAACCCGCGGCCATCAGAGCCGGGCTGAAGCTGGTACCCGGGCGTGGCAGGGCGGCTCGTCAGCGCCCCCTGGAACAGGGTCTGAACACTTTGTCCATAAATCAAACAAGCTTGCATGTAATAATATGAAACTCGGTACACATGTCAATCTCATCGTTTCATATATTCATCGCACTTTTACTTTTTACCCCAGCCCAACAGGAAGTCAGATATTTATGGTTGTTTTTAAAATGCTTGCAATGGAATTTAATGTACTCCTCCTAGAGCATTTTGAGACCCTTAGCATGCTTCAAATTGCATGAAACTCCTCAGACACATCACATTTATTAGCCAGTAGACATGTGCAAAGTTTCAGAAACGGGCGTGGTGAGGGCTCAGTAGCGCCACCTTTTGACAAAAGTTGGGTTGTTAGTTTTATCTACAGTTACAAAAATCAGTATGTATATTGTACTCCTCGAGCCGGACAACTTTCTAATTGACACTCTTTAACTAGGACCCACAGAAAGTAAGATATGTTTGTTTGAATCTGGTCATGCTCCCTTTGAGCCTACATCTCTGTCTCTCTCTGTGTGTGTGTTAGTAGGGGGAGGGGCTTAACTTAACCATTTCAGTGCTGTGTGTTTTTTTCTGCTGTGTAATTTCTTAATACATTTCTTAAGCCTGGTATGTTTTAAATAAGTTTTTATTTTAATTTTTATAAGTGAAGGCATAATATAACCCGTTAAATTGTAGTGCATTGACAATAGTTTTATATAATTAGTTTATTAATTAAATTAACTTGGTCCATAAACTTGGTCCAGCTGCGAGACTGACAGGTCTGACTGTCTGACACTGGCCAATCGGAATCAAGAGCGGAGAAGCGGCCGCTCCCATATAGGCAGTATAGTATCTCCCCGCTCTGTGGAGGCATTCCGCCGGTCTCGTGAAGTTTCTCGCCGGTCTCGTCTCTGAGACCCCTACACCTGGTATTAAAATGCGATCTGTATCCAGATAAGTTATCCGGATAATAAAAAAGAAATATCAATGCAAGGTATTACGTTGTGATCGGATTGTGATCGATTTGCCTGACCATCTGGAGGTAGTCTGGCTCGCATTGTGTTCGGATCTTTACGTGTAAACGCAATCTGGTTGTTGATATCACACATGTATATTTTACTCCTCCCAAAAATGCTAAAAAATAAACGAGTGAGAGCGTTTACAGGCTGTATAGTCAGACATGTCGGCGCTACTGCGACACGCATCACCACCGCAGATAAGCAGCAGCTGAGCGTCAAACCAACGTGCAAACATCGCAAATAAAAGTGAAAGTAAGTCAGAGACGCTTAATCATCTACACAATCATCTTCAAGTAAAGAAAGAAATGATCTCTTGACTCTTACAAGGGCTGTTGCCACTCTCTCTTATTGATGTCTATTGATGAAATTAGCTGATGATCAATAAAATGCATGCTAATATCTGTAATAAACAACCGACAAAATTACTGTATGATGGTGTAAATAAAGAATCAGTCCAGCATCGCCATGTCAGTGTGTATTGATTCATCATTGTCTCTTCATAGTTTGCAAGAGACATTTAATAAACTGAGCGTATTTGATAAACTGAGCGTAGCCTATTCATCTGTCAGTATAACCTCATTCTTTTTAATGATCAGAAGAACGCGTATCGACTACCGTTACAGTACAATATGTCCTAACTACACACGACGCCGCGACACGCGATAAAAGGTATCTTTTCCATGTAAATCAGAGTTTTTGTCCTAACCAGACGCGACGGCGACATGCGAAGTTTTTTCTAATTTAGAAACGGTTCCTATTTCTGCGATGTCGCGGCTGACAGAATGAAGAAATTACACTGGTTATGAGTACACATTATTTATTTTTAGTTAAAAATAGGTCACTGTCCCACAAGCCATAACGGATAATTTACCTCAGATTTTGAAAGCATGTAATATTATAGTGTTCAAAATGAATTCTATGCAAACATACGACTGTATTTCATAACAACGACAATAACTTGAGGCAGATGCCACCAAATGTGTTAAAATAAATGAATTATTTGCTGGACTTAAGTGAAAAGGATAGCCATTTAACACTAGAACTCCCAAGGCGGTCATTTTGACCGTTTTTAAAATTTACAGTGTAATAACTTTGTTAAAATAAAATCAATGTGGCTGTAGGACTCTGACTTTTCCTAAATATGTGTATATTTTATTCTGGCACTGTTATTTTATTACAATCACAAAACACAAAACAGTTGCGTCCTATTTCTAGAATGGCCATGGCGGTCATTTTGACCGCACGCATTATAGATATCATAAGTCTGCTATATTTCCCGCGATCAACACGCACATATTGTAGAAGTGCACAAATGAGCAAGTTTCGCGTCCATCACGCAACTGGCAAGCGAATTTCGCTCCGACAACATGAAATCAAAAGCCACTCAATTGGTGCGAGAGTCGGGTAGGCGGTCCGGGACGAAGATGATGAAGGCAGTGCCAAGTAAGGAGAAACTGCAAAAATTAAATCAAGGAGTCATGTGCCAAATGTCACAAAGTAGTGTGAGGGACTGAAGCTGCACGCGAAGCGGTGTTTTCCTATGTGTGTGTGCGTAACGTCAGTGAATGAAGCGGGGGGTTTCCACCGTTCAAATGAGCCCACATCTTTATTATCATCTATCGTAACATTGTAGATCTATTTATTTTTAGATTTCACATTGATTGTATTTGTATAACAGGGCTGTAGGCTACTGTATGAAGCTTTGACGTTTCCTAGATTTTTTGCATGTCTATTCACGTGGAGAGTGCGGTGAAAAAATATTTTTGACGCAAAACTTTCCTCGGCAGCACCTGTCGGGGAAATATTTTTGTATTGGCTTTATAATATGATATAATATTTTTGCTTGTTTTAAGGGCGATGGCATTATAACATGACAACAGGAATTATAAGTGTCACTGGAAAACTTAAAGAGAAAGGTTCAAATGCAGATATGACATGAGGAAAATGACGTTCAGTACAGCCAAATGAACGTTAAAGTTTGAACGGTCAGAATGACCGCTATGGTCGTTGTAGTAGTTATGGAATTCCGGTAGTTCTTGTGTTAATGACCATAGCACATAGTTGATGTGAAAAAAGGAGTATTTTGCATATAAATATGCACATAAATACATATTTTTTCAATTTGTCTCCCTGAAAGTGCCTGGCAGAAGCCTATACTGTCTGTGTCATAAATGTGAACATAATATTATCTACTGTCTGTGTCATAAATGTGAACATAATATTGTAACAGAATATTCTTATGCTATATTATATAAACTATATTTCATGAGGTGAAACATCACTGCCAGGAGCTACAGAATATATATTTCTGTAGGTCCTCACCGTGATGTTGCACTTCATGAAATATATGTAGTATAGCCTAAGAATATTCTATTAAAATATTAAGTGGCACATAAATTCAGACCAGTTATTTACAATAAAGCCTTATAAAATCATTTCCATTCCCTTTGTTTATTATTTTAATAGTTTTTTCTTGGTTTTGATAGTAAATAAAATCTAATCAGTAATTTTACATGCAGATTAATGCACGTATAGATTAATCCACGTGTGTGTGTGTTTGTATAGTGGGCCGGTCTGGATGAAGTGTCCAGGGCTGATTTTTTGTCCCAGTCCAGCCCTGAATGGCAATATTCACATTACTTTCAGTTTATTGCTCGAAAGTACAAAAATATTTGAGTGAAATGTAGGCTATAGTAAACCCTAAGATTATTATTTGTGACATTAGAACAAAATATGTGGATATAAAAACATGTATATAGGCTAAAGAACTAAATGAACGATCTCTATTTTCTAATTTCACGACGTCCACACAAGACCAGGCTTGGGTGGGTTACTTTAAAAAATGTATTCCGATACAGTTACACATTATTTCATAAAAAAGGGTCCCACTTTATATTAAATGCCTTTAAGTACTTTATACTTTTTCAAAAAGTAACTACAATCTGATTACTTTTTTTGATGTAACTCACTGTAATAATATACAGTTACTGGATTTTTGTTTCCTGATTACATAATGCTGTTACATGTATTCTGTTGCTCCCACAAGACATTAGTCTGAATATTTTCCTGTATGAACAAAATGGAGTTTCCATTGTTCACACACAAACACACACAGAGTTCGATCGCGCCTCTCTCGTGACTGTGTGCGTGTCATGTGTTCTAGGCTGTGTGCATGCACTTCTGAAGCTGCTCAGAAAATAATAAAATGCCATGCAGAGGACTAATGCAAAATGTGTGGGAAAATCCATTTGATTGTAGTTTAAGTGAGAAATAATTTCAGTGCTCTGGTCAATAGCTGTAGAGTGAAAACTGGTGAATGCAGTATACAGCTTTCACAGAAAGAGAATGATGTGAGCACGTACGAATGGCAGTGAATCTTTTATGCGGACAAAATAGCTCAATAAGAGTAACAAAATACATGTGGAAAAAATCACATCGTAATGTTTTAAAGAAGAGTGGTTTGATTAAAGTGGTGTAAATATACCCGATCCGGCAAAGATGGCAGTATCGGAGCTGATAACAATCCTGAGTATCGGATCGGCGCATCCCTACATACTATAATGTAAACACAGTACAGATGTAGACCTTGATGTACACCTGACCTTTCAGAAGGTTGCTCATGCATACTTTGTGGTTAAAATGTGCCCTCGATCCGCACTTTTGCAGAACCTTCACTGCTGCAAGCTCTTCAGCACACTTCTTTTTGACAGTCAAAGCGGGGGTTACGTTTTTGCACGTCATGTAGAATAACCCTAAAGGCACCAAGGGTGCGGTGCCACCGGCTTTATATATATATATATATATATATATATATATATATATATATATATATATATATATATATATAAATATAGCTGCGAGCAGCGATTGCGGGCCAAAGCCGGCGGTACCGCCATCCCGGTGCCTTTAGGTAACTAAAGGCACCGGGGTTGCGGTGCCACCGGCTTGGGCCCGCAATCGCTGCTCGCAGCTATATTTATTATTTTTTTTTCTAACGACTATTCGGGCACTTTTGGGGCCCTTAACATGCTCAAAAACTCTTGTAACTTTGCACACGGGTCAGAACCCGCGGCCATCAGAGCCAGGCTGAAGCTGGTACCCGGGCGTGGCAGGGCGGCTCGTCAGCGCCCCCTGAAACAGGGTCTGAACACTTTGTCCATAAATCAAACACGCTTGCATGTAATAATATGAAACTCGGTACACATGTCGATCTCATTGTTTCATATATACATCGCACTTTTACTTTTTACCCCAGCCCAACAGGAAGTCAGATATTTACGGTTGTTTTTAAAACGCATGCAATGGAAATTAATATACTCCTCCTAGAGCATTCATCCACATGGAACGAAACTTGGTCAGCCTGAAGTCAAGACATAGAGGATCAAAAATTGCGAGGGGATTTTTGATATCTCGAACGGTTTGGCTGTGGCGAGGAAACAAAATTATGGCGAGAAACGGGAAACAGGAAGTGTGTCATAACTTCAGCATACATTAACTGATCTTGATGAAACTTCAGCAGTGTGTTCGCTGTAAGAGGACGATCACATGGATGTGACTATTGTGAGTCAAAGTTATAGCGCCACCAACTGGCAGCAGGAAGTGTGTCACTTTTAAAATGCTTTGAAATCACCCTCTTATTTTAACCCGATTTGCTTCAATCTTCATCTGTATAATGTAAATACACGGCAGATGAAGACCTGTGAATGGATTCTTGATATCTTTGAAACTGTTTCCGTGGCAACGCATTAAACTTTACCATTCTTTTAGGATGCCTTTGAGACTCTTAGCATGCTTGAAATTGCATGAAACTCGACAGACACATCACATTTATTAGCCAGTAGACACATGTAAAGTTTCAGAAACGGGCGTGGTGAGGGCTCAGTAGCGCCACCTTTTGACAAAAGTTGGGTTGTTAGTTTTATCTACAGTTACAAAAATCAGTATGTATATTGTACTCCTCGAGCCGGACAACTTTCTAATTGACACTCTTTAACTAGGACCCACAGAAAGTAAGATATGTTTGTTTGAATCTGGTCATGCTCCCTTTGAGCCTACATCTCTGTCTCTCTCTGTGTGTGTGTTAGTAGGGGGAGGGGCTTAACTTAACCATTTCAGTGCTGTGTGTTTTTTTCTGCTGTGTAATTTCTTAATACATTTCTTAAGCCTGGTATGTTTTAAATAAGTTTTTATTTTAATTTTTATAAGTGAAGGCATAATATAACCCGTTAAATTGTAGTGCATTGACAATAGTTTTATATAATTAGTTTATTAATTAAATTAACTTGGTCCATAAACTTGGTCCAGCTGCGAGACTGACAGGTCTGACTGTCTGACACTGGCCAATCGGAATCAAGAGCGGAGAAGCGGCCGCTCCCATAGGCAGTGTATAGTATCTCCCCGCCCTGTAGAGGCATTCCGCTGGTCTCGTGAAGTTTCTCGCCGGTCTCGTCTCTGAGACCCCTACACCTGGTATTAAAATGCGATCTGTATCCAGATAAGTTATCCGGATAATAAAAAAGAAATGTCAATGCAAGGTATTACGTTGTGATCGGATTGTGATCGATTTGCCTGACCATCTGGAGGTAGTCTGGCTCGCATTGTGTTCGGATCTTTACGTGTAAACGCAATCTGGTTGTTGATATCACACATGTATATTTTACTCCTCCCAAAAATGCTAACTAATAAACGAGTGAGAGCGTTTACAGGCTATGTTATAGTCAGACATGACCGCGCTACTGCGACACGCATCACCGCCGCAGATGAGCAGCCGCTGAGCGTCAAACCAACGTGCAAACATCGCAAATAAAAGTGAAAGTAAGTCATAGACGCTTAATCATCTACACAATCATCTTCAAGTAAAGAAAGAAATGATCTCTTGACTCTTACAAGGGCTGTTGCCACTCTCTCTTATTGATGTCTATTGATGAAATTAGCTGATGATCAATAAAATGCATGCTAATATCTGTAATAAACAACCGACAAAATTACTGTATGATGGTGTAAATAAAGAATCAGTCCAGCATCGCCATGTCAGTGTGTATTGATTCATCATTGTCTCTTCATAGTTTGCAAGAGACATTTAATAAATTGAGCGTATTTGATAAACTGAGCGTAGCCTATTCATCTGTCAATATAACCTCATTCTTTTTAATGATCAGAAGAACGCGTATCGACTACCGTTACAGTACAATATGTCCTAACTACACACGACGCCGCGACACGCGATAAAAGGTATCTTTTCCATGTAAATCAGAGTTTTTGTCCTAACCAGACGCGACGGCGACATGCGAAGTTTCTAATTTAGAAACGGTTCCTATTTCTGCGACGTCGCGGCTGACAGAATGAAGAAATTACACTGGTTATGAGTACACATTATTTATTTTTAGTTAAAAATAGGTCACTGTGCCACAAGCCATAACGGATAATTTACCTCAGATTTTGAAAGCATGTAATATTATAGTGTTCAAAATGAATTCTATGCAAACATACGACTGTATTTCATAACAACGATAATAACTTGAGGCAGATGCCACCAAATGGGTTAAAATAAATGAATTATTTGCTGGACTTAAGTGAAAAGGATAGCCATTTAATGACCATAGCACATAGTTGATGTGAAAAAAGGAGTATTTTGCATATAAATATGCACATAAATACATATTTTTTTCAATTTGTCTCCCTGAAAGTGCCTGGCAGAAGCCTATACTGTCTGTGTCATAAATGTGAACATAATATTATCTACTGTCTGTGTCATAAATGTGAACATAATATTGTAACAGAATATTCTTATGCTATATTATATAAACTATATTTCATGAGGTGAAACATCACTGCCAGGAGCTACAGAATATATATTTCTGTAGGTCCTCACCGTGATGTTGCACTTCATGAAATATATGTAGTATAGCCTAAGAATATTCTATTAAAATATTAAGTGGCACATAAATTCAGACCAGTTATTTACAAAAAAGCCTTATAAAATCATTTCCATTCCCTTTGTTTATTATTTTAATAGTTTTTTTTCTTGGTTTTGATAGTAAATAAAATCTAATCAGTAATTTTACATGCAGATTAATGCACGTATAGATTAATGCACGTGTGTGTGTGTGTGTTTGCATAGTGGGCCGGTCTGGATGAAGTGTCCAGGGCTGATTTTTTGTCCCAGTCCAGCCCTGAATGGCAATATTCACATAACTTTCAGTTTATTGCTCGAAAGTACAAAAATATTTGAGTGAAATGTAGGCTATAGTAAACCCTAAGATTATTATTTGTGACATTAGAACAAAATATGTGGATATAAAAACATGTATATAGGCTAAAGAACTAAATGAACGATCTCTATTTTCTAATTTCACGACGTCCACACAAGACCAGGCTTGGGAGGGTTACTTTAAAAAATGTATTCCGATACAGTTACAAATTATTTCATAAAAAAGGGTCCCACTTTATATTAATTGGCTTTAAGTACTTTATACTTTTTCAAAAAGTAACTACAATCTGATTACTTTTTTTGATGTAACTCACTGTAATAATATACAGTTACTGGATTTTTGTTTCCTGATTACATAATGCTGTTACATGTATTCTGTTGCTCCCACAAGACATTAGTCTGAATATTTTCCTGTATGAACAAAATGGAGTTTCCATTGTTCACACACAAACACACACAGAGTTCGATCGCGTCTCTCTCGTGACTGTGTGTGCGTGTCATGTGTTCTAGGCTGTGTGCATGCACTTCTGAAGCTGCTCAGAAAATAATAAAATGCCATGCAGAGGACTAATGCAAAATGTGTGGGAAAATCCATTTGATTGTAGTTTAAGTGAGAAATAATTTCAGTGCTCTGGTCACCAGCTGTAGAGTGAAAACTGGTGAATGCAGTATACAGCTTTCACAGAAAGAGAATGATGTGAGCACGTACGATTGGCAGTGAATCTTTTATGCGGACAAAATAGCTCAATAAGAGTAACAAAATACATGTGGAAAAAATCACATCGTAATGTTTTAAAGAAGAGTGGTTTGATTAAAGTGGTGTAAATATACCCGATCCGGCAAAGATGGCAGTATCGGAGCTGATAACGATCCTGAGTATCGGATCGGCGCATCCCTACATACTATAATGTAAACACAGTACAGATGTAGACCTTGATGTACACCTGACCTTTCAGAAGGTTGCTCATGCATACTTTGTGGTTAAAATGTGCCCTCGATCCGCACTTTTGCAGAGCCTTCACTGCTGCAAGCTCTTCAGCACACTTCTTTTTGACAGTCAAAGCGGGGGTTACGTTTTTGCACGTCATGTAGAATAACCTTAAAAGCACCAAGGGTGCTATATATATATATATATATATATATATATATATATATATATATATATATAAATATAGCTGCGAGCAGCGATTGCGGGCCAAAGCCGGCGGTACCGCCATCCCGGTGCCTTTAGGTAACTAAAGGCACCGGGGTTGCGGTGCCACCGGCTTGGGCCCGCAATCGCTGCTCGCAGCTATATTTATTTATTAGGGCCCAAGCCCTGAAAGGGCGAAGGCCCTATTCTTTTCCTTAGGATTATTTTTTTTTTTTTTATTTTTTTTTTCTAACGACTATCCGGGCACTTTTGGGGCCCTTAACATGCTCAAAAACTCTTGAAACTTTGCACACAGGTCAGAACCCGCGGCCATCAGAGCCGGGCTGAAGCTGGTACCCGGGCGTGGCAGGGCGGCTCGTCAGCGCCCCCTGGAACAGGGTCTGAACACTTTGTCCATAAATCAAACACGCTTGCATGTAATAATATGAAACTCGGTACACATGTCAATCTCATCGTTTCATATATTCATCGCACTTTTACTTTTTACCCCAGCCCAACAGGAAGTCAGATATTTACGGTTGTTTTTAAAATGCTTGCAATGGAATTTAATGTACTCCTCCTAGAGCATTCATCCGCATGGAACGAAACTCGGTCAGCCTGAAGTCAAGACATAGACGATCAAAAATTGCGAGGGGATTTTTGATATCTCGAACGGTTTGGCTGTGGCGAGGAAACAAAATTATGGTGAGAAACGTGAAACAGGAAGTGTGTCCTAACTTCAGCATACATTAACTGATCTTGATGAAACTTCAGGAGTGTGTTCGCCGTAAGAGGACGATCACATGGATGTGACTATTGTGTGTCAAAGTTATAGCGCCACCAACTGGCAGCAGGAAGTGTGTCACTTTCAAAATGCTTTGAAATCACCCTCTTATTTTAACCCGATTTGCTTCAAACTTCATCTGTATAATGTAAACATACGGCAGATGTAGACCTGTGAATGGATTCTTAATATCTTTGAAACTGTTGCCGTGGTGACGCATCAAACTTTACCATTCTTTTAGGATGCTTTTGAGACCCTTAGCATGCTTCAAATTGCATGAAACTCCTCAGACACATCACATTTATTAGCCAGTAGACATGTGCAAAGTTTCAGAAACGGGCGTGGTGAGGGCTCAGTAGCGCCACCTTTTGACAAAAGTTGGGTTGTTAGTTTTATCTACAGTTACAAAAATCAGTATGTATATTGTACTCCTCGAGCCGGACAACTTTCTAATTGACACTCTTTAACTAGGACCCACAGAAAGTAAGATATGTTTGTTTGAATCTGGTCATGCTCCCTTTGAGCCTACATCTCTGTCTCTCTCTGTGTGTGTGTTAGTAGGGGGAGGGGCTTAACTTAACCATTTCAGTGCTGTGTGTTTTTTTCTGCTGTGTAATTTCTTAATACATTTCTTAAGCCTGGTATGTTTTAAATAAGTTTTTATTTTAATTTTTATAAGTGAAGGCATAATATAACCAGTTAAATTGTAGTGCATTGACAATAGTTTTATATAATTAGTTTATTAATTAAATTAACTTGGTCCATAAACTTGGTCCAGCTGCGAGACTGACAGGTCTGACTGTCTGACACTGGCCAATCGGAATCAAGAGCGGAGAAGCGGCCGCTCCCATAGGCAGTATAGTATCTCCCCGCCCTGTGGAGGCATTCCGCCAGTCTCGTGAAGTTTCTCGCCGGTCTCGTCTCCGAGACCCCTACACCTGGTATTAAAATGCGATCTGTATCCAGATAAGTTATCCGGATAATAAAAAAGAAATATCAATGCAAGGTATTACGTTGTGATCGGATTGTGATCGATTTGCCTGACCATCTGGAGGTAGTCTGGCTCGCATTGTGTTCGGATCTTTACGTGTAAACGCAATCTGGTTGTTGATATCACACATGTACCCACTGCGCAACGAGACGTCCGTGTGACGTCTTTTTCGTGTCATTTTTGGACGTCCAAATTCGGTCCAATGAAGGGGTTGTTTTGTAACGCCAGATGACGTCTTTTTTTCGACGTCAAATGCACGTCTAATTTGGACGTCTGTGGGACCTCCATGTAAGGGCTATTTATAGTCCAAATGTGGTTACTTATGGACGTCTTTTCAACGTCAAATTTAGACTTATATTAGACGTCGTCTTTCTAACTTCTATAACTGTACAACATTACAGCTATACAAATACAAATAAATCACAATTCAATAATCACCATTTTAATCTTTATTCAAAAATAAATTGCCCTGAATAGCATCAGAAGGGCACCGGACATATCAAGCAATTACAAATCATTAGATTGCAATGTAATTTAATTATGAACAAATAATTAGATTGTAATTGAAAGGCACCAGACATATCCAGCACAATTACGAACAAATAATTAGTTTGTAGATCTCTATGAATGAAGTGTAAGACATTTAAGTGATGAATTACACTTTATGCAGAAAGTGTAAATGATTAATTCATGCATTTACACATCTATAACAGGTGTTGAACACTATAGTGTAAAATTGTAATTTAATTTAATTATGAACAAATAATTAGATTGTCATTGAAGGGCAACAGTAAAGCACAATTATGAACAAATAACTAGATTGTAATTTAATTTCTAATTCAAGTCCTCTCGTCTTGGCTCATCAGGGCGTTGTGAATCCTCCACCTCCCAGTCTTTGCGGCGCGTGCTTGAGGTGCTCAGAAACATGCATCTTGATTTGCTCCTCTGTGGCTGCAGAATCAAATTTCATGATCCCTTCTACACAAGCAGAAAAATGTATGATTTAGATACATGCAAAGGTAATCTGCAATCATTCACCGAAGGCCCCACATTTGTAAGCAAAAATGTTTCCTTGCATCCATTACTGGATAAATACTAAGCCATCTCAGCAACTGTTAACTAACACTTTGGCTGTCTACAAAAAGGTACTAAGCAGACTGTACTTTTTTTTAGAAAGCTTGCATTCTTTAATGTGTGCATTAGAATGTTGACCATTGTCAACACTTTAAAATAACGTTCAGTTGTAAGTCTGTAAGTTTATAAGTGGTTAGTTAATGAACTACTTTGGAAAATATTAGTACCGTTTGCCAATCATTTATGAATGTTTTGTAAATTCCGTTACAAGTCATTTACAAGTTATTAGTAAATTATTAATTTATAAAACATGAATATACGTTTCATAAATAAAAAAATAATAATGTAATAATGTATGCATGTAGCAATTAGAGGGGAAAGTGTTGTAAATGTCATGTATTCATGTACAGATCATTTGAAACAGGTAAGTAACAGTTTTCAACAGTGTGTAAATGCATGAATAAATCATTTACAACACTCTCTGTATCCCCTAATCTAAAGTGTATACTAATCGCTAGTAAATGTGTTACAAAGCATTCGTAGATCTTATGCCTTATTGATTTTTGAAGTGGTAATCTATGAATGAAGTGTAAGACATTTAAATTGATGAATAGTTTACACTTTATGCAGAAAGTGTAAATGATTAATTCATGCCTTTACACATCTATAACAGGTGTTGAACACTGTAGTGTGTACTGCAGTGTAATTGCTGACTGGTGAGGTTGTAGACAGCTGTCTTCTCAAAAACACATGGAGTCTAACCACTGGGCACCGGACATTTATGAAACGTAATGATTAATGATTTACAAAACACGTCTATTCAATTGTAAATGACTTGTAACAATTTACAAAACATACATAAAGTGTTAGCATATCACTTGCTAAACATTTATGAATGTTTTGTAAATGATTAGTTCATCATCAACCACTTATAAATTACTTAAAACACTGATATAACACTTTATAATAACGTTTAGTTGTATCAACCTATTGTGCTTTGTGCAATTTACAAAAGTTAGCTTTGTGCTTGGGAGAGGGCTGCATTGGGATTGAGTACCGCCGAGTCCCACGGGGTTGTAACATCCTTTGTGGGAGCGGGCGGTAATGGTCAGAAATTCGGCGGGATGAAGAAAACAGTCCCGCACAGGGCTGTACTTGGAAACACATTGGACTCAATAAAAATTACTATTGAGAATAATTTTGCACAAAAACAAAATACAAGTTAAAGGGATACTCCACTTTTTATGAAATAGGCTCATTGTACAACTCCCCTAAAGTTAAACAGTTGGGTTTTACCATTTTCTAAATCATTCAGCCAATTTTCTGATATTTAGAAGAGGATCAGTAACCAGATAGTTTCTGGTCTCATTAACTTACATAGTGGGGGGAAAAAAAACATATATTATGGAAGTCAATGGAACCAGAAACTGTCTGGTTATTAAATACTCTTCTAAATATCAGAAAATCGTAAATAGTAAAACTCAACTGTGTAACTCTGAGGGAGGTTTAAAATTAGCCTATTTCTAGACAAAGTGGAGTATCCCTGATAATACAACACATCAACTATTTGTCAGAGCAGACTGTTTTCAGTTGAAGGCTACCTCAGCTTAGAAGTAATAAGGACCACCAGAGGAAGTCATTCATACCAGGTATAACAGTTTGTACTGACTCACCTTATGCCATGAGAGGAGAATAATATTGAGATCTGTTACTTTCAACTTTGCTTTCAAATATGATTTAATCAGTTAGGCTTTGAAGGGTTAAAGTAGTAGTTCAATTTAAAAAAAAAAAAAACTTTTGCTGATAATTTACTCACCCCCATGTCATCTAAGAAATCTGTCATTCTTTCTTCAGTCGAAAAGTTTTTAATGATAACATTACAGGATTTTCTCCATATAATGTACTTCAATGGGGTCCAAACGGTTCAAGTTCTAAAAGACAGTTTCAGTGCAGCTTCAAAGGACTTTAAACAATTACAGACGATGAATAAGGGTCTTATCAAGGACCCTTTGAGTCATGACTCGAAAAAATATTTGTTCATTTTGATGAACGAGTTCGAACAGGAGAGTCAACATGCATCACAGAACAGAGCAAGGCAAGCATGTGCTCATAAAACTTTAAGTTTGTTATTTATTTATTAATGAGCGATCGTTTCGCTTGATAAGAACCTTATTAATTGTCTGGTGTTTTTAAAGCCTTTGAAGCTGGACTGAAACTCTCATTTGGACCTTGAACCGTTTGGTTGCCATTAAACTCAATTATATGGAGAAAATCCTGTAATGTTTCATCAAAAACCTTCATTTCTTTTCGACTGAAAAAAGAAAGACATGGACATCTTGGATGAAATGGGGGTGAGTAAATTATCAGCAAAGGTTTTCAAAAGTGAACTACTCCTCAGCAAGCAAGCTAGAACAAAGGTGAAATGCAGAAAAGAGAAAGTATATACATAAATATTGTTAAATAAATACATATGACATTGCTATCATGAATAAACAATAAATCCTCCTTTTATTGTGGAGGTTTTTCCTCGTGAAATCACTTTTTTTAATCAGTCTTTGTAACGTCAAGTGACGTCACTGATTAACAGTACAGCGCATTATTTTAGGCTGAATGAAGTAGCTTACTTCCAGTCACCCAATGACAAATTACCAGCAAAAAAACAAACAAACTATTAAAAATTATTATCTACACAAAGATAAAACCCCAAACTTATACAAAACAGCTTCAGAGTAACTTAACTTACCTCTTCTGAAAACGGTTGAGATGCTAACGGACTTTTTCGAAGACCCAAAATCATTTCTACAATGTAAATATTCAACAGAACCGTATCAATTACACATAATAAAGGTGTCAGGAACGTTTGTAGGTATTATTTGTGTGATTTGTTAACTTAACTTACCTGAACGGAGTGAAAACAGCGGAGACGCTAACTTGGTTGTCAGTTGACGACAGCACGACGCTTCCTTCCTGTTTCCAACTGCTCGCGCGCGCTCTTGTGATTTGAATGTTTACGCGCATGCGCATCAAAGGCACGCAAGCACGCAGAATTTAAAAAAAAAACCAAAACATCTAGAGTTATAACATATAACATAATTTAAAATGTCATTAATATTAAATTAGGTTAAAAAAATATTATAAAAAGGTTAAAACTCATTGTCTAGTTCTATGATATTTGTGTACCATAATTTGCTTTTGATTTTATTTTTTATTATATATATATATATATATATATATATATATATATATAATTTTTAAAATTTTATTTATTTATTTATTTTATAGGCCATATGGAACTTATACTTATGAATGCACTTTCAGGACAGCTATTTTATATTGACTATATAAAAATATAAATAAAAAAATAACTAAAAGAAATGCCTCCAAATTGAACAAATATAGCTTTCACAAACTTATAAAAACGAATTAACAAAATATATTTATATCATATTTGTAAATAAAACAAATATTATAAATTAATCATTTCCTGCAACTGTCATAGACGTCCAAATGACGTCCAAAAAAAGTTACCCAGTTCTAGGTCAAATGTAGGACGTCAAGATGACGTCCAAGTTGGGTCATGGTTGGACGTCCAAATAGCAGACCTAGTTTGGACGTCGAATAGATGTCCAGAATTGGTCATGGACCGACGGACCCAATATAGACATGATCTGCACGTCTATCCGACGTCCAATGTTTAGTGGGTATATTTTACTCCTCCCAAAAATGCTAAAAAATAAACGAGTGAGAGCGTTTACAGGCTGTTATAGTCAGACATAACGGCGCTACTGCGACACGCATCACCACCGCAGATAAGCAGCAGCTGAGCGTCAAACCAACGTGCAAACATCGCAAATAAAAGTGAAAGTAAGTCAGAGACGCTTAATCATCTACACAATCATCTTCAAGTAAAGAAAGAAATGATCTCTTGACTCTTACAAGGGCTGTTGCCACTCTATTGATGTCTATTGATGAAATTAGCTGATGATCAATAAAATGCATGCTAATATCTGTAATAAACAACCGACAAAATTACTGTATGATGGTGTAAATAAAGAATCAGTCCAGCATCGCCATGTCAGTGTGTATTGATTCATCATTGTCTCTTCATAGTTTGCAAGAGACATTTAATAAACTGAGCGTATTTGATAAACTGAGCGTAGCCTATTCATCTGTCAATATAACCTCATTCTTATTAATGATCAGAAGAACGCGTATCGACTACCGTTACAGTACAATATGTCCTAACTACACACGACGCCGCGACACGCGATAAAAGGTATCTTTTCCATGTAAATCAGAGTTTTTGTCCTAACCAGACGCGACGGCGACATGCGAAGTTTCTAATTTAGAAACGGTTCCTATTTCTGCGATGTCGCGGCTGACAGAATGAAGAAATTACACTGGTTATGAGTACACATTATTTATTTTTAGTTAAAAATAGGTCACTGTGCCACAAGCCATAACGGATAATTTACCTCAGATTTTGAAAGCATGTAATATTATAGTGTTCAAAATGAATTCTATGCAAACATACGACTGTATTTCATAACAACGACAATAACTTGAGGCATATGCCACCAAATGTGTTAAAATAAATGAATTATTTGCTGGACTTAAGTGAAAATGATAGCCATTTAATGACCATAGCACATATTTGATGTGAAAAAAGGAGTATTTTGCATATAAATATGCACATAAATACATATTTTTTCAATTTGTCTCCCTGAAAGTGCCTGGCAGAAGCCTATACTGTCTGTGTCATAAATGTGAACATAATATTATCTACTGTCTGTGTCATAAATGTGAACATAATATTGTAACAGAATATTCTTATGCTATATTATATAAACTATATTTCATGAGGTGAAACATCACTGCCAGGAGCTACAGAATATATATTTCTGTAGGTCCTCACCGTGATGTTGCACTTCATGAAATATATGTAGTATAGCCTAAGAATATTCTATTAAAATATTAAGTGGCACATAAATTCAGACCAGTTATTTACAATAAAGCCTTATAAAATCATTTCCATTCCCTTTGTTTATTATTTTAATAGTTTTTTCTTGGTTTTGATAGTAAATAAAATCTAATCAGTAATTTTACATGCAGATTAATGCACGTATAGATTAATGCACGTGTGTGTGTGTTTGCATAGTGGGCCGGTCTGGATGAAGTGTCCAGGGCTGATTTTTTGTCCCAGTCCAGCCCTGAATGGCAATATTCACATTACTTTCAGTTTATTGCTCGAAAGTACAAAAATATTTGAGTGAAATGTAGGCTATAGTAAACCCTAAGATTATTATTTGTGACATTAGAACAAAATATGTGGATATAAAAACATGTATATAGGCTAAAGAACTAAATGAACGATCTCTATTTTCTAATTTCACGACGTCCACACAAGACCAGGCTTGGGAGGGTTACTTTAAAAAATGTATTCCGATACAGTTACAAATTATTTCATAAAAAAGGGTCCCACTTTATATTAATTGGCTTTAAGTACTTTAAACTTTTTCAAAAAGTAACTACAATCTGATTACTTTTTTTGATGTAACTCACTGTAATAATATACAGTTACTGGATTTTTGTTTCCTGATTACATAATGCTGTTACATGTATTCTGTTGCTCCCACAAGACATTAGTCTGAATATTTTCCTGTATGAACAAAATGGAGTTTCCATTGTTCACACACAAACACACACAGAGTTCGATCGCGCCTCTCTCGTGACTGTGTGCGTGTCATGTGTTCTAGGCTGTGTGCATGCACTTCTGAAGCTGCTCAGAAAATAATAAAATGCCATGCAGAGGACTAATGCAAAATGTGTGGGAAAATCCATTTGATTGTAGTTTAAGTGAGAAATAATTTCAGTGCTCTGGTCAATAGCTGTTGAGTGAAAACTGGTGAATGCAGTATACAGCTTTCACAGAAAGAGAATGATGTGAGCACGTACGATTGGCAGTGAATCTTTTAAGCGGACAAAATAGCTCAATAAGAGTAATAAAATACATGTGGAAAAAATCACATCGTAATGTTTTAAAGAAGAGTGGTTTGATTAAAGTGGTGTAAATATACCCGATCCGGCAAAGATGGCAGTATCGGAGCTGATAACGATCCTGAGTATCGGATCGGCGCATCCCTACATACTATAATGTAAACACAGTACAGATGTAGACCTTGATGTACACCTGACCTTTCAGAAGGTTGCTCATGCATACTTTGTGGTTAAAATGTGCCCTCGATCCGCACTTTTGCAGAGCCTTCACTGCTGCAAGCTCTTCAGCACACTTCTTTTTGACAGTCAAAGCGGGGGTTACGTTTTTGCACGTCATGTAGAATAACCCTAAAAGCACCAAGGGTGCGGTGCCACCGGCTTTATATATATATATATATATATATATATATATAAATATAGCTGCGAGCAGCGATTGCGGGCCAAAGCCGGCGGTACCGCCATCCCGGTGCCTTTAGGTAACTAAAGGCACCGGGGTGGCGGTGCCACCGGCTTGGGCCCGCAATCGCTGCTCGCAGCTATATTTTTAGGGCCCAAGCCCTGAAAGGGCGAAGGCCCTATTGTTTTCCTTAGGATTATTTTTTTTTTTTTTTTTTTTTTTTTCTAACGACTATCCGGGCACTTTTGGGTCCCTTAACATGCTCAAAAACTCTTGAAACTTTGCACACAGGTCAGAACCCGCGGCCATCAGAGCCGGGCTGAAGCTGGTACCCGGGCGTGGCAGGGCGGCTCGTCAGCGCCCCCTGGAACAGGGTCTGAACACTTTGTCCATAAATCAAACACGCTTGCATGTAATAATATGAAACTCGGTACACATGTCAATCTCATCGTTTCATATATTCATCGCACTTTTACTTTTTACCCCAGCCCAACAGGAAGTCAGATATTTACGGTTGTTTTTAAAATGCTTGCAATGGAATTTAATGTACTCCTCCTAGAGCATTCATCCGCATGGAACGAAACTCGGTCAGCCTGAAGTCAAGACATAGACGATCAAAAATTGCGAGGGGATTTTTGATATCTCGAACGGTTTGGCTGTGGCGAGGAAACAAAATTATGGTGAGAAACGTGAAACAGGAAGTGTGTCCTAACTTCAGCATACATTAACTGATCTTGATGAAACTTCAGGAGTGTGTTCGCCGTAAGAGGACGATCACATGGATGTGACTATTGTGTGTCAAAGTTATAGCGCCACCAACTGGCAGCAGGAAGTGTGTCACTTTCAAAATGCTTTGAAATCACCCTCTTATTTTAACCCGATTTGCTTCAAACTTCATCTGTATAATGTAAACATACGGCAGATGTAGACCTGTGAATGGATTCTTAATATCTTTGAAACTGTTGCCGTGGTGACGCATCAAACTTTACCATTCTTTTAGGATGCTTTTGAGACCCTTAGCATGCTTCAAATTGCATGAAACTCCTCAGACACATCACATTTATTAGCCAGTAGACATGTGCAAAGTTTCAGAAACGGGCGTGGTGAGGGCTCAGTAGCGCCACCTTTTGACAAAAGTTGGGTTGTTAGTTTTATCTACAGTTACAAAAATCAGTATGTATATTGTACTCCTCGAGCCGGACAACTTTCTAATTGACACTCTTTAACTAGGACCCACAGAAAGTAAGATATGTTTGTTTGAATCTGGTCATGCTCCCTTTGAGCCTACATCTCTGTCTCTCTCTGTGTGTGTGTTAGTAGGGGGAGGGGCTTAACTTAACCATTTCAGTGCTGTGTGTTTTTTTCTGCTGTGTAATTTCTTAATACATTTCTTAAGCCTGGTATGTTTTAAATAAGTTTTTATTTTAATTTTTATAAGTGAAGGCATAACATAACCAGTTAAATTGTAGTGCATTGACAATAGTTTTATATAATTAATTTATTAATTAAATTAACTTGGTCCATAAACTTGGTCCAGCTGCGAGACTGACAGGTCTGACTGTCTGACACTGGCCAATCGGAATCAAGAGCGGAGAAGCGGCCGCTCCCATAGGCAGTATAGTATCTCCCCGCCCTGTGGAGGCATTCCGCTGGTCTCGTGAAGTTTCTCGCCGGTCTCGTCTCTGAGACCCCTACACCTGGTATTAAAATGCGATCTGTATCCAGATAAGTTATCCGGATAATAAAAAAGAAATATCAATGCAAGGTATTATGTTGTGATCGGATTGTGATCGATTTGCCTGACCATCTGGAGGTAGTCTGGCTCGCATTGTGTTCGGATCTTTACGTGTAAACGCAATCTGGTTGTTGATATCACACATGTATATTTTACTCCTCCCAAAAATGCTAAAAAATAAACGAGTGAGAGCGTTTACAGGCTGTTATAGTCAGACATGTCGGCGCTACTGCGACACGCATCACCACCGCAGATAAGCAGCAGCTGAGCGTCAAACCAACGTGCAAACATCGCAAATAAAAGTGAAAGTAAGTCAGAGACGCTTAATCATCTACACAATCATCTTCAAGTAAAGAAAGAAATGATCTCTTGACTCTTACAAGGGCTGTTGCCACTCTCTCTTATTGATGTCTATTGATGAAATTAGCTGATGATCAATAAAATGCATGCTAATATCTGTAATAAACAACCGACAAAATTACTGTATAATGGTGTAAATAAAGAATCAGTCCAGCATCGCCATGTCAGTGTGTATTGATTCATCATTGTCTCTTCATAGTTTGCAAGAGACATTTAATAAACTGAGCGTATTTGATAAACTGAGCGTAGCCTATTCATCTGTCAATATAACCTCATTCTTTTTAATGATCAGAAGAACGCGTATCGACTACCGTTACAGTACGTCCTAACTACACACGACGCCGCGACACGCGATAAAAGGTATCTTTTCCATGTAAATCAGAGTTTTTGTCCTAACCAGACGCGACGGCGACATGCGAAGTTTCTAATTTAGAAACGGTTCCTATTTCTGCGATGTCGCGGCTGACAGAATGAAGAAATTACACTGGTTATGAGTACACATTATTTATTTTTAGTTAAAAATAGGTCACTGTGCCACAAGCCATAACGGATAATTTACCTCAGATTTTGAAAGCATGTAATATTATAGTGTTCAAAATGAATTCTATGCAAACATACGACTGTATTTCATAACAACGACAATAACTTGAGGCAGATGCCACCAAATGTGTTAAAATAAATGAATTATTTGCTGGACTTAAGTGAAAAGGATAGCCATTTAATGACCATAGCACATAGTTGATGTGAAAAAAGGAGTATTTTGCATATAAATATGCACATAAATACATATTTTTTCAATTTGTCTCCCTGAAAGTGCCTGGCAGAAGCCTATACTGTCTGTGTCATAAATGTGAACATAATATTATCTACTGTCTGTGTCATAAATGTGAACATAATATTGTAACAGAATATTCTTATGCTGTATTATATAAACTATATTTCATGAGGTGAAACATCACTGCCAGGAGCTACAGAATATATATTTCTGTAGGTCTTCACCGTGATGTTGCACTTCATGAAATATATGTAGTATAGCCTAAGAATATTCTATTAAAATATTAAGTGGCACATAAATTCAGACCAGTTATTTACAATAAAGCCTTATAAAATCATTTCCATTCCCTTTGTTTATTATTTTAATAGTTTTTTCTTGGTTTTGATAGTAAATAAAATCTAATCAGTAATTTTACATGCAGATTAATGCACGTATAGATTAATGCACGTGTGTGTGTGTTTGCATAGTGGGCCGGTCTGGATGAAGTGTCCAGGGCTGATTTTTTGTCCCAGTCCAGCCCTGAATGGCAATATTCACATTACTTTCAGTTTATTGCTCGAAAGTACAAAAATATTTGAGTGAAATGTAGGCTATAGTAAACCCTAAGATTATTATTTGTGACATTAGAACAAAATATGTGGATATAAAAACATGTATATAGGCTAAAGAACTAAATGAACGATCTCTATTTTCTAATTTCACAACGTCCACACAAGACCAGGCTTGGGAGGGTTACTTTAAAAAATGTATTCCGATACAGTTACAAATTATTTAATAAAAAAGGGTCCCACTTTATATTAATTGGCTTTAAGTACTTTATACTTTTTCAAAAAGTAACTACAATCTGATTACTTTTTTTGATGTAACTCACTGTAATAATATACAGTTACTGGATTTTTGTTTCCTGATTACATAATGCTGTTACATGTATTCTGTTGCTCCCACAAGACATTAGTCTGAATATTTTCCTGTATGAACAAAATGGAGTTTCCATTGTTCACACACAAACACACACAGAGTTCGATCGCGCCTCTCTCGTGACTGTGTGTGCGTGTCGTGTTCTAGGCTGTGTGCATGCACTTCTGAAGCTGCTCAGAAAATAATAAAATGCCATGCAGAGGACTAATGCAAAATGTGTGGGAAAATCCATTTGATTGTAGTTTAAGTGAGAAATAATTTCAGTGCTCTGGTCAATAGCTGTAGAGTGAAAACTGGTGAATGCAGTATACAGCTTTCACAGAAAGAGAATGATGTGAGCACGTACGATTGGCAGTGAATCTTTTATGCGGACAAAATAGCTCAATAAGAGTAACAAAATACATGTGGAAAAAATCACATCGTAATGTTTTAAAGAAGAGTGGTTTGATTAAAGTGGTGTAAATATACCCGATCCGGCAAAGATGGCAGTATCGGAGCTGATAACGATCCTGAGTATCGGAACGGCGCATCCCTACATACTATAATGTAAACACAGTACAGATGTAGACCTTGATGTACACCTGACCTTTCAGAAGGTTGCTCATGCATACTTTGTGGTTAAAATGTGCCCTCGATCCGCACTTTTGCAGAGCCTTCACTGCTGCAAGCTCTTCAGCACACTTCTTTTTGACAGTCAAAGCGGGGGTTACGTTTTTGCACGTCATGTAGAATAACCCTAAAAGCACCAAGGGTGCGGTGCCACCGGCCTTATATATATATATATATATATATATACTGTATATATATATACTGTATATATATATATATATATATATATATATATATATAAATATAGCTGCGAGCAGCGATTGCGGGCCAAAGCCGGCGGTACCGCCATCCCGGTGCCTTTAGGTAACTAAAGGCACCGGGGTTGCGGTGCCACCGGCTTGGGCCCGCAATCGCTGCTCGCAGCTATATTTAGGGCCCAAGCCCTGAAAGGGCGAAGGCCCTATTGTTTTCCTTAGGATTATTTTTTTTTTTTTTTTTTTTTTTTTTTTTTTTTTTTTTTTTTTTCTAACGACTATCCGGGCACTTTTGGGGTCCTTAACATGCTCAAAAACTCTTGAAACTTTGCACACGGGTCAGAACCCGCGGCCATCAGAGCCGGGCTGAAGCTGGTACACGGGCGCGGCAGGGCGGCTCGTCAGCGCCCCCTGGAACAGGGTCTGAACACTTTGTCCATAAATCAAACACGCTTGCATGTAATAATATGAAACTCGGTACACATGTCGATCTCATCGTTTCATATATACATCGCGCTTTTACTTTTTACCCCAGCCCAACAGGAAGTCAGATATTTACGGTTGTTTTTAAAATGCTTGCAATGGAATTTAATGTACTCCTCCTAGAGCATTCATCCGCATGGAACGAAACTCGGTCAGCCTGAAGTCAAGACATAGAGGATCAAAAATTGCGAGGGGATTTTTGATATCTCGAACGGTTTGGCTGTGGCGAGGAAACAAAATTATGGTGAGAAACGTGAAACAGGAAGTGTGTCCTAACTTCAGCATACATCAACCGATCTTGATGAAACTTCAGGAGTGTGTTCGCTGTAAGAGGACGATCACATGGATGTGACTATTGTGTGTCAAAGTTATAGCGCCACCAACTGGCAGCAGGAAGTGTGTCACTTTCAAAATGCTTTGAAATCACCCTCTTATTTTAACCCGATTTGCTTCAAACTTCATCTGTATAATGTAAACATACGGCAGATGTAGACCTGTGAATGGATTATTGATGTCTTTGAAACTGTTGCCGTGGCGACGCATCAAACTTTACCATTCTTTTAGGATGCTTTTGAGACCCTTAGCATGCTTCAAATTGCATGAAACTCCTCAGACACATTACATTTATTAGCCAGTAGACATGTGCAAAGTTTCAGAAACGGGCGTGGTGAGGGCTCAGTAGCGCCACCTTTTGACAAAAGTTGGGTTGTTAGTTTTATCAACAGTTACAAAAATCGGTATGTATATTGTACTCCTCGAGCCGGACAACTTTCTAATTGACACTCATTACCTAGGACCCACAGAAAGTAAGATATGTTTGTTTGAATCTGGTCATGCTCCCTTTGAACCTACATCTCTGTCTCTGTCTCTGTCTGTGTGTGTGTTAGTAGGGGAGGGGCTTAACCATTTCACTGCTGTGTGTTTTTTCTGCTGTGTAATTTCTTAATACATTTCTTAAGCCTGGTATGTTTTAAATAAGTTTTTATTTTAATTTTTATAAGTGAAGGCATAATATAACCCGTTAAATTGTAGTGCATTGACAATAGTTTTATATAATTAGTTTATTAATTAAATTAACTTGGTCCATAAACTTGATCTGAAAATTGGGTCCATAAATCAAACACACTTGCATATAATAATATTAAACTCGGTACACTTATAGATCTCATTAGCCCAAACAACTTTAAGCCAGCCCAACAGGATGTCGGTTGTTTCGGTCTGTACTGTATGTGAATGTTTTGCAAAACCAGCCTTTACATTTTTATTTCCCCCCTCTTAAGTAATTTTTAATTATTCCCACACCAAACTTCTTCAAAATTATGAAAATATATTAAAGATACTAAATCAGGCATATGTACTGGCCATCGGGACTACCGGGAGATTCCCGGTGGGCCGCGGTCTGGTTTGGCCGGCGGCCCGGCGCGTTATGTATTTTGTTTTTAAATCATTATTAATTGTAAATATATTCTATCGTAAGTATTTGTTAAATCATCAAATTCCGGACTTCTGCGTCTCTCTCATGAAGCCGCATGAAGCGGACGCGAGCTGAGAGACTGACAGGTCTGACTGTCTGACACTGGCCAATCGGAATCAAGAGCGGAGAAGCGGCCGCTCCCATAGGCAGTACAGTATCTCCCCGCCCTGTGGAGGCTTTCCGCTGGTCTCGTGAAGTTTCTCGCCGGTCTAGTCTCTGAGACCCCTACACCTGGTATTAAAATGCGATCTGTATCCAGATAAGTTATCCGGATAATAAAAAAGAAATGTTAATGCAAGGTATTACGTTGTGATCGGATTGTGATCGATATGCCTGACCATCTGGAGGTAGTCTGGCTCGCATTGTGTTCGGATCTTTACGTGTAAACGCAATCTGGTTGTTGATATCACACATGTATATTTTACTCCTCCCAAAAATGCTAAAACATAAACGAGTGAGAGCGTTTACAGGCTATGTTATAGTCAGAAATGACGGCGCTGCGACACGCATCACCGCCGCAGATGAGCAGCAGCTGAGCGACAAACCAACGTGCAAACATCGCAAATAAAAGTGAAAGTAAGTCAGAGACGCTTAATCATCTACACATTCATCTTCAAGTAAAGAAAGAAATGATCTCTTGACTCTTACCAGGGCTGTTGCCACTCTCTCTTATTGATATCTATTGATGAAATTAGCTGATGATCAATAAAATGCATGCTAATATCTGTAATAAACAACCGACAAAATTACTGTATGATGGTGTAAATAAAGAATCAGTCCAGCATCGCCATGTCAGTGTGTATTGATTCATCATTCCCAGCAAGCAATTTTACGTCCAAAAGACGTCTAATAGCCGTCAAAACATAGCCCAGACGTCTAGGCTAAATCAAGGCTAAATTTGGCCTGTCAGTGAAAATCTAATAGACGTCTAACCATAGCCCAAGAATAGACTATAGTCAACAATTAGACGGCTATTGAACGACTACATTTATACGTCTAATAGGCAGTGCATATGGGTCTAGGCTAAAACAAGGCTAAATTTGGGCTGTCAGTGAAAATCTAATAGACGTCTAAATGTAGCCCAAGAATAGACTAGTCATCAATTAGACAACTATTAAACGACTACATATACATGCAATAGACAACAAAATGGTTAAAAGATTCTTTTCACTCAAATATAACAGGTTCACATAAATAACAAGCCATTCCAAAAAAAAAAAAAACATATATAAAAGGCTTTATTTAGCAAAAGAACAACATTACGTAACTTCAAAACATAAAAATTACCACACCAATATTAAAATTAAAAATATAAAATTATTTTAACATGAACAACTTAAGATAATAAAATAGAAAACTCTGTTGCTGCTGGGAAGTTGGTCATCACAGCATCTGCCAAATAAGAATAAAATAATTAGCACAAGAAAAGCATTGTTGAAAGTACATGTACGTTGTGTGTGTGTGTGTTCTTGTGTTCTGTTTAGGTTTTAATGCACATCGGAGCTATTTGCATTATTGATATACTGGCGGATACTTTTTAGATTTGCTTATTTTATATAGCCAATCATTTGTATTTTTATGCTGTATTATAAAATTAATTTGAAAGTTTAAACTTGAATTAATGAAGGCATTTTGAATGAAACTTCATCTTACTTTGCTTGTACAATAACAAACATTATTCTACTCTATTAGCTTATGCTCTCCAACAAGCCAATGTTCAGACAAATTTAATTTTATAATTTATATCAATGATGGACTTTGTCAAAGACAAGAGATTTAGTGAGGAAATGCTATTTTTATATCACAATGATCTAAAGAAAAGAGCCAAATATAATTGTGGATTTCATAACACTTTATAATAGATTGCATGTGTTTCATGTTTACAGCTTTGGATTCAGTAACGTTAGGCCTACACGTGCATGTACCATGACACACCCGCTAAAATGTCACGATTCCAACAACACATGATAACAAATAATTTATCTAAAAAATTAACACGTCAAAATGAAAACACAGATGCTTAAAAGACAAAAGTGGGAATGTATTTTACCTGTTGTCGTCGACCGTCAGCTGAATGCAATGCTCTGCCTCGTTTAAAATATTTGAGAATGGTCGATCGCGTGACCGGTGATCTGTGCTATCAAGACTCGCGTTGTCAGCAGTCATGTCTCAGTAGGGCTGTTGCCATCTAGCGGTTGAGAAATGTAATTGCATTTTTATTTAATTTAAAATAATAAAACAGTCAAATAAAACCGTAGATTTTTAATTAATGTGTGACTGTGACAGCAAACATGAAGCTGCGTGGGTGAAAAACAAGAAAACAATTTTAAGATTTATTTTGGCAATAGCCTACTAATCGCTGGTCTAAATCAGGGCTATAGCCAAGCCGTTAAACGTAGACCACTGATTGCCTCGATTTCGCTAGTGGGCTAAAAGCAGACTGCACATAGCCCATCCAATTCAGAGGATCGTGACTACAAATCGACCATGTCATGACATGACACTGGCACCTTGTAGATATGTTTACCAATGCGAACATGATGGGATATCAACTATCTCATGCGTTGCCTGCCCAACAATTCATTAAAACGACAATTAATCAGTTTCGACTAGAAGTGGGCTATAAATAGCCGGACAGACTATACGAGCTAGATCGCGTCTTCACACAGCCTACACATAGAAAATGTCAAAGAAATCAAACCAAACACCTTGTAATCACAGTTGACTTTGCTTACATGATGGAATATAATACATTTTGCAAGTTATTTTGGAAAAAATACATTTAGCCATGATTCAATGTTATTTTGGCTAGAAGTGGGTTACACATAGCCGGACTATATCGGGTCTCTATTTAACCTAGACGGTGAAATGAGGGCTATTGCTTGCTGGGTTGTCTCTTCATAGTTTGCAAGAGACATTTAATAAACTGAGCGTATTTGATAAACTGAGCGTAGCCTATTCATCTATCAATATATATAGGCTAACCTCATTCTTTTTAATGATCGGAAGAACGCGTATCGACCACCGTTACAGTACAATATGCATGTATGTCCATTTAAACTCGATTTTGGGTCAAATATGGATTATATCATGACACTGGCAAGAATATGGTTACATTTAAAGATGTTGTGCCAAGCATGAGAATGCTACGTTCAGCTGCTTTTGAAATAACATGTTTTTTTCCACTTCCTGAAAAGTAACCGTTTTGGACATACGTGAGTTTCATCGGGCAGCGACGATATATTAAAGATACTAAATCAGGCATGTACTGGCCATCGGGACTACCGGGAGATTCCCGGTGGGCCGCGGTCTGGTTGGGCCGGCGGCCCGGCGCGTTATGTATTTTGTTTTTAAATCATTATTAATTGTAAATATATTCTATCGTAAGTATATTGTTAAATTGTCCAATTCCGGACTTATGCGTCTCTCTCATGAAGCCGCATGAAGCTGACGCGAGCTAAGAGACTGACAGGTCTGACTGTCTGACACTGGCCAATCGGAATCAAGTTCAGATTCTAGACCTGAGAAGCGGCCGCTTACACCGTGTCCTAACTACACACGACGCCGCGACACGCGATAAAAGGTATCTTTTCCATGTAAATCAGAGTTTTTGTCCTAACCAGACGCGACGGCGACATGCGAAGTTTCTAATTTAGAAACGTTCCTATTTCTGCGACGTCGCGGCTGACAGAATGAAGAAATTACACTGGTTATGAGTACACATTATTTATTTTTAGTTAAAAATAGGTCACTGTGCCACAAGCCATAACGGATAATTTACCTCAGATTTTGAAAGCATGTAATATTATAGTGTTCAAAATGAATTCTATGCAAACATACGACTGTATTTCATAACAACGATAACTTGAGGCAGATTCCACCAAATGTGTTAAAATAAATGAATTAATTGCTGGACTTAAGTGAAAAGGAAAGCCATTTAATGACCATAGCACATAGTTGATGTGAAAAAATGAGTATTTTGCATATAAATATGCACATAAATACATATTTTTTCAATTTGTATCCCTGAAAGTGCCTGGCAGAAGCCTATACTGTCTGTGTCATAAATGTGAACATAATATTATCTACTGTCTGTGTAATAAATGTGAACATAATATTGTAACAGAATATTCTTATGCTATATTATATAAACTATATTTCATGAGGTGAAACATCACTGCCAGGAGCTACAGAATATATATTTCTGTAGGTCCTCACCGTGATGTTGCACTTCATGAAATATATGTAGTATAGCCTAAGAATATTCTATTAGAATATTAAGTGACACATAAACAAGCTCTTCAGCACACTTCTTTTTGACAGTCAAAGCGGGGGTTATGTTTTTGCACGTCATGTAGAATAACCCTAAAAGCACCAAGGTGGCGGTGCCACCGGCTTTATATATATATATATATATATATATATATATATATATATATAAATAAATATAGCTGCGAGCAGCGATTGCGGGCCCAAGCCGGCGGTACCGCCATCCCGGTGCCTTTAGGTAACTAAAGGCACCGGGGTTGCGGTGCCACCGGCTTGGGCCCGCAATCGCTGCTCGCAGCTATATTTATTTATATATATATATATATATATATATATATATATATATATATATATATTTTTATTTATTTTTTTTTTTCTAACGACTATCCGGGCACTTTTGGGGCCCTTAACATGCTCAAAAACTCTTGAAACTTTGCACACAGGTCAGAACCCGCGGCCATCAGAGCCGGGCTGAAGCTGGTACCCGGGCGCGGCAGGGCGGCTCGTCAGCGCCCCCTGGAACAGGGTCTGAACACTTTGTCCATAAATCAAACACGCTTGCATGTAATAATATGAAACTCGGTACACATGTCAATCTCATCGTTTCATATATTCATCGCACTTTTACTTTTTACCCCAGCCCAACAGGAAGTCAGATATTTACGGTTGTTTTTAAAACGCTTGCAATGGAATTTAATGTACTCCTCCTAGAGCATTCATCCGCATGGAACGAAACTCGGTCAGCCTGAAGTCAAGACATAGACGATCAAAAATTGCGAGGGGATTTTTGATATCTCGAACGGTTTGGCTGTGGCGAGGAAACAAAATTATGGTGAGAAACGTGAAACAGGAAGTGTGTCCTAACTTCAGCATACATTAACCGATCTTGATGAAACTTCAGGAGTGTGTTCGCCGTAAGAGGACGATCACATGGATGTGACTATTGTGTGTCAAAGTTATAGCGCCACCAACTGGCAGCAGGAAGTGTGTCACTTTCAAAATGCTTTGAAATCACCCTCTTATTTTAACCCGATTTGCTTCAAACTTCATCTGTATAATGTAAACATACGGCAGATGTAGACCTGTGAATGGATTCTTAATATTTTTGAAACTGTTGCCATGGTGACGCATCAAACTTTACCATTCTTTTAGGATGCTTTTGAGACCCTTAGCATGCTTCAAATTGCATGAAACTCCTCAGACACATCACATTTATTAGCCAGTAGACATGTGCAAAGTTTCAGAAACGGGCGTGGTGAGGGCTCAGTAGCGCCACCTTTTGACAAAAGTTGGGTTGTTAGTTTTATCTACAGTTACAAAAATCAGTATGTATATTGTACTCCTCGAGCCGGACAACTTTCTAATTGACACTCTTTAACTAGGACCCACAGAAAGTAAGATATGTTTGTTTGAATCTGGTCATGCTCCCTTTGAGCCTACATCTCTGTCTCTCTCTGTGTGTGTGTTAGTAGGGGGAGGGGCTTAACTTAACCATTTCAGTGCTGTGTGTTTTTTTCTGCTGTGTAATTTCTTAATACATTTCTTAAGCCTGGTATGTTTTAAATAAGTTTTTATTTTAATTTTTATAAGTGAAGGCATAATATAACCAGTTAAATTGTAGTGCATTGACAATAGTTTTATATAATTAGTTTATTAATTAAATTAACTTGGTCCATAAACTTGGTCCAGCTGCGAGACTGACAGGTCTGACTGTCTGACACTGGCCAATCGGAATCAAGAGCGGAGAAGCGGCCGCTCCCATAGGCAGTGTATAGTATCTCCCCGCCCTGTGGAGGCATTCCGCCGGTCTCGTGAAGTTTCTCGCCGGTCTCGTCTCTGAGACCCCTACACCTGGTATTAAAATGCGATCTGTATCCAGATAAGTTATCCGGATAATAAAAAAGAAATATCAATGCAAGGTATTACGTTGTGATCGGATTGTGATCGATTTGCCTGACCATCTGGAGGTAGTCTGGCTCGCATTGTGTTCGGATCTTTACGTGTAAACGCAATCTGGTTGTTGATATCACACATGTATATTTTACTCCTCCCAAAAATGCTAAAAAATAAACGAGTGAGAGCGTTTACAGGCTATGTTATAGTCAGAGATGACGGCGCTACTGCGACACGCATCACCGCCGCAGATGAGCAGCAGCTGAGCGTCAAACCAACGTGCAAACATCGCAAATAAAAGTGAAAGTAAGTCAGAGACGCTTAATCATCTACACATTCATCTTCAAGTAAAGAAAGAAATGATCTCTTGACTCTTACAAGGGCTGTTGCCACTCTCTCTTATTGATGTCTATTGATGAAATTAGCTGATGATCAATAACATGCATGCTAATATCTGTAATAAACAACCGACAAAATTACTGTATGATGGTGTAAATAAAGAATCAGTCCAGCATCGCCATGTCAGTGTGTATTGATTCATCATTGTCTCTTCATAGTTTGCAAGAGACATTTAATAAACTGAGCGTATTTGATAAACTGAGCGTAGCCTATTCATCTGTCAATATAACCTCATTCTTTTTAATGATCAGAAGAACGCGTATCGACTACCGTTACAGTACAATATGTCCTAACTACACACGACGCCGCGACACGCGATAAAAGGTATCTTTTCCATGTAAATCAGAGTTTTTGTCCTAACCAGACGCGACGGCGACATGCGAAGTTTCTAATTTAGAAACGGTTCCTATTTCTGCGATGTCGCGGCTGACAGAATGAAGAAATTACACTGGTTATGAGTACACATTATTTATTTTTAGTTAAAAATAGGTCACTGTGCCACAAGCCATAACGGATAATTTACCTCAGATTTTGAAAGCATGTAATATTATAGTGTTCAAAATGAATTCTATGCAAACATACGACTGTATTTCATAACAACGACAATAACTTGAGGCAGATGCCACCAAATGTGTTAAAATAAATGAATTATTTGCTGGACTTAAGTGAAAAGGATAGCCATTTAATGACCATAGCACATAGTTGATTTGAAAAAAGGAGTATTTTGCATATAAATATGCACATAAATACATATTTTTTCAATTTGTCTCCCTGAAAGTGCCTGGCAGAAGCCTATACTGTCTGTGTCATAAATGTGAACATAATATTATCTACTGTCTGTGTCATAAATGTGAACATAATATTGTAACAGAATATTCTTATGCTATATTATATAAACTATATTTCATGAGGTGAAACATCACTGCCAGGAGCTACAGAATATATATTTCTGTAGGTCCTCACCGTGATGTTGCACTTCATGAAATATATGTAGTATAGCCTAAGAATATTCTATTAAAATATTAAGTGGCACATAAATTCAGACCAGTTATTTACAATAAAGCCTTATAAAATCATTTCCATTCCCTTTGTTTATTATTTTAATAGTTTTTTCTTGGTTTTGATAGTAAATGAAATCTAATCAGTAGTTTTACATGCAGATTAATGCACGTATAGATTAATGCACGTGTGTGTGTGTTTGCATAGTGGGCCGGTCTGGATGAAGTGTCCAGGGCTGATTTTTTGTCCCAGTCCAGCCCTGAATGGCAATATTCACATTACTTTCAGTTTATTGCTCGAAAGTACAAAAATATTTGAGTGAAATGTAGGCTATAGTAAACCCTAAAATTATTATTTGTGACATTAGAACAAAATATGTGGATATAAAAACATGTATATAGGCTAAAGAACTAAATGAACGATCTCTATTTTCTAATTTCACGACGTCCACACAAGACCAGGCTTGGGAGGGTTACTTTAAAAAATGTATTCCGATACAGTTACAAATTATTTCATAAAAAAGGGTCCCACTTTATATTAATTGGCTTTAAGTACTTTATACTTTTTCAAAAAGTAACTACAATCTGATTACTTTTTTTGATGTAACTCACTGTAATAATATACAGTTACTGGATTTTTGTTTCCTGATTACATAATGCTGTTACATGTATTCTGTTGCTCCCACAAGACATTAGTCTGAATATTTTCCTGTATGAACAAAATGGAGTTTCCATTGTTCACACACAAACACACACAGAGTTCGATCGCGCCTCTCTCGTGACTGTGTGTGCGTGTCATGTGTTCTAGGCTGTGTGCATGCACTTCTGAAGCTGCTCAGAAAATAATAAAATGCCATGCAGAGGACTAATGCAAAATGTGTGGGAAAATCCATTTGATTGTAGTTTAAGTGAGAAATAATTTCAGTGCTCTGGTCAATAGCTGTAGAGTGAAAACTGGTGAATGCAGTATACAGCTTTCACAGAAAGAGAATGATGTGAGCACGTACGATTGGCAGTGAACCTTTTATGCGGACAAAATAGCTCAATAAGAGTAACAAAATACATGTGGAAAAAATCACATCGTAATGTTTTAAAGAAGAGTGGTTTGATTAAAGTGGTGTAAATATACCCGATCCGGCAAAGATGGCAGTATCGGAGCTGATAACGATCCTGAGTATCGGATCGGATCATCCCTACATACTATAATGTAAACACAGTACAGATGTAGACCTTGATGTACACCTGACCTTTCAGAAGGTTGCTCATGCATACTTTGTGGTTAAAATGTGCCCTCGATCCGCACTTTTGCAGAGCCTTCACTGCTGCAAGCTCTTCAGCACACTTCTTTTTGACAGTCAAAGCGGGGGTTATGTTTTTGCACGTCATGTAGAATAACCCTAAAAGCACCAAGGGTGCGGTGCCACTGGCTTTATATATATCGTCGCTGTCCGATGAAAACCACGTATGTCCATTTTTGGCGATTTTGAGATTTTTTGACTGATAGAATGTCCAGGTTCATTTCCGTGTACAGGATGCGTCACATTATCTAAATGACCAATGAAAAGTTGTGAAATCATGTCATCTGATTTCCACGTATTTCCATTTGCTGTCAAAGCTGTCCATCACGCAGCGTATCTCCCATAGGCAGTATAGTACCTCCCCGCCCTGTGGAGGCAGATCGCCGGTTTCGTGAAGTTTCTCGCCGGTCTCGTCTCTGAGACCCCTACACCTGGTATTAAAATGCGATCTGTATCCAGATAAGTTATCCGGATAATAAAAAAGGCATGTTAAGGCAAGGTATAAATACGTTATGATCGAATTGTGATCGGATCTGCCTGACCATCAGGAGGTAGTCTGGCTCGCATTGTGTTCGGATCTTTACTAGTAAACGCAATCTGCTTGTTGAAACCACATATTTAGGCCTATATTTTACGTTTCCCAAAATGCTAAAAAAAAATAAACGAGTGAGAGCGTGTTATATCGGCTATATGACACGTTATAGTCAGATATGACGGCGCCACGGCGACACGCATCACCGCAGATGAGCAGCTGAGCGAAACTGAAAGTAAGTCACAGACGCAATCATCTTCACAATCACACAATCATCTCACACACACAATCATCTTCAAGTAAAGAAACGAAGTGATCTTACCAGGGCAGGCTGTTGCCGAGCTCTTATTTGATGTCTGTCTTTGATTTTGAAATTAGCTAATGATAAAATTCAGCTCATATCTGTAATAAAATGCTGTTCATATCTGACAAAATTACGGTAAGATTGTGTAAATAAAGTATCAGTCTAGCATCGCCATGTCAGTGTATGATTCACTGTCTCTTCATAGTTTGCAAGAGACATTTATTAAACTGACATTTATTATTCATCTGTCAATGTGAAACGCGATTTGGTCATTATAATTAATGATCGGAAGAACGCGTATCGACCACCGTTACTATACAATATGCACGTATGTCCATTTAAACTCGATTTTGGATCAAATATGGATTATATCATGACACTGGCAAGAATATGGTTACATTTAAAGATGTTGTGCCAAGCATGACAAAGCTGCGTTCAGCTGTTTTTGAAATAACATGTTTTTTTCACTTCCTGAAAAGTAACCGTTTTGGACGTACGTGGTTTTCATCGGGCAGCGACGATATATATATATATATATATATATATATATATATATATATATAAATATAGCTGCGAGCAGCGATTGCGGGCCAAAGCCGGCGGTACCGCCATCCCGGTGCCTTTAGGTAACTAAAGGCACCGGGGTTGCGGTGCCACCGGCTTGGGCCCGCAATCGCTGCTCGCAGCTATATTTAGGGCCCAAGCCCTGAAAGGGCGAAGGCCCTATTGTTTTCCTTAGGATTATTTTTTTTTTTTTCTAACGACTATCCGGGCACTTTTGGGGCCCTTAACATGCTCAAAAACTCTTGAAACTTTGCACACAGGTCAGAACCCACGGCCATCAGAGCCGGGCTGAAGCTGGTACCCGGGCGCGGCAGGGCGGCTCGTCAGCGCCCCCTGGAACAGGGTCTGAACACTTTGTCCATAAATCAAACACGCTTGCATGTAATAATATGAAACTCGGTACACATGTCAATCTCATCGTTTCATATATTCATCGCACTTTTACTTTTTACCCCAGCCCAACAGGAAGTCAGATATTTACGGTTGTTTTTAAAACGCTTGCAATGGAATTTAATGTACTCCTCCTAGAGCATTCATCCGCATGGAACGAAACTCGGTCAGCCTGAAGTCAAGACATAGACGATCAAAAATTGCGAGGGGATTTTTGATATCTCGAACGGTTTGGCTGTGGCGAGGAAACAAAATTATGGTGAGAAACGTGAAACAGGAAGTGTGTCCTAACTTCAGCATACATTAACCGATCTTGATGAAACTTCAGGAGTGTGTTCGCCGTAAGAGGACGATCACATGGATGTGACTATTGTGTGTCAAAGTTATAGCGCCACCAACTGGCAGCAGGAAGTGTGTCACTTTCAAAATGCTTTGAAATCACCCTCTTATTTTAACCCGATTTGCTTCAAACTTCATCTGTATAATGTAAACATACGGCAGATGTAGACCTGTGAATGGATTCTTAATATCTTTGAAACTGTTGCCATGGTGACGCATCAAACTTTACCATTCTTTTAGGATGCTTTTGAGACCCTTAGCATGCTTCAAATTGCATGAAACTCCTCAGACACATCACATTTATTAGCCAGTAGACATGTGCAAAGTTTCAGAAACGGGCGTGGTGAGGGCTCAGTAGCGCCACCTTTTGACAAAAGTTGGGTTGTTAGTTTTATCTACAGTTACAAAAATCAGTATGTATATTGTACTCCTCGAGCCGGACAACTTTCTAATTGACACTCTTTAACTAGGACCCACAGAAAGTAAGATATGTTTGTTTGAATCTGGTCATGCTCCCTTTGAGCCTACATCTCTGTCTCTCTCTGTGTGTGTGTTAGTAGGGGGAGGGGCTTAACTTAACCATTTCAGTGCTGTGTGTTTTTTTCTGCTGTGTAATTTCTTAATACATTTCTTAAGCCTGGTATGTTTTAAATAAGTTTTTATTTTAATTTTTATAAGTGAAGGCATAATATAACCAGTTAAATTGTAGTGCATTGACAATAGTTTTATATAATTAGTTTATTAATTAAATTAACTTGGTCCATAAACTTGGTCCAGCTGCGAGACTGACAGGTCTGACTGTCTGACACTGGCCAATCGGAATCAAGAGCGGAGAAGCGGCCGCTCCCATAGGCAGTGTATAGTATCTCCCCGCCCTGTGGAGGCATTCCGCCGGTCTCGTGAAGTTTCTCGCCGGTCTCGTCTCTGAGACCCCTACACCTGGTATTAAAATGCGATCTGTATCCAGATAAGTTATCCGGATAATAAAAAAGAAATATCAATGCAAGGTATTACGTTGTGATCGGATTGTGATCGATTTGCCTGACCATCTGGAGGTAGTCTGGCTCGCATTGTGTTCGGATCTTTACGTGTAAACGCAATCTGGTTGTTGATATCACACATGTATATTTTACTCCTCCCAAAAATGCTAAAAAATAAACGAGTGAGAGCGTTTACAGGCTATGTTATAGTCAGAGATGACGGCGCTACTGCGACACGCATCACCGCCGCAGATGAGCAGCAGCTGAGCGTCAAACCAACGTGCAAACATCGCAAATAAAAGTGAAAGTAAGTCAGAGACGCTTAATCATCTACACATTCATCTTCAAGTAAAGAAAGAAATGATCTCTTGACTCTTACAAGGGCTGTTGCCACTCTCTCTTATTGATGTCTATTGATGAAATTAGCTGATGATCAATAAAATGCATGCTAATATCTGTAATAAACAACCGACAAAATTACTGTATGATGGTGTAAATAAAGAATCAGTCCAGCATCGCCATGTCAGTGTGTATTGATTCATCATTGTCTCTTCATAGTTTGCAAGAGACATTTAATAAACTGAGCGTATTTGATAAACTGAGCGTAGCCTATTCATCTGTCAATATAACCTCATTCTTTTTAATGATCAGAAGAACGCGTATCGACTACCGTTACAGTACATATGTCCTAACTACACACGACGCCGCGACACGCGATAAAAGGTATCTTTTCCATGTAAATCAGAGTTTTTGTCCTAACCAGACGCGACGGCGACATGCGAAGTTTCTAATTTAGAAACGGTTCCTATTTCTGCGATGTCGCGGCTGACAGAATGAAGAAATTACACTGGTTATGAGTACACATTATTTATTTTTAGTTAAAAATAGGTCACTGTGCCACAAGCCATAACGGATAATTTACCTCAGATTTTGAAAGCATTAGTGTTCAAAATGAATTATGCAAACATACGACTGTACTTCATAACAACGACAATAACTGGCAGATGCCACCAAATGTGTTAAAATAAATGAATTATTTGCTGGACTTAAGTGAAAAGGAAAGCCATTTAATGACCATAGCACATAGTTGATGTGAAAAAAGGAGTATTTTGCATATAGGCTAAATATGCACATATATACATATTTGTTCGATTTGTATCCCTGAAAGTGCCTGGCAGAAGCCTACTGTCTGTGTCATAAATGTGAACATAATATTATCTACTGTCTGTGTCATAAATTTGAACATAAACTATATTTCATGAGGTGAAACATCACTGCCAGGAGCTACAGAGGGGAGCGCGGGGATAAATGTAGGCCTAACGCGGGGTTAAATGTAACACGGACATTTTACATAGTTTGTCAGTATCTAGCCGGCTGTCTTTCCGCTCTTTTTCTCTTGCTGCCAGAAGACGGTCTCCCGCGAATTTGCGGAACGTTTTGATTATATTTCGTGAAGATAATGGACAAAGAGTGTTTTGACATCATGAAAGTAAATTTTTTCATCGTAGATTTTTTTCTGTTTCCGGGTTGGATGTATACGCGTCCAAATCTAACTTTATATTGCCTTAATCACTGTCTTGTTGGCTCAAACACAGCACCGTTTTGAAACATGTCAGTAATTCCTAGCGACTGTTAGCTAGGTTTAAAATATGTAATACACAGCGGGGTTAGTTGTAACACGGTGTTCCAACTGCTGCCACAATGATAATCAAATGAAAACGGAGCCACACAACTTTTCAGGTTTGAGCATACATTTAACTTTGTTGGACTTTCACAAACAATGTTGTAATTTAAAATGTTTAAAATTTAGTGCACTATGAATGATAGCTTATTTATTTATTAAAAATATGGCCTGTTTTTAATGTAATAAACCATTTAATATTTTATTCTAAGCTCATTTGTATTATTATTAATGTTATTATTATTAATAATAATAATTGTACATGCAGCTGCCACACAAATCTAATTTAATTGCAATTACAATATGTATATGTTTATTTTATTTTATTTATTATTATTTATTGCAAAACCGTGCAGCCCTTTTCTACGTCTCTAGCTATGATATTGATCCATAACAAAAGGATGATTGGATGAGGAATTAAAAATGTTATTATTCACCATTTATTTTCTATAAGACCAGTGTTGGGGGTAACGAGTTACAAACGAGTTTGGGTAAGTAAAGTAACGCATTACACTAAAAATATTGGTAACTACACTACTTTACTATACTAAAGGAACGCGCTTTCCTGCGTTACCCAAGCCGTGTTTGCCTGTGTGGAGAGTTCCGTCTAGTGGTGCGTGCGCGCCGTTGCCATAGAGACCGATTTGAGTGAGAGAGAGAGGGAAGTGGAGAGAGAGAGACGGGTTTCAACAAATGGCAATATTCACATTACTTTCAGTTTATTGCTCGAAAGCACAAAAATATTTGAGTGAAATGTAGGCTATAGTAAATCCTAAGATTATTATTTGTGACATTAGAACAAAATATGTGGATATAAAAACATGTATATAGGCTAGGCTAAAGAACTAAATGAACGATCTCTATTTTCTAATTTCACTAAACATTTCATTAAGTTTCGTGGACATTTTATAAAACATGGATCTTAGGCTCATTTTGTAAACATAAATAACTGATTTAGATGCGCAAACTGGGTGCCGTTGCGGAGATGTAGGCTCCATGTTCGGTGCAGGTTCGACTTCTTGTCGTTCATCCTCGGATGCGGCATCGCGTGCGCTGTTTGCCGCGCGCACCTTTCCGCTCGTTCGGACACGTCAAGTAAAAACAAGGCTCGAAAGTCTTGGAAAACGAAATGAACAGGATTGTTGCAGGGTTCATTGTAGAAGACATGCTTCCCCTGTCGACCATTAATTCCCCAGGTTTAGAAAAATACATTTTAAATTAGGATTAAGAATTTTATGGGATAAAGTGACCTTTATTTTATTATTTTTCATTGACATCTTTTATTTTTTTTAATTATTATTATTATTACCATGAGTCGAATAAAAAGCTGGTTTTGTTCTCAGGAGAAGAGTTTTATTCTCCCAGCCTGTTTTGAAACTTCTGTGATAAACACCATTTTAAAATTTTGAATTTTGAACCCCATTTTGTTTGTGAATTTTACAGTGCGGCATATTTATTTGTGCAGACAGGGATATTGTTCTTTCATGTCATTTTGTATACATTTTTACAATAAAGTGATGATAGGGCAAAAACTGATATGATGTTTGTCCATGTAGGCTACACGGTAAATTAAGAAACAGGAAAGTAAAGTAATAAGTAGTGAAGTTATTTTTCCAACGCAGTAACTAGTAAAGTAATCTCATTACAATTTACAGAAGTAACTAGTAACTAATTACTTTTTTGAGTAACTACCCCAACACTGTATAAGACTATACCAATATTGGAACTATAGCCATTTTATTCCTTTTTTTTAATTTAAGAATTATGTTTAAAAAGTTTAAAAACAGACAGAATGGTTTAGTCAAAAAAGAAAAAAATCATTCATAGTGCTATACTGCCCTCTTGTGTTCAAAATTAGGTAGAACTATTGGATCAATATCCACACATTAATACAGTTGGCAATACAGTATAATAGGTAATACAGTAGGATTGGGGCCTTAAAAATCGCTAACTTAAAAAGTGAAATTAACGGACGTGCACACAAGACCAGGCTTGGGAGGGTTACTTTAAAAATGTATTCCGATACAGTTACAAATTATTTCATAAAAAAGGGTCCCACTTTATATTAAATGGCATTAAGTACTATATACTTTTTCAAAAAGTAACTACAATCTGATTACTACTTTTTTTGATGTAACTCACTAGATTTTTGTATCCTGATTACATAATGCCGTTGCATGGATTCTGTTGCTCTCACAAGACATTAGTCTGAATATTTTCCTGTATGAACAAAAAGGAGTTTCCATTGTTCGCACACAAACACACATTCGATCGCGCCTCTCTCGTGACTGTGTGTGCGTGTCATGTGTTCTAGGCTGTGTGCATGCACTTCTGAAGCTGCGCAGAAAATAATAAAATGCCATGCGGAGGACTAACGCAAAATGTGTGAGAAAATCCATTTGATTGTAGTTTAAGTGAGAAATAATTTCAGTGCTCTGGTCAATAGCTGTAGAGTGAAAACTGGTGAGTGCAGTATACAGCTTTCACAGAAAGAGAATGATGTGAGCACGTACAATTGGCAGTGAGTCCTGTGTGTGGACAAAATAGCTCAATAAGAGTAATAAAATACATGTGAAATAAATCACATCATAATGTTTTAAAGAAGAGTGGTTTGATTAAAGTGGTGTAAATATACCCGATCCGGCAAAGATGGCAGTATCGGAGCTGATACCGATCCTGAGTATCGGATCGGCGCATTCCTAAATACTATAATGTAAACACAGTACAGATGTAGATAGACCTGGATGTACACCTGACCTTTCAGAAGGTTGCTCACGTATACTTTGTGGTTAAAATGTGCCCTCAATGTGCACTTTTGCAGAGCCTTCACTGATGCAAGCTCTTCAGCACACTTCTTTTTGACAGTCAAAGCGGGGGTTATGTTTTTGCATGTCAAGTAGAATAACCCTAAAAGCACCAAGGTGGCGGTGCCACCGGCTTTATATATATATATATTTATATAAATATAGCTGCGAGCAGCGATTGCGGGCCAAAGCCGGCGGTACCGCCATCCCGGTGCCTTTAGGTAACTAAAGGCACCGGGGTTGCGGTGCCACCGGCTTGGGCCCGCAATCGCTGCTCGCAGCTATATTTAGGGCCCAAGCCCTGAAAGGGCGAAGGCCCTATTGTTTTCCTTAGGATTATTTTTTTTTTTTTTTTTTTCTAACGACTATCCGGGCACTTTTGGGGCCCTTAACATGCTCAAAAACTCTTGAAACTTTGCACACGGGTCAGAACCCGCGGCCATCAGAGCCGGGCTGAAGCTGGTACCCGGGCGTGGCAGGGCGGCTCGTCAGCGCCCCCTGGAACAGGGTCTGAACACTTTGTCCATAAATCAAACACGCTTGCATGTAATAATATGAAACTCGGTACACATGTCGATCTCATCGTTTCATATATTCATCGCACTTTTACTTTTTACCCCAGCCCAACAGGAAGTCAGATATTTACGGTTGTTTTTAAAATGCTTGCAATGGAATTTAATGTACTCCTCCTAGAGCATTCATCCGCATGGAACGAAACTCGGTCAGCCTGAAGTCAAGACATAGACGATCAAAAATTGCGAGGGGATTTTTGATATCTCGAACGGTTTGGCTGTGGCGAGGAAACAAAATTATGGTGAGAAACGTGAAACAGGAAGTGTGTCCTAACTTCAGCATACATTAACTGATCTTGATGAAACTTCAGGAGTGTGTTCGCCGTAAGAGGACGATCACATGGATGTGACTATTGTGTGTCAAGTTATAGCGCCACCAACTGGCAGCAGGAAGTGTGTCACTTTCAAAATGCTTTGAAATCACCCTCTTATTTTAACCCGATTTGCTTCAAACTTCATCTGTATAATGTAAATATACGGCAGATGTAGACCTGTGAATGGATTCTTAATATCTTTGAAACTGTTGCCGTGGTGACGCATCAAACTTTACCATTCTTTTAGGATGCTTTTGAGACCCTTAGCATGCTTCAAATTGCATGAAACTCCTCAGACACATCACATTTATTAGCCAGTAGACATGTGCAAAGTTTCAGAAACGGGCGTGGTGAGGGCTCAGTAGCGCCACCTGTTGACAAAAGTTGGGTTGTTAGTTTTATCTACAGTTACAAAAATCAGTATGTATATTGTACTCCTCGAGCCGGACAACTTTCTAATTGACACTCTTTAACTAGGACCCACAGAAAGTAAGATATGTTTGTTTGAATCTGGTCATGCTCCCTTTGAGCCTACATATCTGTCTCTCTCTGTGTGTGTGTGTTAGTAGGGGGAGGGGCTTAACTTAACCATTTCAGTGCTGTGTGTTTTTTTCTGCTGTGTAATTTCTTAATACATTTCTTAAGCCTGGTATGTTTTAAATAAGTTTTTATTTTAATTTTTATAAGTGAAGGCATAATATAACCAGTTAAATTGTAGTGCATTGACAATAGTTTTATATAATTAGTTTATTAATTAAATTAACTTGGTCCATAAACTTGGTCCAGCTGCGAGACTGACAGGTCTGACTGTCTGACACTGGCCAATCGGAATCAAGAGCGGAGAAGCGGCCGCTCCCATAGGCAGTATAGTATCTCCCCGCCCTGTGGAGGCATTCCGCCGGTCTCGTGAAGTTTCTCGCCGGTCTCGTCTCTGAGACCCCTACACCTGGTATTAAAATGCGATCTGTATCCAGATAAGTTATCCGGATAATAAAAAAGAAATATCAATGCAAGGTATTACGTTGTGATCGGATTGTGATCGATTTGCCTGACCATCTGGAGGTAGTCTGGCTCGCATTGTGTTCGGATCTTTACGTGTAAACGCAATCTGGTTGTTGATATCACACATGTATATTTTACTCCTCCCAAAAATGCTAAAAAATAAACGAGTGAGAGCGTTTACAGGCTGTTATAGTCAGACATGTCGGCGCTACTGCGACACGCATCACCACCGCAGATAAGCAGCAGCTGAGCGTCAAACCAACGTGCAAACATCGCAAATAAAAGTGAAAGTAAGTCAGAGACGCTTAATCATCTACACAATCATCTTCAAGTAAAGAAAGAAATGATCTCTTGACTCTTACAAGGGCTGTTGCCACTCTCTCTTATTGATGTCTATTGATGAAATTAGCTGATGATCAGTAAAATGCATGCTAATATCTGTAATAAACAACCGACAAAATTACTGTATGATGGTGTAAATAAAGAATCAGTCCAGCATCGCCATGTCAGTGTGTATTGATTCATCATTGTCTCTTCATAGTTTGCAAGAGACATTTAATAAACTGAGCGTATTTGATAAACTGAGCGTAGCCTATTCATCTGTCAATAGCCTATAACCTCATTCTTTTTAATGATCAGAAGAACGCGTATCGACTACCGTTACAGTACAATATGTCCTAACTACACACGACGCCGCGACACGCGATAAAAGGTATCTTTTCCATGTAAATCAGAGTTTTTGTCCTAACCAGACGCGACGGCGACATGCGAAGTTTTTTCTAATTTAGAAACGGTTCCTATTTCTGCGATGTCGCGGCTGAGAGAATGAAGAAATTACACTGGTTATGAGTACACATTATTTATTTTTAGTTAAAAATAGGTCACTGTGCCACAAGCCATAACGGATAATTTACCTCAGATTTTGAAAGCATGTAATATTATAGTGTTCAAAATGAATTCTATGCAAACATACGACTGTATTTCATAACAACGACAATAACTTGAGGCAGATGCCACCAAATGTGTTAAAATAAATGAATTATTTGCTGGACTTAAGTGAAAAGGATAGCCATTTAACACCAGAACTCCCAAGGCGGTCATTTTGACCGTTTTTAAAATTTACAGTGTAATAACTTTGTTAAAATAAAATCAATGTGGCTGTAGGACTCTGACTTTTCCTAAATATGTGTATATTTTATTCTGGCACTGTTATTTTATTACAATCACAAAACACAAAACAGTTGCGTCCTATTTCTACCTAGAATGGCCATGGCGGTCATTTTGACCGCACGCATTATAAATATCATAAGTCCGCTATATTTCCCGCGATCAACACGCACATATTGTAGAAGTGCACAAATGAGCAAGTTTCGCGTCCATCACGCAACTGGCAAGCGAATTTCGCTCCGACAACATGAAATCAAAAGCCACTCAACTGGTGCGAGAGTCGGGTAGGCGGTCCGGGACGAAGATGATGAAGGCAGTGCCAAGTAAGGAGAAACTGCAAAAATTAAATCAAGGAGTCATGTGCCAAATGTCACAAAGTAGTGTGAGGGACTGAAGCTGCACGCGAAGCGGTGTTTTCCTATGTGTGTGTGCGTAACGTCAGTGAATGAAGCGGGGGGTTTCCACCGTTCAAATGAGCCCACATCTTTATTATCATCTATCTTAACATTGTATATCTATTTATTTTTAGATTTCACATTGATTGTAGGCCTATTTGTATAACAGGGCTGTAGGCTACTGTATGAAGCTTTGACGTTTCCTAGATTTTTTGCATGTCTTTTCACGTGGAGAGTGCGGTGAAAAAATATTTTTGACGCAAAACTTTCCTCGGCAGCACCTGTCGGGAAATATTTTTGTATTGGCTTTATAATATGATATAATATTTTGCTTGTTTTAAGGGCGATGGCATTATAACATGACAACAGGAATTATAAGTGTCACTGGAAAACTTAAAGAGAAAGGTTCAAATGCAGATATGACATGACGAAAATGACGTTCAGTACAGCCAAATGAACGTTAAAGTTTGAACGGTCAGAATGACCGCTATGGTCGTTGTAGTCAGGGCCGGCTCTATCCCTTTGGTTGCCCTAGGCGAGATTGATTTTTTGCGCCCCCCATATGATAATATTTAAAATAATATATTGCATTTTATTGGTGTCTCCCACATTGTCCCACAGTAACATTACGATAGTGAAAGATAAGTTTAGCTACTATGTTTTATAATAATAATTTATTCTATAGTGTCCAATCCATTTCATTAATTTAACATATTTAATTATGGGGACATCCAAGTTATTTGACATAGGCCTATTTTTAACTTTTTTTTTAAGTAACGTAATAGTTACTTTCCCTGCTAGTTACTTTTATAATGATTTAATTCAGTTTCTAACTCAGTTATTATTTGTGAGAACTAGTAACTATAACCAATTACTCTTTTTTAAGCAACATGCCCAAAACTGATGATGAGTATTTGTTAAATTAACAAAAATGCTCTTATAAATCACTCCAAAACTTCAGAGTTGAAGAATCATCTGTAATAAATTGTTCATTCAAATGCTACCTACAAATGACGTTCAAGGATATTTCTATCATCCTACATAAAAAAAATGTATTTGTACAATGCAACTATGTAATGTAACTTATAGTGGATAAATTACAATCAATACCTGGCTGCTACAAGGCTAAGGGGGTTTCGTGTCCCCATAAGAAAATGATGTGCATTTTAATGTTTAATTCATTTTTAAATCAAATTTAAATATTTAATTCTACAGAAAATCGAAGCAAGGAAATTTCAAACCTCTTTTAGTTACAGTGTCTGTATACATTACACTATATATTGTAAAAAAAAAGTGCAATGAAAAATAAAATAAACCTTCATAATTGATTTTGAACAAATTTATATACTTGCTATAGTAAGCTATAGCTACTTGGAAGCAACTCAACGCCTCCAATTAAGCAAAACAAAACGAATGGACTGCTGATGTTTGAGTTTTATGGGCCGTTAAGACAAAACAATAAATAAAAGTAGGCTATGTATTGGCCCAAAACGCACGTCGGTCACTAGGAATCTCAAGTAGGCCCTACGCTACACCGGGAAGTAGCCTATTTATTTCGTTTGACACTTTAATGGCTGAGATGTATGGAAGCTTGTTTCCGCCACTGAATAAAAAAATAAAATAAATAATTGCGACTTTTTATCTCACAATTCTGTCTTTTTTTCTCAGAATTGCGACTTTATATCACGCAATTCTGTCTTTATATCTCACAATTCTGACTTTATATCTCACAATTCTGACTTTATATCTCGCAATTCTGACTTTATATCTCACAATTCTGACTTTATATTTCGCAATTCTGACTTTATATCTCGCAATTCTGACTTTATATCTCGCAATTCCGACTTTATAAAACGAAATCCTGACTTTATAACTCACAATTCTGACTTTATAACTCGCAATTCTGAGAAAAAAGTCAGAATTGTGAGATAAAAAGTCGCAATTATTTATTTTATTTTTTTATTCAGTGGCGGAAACAAGCTTCCATAGAGATGAGAAGGCTTACCTTTATACTGGGCTTTCTTTTTATGTTCGTTCCTGTGGACCAGAAGGTTTATACCGCTCCAGCAGTTGCGCACTTGCCTAACGTAACGTAACGCAACCCTCCAGAAAAGATCGACAATAATCATCAATTCAATCTAATAATCAGTAATTAAAGTAATGAAACGAGGGACGCCTTAGGATGATCATGTTTAAAAAACATTTTTTTTTCGCTTCTCATTCTAACCTGTGATTTCTCGATAAATGGGTAGTAGCAGAGAATGTGAAGTAGGTCAAGGGCGACACTAGAGCGCGCGTCCGCGGCGCCCCCAACACATTTAGCGCCCTAGGCAACCGCCTAGTTCGCCTATAGCAATCGCCGGCCCTGGTTGTAGTAGTTATGGAATTCCGGTAGTTCTAGTGTTAATGACCATAGCACATAGTTGATGTGAAAAAAGGAGTATTTTGCATATAAATATGCACATAAATACATATTTTTTAAATTTGTCTCCCTGAAAGTGCCTGGCAGAAGCCTATACTGTCTGTGTCATAAATGTGAACATAATATTATCTACTGTCTGTGTCATAAATGTGAACATAATATTGTAACAGAATATTCTTATGCTATATTATATAAACTATATTTCATGAGGTGAAACATCACTGCCAGGAGCTACAGAATATATATTTCTGTAGGTCCTCACCGTGATGTTGCACTTCATGAAATATATGTAGTATAGCCTAAGAATATTCTATTAAAATATTAAGTGGCACATAAATTCAGACCAGTTATTTACAATAAAGCCTTATAAAATCATTTCCATTCCCTTTGTTTATTATTTTAATAGTTTTTTCTTGGTTTTGATAATAAATAAAATCTAATCAGTAATTTTACATGCAGATTAATGCACGTATAGATTAATGCACGTGTGTGTGTGTTTGCATAGTGGGCCGGTCTGGATGAAGTGTCCAGGGCTGATTTTTTGTCCCAGTCCAGCCCTGAATGGCAATATTCACATTACTTTCAGTTTATTGCTCGAAAGTACAAAAATATTTGAGTGAAATGTAGGCTATAGTAAACCCTAAGATTATTATTTGTGACATTAGAACAAAATATGTGGATATAAAAACATGTATATAGGCTAAAGAACTAAATGAACGATCTCTATTTTCTAATTTCACGACGTCCACACAAGACCAGGCTTGGGAGGGTTACTTTAAAAAATGTATTCCGATACAGTTACAAATTATTTCATAAAAAAGGGTCCCACTTTATATTAATTGGCTTTAAGTACTTTATACTTTTTCAAAAAGTAACTACAATCTGATTACTTTTTTTTGATGTAACTCACTGTAATAATATACAGTTACTGGATTTTTGTTTCCTGATTACATAATGCTGTTACATGTATTCTGTTGCTCCCACAAGACATTAGTCTGAATATTTTCCTGTATGAACAAAATGGAGTTTCCATTGTTCACACACAAACACACACAGAGTTCGATCGCGCCTCTCTCGTGACTGTGTGTGCGTGTCATGTGTTCTAGGCTGTGTGCATGCACTTCTGAAGCTGCTCAGAAAATAATAAAATGCCATGCAGAGGACTAATGCAAAATGTGTGGGAAAATCCATTTGATTGTAGTTTAAGTGAGAAATAATTTCAGTGCTCTGGTCAATAGCTGTAGAATGAAAACTGGTGAATGCAGTATACAGCTTTCACAGAAAGAGAATGATGTGAGCACGTACGATTGGCAGTGAATCTTTTATGCGGACAAAATAGCTCAATAAGAGTAACAAAATACATGTGGAAAAAATCACATCGTAATGTTTTAAAGAAGAGTGGTTTGATTAAAGTGGTGTAAATATACCCGATCCGGCAAAGATGGCAGTATCGGAGCTGATAACGATCCTGAGTATCGGATCGGCGCATCCCTACATACTATAATGTAAACACAGTACAGATGTAGACCTTGATGTACACCTGACCTTTCAGAAGGTTGCTCATGCATACTTTGTGGTTAAAATGTGCCCTCGATCCGCACTTTTGCAGAGCCTTCACTACTGCAAGCTCTTCAGCACACTTCTTTTTGACAGTCAAAGCGGGGGTTACGTTTTTGCACGTCATGTAGAATAACCCTAAAAGCACCAAGGGTGCGGTGCCACCGGCTTTATATATATATATATATATATATATATATATATATATATATATATATAAATATAGCTGCGAGCAGCGATTGCGGGCCAAAGCCGGCGGTACCGCCATCCCGGTGCCTTTAGGTAACTAAAGGCACCGGGGTTGCGGTGCCACCGGCTTGGGCCCGCAATCGCTGCTCGCAGCTATATTTATATATATATATATATATATTTATTTATTTTTTTTCTAACGACTATTCGGGCACTTTTGGGGCCCTTAACATGCTCAAAAACTCTTGTAACTTTGCACACGGGTCAGAACCCGCGGCCATCAGAGCCAGGCTGAAGCTGGTACCCGGGCGTGGCAGGGCGGCTCGTCAGCGCCCCCTGAAACAGGGTCTGAACACTTTGTCCATAAATCAAACACGCTTGCATGTAATAATATGAAACTCGGTACACATGTCGATCTCATTGTTTCATATATACATCGCACTTTTACTTTTTACCCCAGCCCAACAGGAAGTCAGATATTTACGGTTGTTTTTAAAACGCATGCAATGGAAATTAATATACTCCTCCTAGAGCATTCATCCACATGGAACGAAACTTGGTCAGCCTGAAGTCAAGACATAGAGGATCAAAAATTGCGAGGGGATTTTTGATATCTCGAACGGTTTGGCTGTGGCGAGGAAACAAAATTATGGCGAGAAACGGGAAACAGGAAGTGTGTCATAACTTCAGCATACATTAACTGATCTTGATGAAACTTCAGCAGTGTGTTCGCTGTAAGAGGACGATCACATGGATGTGACTATTGTGAGTCAAAGTTATAGCGCCACCAACTGGCAGCAGGAAGTGTGTCACTTTTAAAATGCTTTGAAATCACCCTCTTATTTTAACCCGATTTGCTTCAATCTTCATCTGTATAATGTAAATACACGGCAGATGAAGGCCTGTGAATGGATTCTTGATATCTTTGAAACTGTTTCCGTGGCAACGCATTAAACTTTACCATTCTTTTAGGATGCCTTTGAGACTCTTAGCATGCTTGAAATTGCATGAAACTCGACAGACACATCACATTTATTAGCCAGTAGACACATGTAAAGTTTCAGAAACGGGCGTGGTGAGGGCTCAGTAGCGCCACCTTTTGACAAAAGTGGGGTTGTTAGTTTTATCTACAGTAACAAAAATCGGTTTGTGTATTGTACTCCTCGAGCCGGACAACTTTCTAATTCACACTCAATAGCTAGGACCCACAGAAAGTCAGATACTTTTGTTTGAATGTAGTCATACTCCCTCTGAGCCAATGTCTGAGCCTTTGCCTGTCTGTGTGTGTGTGTGTGTGTGTGTGTGTGTGTGTGTGTTTGCAGGGGGAGGGGGGTTAACCATTCCACTGCTGTGTGTCTGGCCAGCATAAAGAAAATACATTTCTTAAGCCTGGGATTTTTTTAAATAAGTTTTTATTTTAATTTTTTATAAGTAAAGGCATATAGCCAGTTTAATTGTAGTGCATTGACAATAGTTTTATATAATTAGTTCATTAATTAAATTAACTTGGTCCATAAACTTGGTCTGAAAATTGGGTCCATAAATCAAACACAGTTGCATAATATTAAACTCGGTACACTTATAGATCTCATTAGCCCAAACAAATTTAAGCCAGCCCAACAGGAAGTCGGTTGTTTCGGTCTGTATGTGAATGTTTTGCAAAACCAGCCTTTACATTTTTATTCCCCCCCCCCCTTAAGTAATTTTTAATTATTCCCACCAAACTTCTTCAAAATTATGAAAATATATTAAAGATACTAAATTGTGAACGGATATCGAATGGCGAGGGATTATGTCAAAAAAAGAATCAGGAAACGTCTCATATCTTCTAAAAATGTTATTATTCACCATTTATTTTCTATAAGATCAGTGTTGGGGGTAACGAGTTACAAAGTAACGAATTACAGTAACGATATTACTTTTTTTGGTAAGTAAAGTAACGTATTACACTGAAAATATTGGTAACTACACTACTTTGATACTAAAGGAACGCGCTTTCCTGCGTTACCCAAGCCGTGTTTGCCTGTGTGGAGAGTTCCGTCTAGTGGTGTGTGCGCGCCGTTGCCATAGAGACCGATTTGAGTGATAGAGAGAGGGAAGTGGAGAGAGAGAGACGGGTTTCAACAAATGGCAATATTCACATTACTTTCAGTTTATTGCTCGAAAGCACAAAAATATTTGAGTGAAATGTAGGCTATAGTAAATCCTAAGATTATTATTTTTGTGACATTAGAACAAAATATGTGGATATAAAAACATGTATATAGGCTAGGCTAAAGAACTAAATGAACGATCTCTATTTTCTAATTTCACTAAACATTTCATTAAGTTTCGTGGAAATTTTATAAAACATGGATCTTAGGTTCATTTTGTAAACATAAATAACTGATTTAGATGCGCAAACTGGGTGCCGTTGCAGAGATGTAGGCTACATGTTCGGTGCAGGTTCGGCTTCTTGTCGTTCATCTCGGATGCGGCATCACGTGCGCTGTTTGCCGTGCGCACCTTTCCGCTCGTTCGGACGCGTCAAGTAAAAACAAGGTTCGAAAGTCTTGGAAAACGAAATGAACAGGATTGTTGCAGGGTTCATTGTAGAAGACATGCTTCACCTGTCGACCATTAATTCCCCAGGTTTAGAAAAATACATTTTAAATTAGGATTAAGAATTTTATGGGATAAAGTGACCTTTATTTTATTATTTTTCATTGACATCTTTTATTTTTTTTATTATTATTATTACCATGAGTCGAATAAAAAGCTGTTTTTGTTCTCAGGAGAAGAGTTTTATTCTCCCAGCCTGTTTTGAAACTTCTGTGATAAACACCATTTTAAAATTTTGAATTTTGAACTCCATTTTGTTTGTGAATTTTACAGTGCGGCATATTTATTTGTGCAGACAGGGATATTGTTCTTTCATGTCATTTTGTATACATTTTTACAATAAAGTGATGATAGGGCAAAAACTGATATGATGTTTGTCCATGTAGGCTACACGGTAAATTAAGAAACAGGAAAGTAAAGTAATAAGTAGTGAAGTTATTTTTCCAACGCAGTAACTAGTAAAGTAATCTCATTACAATTTACAGAAGTAACTAGTAACTACTTTTTTGAGTAACTACCCCAACACTGTATAAGACTATACCAATATTGGAACTATAGCCATTTTATTCCTTTTTTTAATTTAAGAATTATGTTTAAGTTTAAAAACAGACAGAATGGTTTAGTCAAAAAAGAAAAAAATCATTCATAGTGCTATACTGCCCTCTTGTGTTCAAAATTAGGTAGACCTATTGGATCAATATCCACACATTAATACAGTTGGCAATACAGTATAATAGGTAATACAGTAGGATTGGGGCCTTAAAAATTGCTAACTTAAAAAGTGAAAGTAACGGACGTCCACACAAGACCAGGCTTGGGAGGGTTACTTTAAAAATGTATTCCGATACAGTTACAAATTATTTCATAAAAAAGGGTCCCACTTTATATTAAATGGCTTTAAGTACTATATACTTTTTCAAAAAGCAACTACAATCTGATTTCTACTTTTTTTGATGTAACTCACTAGATTTTTGTATCCTGATTACATAATGCCGTTGCATGTATTCTGTTGCTCCCACAAGACATTAGTCTGAATATTTTCCTGTATGAACAAAAAGGAGTTTCCATTGTTCGCACACAAACACGCATTCGATCGCGCCTCTCTCGTGACTGTGTGTGCGTGTCATGTGTTCTAGGCTGTGTGCATGCACTTCTGAAGCTGCGCAGAAAATAATAAAATGCCATGCGGAGGACTAATGCAAAATGTGTGAGAAAATGCATTTGATTGTTGTTTAAGTGAGAAATAATTTCAGTGCTCTGGTCAATAGCTGTAGAGTGAAAACTGGTGAGTGCAGTATACAGCTTTCACAGAAAGAGAATGATGTGAGCACGTACGATTGGCAGTGAGTCCTGTGTGTGGACAAAATAGCTCAATAAGAGTAATAAAATACATGTGAAAAAAATCACATCATAATGTTTTAAAGAAGAGTGGTTTGATTAAAGTGGTGTAAATATACCCGATCCGGCAAAGATGGCAGTATCGGAGCTGATACCGATCCTGAGTATCGGATCGGCGCATTCCTAAATACTATAATGTAAACACAGTACAGATGTAGACCTGGATGTACACCTGACCTTTCAGAAGGTTGCTCACGCATACTTTGTGGTTAAAATGTGCCCTCAATGTGCACTTTTGCAGAGCCTTCACTGATGCAAGCTCTTCAGCACACTTTTTTTTGACAGTCAAAGTGGGGGTTATGTTTTTGCATGTCAAGTATAATAACCCTAAAAGCACCAAGGTGGCGGTGCCACCGGCTTTATATATATATATATATATAAATATAGCTGCGAGCAGCGATTGCGGGCCAAAGCCGGCGGTACCGCCATCCCGGTGCCTTTAGGTAACTAAAGGCACCGGGGTTGCGGTGCCACCGGCTTGGGCCCGCAATCGCTGCTCGCAGCTATATATATATATTTTTTTTTCTAACGACTATTCGGGCACTTTTGGGGCCCTTAACATGCTCAAAAACTCTTGTAACTTTGCACACGGGTCAGAACCCGCGGCCATCAGAGCCAGGCTGAAGCTGGTACCCGGGCGTGGCAGGGCGGCTCGTCAGCGCCCCCTGAAACAGGGTCTGAACACTTTGTCCATAAATCAAACACGCTTGCATGTAATAATATGAAACTCGGTACACATGTCGATCTCATTGTTTCATATATACATCGCACTTTTACTTTTTACCCCAGCCCAACAGGAAGTCAGATATTTACGGTTGTTTTTAAAACGCATGCAATGGAAATTAATATACTCCTCCTAGAGCATTCATCCACATGGAACGAAACTTGGTCAGCCTGAAGTCAAGACATAGAGGATCAAAAATTGCGAGGGGATTTTTGATATCTCGAACGGTTTGGCTGTGGCGAGGAAACAAAATTATGGCGAGAAACGGGAAACAGGAAGTGTGTCATAACTTCAGCATACATTAACTGATCTTGATGAAACTTCAGCAGTGTGTTCGCTGTAAGAGGACGATCACATGGATGTGACTATTGTGAGTCAAAGTTATAGCGCCACCAACTGGCAGCAGGAAGTGTGTCACTTTCAATATGCTTTGAAATCACCCTCTTATTTTAACCCGATTTGCTTCAATCTTCATCTGTATAATGTAAATACACGGCAGATGAAGACCTGTGAATGGATTCTTGATATCTTTGAAACTGTTTCCGTGGCAACGCATTTAACTTTACCATTCTTTTAGGATGCCTTTGAGACTCTTAGCATGCTTGAAATTGCATGAAACTCGACAGACACATCACATTTATTAGCCAGTAGACACATGTAAAGTTTCAGAAACGGGCGTGGTGAGGGCTCAGTAGCGCCACCTTTTGACAAAAGTGGGGTTGTTAGTTTTATCTACAGTAACAAAAATCGGTTTGTGTATTGTACTCCTCGAGCCGGACAACTTTCTAATTCACACTCAATAGCTAGGACCCACAGAAAGTCAGATATTTTTGTTTGAATGTAGTCATACTCCCTCTGAGCCAATGTCTGAGCCTTTGCCTGTGTGTGTGTGTGTGTGTGTGTGTGTGTGTGTGTGTGTGTGTGTGTTTGCAGGGGGAGGGGGGTTAACCATTCCACTGCTGTGTGTCTGGCCAGCATAAAGAAAATACATTTCTTAAGCCTGGGATTTTTTTAAATAAGTTTTTATTTTAATTTTTTATAAGTAAAGGCATATAGCCAGTTTAATTGTAGTGCATTGACAATAGTTTTATATAATTAGTTCATTAATTAAATTAACTTGGTCCATAAACTTGGTCTGAAAATTGGGTCCATAAATCAAACACACTTGCATATAATAATATTAAACTCGGTACACTTATAGATCTCATTAGCCCAAACAAATTTAAGCCAGCCCAACAGGAAGTCGGTTGTTTCGGTCTGTATGTGAATGTTTTGCAAAACCAGCCTTTACATTTTTATTCCCCCCCCCCCCCCCCTCTTAAGTAATTTTTAATTATTCCCACCAAACTTCTTCAAAATTATGAAAATATATTAAAGATACTAAATTGTGAACGGATATCGAATGGCGAGGGATTATGTCAAAAAAAGAATCAGGAAACGTCTCATATCTTCTAAAAATTTTATTATTCACCATTTATTTTCTATAAGATCAGTGTTGGGGGTAACGAGTTACAAAGTAACGAATTACAGTAACGATATTACTTTTTTGGGTAAGTAAAGTAACGTATTACACTGAAAATATTGGTAACTACACTACTTTGATACTAAAGGAACGCGCTTTCCTGCGTTACCCAAGCCGTGTTTGCCTGTGTGGAGAGTTCCGTCTAGTGGTGCGTGCGCGCCGTTGCCATAGAGACCGATTTGAGTGAAGGAGAGAGGGAAGTGGAGAGAGAGAGACGGGTTTCGGCAAATGGCAATATTCACATTACTTTCAGTTTATTGCTCGAAAGCACAAAAATATTTGAGTGAAATGTAGGCTATAGTAAACCCTAAGATTATTATTTGTGACATTAGAACAAAATATGTGGATATAAAAACATGTATATAGGCTAAAGAACTAAATGAACGATCTCTATTTTCTAATTTCACTAAACATTTCATTAAAGGGTACCTATTTTGGGTTTTTGAAAATTGCCCTTCATGTAGTGTTTAACGTAGATCTAAGTGAACGAAAACATCCTGCAAAGTTTTAAACATGAAAGTTCGTCGTATACAAAGTTATTATCTCTCAAAAACAAGATTCGACTCTGAGTCGCTGATATGAATCGTTGGAAGAACGATGATTTTCCTTTGTCTAGTTGACGTCAACTTGACAAGTTATTTGAATAAGAAACGCCCACTTATTGCGCTCGGAAACGCCAGGGAAAACCGGAGCTCCAGGGGTGGCGGGCAAATCTGAAACTGGCCCAGGACGGGCCACCCTGCCTGGGCTGGCCAGGGAGGTCTGAGAGCATGGAGGTTTGGACCCACCGCACCTTTTTGGACTTTGTCGTTTTTCGAGATCTGGGCTTCGGAAAACAATCATGTCGACGAGACGCTGTGTTTTGAAGTGCGACGCAAAAGCGAACTTTTTTAACCTGCCAAGTGAGGAGTATTTGAAGACTAATAAGTGGCTGCAGTTCATATATACAAGTACTGCTATACCACACAAGTATAGCCCAAACCTTGTTCTGTGTTCGCGTCATTTTGAAGATGATTGCTTCACAAACCTAAACGCTATAAAGTATGGATTCGCGAGCCGGCTCTATAGTAACGAGCTGAGGATCTGAGGTGTGTTAAATGAGGGAGACATATGCAGAGCGCTGGGTCTCGAGGACCGGAGTTGAGAACCCATTTAAGGTAATAAGAGTTCCGTTTTTCTGCACAGAGAATACCAATCACAACTGACTAGGTCATCTGACCAATCACCGCAGATTAGCGTCACGCAAAGGCGGGTTTTGCAAAAGAACTCGCTAAAACGATTCATATGGGAGTCGGTGGGCAATTCAGGTAAAAATAAATGCATATTATAAGACAACAAAAGTGTTTTTTGTCATTGCATGCTTGTAAAACTGTTGTTGGGGACTCCCAGAACAATATTAGGAACGTTTTAAATGACATAATAGGTACTCTTTAAGTTTCGTGGACATTTTATAAAACATGGATCTTAGGCTCATTTTGTAAACATAAATAACTGATTTAGATGCGCAAACTTGGTGCCGTTGCGGAGATGTAGGCTCCATGTTCGGTGCAGGTTCGGCTTCTTGTCGTTCATCCTCGGATGCGGCATTGCGTGCGCTGTTTGCCGCGCGCACCTTTCCGCTCGTTCGGACGCGTCAAGTAAAAACAAGGCTCGAAAGTCTTGGATAACACAAAACGAAATGAACAGGATTGTTGCAGGGTTCATTGTAGAAGACATGCTTCCCCTGTCGACCATTAGGCTAATCCCCCAGGTTTAGAAAAATACATTTTAAATTAGGATTAAGAATTTTATGGGATAAAGTGACCTTTATTTTTAGGGCTGGGTATTGTTAGGCATTTCACAATTCGATTCGATTTCAATTCTTGAGGCTTCGATTCGATTTCGATTCAATATTGATTTATTAGCTTCGATATCGATTCAATAATAAGTAAATACACAAGTAATTAAGTGCCTGAGTATATTTTTAAATAATGTGCGCAGTATTACCAATGTTAAAGAACAAATTGACCCCAGCATGTTTGTTTTCTGTCATGGTTTATTCATCAGAATAAACTGTGCAATATTGTATGTGTTGAATACAAACACAACTCTGACAAGCACTGTACAGTGCTTTAACAACACCTCTAAAGTGCTTGTATCTAAGTAGTAGAAAGTATATTTCTTTCTTTCTATACATTCAAGTTATAAAAGAAATGTAAACAGAAGCACAAAATGTGGATGCTCAAAAAAGTCTAATATTATAATTATAATTTTGTAAACAATAACACTTAACAGCTAATCACTCTTAACAGCAACTGCGAGTTATCAGGGGAAAAAAGACTAACCTTTTTCCCTCTCAGAATAGTGTATATCTCACAAATCTTACTTTATCATGCATTTTTGACTTTATAACACGCAATTGCGATTTTATATCCCACAATTCTGACTTTATATCCCGCAATTGTGACTTTATATCCCGCAATTTTGACTTTATATCTCGCAATTCTGAGAAATAAAGTCAGAATTGCGAGAGGTAAACTCCCAATTGTGAGAAAAAAAAACAGAATTGTGAGATAAAAAGTCGCAATTACATTTTATTTTCCATTCTGTGGCGGAAACAAGCTTCCATAGTTCCCGGCTTACAGTGGAATCCAAAATGAGCCCTAACGTCGGCTTTTAATGTTAGTGGGGCAGGCTTGAATCAGGCTTGAACGGAGTGCAGCTGCTGCCCGTCATCACGCTGTTTTGCTAAAGCGCGTCTTGTACAATGCTGAACGCTCTCACTAGAGTGTAACCCACAGCGCCGCCACTGGCCTGGATGGCTGAATCGATTCATAGCTGCAGACCCGCAGCACCACCATTTTCAGAACCCCAGTTTCAGAACCCCAGCGCCAGAACCGGAAGTGAGGGAGGGGCGGAATTATTATTGTTGCATTATAATTATTTTAGCAAGCATGTAAGGACAAAACGGGCCTTGCGTTCCTAATTTGATACATTGTAAGTTAAATTTAAACAAAATTGTTGTGATAAAACAGGCCTAGCTTGGGTTGAATTGGTCATTTTGAATAGATTTTTAACAAAACAATGCTGAATTTCTCTCTTTTTTAGATTTTGACATTATTTTACACGAAAAATGCATGCTGCACATGTTTTTTATGAAATAAAGTATATTTTATAAAAAATTACCCATGCGTTTTTTTATTTATTTTTTTATTAAACAATCAAAATCATCTTACATCTTCAATATCAAAACAATTTAAGATTTTTGTAAACACAATAAATAAATAAATAAATAGAACATAAAATATCACAGAGGTCTAATGAGTTATCAGATTGTGTATAATTTTGAAAACCTCCAATGATTGTCTTGTTTTATATCTTTCAAAGCTTTATTATACAAAGTTAACTCCTTCATAAAAACCAAAAAACAAAGGTCTTATCTTCCTAAATCTACATGTATGTGTAAACTGCTTAGCTAAAATTATTAAACTGTTACACATTAAAATGCCAATAAGTTTCAAGTATTATTTTTTCATCATCATGATCAGGAAGTAACTCATAATACAATGAAACAAATAACTGAATCTATATACAGTTATTTTACACAAAATCAAAGTTTAAAAATGCTTATTGTACAGTAATGTATATCATCATAACATAGAGAGTAGGACGTTTCTTGTTCAATAAAAACTGTTTCATGTGTAAAATACACTCCAAATTACGTTAGGTGGCGTTATTAGGTTTCAAATCTAAGCTCCAGGAAGTAACTCATAATACAATGAAATAACTGAAACTATATAGGCCTACAGTTATTTTACACAAAATCAAAGTTTTAAAATGCTTATTGTACAGTAATGTATATCATCATAACATAGAGAGTAGGATGTTTCTTGTTCAATAAATGCTGTTTCATGTGTAAAATACCCTCCAAATTACATTAGGTGGTGTTATTAGGTTTCAAATCTAAGCTCCGCCCCTCACTTACGTTCCTGGCGCTGGTGTTGGTTAGAACCTAACTCCGCCCCTCACTTCCGGTTCTGGCGCTGGGGTTCTGAAACTGGGGTTCTGAAACTGGTGTGCTGCGGGTCTGCAGCTGGATACTATAGTAGGATTTGATGAATCGATATTGAATTGAGAAGCAAAGAATTGCAATGCATTGATGAATCGATATTTTTACCCAGCCCTATTTATTTTATTATTTTTCATTGACATCTTTTATTTTTTTTTAATTATTATTATTACCATGAGTCGAATAAAAAGCTGGTTTTGTTCTCAGGAGAAGAGTTTTATTCTCCCAGCCTGTTTTGAAACTTCTGTGTTAAACACCATTTTAAAATTTTGAATTTTGAACCCCATTTTGTTTGTGAATTTTACAGTGCGGCATATTTATTTGTGCAGACAGGGATATTGTTCTTTCATGTCATTTTGTATAATTATTTACAATAAAAGATGATAGGGCAAAAACTGATATGATGTTTGTCCATGTAGGCTACACGGTAAATTAAGAAACGGGAAAGTAAAGTAATAAGTAGTGAAGTTACTTTTCCAACGCAGTAACTAGTAAAGTAATCTCATTACAATTTACAGAAGTAACTAGTAACTAATTACTTTTTTTGAGTAACTACCCCAACACTGTATAAGACTATACCAATATTGGAACTATAGCCATTTTATTCCTTTTTTTAAATTTAAGAATTATGTTTAAGTTTAAAAACAGCCAGAATGGTTTAGTCAAAAGAGAAAAAAATCATTCATAGTGCTATACTGCCCTCTTGTGTTCAAAATTAGGTAGAACTATTGGATCAATATTCACAAATTAGGTAATACAGTAGGATTGGTGCCTTAAAAATCGCTAACTTAAAAAGTGAAAGTAACGGACGTGCACCAAGAGCAGGCTTGGCAGGGTTACTTTAAAAATGTATTCCGATACAGTTACAAATTATTTCATAAAAAAGGGTCCCACTTTATATTAAATGGCTTTAAGTACTATATACTTTTTCAAAAAGTAACTACAATCTGATTACTACTTTTTTGATGTGACTCACTGGATTTTTGTATCCTGATTACATAATGCCGTTGCATGTATTCTGTTGCTCCCACAAGACATTAGTCTGAATATTTTCCTGTATGAACAAAATGGAGTTTTCATTGTTCACACACAAACACACACAGAGTTCGATCGCGCCTCTCTCGTGACTGTGTGTGCGTGTCATGTGTTCTAGGCTGTGTACATGCACTTTTGAAGCTGCGCAGAAAATAATAAAATGCCATGCGGAGGACTAACGCAAAATGTGTGAGAAAATCCATTTGATTGTAGTTTAAGTGAGAAATAATTTCAGTGCTCTGGTCAATAGCTGTAGAGTGAAAACTAGTGAGTGCAGTATACAGCTTTCACAGAAAGAGAATGATGTGAGCACGTACGATTGGCAGTGAGTCCTGTGTGTGGACAAAATAGCTCAATAAGAGTAACAAAATACATGTGAAAAAAATCACATCATAATGTTTTAAAGAAGAGTGGTTTGAAAAAAATCACATCATAATGTTTTAAAGAAGAGTGGTTTGATTAAGTGGTGTAAATATACCCGATCCGGCAAAGATGGCAGTATCGGAGCTGATACCGATCCTGAGTATCGGATCGGCACATCCCTAAATACTATAATGTAAACACAGTACAGATGTAGACCTTGCGGTGCCACCGGCTTGGGCCCGCAATCGCTGCTCGCAGCTATATTTCATTTTAGGTTTCAGAAGGTTGCTCACGCATACATTTTGGTTGAGTATCCTCGTATAAGTATCCTCGATGCGCACTTTTGCAGAGCACACACTGTTGCAAGCTGTACGGCACACTTCTTTTCGACAGTCAAAGCAGTGTTACGTTTGTGCACAATAACCCTAAAGGCACCAGGTTGGCGGTGCCACCGGCTATATATATATATATATATATATATATATATATATATATATATATTCTTCTTACGTATTCTTCTTACGTATTATTATTATTTTACTACCTTTTGGGCACTTTTGGGGCCCTAAACGTGCTCGAAAACTCTTGAAACTTTGCACATGGGTCAGAACCCGCGGCCATCAGAGCCGGGCTGAAGCTGGTACCCGGGCGTGGCAGGGGGGCTCGTCAGCGCCACCTGGAACGGGGTCCGAACACTTGGTCCATAACTCAAACACGCTTGCATGTAATAATATGAAACTCGGTACACATGTTGATCTCATCGTTTCATCTATACCTCACACTCTTACTTTATACCCCAGCCCAACAGGAAGTCGGCTACTGAGGGTTGTTTGTAAAACACTCAATGGATTGTGACATACTCCTCCTAGAGCTTTCATCCAAATTCGACGAAACTCGGTCAGCGTGAAGTCAAGACATTGAGGATGAAAGTGTCCGAGGGGATTTTTGATATCTCGAACCGTTTGGCCGTGGCGAGGAAACGAAATCATGGTGTGAAACAGGAAGTGTGTTATAACTTTAGCATACATTAACTGATCTTGATGAAACTTAAGAAGTGTGTTCGGTGTAAGAGGACGATCACATGGATGTGACTATTGTGAGTCAAAGTTATTGCGCCACCAACTGGTAGCAGGAAGTGTGTCACTTTCAAAATGCTTTGAAATTACCCTCTTATTTTAACCCGATTTGCTTCAAACTTCATCTGTATAATGTAAACATACGGCAGATGAAGACCTGTGAAGGGATTCTTGATATCTTTTAAACTGTTGCCGTGGCGACGCATCAAACTTTCCCATTCTTTTAGGATGCTTTTGAGACCCTTAGCATTCTTCAAATTGCATGAAACTCATCAGACACATCACATTTATTAGCCAGTAGACATGTGCAAAGTTTCAGAAACGGGCGTGGTGAGGGCTCAGTAGCGCCACCTTTTGACGAAAGTGGGGTTGTTAGTTTTATCTACAGTTACAAAAATCAGTATGTATATTGTACTCCTCGAGCCGGACAACTTTCTAATTGACACTCATTAGCTAGGACCCACAGAAAGTAAGATATGTTTGTTTGAATCTGGTCATGCTCTGTTTGAGCCTACATCTCTGTCTCTTTCTGTGTGTTTGCATGTCTGTGTGTGTGTGCAGGGGGAGGGGGCTTAACCATTTCACTACTGTGTGTCTCGCCTGCAGAAAAAGAAAATACATTTCTTGAGCCTGGTATGCTTTAAATTAGTTTTTTTTAATTATAAGTAAAGGCATATAACCAGTTTAATTGTAGTGCATTGACAATAGTTTTATATAATTAGTTTATTAATTAAATTAACTTGGTCCATAAACTTGATCTGAAAATTTGGTCCATAAATCATACACACTTGCATTTAATAATATGACACTTGGTACACATATAGATCTCATCGGTTCATATATACTTCACACTCTTACTTTTTACCCCATTCCAACAGGAAGTCGGCTATTTAGGGTTGTTTAAATCGATGATTTTGTGTGTGTGGGGTGGGGGGGGTAGGTATGATTACTATTAAAGAGTTCGCATATTTACTTTTCTTGAAAATATTTAGCTATTAGATCTATTTAAATGCTTCAGTTTGTTTTCATATTATAATAATATAATATGTGCACAAATTGAAGCATTTAAACTGATATATTATATCACTTCAAATACTTCAATTCATTTTTTTTCATTATATTAGGCCTCTTTTGTATTATATTATGAGCCTAAATAAAGAATCTAACAAAGGTATTGTTTAGGTTATATTAGGCCTATATTTTATTATATTTTAAGGCTAAATAAAGGACCTCACAAGGGTTGTTTAGGGCTAATTGCCATTAAAAAGTTTGAAACCCCTTGCTAAAGAAAATATTGGAAATTCATAATCAACAAACAATCATTTAACTTTGATGGTTTAATGCTTCCTGTACACAATTCATTGACTGTACAAAAACACTTTTGGTTTTCCCAAACCATCTCAGTGTAACAGCTTACTTTTCTTTCTTACTATATTCTTTTATTGTAAAGAATTGAACTGTCCTGCAAAAGATTTTGTAAATTATTTTTCATAGTATTTATTGGTGAAGACTGTACAGTTAACAGCACTGGAAAAAAATCAGATAACCTAAAATGTGCTTCATTTAGTGACTTCTTAATTAGGGCCCAAGCCCTGAAAGGGCGAAGGCCCTATTGTTTTCCTTGCGATTATTTTTTTTTCTAACGACTATTTGGGCACTTTTGGGGCCCTTAACATGCTCAAAAACTCTTGAAACTTTGCACACGGGTCAGAACCCGCGGCCGTCAGAGCCGGGCTGAAGCTGGCACTCGGGCGTGGCAGGGCGGCTCGTCAGCGCCCCCTGGAACACTTTGTCCATAAATCAAACACGCTTGCATGTAATAATATGAAACTCGGTACACATGTCGATCTCATCGTTTCATATATACATCGCACTTTTACTTTTTACCCCAGCCCAACAGGAAGTCAGATATTTACGGTTGTTTTTAAAACGCATGCAGTGGAAATTAATATACTCCTCCTAGAGCATTCATCCACATGGAACGAAACTCGATCAGCCTGAAGTCAAGACATAGAGGATAAAAAATTGCAAGGGGATTTTTGATATCTTGAACGGTTTGGCTGTGGCGAGGAAACAAAATTATGGTGATAAACGTGAAACAGGAAGTCTGTCATAACTTCAGCATACATCAACTGATCTTGATGAAACTTCAGGAGTGTGTTCGCTGTAAGAGGACGATCACATGGATGTGACTATTGTGTGTCAAAGTTATAGCACCACCAACTGGCAGCAGGAAATGTGTCACTTTCAAAATGCTTTGAAATCACCCTCTTATTTTAACCCGATTTGCTTCAAACTTCATCTGTATAATGTAAACATACGGCAGATGTAGACCTGTGAATGGATTCTTGATATCTTTGAAACTGTTGCCGTGGCGACGCATCAAACTTTACCATTCTTTTAGGATGCTTTTGAGACCCTTAGCATGCTTCAAATTGCATGAAACTCCTCAGACACATCACATTTATTAGCCAGTAGACATGTGCAAAGTTTCAGAAACGGGCATGGTGAGGGCTCAGTAGCGCCACCTTTTGACAAAAGTGGGGTTGTTAGTTTTATCTACAGTTACAGAAATCAGTATGTATATTGTACTCCTCGAGCCGGACAACTTTCTAATTGACACTCATTAGCTAGGACCCACAGAAAGTAAGATATGTTTGTTTGAATCTGGTCATGCTCCCTTTGAGCCTACATCTCTGTCTCTGTCTGTGTGTGTGTTTGTAGGGGGAGGGGGCTTAACCATTTCACTGCTGTGTGTTTGGCCTGCAGACATTTCTTAATACATTTATTAAGCCTGGTATGTTTTAAATAAGTTTTTATTTTAATTTTTATAAGTAAAGGCATAATATATCCAGTTAAATTGTAGTGCATTGACAATAGTTTTATATAATTAGTTTATTAATTAAATTAACTTGGTCCATAAACTTGATCTGAAAATTTAGTCCATAAATCAAACACACTTGCATGTAATAATATAAAACTCGTTACACATATAGATCTTATTAGCCCAAACAACTTTTAGCCAGCCCAACAGGAAGTCGGTTATTTTGGTCTGTATGTGAATGTTTTGCAAAACCAGCCTTTACATTTTTATTCCCCCCTCTAAAGTGTTTTTTAATTATTCCCACCAAACTTCTTCAAAATTATGAAAATACATTAAAGATACTAAATTGTGAACGGATATTTATTATGTCAAACAGTTTTGCTATGGCGAGGGATTATGTCAAAAAGAGAATCAGGAAACGTCTCATATCTTCTAAAAATTTTATTATACACCATTTATTTTTCTATTAGACTATACCAATATTGGAACTATAGCCATTTTATTCCTTTTTTAAATTTGAGAATTATGTTTAAGTTTAAAAACAGCCAGAATGGTTTAGTCAAAAGAGAGAAAAAAATCATTCATAGTGCTATACTGCCCTCTTGTGTTCAAAATTAGGTAGAACTATTGGATCAATATCCACACATTAGGTAATACAGTAGGATTGGGGCCTTAAAAATCGCTAACTTAAAAAGTGAAATTAACGGACGTCCACACGAGACCAGACTTGGGAGGGTTACTTTAAAAATGTATTCCGATACAGTTAAAAATTATTTCATTAAAAAAGTATTCAGTAACGTAATCCAAGTACAAGAATATGAAAGTAATTGCCTACTTTTGGATTACTTCAAGGGCAGATATTTAAAAAAAAAAACTTTTATTTATAAAGAATTTCACAGCCCTGAAAATATTGTTATTTAAAGGGCTATAGAGACATCCAGTACCTGCAGTTTGGTTTTACAGATAATTTTGTTTTATTTTTAACTAACATGTAGGCTACAAGGAAATAATAAAAACACAACATTTAAAAATTCTACACAATCTACATATTAGTTTATTTTAAAATAGTACTAAATGTTGACTAAAGCCGTAATCTTTCTCAATTTGTCTGACTGAACTAGGGCCGTTGGCAGTGGGAGTTCCCCTACGTTAGCAGCGAACATCTCCTTAAGTGTGACTGACAAGAGATTATTAGATTACGGAATTTCCAAGAAACGAAAGCATTTTTACCCATGGGCAGCATCGTTTTCTAGCAGCAGTGATTTAATCTGTGTGTAAGGAGATTGTTCGAGATCTGTTATTTTGTGCAGTCACCAGCGGGTGGCACACGTAACTTGTGTCACAAGTCATTAATCAAGAAACGCTTGATTAAAATACAGATTACAAAATACAGATTTACTAAGTTTTAAATTAAACCTTTGTAATCCTGAAAGCTACCCCTCCTTTTTCAAAAAGCAACTATAATCTGATTACTACTTTTTTGATGTAACTCACTGTAACAAATTACAGTTACTGGATTTTTGTATCCTGATTACATAATGCCGTTACATGTATTATGTTCCTCACACAAGACATTAGTCTGAATATTTTCCTGTATAAACAAAATGGAGTTTCCACTGTTCACACACAAACACACACACAGAGTTCGATCACGCCTCTCTCGCGACTGAATATGTGTGTGTATCATGTGTTCTAAGCTGCGTGCGTGCACTTCTGAAGCTGCACAGAAAATAATAAAATGCCAAGCAGAGGACTAACTCAAAATGTAAAATCTGTTTTGATTGTAGTTTAACCCCCTGGGGACCAAAAACGCGCCCCCGCGTTTTGATCGGTTTTTTTCACACAGCTGCAACATAGACTTAAAATACTCCGTCATTGATGGTCATATAAATAAAATCGATACATGATTATAAACTATAGAGGGTCTTCTTTTTTTATGTACACTCTTATTAATATCAAAACCTTTGTGTTTTTGTAAAATAAATAAATTAAACAGGGTGCGCTTTCAGCTCACTCTGTCTCCGCAAAAATCTTTCTGAAACGCGTCCGAAAAAAGAGCTGTAACTCATTAAGTACTTGTCACAGACACACGAAAGATCTCTCTTTATGAAGCTGAGATTTTCTTCTTTTAATTTAAGTCATTTATATAAAAAGCAACTACTCTCAGTTGATGTAATCTGTATGAAAAGAAAGAGATGTCAGGATTTTCCCTTTCACCTCATTACAGCAAATGAGGCGCTAATGTAACCGCGCCCACTGGGAGCGCGTGCTATTCAAATTCTAATGTTGAGGCAAGCCATGAAAACGCCCTCATCGCAATGAGGAGATCCTGGAAAAAAAGTTACCTTATAGTTTCATTTTGAGGAGCACGCACGGATTCAGCTGATGCAGTAAGTCATTTATTATAAGTGCTTTGTTCGAATCGCGTTATTGAATAGTGTCCACAAAGACTGTGTAAATATCAAATGCGCGTCTGATAGGGAAGAATAGACGAATTCACTGACGCGCGCTGTGGCTGTGCGTTAATTCACTTTCGCTTTCATTTGAACAAGAATCTCATGAGACATCCTTAGTAAGATAACATTATTTATCTGTACCTATAACCAAAAAGTGTGTTTAAATATGATTCGGGTGTGTGGACGCGAACGTTCATTTAGTTAGACTGTTAGAGTTCTGCTCATATTATTTTATTAGCCACACACACGAATCATATTTAAACACACTTTTGGTTAGAGTTTAAAACATCTTGATGTTTGAAACTCTAACTCTGAACCAATTCAACATGGCCCATATAAAAATTGACCAGGATTTGTTTCCATGTATGACAAAAAAATGGGTTTTGACTTTCATTTATACTTTGATTTTATACATACATGTATATATTTGAAGCGTTCAGATGCAAAAGCCTCTAAGTGCCATTTGAATTTTTTCTAGAATGATCATTTTTATCAAGCTTGTATATATAAGTTCAGTAATTTCACATAATGGCAATGAAGACCTATTAATTCTCATTTAAGTGAAATTACTGAACTTACAAGCTTGATAAAAATAATCATTCTAGAAGAATTTAAAATCGAACTTAGAGGCTTTTGCATCTGACCTTCTGTTATATATATATATATATATATATATAGGCTATATATATATATATATATATATATATATATATATTGTCCTTTCGTTTTTTTTCTTGTCTGACTCACCTGAATGAAAGGCTCATTATTATGCATGTCTTTGTCTCTCTCAGGTGTGAATCACCTAATTATACATGATGAGGGCTGGCCTGTTCACGCCCATTCGCATATTGCCTTGGCAAACAAAAAAATCTTTTTCACAATATAACCCAATTCACAGTTTTATGTGAACGATTAGGGGGATGATTTTCAGATCATTGTGAAGAAAAAACCCTAGGCAACAACATCAATTAGTCAAAAGTCTTGTGGACGCATATTTAGTATGTGTTTTCTGGCCTTATTTCAGAAACTTTCATTTTTTGTTTTTACAATAACCACGCATAAACAATATTCTCTCAAAAATGCAAACATGTACAAACATGTTGCCCATATGTCATGGTTGCCCTGTTTCTGCTAAATATAGTGTAATTTCACCTGTGCCATTAATATGTTTATAAGCAGCTGAAAAAAACACAGATGTCAGGGCATGTCAGAACCTCTCAAGGACCCCAAATACACCTTGGTCCCCAGGGGGTTAAGTGAGAAATAATTTCAGTGCTCTGGTCAACAGTTGAAAACTGAAAACTGGTGAATGCAGTATACAGCATCGGATCGGCACATCCCTAAATAATGTAAACACAGTACAGATGTAGACCTGGATGTACACCTGACCTTTCAGAAGGTTGCTCACGCATACTTTGTGGTTGAAATGTGCGCTCGATGCGTACTTTTGCAGAGACTTCACTAGCCCCTTTTCCACCAACGCATTTTGAGAGCCGGTTCGGAGCCGGTGCCTGCGCGCGAACCAGTTCCTTGTGTTTCGACAGCCAAAGAACCGGTTCGTGGCCGCGAGAACTGGTTCCAAAGCGGCACCGACTCTTTGCTGGACTAGAACCGTTCTTTTAGCACGTCATGTTTACGTCGGGGGCTGGGGCGGCTTCAGATGTGTTCTAAACATATTTTCTGACCATCCATCGCAAAGCCACGAGAAACTGCAGAAACACGCAAGCGTTTTTATTTATTTATTTATTTAAATATAAGCAAAGAAGAAAACAGTCGCGATTGAACAAATAAATGGAAAGAAAAAATACACAAGACATGGGTACATAACTTATCAGAAAAGATTGCATATCAAACGAAAAGATTAAAAGACTTACATATTTCAATTGTTCTTAAAGTTTTCTTGGTACACGAGTTAGAGATAATCCCAAAGCAATGTAGCCTACTTGCAAGCGACATAAACAGTGACGTAACGACGTCGTTCCCTGGGCGCTCTAGTCGTCAGTGGAAAAGCAAACAGGTTCTGAACGGGTTCGCAAGTTGAACCAGCTCCGAACTAACTTTGAACCAGCACCAGTTCCGAACCAGTTCTTTTTTCGGTGGAAAAGGGGTAACTGATGCAAGCTCTTCAGCACACTTCTTTTTGACAGTCAAAGCTGGGGTTACGTTTTTGCAGGTCATGCAGAATAACCTTAAAGGCACCAAGGTGGCGGTGCCACCGCTTTATATATATATATATATATATATATATAAATATAGCTGCGAGCAGCGATTGCGGGCCAAAGCCGGCGGTATCGCCATCCCGGTGCCTTTAGGTTACTAAAGGCACCTGGGTTGCGGTGCCACCGGCTTGGGCCCGCAATCACTGCTCGCAGCTATATTTATTATTATTTTTTTTAATTATTAGGAACAATACCAGGTCTATTTCCAAGCGGTCAAAAGATTAAGCTGACAATTTATGCTGATGATGCAACCTTTTTCATAAAATCAACACTATCCACTTTGGACAGACTAATAAAGGAATTAAATACTTTTTCCAAAATATTTTGCGAAATGTAACATTTTGAGGAGTAGGACATTAAAAGACACCAATAGGGGATTATCACGCTGATACCTAGTGCTTCTGGATTCTGTGATCTTTGTGCACTGCCACTTCCTTTGAATCACCGATGTCGCTGGCGAACTGATGAAGGACTACACTAAGTTTATTTATGCGGCATCCCTGGTAAATTAGTCTGATTCACTAAAGTGCCGGCTGCAAACAAACATGCTACCTTGTTTTATTTTAAAGTTTTAATCCACTTCTTCCTTATACTCAATTCAGTTGGGAATCCATGAAAACTTAAGTAGGGTTGGCGTTGTTGGTTAGATTTACAAAGTGGAACAGAGCAGTGACATATATAGCATTCGTCTCAGGCATTGTTGAACTGCGTCAGAAGTGGACATGCACAAAGTTGACAAATCCCGCCCATGAAACCCGGAAGCGTGATAATCCCCTATTTTATTTTAAACAGTTCTGCTCCTGTTAAATGGATTAATGGAGAAGTTAATATACTATGGATTCATTTACCTGATATTTTCAAAGAAATTGTTAAATACAATTATGAGAGAAGTATGGAAAAGGCAGATATAATTTTTCAACCTTGGAGGAGGAACTCTCTGACAATTCAAGGAAAAGTAACTCTGATTAATACATTAGTAATTCCACAATTTGCTTCTTCCTTCACCTAGCATAAAGTTTTTTAAAAATTTTGAACAAAAAAACTCAAATTTATATGGAACAATAAACCAGATCAAATTAAAAGGCAGTACCTGTATAATTCTTATGATAACGGTGAAATGAATTAAAAAAAAATCTTCAAATGATGGATTGTTCCTTTCCAATACAGATTTCCAATACAGTGGTGTTTTAGATGGAGAACGTTTCTAAAATGATGAGACCAGGAAATCTCTGCAAATGATAGGAGTTCCCAGCGTGATATTCCTGACTGTCCTGTGACAGCACGAGAAGGCCAGGCCTTTCCTGTTTTCATGTCTCACCGTGTGAAAACTCCTGCTGAGCAAGTTTGAACACCTTCTATTTTAATTAATTTTTGCCTTTTGAGCTTTGAAAGAATAGTGCAAGAATAGTTCTGTATTTAAGTCTAGGCAGACTATTTCTTGAGATGACTACAGCAACGCAATAAAGAACTTCTGCGTGAAAGATACCTCCATGTCTCCTGGTCTGTTGTTCTCTACTTTGGAAGAAAAAGTTCACTACAGAGACAAGCCATTGTTGTGGGAGGAATGTTTCAAAAATGGGTTAATTTTTGTTAATGCCATTTCTGGAGTTTTTATTTTTTTGTGAAAATTTGAGAATTTATTTGGTTGAATTATTTATTACGATTCAACCAGCTGATTTATGCAATTCCTAAAACTTGGAAAATAAAATTGCAAAGTGGTAAGAAGAATAAATTAATGGTTTGTCTCCCACCAACACTATGCCTAAAATGGTTGCCTGGTGTAAAGATAAATAAAATAATATATATTTGGAATTTAAATATCACAGGCACTACACTTTTTCCATACAGAACCTGCCAGTTTTGGGAAGATGAATTTAATGATCCAATTTTGTGGAAGGATTACTTTAGAACAATTTATAGAAGTATAATTGATTCATATTCCAGAATTTCAACTTATTTTATTAAATCTTTTTGTAAAATTATTGCAACAAAAAAATCTTTATTCAAATGGCAGATAGAAAAAGGATCCCTGTTGCAGGTTCTGTGGGGATGAGGAGGAGGACTTGATGCAGTTGTTCTGTTTTTGCCCATATGTGGCTAAGTTTTGGGTCAGTATACAGTTATGGTTTGAGGTCTATGGATATTATTTTACGAATCACACCTCAGAATATTTTATGTGTCTTTGAGGCTAAATGCACACATTTTTGAATATGATTAACTTGATGGGTAAAATGTTTATTTTTAAAGCTAAAACTATATCAAATTTATTTATATAAAAAAATTAAGAATACAAGTTATCTTCAGTATATCCTGGAAACAATTATAGCAAGAAATAACAACGGAATAACTGAGCATGAAAAGAAATGGAATGTCTGCTTGAGTTAGAGATATAAATATTAGGTGTACTTTCTTAAAGGTGTGCCATGTGTTATGTCATAAATGTTTTGCAAATTGTATTGTATTTTGTTTGTTGATTTTTGATCAGTATTATTGATTTATTCTAATTTATAATGTATTTGATTTATTGTTTACTTTGTGCATCCTTTCTATTTATGGTTTGCTTTCCTTTTTGAAGCTTGTCTTGTTGTTTTAATCTGTAAACAAGTAAAAAAAATGCTCTGGTTGAGTTAGGCAGATCGCAGGGAACAGTCATGGTAAAGGTCCGAGAAAGATATTTTGTACCTCTTTGAGATGGTAACACAAGATGACGTTCGCTTGCAGAGAGCAAGTTTATGGATGGCAGAGCCAGTGGTTGTTTTGTAGGAACACGTCAGTGACTTGAATTTGTTGCGAGTGGCAACTGGCAACCAGTGCAATTTTGTGAGGAGAGGAGTGACGTATGCTCTCTTCGGCTCGTTGAAGGGTTAGTTCACCCAAAAATGAAAATTAAGTCATTAATTACTCACCCCCATACTGGACCAACCCCGTAAGACCTTTGTTCATCTTCGGAACACAAATGAAGATATTTTTGATTAAATTTGAGAGGTGGATCACTGCTACATTGGCTGCCTAAGGGATCGAAACTTGACGGCCCAGAAAGTCAATGAAGAAAATGTTTAAATATTCCATGTGACAACAGTGGCTCAACTATAAGATTATCAAGCGACGAGAATACTTTTTGTGCAAAAAAAAAAAAAAAAACAAAAAAAAAAAACGACTTTATTCGACTATTCCTTTTCTTCCTTGTAGGCCTGAGACGAGAGTTCAAGAGATTTCCACAACGCATGTGTGAGAATTGCGATCTCCTTCAACTACTTCAGTTCAGTTCTCGAACTGAATTAATTACTTAATTTTCATTTTTGGGTGAACTAACCCTTTAAAGACCACTCTGGCTGCAGCATTCCGAATCAGTTGCAGAGGTTTGACAGAGAAAGCTGGAAGACCAGTTAGGAGAGCATAAAAATATAAACACAGCCCTCATTAATCACAAATACACTTACATTTCTGTAAATCAGTTTTCATGAATCGATGGTTTGCTCTAACTGTTTCTCTGGTCTTTGTAAACCACATGCGCTACCCCCTCCTGTACCTCTACTGCTTTTCCAGCAGTTCCTGGATGTCAATATTAAATTTACTGTCGAATTTGAAACACTGAATTTGTGGAAGCGAATTTGTAAACTAAAATAAAATGGACCGAAAATTGCCTGTTGAATATTATATGTTGTGTTTTTAAACAGTTTAAACAGAATATTTTGGAAGTGAAATGAAAGGTGAATATGGATTATTGATTTTTTTTAATAATGCAAATGTGTTTCAATGCTTTGAATTGAAATATTCACAGCTTAAATATTCAACCATGTTGAATTTCAGCCAAAACACAATGCAAGTCCTAAAGATACAATGCATTTAAATGCAAGCATGGTTAATGCAATGCATTTTTTTTCTTCAAGTAGTGGAATTCAACAGGTTTTTTTTTTTTTTTTACTTCCATTGGTGTGTATAACTTTAAATACACTGTATTTATTTGTAGGTTTTAATATCTGACCAGTTACTGAAATGTCTTTGTATATATAAAAAATTCCAGTTCCTAAATAATAAACTCTTCACACTATGGTACGTTTTACATTGAATTTCTCTGTACTCCTGCTGTTTCAGGTCCATCGAAATCTGTCCCAGCTGCCAAACTTTTCCTTTTCTGTGGCTCTTTCCTACTATCACCTCAGCCAACAGGAAGACATTTCACCTGTGGAGAACCAACAACTAAAGCAGAAATCCAATGTGCTACTGCAAAACGCTTTAATCATGTTTCCTGGGGGTGAGTTTCAAATCACTTTGACATATTTCCCACTTTTATTTAAACTTAAGGTATATATAAAAATAATGCAAAAATCCATATCATGACCCCTTTACAACTATCATAATTGCTTTCATAATTTTACTGTTGTCTTGCTATCAACAACACATGAGGATACCATTAGATGTGGTGTGAGTAAATTACCTAGGTATTACAGGGGAGGGGAGGGGGGAGGGGGGGTTAAATATCCAAGTGAATCGCTACTGTCAAAGAGTTGTTTTAACTGCTCCAGTGAAATTTGTCCCTCTTTCTGAACGAAAATGCTTCACCGGTCCTCTGACGGCAAAGAAGCATCGCAAAGCACAAACAAAGCTTGATGCTGACTGGTACTCAATGACTTCAAGTTCCTGGTACCCAAGCAACTGAATATGACAGCCCACCACTTGTTCTCAAAAACATCAAGACCTGTGTGTGTGAATGATGGGCTTACACTAGTGGTTCTCAAAAGGGAAGTTAAAAGAACAGTGGGGGTCGTAGGAAGCAAGATATTTGAAAGGGGGGTGTGCAGGTGTTAATGGGTAAAGGTATTCACAAGTTTAAATATAACGCAAATTTTTGTTCATTTATTTGTAATTAACCCTCTGAGGTCTAGGGTGTATTTGGGGTCCTTGAGATGTTTTGAGATGCCCTGACATTTGTGCTTTTTTTCAGTTGCTTATAATCCTATTAATGGCACAGTTGAAATTACACTATATTTAGCAGAAACAGGGCTACCATAATATGTGAGGAACATGTATGTACATTTTTGTAGTTTTGAGAGAATATTGTTTATGCGTGGTTATTGAAAAAAATAAAAATGAAAGTTTCTGAAATAAGGCCACAAAACACATACAAAATATGCGTCCACAATACTTTTTGACTAATGATTGTGGCCTAGAGTTTTTTCTTCACAATGATCTGAAAAACATCCTAATCATTCACACAAAACTGTGAATTGGGTTATATTATGAAAGACATTTTTTGTTTGCGAAGGCAATATGCGAATGGGCGTGAACAGGCCAGCCCTCATCATGTATAATTAGGTGATTCTCACCTGAGAGAGGCAAAGACCCACATAATAATGAGCCTTTCAGTCAGACAAGAAAAAATTGAAAGGACAACACACATTCATACATACATACATATATTTGATGTCTATTTTATAGTAAAAACTTTATATCTATTTCGTCTGTAACAGTAGGCTATCCATCTCTGCATTCATTCGTTTACACACCCAGACACCCGATTAATATTTAAACAGTCTTTTTGGTTTTACTGATCAGTATAGAACAAATTTCAGTAGCCTATATAGTCCTACTAATGTATGAGCGAAAGTGAATGAACGCACAGCGCTCGTGTCTGTCTGTGCGCATATTTAATATTTAAACAGTCTTTGTGCAGTTTACAGACACGATTAGAACAAAGCACTTAAGAAAAAATGACTTACTATATCAGCTGAATCCGTGTGCTCCTTGAATTGAAACTTTTCCAGGATTATTATGACAGTATTATTATTCCTCACAGCGCAGCAAGATGAGGTAAAGGTTAAATTTGTGATAAACTGGATGTTTTATCCAACTGATATGGGCGTTTTCATGGCTTGCCTCTACATTAGCGTTTTTTTTTTAGGGCCCGAGCACTAACAGTGCGAGGACCCTATTGAAACTGTTAGGGTTACTGTGCGAGGCCCTCTTGAAACTGTTAGGGTTATTTTTTTTATTTATTTTTTATTTTATTTATTTATTTATTTTTTTCTGCAAAGTAAGCGCCATTTTCGGGGCCGCAACATGCTCAAAAACTCACCAAATTTGGCACGCATGTCAGGACTGGTGAAAAATTTTGTATTTTGTGGGTTTCGCGGATGGGCGTGGCAAAATGGCACGCTAGCGCCACCTAGAAAATTGGAAAAAATTAGCCCCTCGTCCACGTTCAACCTACATGCACGAAATTTGGTGGGGACGTGTATCATATTAAGACGCACAAAAAAGCCTCAAGAACCCATACCCTAAACTCGACAGGAAGTCAGCCATTTTGAATTTGGCGACCGATTTGGGACGATTTACACACTCCGTACTTTAACTAACTCCTCCTAGGGATTTAGTCGGATCGACTTCAAATTTCTTCTGTGCCTTCTAAAGGCATTGACGATGTAAAGTTGTGCTATCTGCGTGTTTTCATTGATGGGTGTGTCCGTGGCATCGAAGATTCGCCATGAAACAGGAAGTTGTAGTAACTTGGCTGCATGCCCAGATCTGCACGAAATTTTACACATTTGACAAGAGTCCCGCCCTGAACAAATCTACATGCCGACATTCACCCACAGTCATAGCGCCACCTGCTGGCAACAGGAAGTGACCTTTAACGAAGCAGCCCCGGGCCGCATGTTTGACCGACATGTACGAAATCTCTGTGGTACATCTACCATGTCCAGACGCACAAAAAAGTCTCTTGGAGCGATGCCCTAAACTCAACAGGAAGTCAGCCATTTCTAATTTTAACGCCGTTTTTGGATGATTTACTCATTACATACTTTAACTAACTCCTCCTAGGGATTTAGTCTGATCGACTTCAAATTTCTTCTTTGCCTTCTAAAGGCATGGACGATGTAAAGATGTGCTATCTGCGCGTTTTCGTCAATGGGCGTGTCCGTGGCGTCAATGATTCGCCATGAAACAGGAAGTTGTAATAACTTGGCTGTAAATGCCCAGATCTGCACGAAATTTTACACATTTTACAAGAGTCCCGCCCTGAACAAATCTACATGCCGACATTCACCCACAGTCATAATAATAATAATAATTCGTTACATTTATATAGCGCTTTTCTCGGCACTCAAAGCACTTTACATAGGAGGGGGGAATCTCCTCAACCACCACCAGTGTGCAGCATCCACCTGGATGATGCGACGGCAGCCATATTGTGCCAGAACGCCCACCACACACCAGCTTACTGGTGGAGAGGAGACAGTGATGAAGCCAATTGCTATATATGGGGATGATTAGGAGGCCATGATGGACAGAGGCCACTGGGTAAATTTGGCCAGGATGCCGGGGTTACACCCCTACTCTTTCGAAAGACATCCTGGGATTTTTAATGACCACAGAGAGTCAGGACCTCGGTTTAACGTCTCATCCGAAGGACGGTGCTCTTTGACAGTATAGTATCCCCATTACTATACTGGGGCGTTAGGACCCACACAGACCACAGGATGAGTACCCCCTGCTGGCCTCTCTAACACCTCTTCCAGCAGCAACCTGGCTTTCTCAGAAGGTCTCCCATCCAGGTACTAACCAGGCTCAGCCCCGCTTAGCTTCAGTGGGCAACCAGTCTTGGGCTACAGGGTGATATTGCTGCTGACAATAGCAGTCATAGCGCCACCTGCTGGCAACAGGAAGTGACCTTTAACGAAGCAGCGTAGCAAATGCACAGCCGCACTGGCTGAGCTGCAGAAAATGCAACGCGGCCGCCTCACACCCCGACGTGCAACAGGTGCGAGGTCCCGCCCATCGCTGCTTGCACCTTTCATTTTTTTAGGGCCCGAGCACCCAACGGTGCGAGGCCCCTCTTGAAACTGTTAGGGTTATTTTATTTTATTTTTTATTTTTTTCTACAAAGTAAGCTCCATTTTCGGGGGCCGCAACATGCTTAAAAAGTCACCAAATTTGGCACGCATGTTAGGACTGGTGAAAAATTTCGTATTTTGTGGGTTTCGCGGATGGGCGTGGCAAAATGGCACGCTAGCGCCACCTAGAAAATTGGAAAAAATTAGCCCCTCGTCCACGTTCAACCTACATGCACGAAATTTGGTGGGGACGTGTATCATATCAAGACGCACAAAAAAGCCTCAAGAACCCATACCCTAAACTCGACAGGAAGTCGGCCATTTTGAATTTGGCGACTGATTTGGGACGATTTACACACTCCGTACTTTAACTAACTCCTCCTAGGGATTTTGTCGGATCGACTTCAAATTTCTTCTGTGCCTTCTAAAGGCATTGACGATGTAAAGTTGTGCTATCTGCGCGTTTTCGTCGATGGGTGTGTCCGTGGCATCGAAGATTCGCCATGAAACAGGAAGTTGTAGTAACTTGGCTGTAAATGCCCAGATCTGCACGAAATTTTACACATTTGACAAGAGTCCCGCCCTGAACAAATCGCCATGAAACAGGAAGTTGTAGTAACTTGGCTGTAAATGCCCAGATCTGCACGAAATTTTACACATTTGACAAGAGTCCCGCCCTGAACAAATCTACATACCGACATTCACCCACAGTCATAGTGCCACCTGCTGGCAACAGGAAGTGACCTTTAACGAAGCAGCCCCTGCTGCATGTTTGACCGACATGTACGAAATTTCTGTGGTACATCTACCATGTCCAGACGCACAAAAAAGTCTCTTGGAGTGATGCCCTAAACTCAACAGGAAGTCGGCCATTTCTAATTTTAACACCATTTTTGGATGATTTACTCATTACATACTTTAACTAACTCCTCCTAGGGATTTAGTCGGATCGACTTCAAATTTCTGCTGTGCCTTCTAAAGGCATTGACGATGTAAAGTTGTGCTATCTGCGTATTTTCATCAATAGCCGTGTCTGTGGCGTCGATGATTCTCCATGAAACAGGAAGTTGTTGTAACTTCATTGTACATACTCAGACTACCGCAAAATTTCATACGTTATACAACAGTCCCGCCCTGAACAAATCTACATGCCGACATTCACCCACACTCATAGCGCCACCTGCTGGCAACAGGAAGTGACCTTTAACGAAGCAGCCCCCGCCGCACATTTGACCTACATGTACGGAATATGCAACGAGGCCGCCTAACACCCCGATGTGCCACAGGTGCGAGGGCCCGCCCATCGCTGCTTGCAGCTTTAATTTTTTTTTTTCTTTTTAGGGCCCGAGCACTAACAGTGCGAGGACCCTCTTGAAACTGTTAGGGTTATTTTTTTTTTAGGGCCCGAGCACTAACAGTGCGAGGACCCTCTTGAAATTGTTAGGGTTATTTTTTTAGGGCCCGAGCACCCAACGGTGCGAGGCCCTCTTGAAACTGTTAGGGTTATTTTTAGGGCCCGAGCACCCAACGGTGCGAGGCCCTCTTGAAACTGTTAGGGTTATTTTTAGGGCCCGAGCACCAAACGGTGCGAGCCCCTCTTGAAACTGTTAGGGTTATTTTTTTTTTATTTTATTTTTTTTTAGGGCCCGAGCACCCAACGGTGCGAGGCCCTCTTGAAACTGTTAGGGTTATTTTTTTTTTTTTTTTCTTTTTTTTTTCTTTTTTCTGCAAAGTAAGCGCCGTTTTCGGGGCCACAACATGCTCAAAAAGTCACCAAATTTGGCATGCATGTCAGGACTGGTGAAAAATTTCGTATTTTGTTGGTTTCGCAGATAGGCGTGGCAAAATGGCTCGTTAGCACCACCTAGAAAATTGGAAAAAATTAGCCCCTCGTCCACGTTCAACCTACACGCACGAAATTTGGTGGGGACGTGTATCATATCAAGACGCACAAAAAAGCCTCAAGAACCCATACCCTAAACTCGACAGGAAGTCCGCCATTTTGAATTTGGCGACCGATTTGGGACGATTTACACACTCCGTACTTTAACTAACTCCTCCTAGGGATTTAGTCGGATCGACTTCAAATTTCTTCTGTGCCTTCTAAAGGCATTGACGATGTAAAGTTGTGCTATCTGCACGTTTTCGTCGATGGGTATGTCCGTGGCATCGAAGATTCGCCATGAAACAGGAAGTTGTAGTAACTTGGCTGTAAATGCCCAGATCTGCACGAAATTTTACACATTTGACAAGAGTCCCGCCCTGAACAAATCTACATGCCGACATTCACCCACAGTCATAGCGCCACCTGCTGGCAACAGGAAGTGACATTTAATGAAGCAGCCCCGGCCGTATGTTTGTCCGACATGTACGAAATCTCTGTGGTACATCTACCATGTCCAGACGCACAAAAAAGTCTCTTGGAGCGATGCCCTAAACTCAACAGGAAGTCGGCCATTTCTAATTTTAACGCCATTTTTGGATGATTTACTCATTACATACTTTAACTGACTCCTCCTAGGGATTTAGTCGGATCGACTTCAAATTACTGCTGTGCCTTCTAAAGGCATGGACGATGTAAAGTTGTGCTATTTGCGTGTTTTCCTCGATGGGCGTGTCCATGGCGTCGATGATTCGCCATGAAACACAAAGTTTTAATAACTTGGCTGTAAATGCCCAGATCTGCACGAAATTTTACACATTTGACAAGAGTCCCGCCCTGAACAAATCTACACATCGACATTCACCCACAGTCATAGCGCCACCTGCTGGCAACAGGAAGTGACCTTTAACAAAGCAGCCCCCGCAACATGTTTGACCGACATGTACGAAATTTCTGTGGTACATCTACCATGTCCAGACGCACAAAAAAGTCTCTTGGAGTGATGCCCTAAACTCAACAGGAAGTCGGCCATTTCTAATTTTACCTCCATTTTTGGATGATTTACTCATTACGTACTTTAACTAACTCCTCCTAGGGATTTAGTCGGATCGACTTCTAATTTCTGCTGTGTCTTCTAAAGGCATTGACGATATAAAGTTGTGCTATCTGCGCGGTTTCGTCGATGGGCGTGTCCGTGGTGTCGATGATTCGCCATGAAACAGGAAGTTGTAGTAACTTGGCTGTAAATGCCCAGACCTGCACCAAATTTTACACATTTGACAAGAGTCCTGCCCTGAACAAATCTACACGCCGACATTCACCCACAGTCATAGCGCCACCTGCTGGCAACAGGAAGTGACCTTTAACGAAGCAGCCCCCGCTGCATGTTTGACCGACATGTACGAAATTTCTGTGGTACATCTACCATGTCCAGACGCACAAAAAAGTCTCTTGGAGTGATGCCCTAAACTCAACAGGAAGTCGGCCATTTCTATTTTTAACGCCATTTTTGGATGATTTACTCATTACATACTTTAACTAACTCCTCCTAGGGATTTAGTCGGATCGACTTCAAATTTCTGCTGTGCCTTCTAAAGGCATTGACGATGTAAAGTTGTGCTATCTGCGCATTTTCATCAATGGCCGTGTCTGTGGCGTCGATGATTCTCCATGAAACAGGAAGTTGTTGTAACTTCATTGTACATACTCAGACTACCGCGAAATTTTATACGTTATACAACAGTCCCGCCCTGAACAAATCTACATGCCGACATTCACCCACACTCATAGCGCCACCTGCTGGCAACAGGAAGTGACCTTTAACGAAGCAGCCCCCGCCGCACATTTGACCTACATGTACGGAATATGCAACGAGGCCGCCTAACACCCCGATGTGCCACAGGTGCGAGGGCCCGCCCATCGCTGCTTGCAGCTTTAATTTTTTTTTTCTTTTTAGGGCCCGAGCACTAACAGTGCGAGGACCCTCTTGAAACTGTTAGGGTTATTTTTTTAGGGCCCGAGCACCCAACGGTGCGAGGCCCTCTTGAAACTGTTAGGGTTATTTTTAGGGCCCGAGCACCCAACGGTGCGAGGCCCTCTTGAAACTGTTAGGGTTATTTTTAGGGCCCGAGCACCAAACGGTGCGAGCCCCTCTTGAAACTGTTAGGGTTATTTTTTTATTTTTATTTTTTTTTTATTTTTTATTTTTTCTGCAAAGTAAGCGCCGTTTTCGGGGCCACAACATGCTCAAAAAGTCACCAAATTTGGCATGCATGTCAGGACTGGTGAAAAATTTCGTATTTTGTTGGTTTCGCGGATAGGTGTGGCAAAATGGCTCGTTAGCACCACCTAGAAAATTGGAAAAAATTAGCCCCTCGTCCACGTTCAACCTACACGCACGAAATTTGGTGGGGACGTGTATCATATCAAGACGCACAAAAAAGCCTCAAGAACCCATACCCTAAACTCGACAGGAAGTCCGCCATTTTGAATTTGGCGACCGATTTGGGACGATTTACACACTCCGTACTTTAACTAACTCCTCCTAGGGATTTAGTCGGATCAACTTCAAATTTCTTCTGTGCCTTCTAAAGGCATTGACGATGTAAAGTTGTGCTATCTGCACGTTTTCGTCGATGGGTATGTCCGTGGCATCGAAGATTCGCCATGAAACAGGAAGTTGTAGTAACTTGGCTGTAAATGCCCAGATCTGCACCAAATTTTACACATTTGACAAGAGTCCCGCCTTGAACAAATCTACATGCCGACATTCACCCACAGTCATAGCGCCACCTGCTGGCAACAGGAAGTGACATTTAATGAAGCAGCCCCGGCCGTATGTTTGACCGACATGTACGAAATCTCTGTGGTACATCTACCATGTCCAGACGCACAAAAAAAGTCTCTTGGAGCGATGCCCTAAACTCAACAGGAAGTCGGCCATTTCTAATTTTAACGCCATTTTTGGATGATTTACTCATTACATACTTTAACTGACTCCTCCTAGGGATTTAGTCGGATCGACTTCAAATTACTGCTGTGCCTTCTAAAGGCATGGACGATGTAAAGTTGTGCTATTTGCGTGTTTTCCTCGATGGGCGTGTCCATGGCGTCGATGATTCGCCATGAAACAGGAAGTTGTAGTAACTTGGCTGTAAATGCCCAGATCTGCACCAAATTTTACACATTTGACAAGAGTCCTGCCCTGAACAAATCTACACGCCGACATTCACCCACAGTCATAGCGCCACCTGCTGGCAAGAGGAAGTGACCTTAAAAGACGCAGCCCCCTCTGCATGTTTGACCGACATGTACGAAATTTCTGTGGTACATCTACCGTGTCCAGACACACAAAAAAGTCTCTTGGAGCGATGCCCTAAACTCAACAGGAAGTCCGCCATTTCTAATTTTATAGCCATTTTTGGATGATTTACTCATTACATACTTTAACAAACTCCTCCTAGGGATTTAGTCGGATCGACTCCAAATTTCTACTGCGCCTTCTAAAGGCATTGACGATGTAAAGTTGTGCTATCTGCGCGTTTTCCTCGATGGGCGTGTCCGTGGCGTTGATGATTTGCCATGAAACAGGAAGTTGTACTAACTTCCCTGTAAATGCCCAGATCTGCACGAAATTTTACACATTTGACAAGAGTTCCACCCTGAACAAATCTACATACCGACATTCACCCACAGTCATAGCGCCACCTGCTGGCAAAAGGAAGTGACATTTAACAGAGCAGCCCCGGCCGCATGTTTGACCGACATGTTCGAAATCTCTGTGGTACATCTACCATGTCCAGACGCAAAAAAAAGTCTCTTGGAGCGATGCCCTAAACTCAACAGGAAGTCGGCCATTTCTAATTTTAATGCCATTTTTGGATGATTTACTCATTACATACTTTAACTAAGTCCTCCTAGGGATTTAGTCTGATCGACTTCAAATTAGTGCTGTGCCTTCTAAAGGCATGGACGATGTAAAGTTGTGCTATCTGCGCGTTTTCGTCAATGGGTGTGTCCGCGGCGTCTGATTCGCCATGAAACAGGAAGTTGTAATAACTTGGCTGTAAATGCCCAGATCTGCACAAAATTTTAGACATTTGACAGGAGTCCCGCCCTGAACAACTCTACATGCCGGCATTCACCCACAGTCATAGCGCCATCTAGTGGCAAGAGGAAGTGACCTTAAAAGACGCAGCCCCCTCAGCATGTTTGACCGACAGGTACGAAATTTCTGTGGTACATCTACCGTGTCCAGACACACAGAAAAGTCTCTTGGAGCAATGCCCTAAACTCAACAGGAAGTCAGCCATTTCTAATTTTACTACCATTTTTGGATGACTTACTCATTACATACTTTAACTAACTCCTCCCAGGGATTTAGTCGGATCGACTTCAAATTTCTACCGCGCCTTCTAAAGGCATTGACGATGTAAAGTTGTGCTATCTGCACGTTTTCCTCGATGGGCGTGTCCGTGGCGTCGATGATTCGCCATGAAACAGGAAGTTGTACTAACTTGGCTGTAAATGCCCAGATCTGCACGAAATTTTACACATTTGACAAGAGTCCCGCCCTGAACAAATCTACATACCGACATTCACCCACAGTCATAGCGCCACCTGCTGGCAACAGGAAGTGACTTTCAACGAAGCAGCGTATCAAATGTACAGCCGCACCGGCTGAGCTGCAGAAAATGCACAGCGGGCGCTTCACACCCCGACGTGCAACAGGTGCGCGGGCCCGCCCATCGCTGCTTGCAGCTTTATTTTTTTTTTTCTTTTTTCTTTTTTCTGCAAAGTAAGCGCCATTTTCGGGGCCGCAACATGCTCAAAAACTCACCAAATTTGGCACGCATGTCAGGACTGGTGAAAAATTTCGTATTTTGTGGGTTTCGCGGATGGGCGTGGCAAAATGGCACGCTAGCGCCACCTAGAAAATTGGAAAAAATTAGCCCCTCGTCCACGTTCAACCTACATGCACGAAATTTGGTGGGGACGTGTATCATATCAAGACGCACAAAAAAGCTTCAAGAACCCATACCTTGGCTGTAAATGCCCAGATCTGCACGAAATTTTACACATTTGACAAGAGTCCCGCCCTGAACAAATCTACATGCCGACATTCACCCACAGTCATAGTGCCACCTGCAGGCAACAGGAAGTGACATTTAATGAAGCAGCCCCAGCCGCATGTTTGACCGACATGTACGAAATCTCTGTGGTACATCTACCATGTCCAGACGCACAAAAAAGTCTCCTGGAGCGATGCCCTAAACTCAACAGGAAGTCGGCCATTTCTAATTTTAACGCCATTTTTGGATGATTTACTCATTACATACTTTAACTAACTCCTAGGGATTTAATCGGATCGACTTACAATTACTGCTGTGCCTTCTAAAGGCATGGACGATGTAAAGTTGTGCTATCTGCGCGTTTTCGTCGATGGGCGTATCCGTGGGATCGAAGATTCGCCACGAAACAGGAAGTTGTAGTAACTTGCCTGTAAATGCCCAGATCTGCACGAAATTTTAGACATTTGACAAGAGTCCCGCCCTGAACAACTCTACATGCCGGCATTCACCCACAGTCATAGCGCCATTTAGTGGCAAGAGGAAGTGACCTTAAAAGACGCAGCCCCCTCAGCATGTTTGACCGACAAGCCATACCCTAAAATCGACAGGAAGTCCGCCATTTTGAATTTGGCGACCGATTTGGGACGATTTACACACTCCGTACTTTAACTCCTCCTAGGGATTTAGTCGGATCGACTTCAAATTTCTTCTGAGCGTTCTAAAGGCATTGACGATGTAAAGTTGTGCTATCTGCACGTTTTCCTCGATGGGCGTGTCCGTGGCGTCGATGATTCGCCATGAAACAGGAAGTTGTACTAACTTGGCTATAAATGCCCAGATCTGCACGAAATTTTACACATTTGACAAGAGTCCCGCCCTGAACAAATCTACATACCGACATTCACCCACAGTCCTAGCGCCACCTGCTGGCAACAGGAAGTGACTTTCAACGAAGCAGCGTAGCAAATGCACAGCCGCACCGGCTGAGCTGCAGAAAATGCACAGCGGGCACTTCACACCCCGACGTGCAACAGGTGCGAGGGCCCGCCCATCACTGCTTGCAGCTTTAATTTTTTTTCTTTTTTCTTTTTTCTGCAAAGTAAGCGCCATTTTCGGGGCCGCAACATGCTCAAAAACTCACCAAATTTGGCACGCATGTCAGGACTGGTGAAAAATTTCGTATTTTGTGGGTTTCGCGAATGGGCGTGGCAAATTGGCACGCTAGCGCCACCTAGAAAATTGGAAAAAATTAGCCCCTCGTCCACGTTCAACCTACATGCACGAAATTTGGTGGGGACGTGTATCATATCAAGACGCACAAAAAAGCTTCAAGAACCCATACCTTGGCTGTAAATGCCCAGATCTGCACGAAATTTTACACATTTGACAAGAGTCCCGCCCTGAACAAATCTACATGCCGACATTCACCCACAGTCATAGTGCCACCTGCTGGCAAAAGGAAGTGACATTTAACGAAGCAGCCCCAGCAGCATGTTTGACCGACATGTACGAAATCTCTGTGGTACATCTACCATGTCCAGACGCACAAAAAAGTCTCCTGGAGCGATGCCCTAAACTCAACAGGAAGTCGGCCATTTCTAATTTTAACGCCATTTTTGGATGATTTACTCATTACATACTTTAACTAACTCCTCCTAGGGATTTAATCGGATCGACTTACAATTACTGCTGTGCCTTTTAAAGGCATGGACGATGTAAAGTTGTGCTATCTGCGCGTTTTCTTCGATGGGCGTGTCCGTGGGATCGAAGATTCGCCACGAAACAGGAAGTTGTAGTAACTTGCCTGTAAATGCCCAGATTTGCACGAAATTTTAGACATTTGACAAGAGTCCCGCCCTGAACAACTCTACATGCCGGCATTCACCCAAAGTCATAGCGCCATCTAGTGGCAAGAGGAAGTGACCTTAAAAGACGCAGCCCCCTCAGCATGTTTGACCGACAGGTACGAAATTTCTGTGGTACATCTACCGTGTCCAGACACACAGAAAAGTCTCTTGGAGCGATGCCCTAAACTCAACAGGAAGTCAGCCATTTCTAATTTTACCGCCATTTTTGGATGATTTACTCATTACATACTTTCACTAACTCCTCCTAGGGATTTAGTCGGATCGACTTCAAATTTCTACTGCGCCTTCTAAAGGCATGGACCATGTAAAGTTGTGCTATTTTCACGTTTTCCACGATGGGCGTGTCCGTGGCGTCGATGATTCGCCATGAAACAGGAAGTTGGAGTAACTTGGCTGTAAATGCCCAGATCTGCACCAAATTGTACACATTTGACAAGAGTCCCGCCCTGAACAAATCTACATACCGACATTCACCCACAGTCATAGCGCCACCTGCTGGCAACAGGAAGTGACCTTTAACGAAGCAGCGTAGCAAATTCACAGCCGCACCGGCTCTAGCTGCAGAATATGCAATGCGGCCGCCTCACACCCCGACGCGCTACAGGTGCGAGGGCCCGCCCATCGTTGCTTGCAGCTTTAATTTTTTTTTCTTTTTTCTTTTTTCTGCAAAGTAAGCGCCATTTTCGGGGCCGCAACATGCTCAAAAACTCACCAAATTTGGCACGCATGTCAGGACTGGTGAAAAATTTCGTATTTTGTGGGTTTCGCGGATGGGCGTGGCAAAATGGCACGCTAGCGCCACCTAGAAAATTGGAAAAAATTAGCCCCTCGTCCACGTTCAACCTACATGCACGAAATTTGGTGGGGACGTGTATCATATCAAGACGCACAAAAAAGCCTCAAGAACCCATACCCTAAAATCGACAGGAAGTCCGCCATTTTGAATTTGGCGACCGATTTGGGACGATTTACACACTCCGTACTTTAACTCCTCCTAGGGATTTACTCGGATCGACTTCAAATTTCTTCTGTGCGTTCTAAAGGCATTGACGATGTAAAGTTGTGCTATCTGCGCGTTTTCGTCGATGGGTGTGTCCGTGGCATCGAAGATTCGCCATGAAACAGGAAGTTGTAGTAATTTAGCTGTAAATGCCCAGATCTGCACGAAATTTTACACATTTGACAAGAGTCCCGCCCTGAACAAATCTACATGCTGACATTCACCCACAGTCATAGCGCCACCTGCTGGCAACAGGAAGTGACATTTAACGAAGCAGCCCCGGCCGCATGTTCGACCGACATGCACAAAATCTCTGTGGTACATCTACCATGTCCAGACGCACAAAAAGGTCTCTTGGAGCGATGCCCTAAACTCAACAGGAAGTCCACTATTTCTGATTTTACCGCCATTTTTGGATGATTTACTCATTACATACTTTAACTAACTCCTCCTAGGGATTTAGTCGGATCGACTTCAAATTACTGCTGTGCCTTCTAAAGGCATGGATGATGTAAAGTTGTGCTATCTGCGCGTTTTCGTCAATGGGCATGTCCGTGGCGTCGATGATTCGCCATGAAACAGGAAGTTGTAATAACTTGGCTGTAAATGCCCAGATCTGCACGAAATTTTACACATTTGACAAGAGTCCCGCCCTGAACAAATCTACATGCCGGCATTCACCCACAGTCATAGCGCCATCTAGTGGCAAGAGGAAGTGACCTTTAAAGACGCCGCCCCTGCCGCATGTTTGACCGACATGCACAAAATCTCTGTGGTACATCTACCATGTCCAGACGCACAAAAAGGTCTCTTGGAGCGATGCCCTAAACTAAACAGGAAGTCCGCCATTTCTAATTTTACCGCCATTTTTGGATGATTTACTCATTACATACTTTAACTAACTCCTCCTAGGGATTTAGTCGGATCAACTTCAAATTACTGCTGTGCCTTCTAAAGGCATGGACGATGTAAAGTTTTGCTATCTGTGCGTTTTCGTCAATGGGCATGTCCGTGGCGTCCATGATTCGCCATGAAACAGGAAGTTGTAATAACTTGGCTATAAATGCCCAGATCTGCACGAAATTTTACACATTTGACAAGAGTCCCACCCTGAACAAATCTACATGCCGGCATTCACCCACAGTCATAGCGCCACCTAGTGGCAAGAGGAAGTGACCTTTAAAGACGCAGCCCCCGCCGCATGTTTGACCGACAGATACGAAATTTCTGTGGTTCATCTACCGTGTCCAGACGCACAGAAAAGTATCTTGGAGCGATGCCCTAAACTCAACAGGAAATTGGGCCATTTCTAATTTTACCACCATTTTTGGATGATTTACTCATTACATACTTTAACTAACTCCTCCTAGGGATTTAGTCGGATTGACTTCAAATTTCTACTGCGCCTTCTAAAGGCATTGACGATGTAAAGTTGTGCTACCTGCGCGTTTTCCTCGATGGGCGTGTCCGTGGCGTTGATGATTCGCCATGAAACAGGAAGTTGTAGTAACTTGGCTGTAAATGCCCAGATCTGCACGAAATTTTACACATTTGACAAGAGTCCCGCCCTGAACAAATCTACATGCCGACATTCACCCACAGTCATAGCGCCATCTAGTGGCAAGAGGAAGTGACCTTAAAAGACGCAGCCCCCTCCGCATGTTTGACCGACAGGTACGAAATTTCTGTGGTACATCTACCGTGTCCAGACACACAGAAAAGTCTCTTGGAGTGATGCCCTAAACTCAACAGGAAGTCAGCCATTTCTAATTTTACCGCCATTTTTGGATGATTTACTCATTACATACTTTAACTAACTCCTCCTAGGGATTCAGTCAGATCGACTTCAAATTTCTGCTGTGCCTTTTAAAGGCATTGACGATGTAAAGTTGTGCTGTCTACGCGTTTTCGTCAATGCGCGTGTCTGTGGCGTCGATGATTCGCCATGAAACAGGAAGTTGCAGTACCTTGGCTGTAAATGCCCAGATCTGCACGAAATTTGACACATTTGACAAGAGTCCCGCCCTAAACAAATCTACATGGCGACATTCACCCACAGTCATAGCGCCACCTGCTGGCAACAGGAAGTGACCTTTAACGAATCAACGTAGCAAATGTACAGCCGCACTGGCTGAGCTGCAGAGTATACAACGCGGCCGCCTCACACCCCGACGCGCTACAGGTGCGAGGGCCCGCCCATCGCTGCTTGCAGCTTTAATTTTTTTTTTTTTTTTTTTTTCTGCAAAGTAAGCGCCGTTTTCGGGGCCGCAACATGCTCAAAAAGTCACCAAATTTGGCATGCATGTCAGGACTGGTGAAAAATTTCGTATTTTGTTGGTTTCGCGGATAGGCGTGGCAAAATGGCTCGCTAGCGCCACCTAGAAAATTGGAAAAAATTAGCCCCTCCTCCATGTTCAACCTACATGCACGAAATTTGGTGGGGATGTGTATAATTTCAAGCCGCACAAAAAAGCCTCAAGAACCCATACCCTAAACTCGACAGGAAGTCCGCCATTTTGAATTTGGCGACCGATTTGGGATGATTTACACACTCCGTACTTTAACTAACTCCTCCTAGGGATTTAGTCGGATCGACATCAAATTTCTACTTTGCCTTCTAAAGGCATTGACGATGTAAAGTTGTGCTATCTGCGCGGATTCGTCGATGGGCATGTCCGTGGCGTCAATGATTCGCCATGAAAGAGGAAGTTGTAGTAACTTGGCTGTAAATGCCCAGATCTGCACGAAATTTTACACATTTGACAAGAGTCCATCCCTGAACAAATCTACACACCGACCTTCAACCACAGTCATAGCGCCACCTGCTGGCAACAGGAAGTGACCTTTAACGAAGCAGCCCCCGCCGCATGTTTGACCGACATGTATGAAATTTCTGTGGTACATCTACCTTATCAAGACACAAAAAAGTCTCTTGGAGCGATGGCTTAAACTCAACAGGAAGTTGGCCATTTCTAATTTTACCGCCATTTTTGGATGATTTAATCATTACGTACTTTAACTATTTCCTCCTAGGGAATTAGTCGGATCGACTTCAAATTTTTTCTGTGCCTTCTAAAGGCATTGACGATGTGAAGTTGTGCTATCTACGCGGTTTCGTCGATAGGAGTGTCCCTGGCGTCGATGATTCGCCATGAAACAGGAAGTTGTAGTAACTTGGCCTTAAATGCCCAGTTCTGCATGAAATTCTACATGTCATTCACCCACAGTCATAGCGCCACCTGCTGGCAACAGGAAGTGACCTTTAACGAAGCAGCGTAGCAAATGCACAGCCGCAATGGCTGAGCTCCAGAATATGCAATGCTGCTGCCTCACACCCCGACGTGCTACAGGTGCGAGGGCCCGCCCATCGCTGCTTGCAGCTTTAATTTTTCTTTTTTTTTCTTTTTTTTTCTTTTTTCTGCGAAGTAGGTTCCATTTTCGGGGCCGCAACATGCTCAAAAACTCATTGACCATGTAAAGTTGTGCTATTTTCGCGTTTTCCTCGATGGGCGTGTCCGTGGCATCGAAGATTCGCCATGAAACAGGAAGTTGTAGTAACTTGGCTGTAAATGCCCAGATCTGCACGAAATTTTACACATTTGACAAGAGTCCTGCCCTGAACAAATCTACATGCCGACATTCACCCACAGTCATAGCGCCACCTGCTAGCAACAGGAAGTGACATTTAACGAAGCAGCCCCGGCCGCATGTTTGACCGACATGTACGAAATCTCTGTGGTACATCTACCATGTCCAGACGTACAAAAAAGTCTCTTGGAGCGATCCCCTAAACTCAACAGGAACTCCGCCAGTTCTAATTTTAACGCCATTTTTGGATTATTTACTCATTACATACTTTAACTAACTCCTCCTAGGGATTTAGTCGGATCGACTTCAAATTACTGCTGTGCCTTCTAAAGGCATGGACAATGTAAAGTTGTGCTATCTGCACGTTTTCGTCAATGGGCGTGTCCGTGGCCTCGATGATTCGCCATGAAACAGGAAGTTGTAATAACTTGGCTGTAAATGCCCAGATCTGCACGAAATTTTACACATTTGACAAGAGTCCCGCCCTGAACAAATCTACATGCCTGCATTCACCCACAGTCATAGCGCCATCTAGTGGCAAGAGGAAGTGACCTTAAAAGACGCAGCCCCCTCCGCATATTTGACCGACAGGTACGAAATTTCTGTGGTACATCTACCTTGTCCAGACACACAGAAAAGTCTCTTGGAGCGATACCCTAAACTCAACAGGAAGTCAGCCATTTCTAATATTACCGCCATTTTTGGATGATTTACTCATTACATACTTTAACTAACTCCTCCTAGGGATTTAGTCGGATCGACTTCAAATTTCTACTGCGCCTTCTAAAGGCATTGACGATGTAAAGTTGTGCTATCTGTGCGTTTTCCTCGATGGGCGTGTCCGTGGCGTAAATGATTCGCCATGAAACAGGAAGTGGTACTAACTTGGCTGTAAATGCCCAGATCTGCACGAAATTTTACACATTTGAAAAGAGTCCCGCCCTGAACAAATCTACATGCCGACATTCACCCACAGTCATAGCGCCACCTGCTGGCAATAGGAAGGGGACCAAAAAAGCGCCCCCGCGTTTTGATCGTTTTTTTTCACAGAGCTGCAACATAGACTTAAAATACTCCGTCATTGATGGTCATATAAATAAAATCGATACATGATTATAAACTATAGAGGGTCTTCTTTTTTTATGTACACTCTTATTATCAAAACCTTTGTGTTTTTGTAAAATAAATAAATTAAACAGGGTGCGCTTTCAGCTCACTCTGTCTCCGCAAAAATCTTTCTGAAACGCGTCCGAAAAAAGAGCTGTAACTCATTAAATACTTGTCACAGACACACGAAAGATCTCTCTTTATGAAGCTGAGATTTTCTTCTTTTAATTTAAGTCATTTATATAAAAAGCAACTACTCTCAGTTGATGTAATCTGTATGAAAAGAAAGAGATGTCAGGATTTTCCCTTTCACCTCATTACAGCAAATGAGGCGCTAATGTAACCTCGCCCACTGGAGCGCGTGCTATTCAAATTCTAATGTTGAGGCAAGCCATGAAAACGCCCTCATCGCAATGAGGAGATCCTGGAAAAAAAGTTACCTTATAGTTTCATTTTGAGGAGCACGCACGGATTCAGCTGATGCAGTAAGTCATTTATTATAAGTGCTTTGTTTGAATCGCGTTATTGAATAGTGTCCACAAAGGCTTTTTAAATATCAAATGCATGTCTGATAGGGAAGAATAGACGAATTCACTGACGCGCGCTGTGCGTTAATTCACTTTCGCTTTCATTTGAACAAGAATCTCATGAGACATCCTTAGTAAGATAACATTATTTATCTGTACCTATAACCAAAAAGTGTGTTTAAATATGATTCGGGTGTGTGGACGGATGTACGAACGAACGTTCATTTAGTTAGACTGTTAGAGTTCTGCTCATATTATTTTATTAGCCACACACACGAATCATATTTAAACACACTTTTGGTTAGAGTTTAAAACATCTTGATGTTTGAAACTCTAACTCTGAACCAATTCTACATGGCCCATATAAAAATTGACCAGGATTTGTTTCCAGGTATGACATAAAAAATGGGTTTTGACTTTCATTTAAACTTTGATTTTATACATACATGTATATATTTGAAGCGTTCAGATGCAAAAGCCTCTAAGTGCCATTTGAATTTTTTCTAGAATGATCATTTTTATCAAGCTTGTATATATAAGTTCAGTAATTTCACATAATGGCAATGAAGACCTATTAATTCTCATTTAAGTAAAATTACTGAACTTACAAGCTTGATAAAAATAATCATTCTAGAAGAATTTAAAATCGAACTTAGAGGCTTTTACATCTGACCTTCTGTTATATATATATATATATATATATATATATATATATATATATATATATATATATATATTGTCCTTTCGTTTTTTTTCTTGTCTGACTCACCTGAATGAAAGGCTCATTATTATGCATGTCTTTGTCTCTCTCAGGTGTGAATCACGTAATTATACATGATGAGGGCTGGCCTGTTCACGCCCATTCGCATATTGCCTTGGCAAACAAAAAAATCTTTTTCACAATATAACCCAATTCACAGTTTTATGTGAACGATTAGGGGGATGATTTTCAGATCATTGTGAAGAAAAAACCCTAGGCAACAACATCAATTAGTCAAAAGTCTTGTGGACGCATATTTAGTATGTGTTTTCTGGCCTTATTTCAGAAACTTTCATTTTTAGTTTTTACAATAACCACGCATAAACAATATTCTCTCAAAAATGCAAACATGTACAAACATGTTGCCCATATGTCATGGTTGCCCTGTTTCTGCTAAATATAGTGTAATTTCACCTGTGCCATTAATATGTTTATAAGCAGCTGAAAAAAACACAGATGTCAGGGCATGTCAGAACCTCTCAAGGACCCCAAAAACACCTTGGTCCCCAGGGGGTTAAACGAAGCAGCGTAGCAAATGCACAGCCGCACCGGCTCTAGCTGCAGAAAAATCAACGCGGCCGACTCACGTTCCAAACGTGCAACAGGTGCGAGGGCCCGCCCATCGCTGCTTGCAGCTTTAATTTTATTTTTTTTTTTTTTTTTGCATAGTAAGCGCCGTTTTCGGGGCCGCAACATGCTCAAAAAGTCACCAAATTTGGCATGCTTGTCAGGACTCGTGAAAAAATTCGTATTTTGTTGGCTTCACGGATAGGCGTGGCAAAATGGCTCGCTAGCGCCACCTAGAAAATTGGAAAAAATTAGCCCCTCCTCCACGTTCAACCTACATGCACGAAATTTGGTGGGGATGTGTATCATTTCAAGCCGCACAAAAAAGCCTCAAGAACCCATACCCTAAACTCGACAGGAAGTCCGCCATTTTGAATTTGGCGTCCGATTTGGGACGATTTACACACTCCGTACTTTAACTAACTCCTCCTAGGGATTTACTCGGATCGACTTCAAATTTATGCTGTGCCTTCTAAAGGCATTGACGATGTAAAGTTGTGCTATCTGCGCGTTTTCGTCGATGGGCGTGTCCGTGGCATCGAAGATTCGCCATGAAACAGGAAGTTGTAGTAACTTGGCTGTAAATGCCCAGATCTGCACGCAATTTTACACATTTGACAAGAGTCCCGCCCTGAACAAATCTACATGCCGACATTCACCCACAGTCATAGCGCCACCTGCTGGCAACAGGAAGTGACCTTTAACGAAGCAGCCCCGGCCGCATGTTTGACCGACAAGTACGAAATTTCTGTGGTACATCTACCATGTCCAGATGCACAAAAAAGCCTCTTGGAGCGATGCCCTAAACTCAACAGGAAGTCGGTCATTTCTAATTTTACCGCCATTTTTGGATGATTTATTCATTACATACTTTAACTAACTCCTCCTAGGGATTTAGTCGGATCAACTTCAAATTTCTGCTGTGCCTTCTAATGGCATTGACGATGTAAAGTTGTGCTGTCTGCGCGTTTTCGTCAATGGGCGTCTCCGTGGCGTCGATGATTCGCCATGAAACAGGAAGTTGTAATAACTTGGCTGTAAATGCCCAGATCTGCACGAAATTTTACACATTTGACAAGAGTCCCGCCCTGAACAAATCTACATGCCGACATTCACCCACAGTCATAGCGCCATCTAGTGGCAAGAGGAAATGACCTTAAAAGACGCAGCCCCCTCCGCATGTTTGACCGACAGGTACGAAATTTCTGTGGTACATCTACTGTGTCCAGACACACAGAAAAGTCTCTTGGAGTGATGCCCTAAACTCAACAGGAAATCGGCCATTTCTAATTTTACCGCCATTTTTGGATGATTTATTCATTACGTACTTTAACTAACTCCTCCTAGGGATTTAGTCGGATCGACTTCAAATTTCTGCTGTGCCTTCAAATGGCATTGACGATGTAAAGTTGTGCTATCTGCACGTTTTCGTCAATGGGCGTGTCCGTGGCGTCGATGATTCGCCATGAAACAGGAAGTTGTAATAACTTCGCTGTAAATGCCCAGATCTGCGCGAAATTTTACACATTTGACAAGAGTCCCGCCCTAAACAAATCTACATGCCGACATTCACCCACAGTCATAGCGCCATCTAGTGGCAAGAGGAAGTGACCGTAAAAGACGCAGCCCCCTCCGCATGTTTGACCGACAGGTACGAAATTTCTGTGGTACATCTACCATGTCCAGACACACAGAAAAGTCTCTTGGAGTGATGCCCTAAACTCAACAGGAAGTCAGCCATTTCTAATTTTACCGCCATTTTTGGACGATTTACTCATTACATACTTTAACTAACTCCTCCTAGGGATTAGTCGGATCGACTTCAAATTTCTACTGCGCCTTCTAAAGGCATTGACGATGTAAAGTTGTGCTATCTGTGCATGTTCCTCGATGGGCGTGTCCGTGGCGTCGATGATTCGCCATGAAACAGGAAGTTGTAGTAACTTGGCTGTAAATGCCCAGATCTGCACGAAATTTTACACATTTGACAAGAGTCCCGCCCTGAACAAATCTACATACCGACATTCACCCACAGTCATAGCGCCACCTGCTGGCAACAGGAAGTGACCTTTAACAAAGCAACTTAGCAAATGCACAGCCGCACTGGCTGAGCTACAGAATATGCAACGTGGCCGCCTCACACCCCGACGTGCTACAGGTGCGAGGGCCCGCCCATCGCTGCTTGCAGCTTTAATTTTTTTTAAACCTTTTTTTCTGCAAAGTAAACGCCATTTTCGGGGCCGCAACATGCTCAAAAACTCACCAAATTTGGCACGCATGTCAGGACTGGTAAAAATTTCGTATTTTGTGGGTTTCGCGGATGGGCATGGCAAAATGGCTCCCTAGCGCCACCTAGAAAATTGGAAAAAATTAGCCCCTCGTCCACGTTCAACCTACAAGCACGAAATTTGGTGGGGATGTGTATCATATCGAGACGCACAAAAAAGCCTCAAGAACCCATACCCTAAACTCAACAGGAAGTCGTCCATTTTGAATTCGGCGCCCATTTTGGGATGATTTACACACTCCGTACTTTAACGAACTACTCCTAGGGATTTAGTCGGATCGACTTCAAATTTCTGCTGTGCCTTCTAAAGGCATTGACGATGTAAAGTTGTGCTATCTGCGCGTTTTCGTCGATGGGCGTGTCCGTGGCGTCGATGATTCGCCATGAAACAGGAAGTTGTAGTAACTTGGCTGTAAATGCCCAGATATGCACCAAATTGTATACATTTGACAAGAGTCCCACCTTGAACAAATCTACATGCCAACATTCACCCACAGTCATAGCACCACCTAGTGGCAACAGGAAGTGTCCTTTAACGAAGCAGCCCCCACCGCATGTTTGACCGACATGTACGAAATTTCTGTGGTACATCTACCATTTCCAGACACACAAAAATGTCTCTTGGAGCGATGCCCTAAACTCAACAGGATGTCGGCCATTTCTAATTTTACCCTCATTTTTGGATGATTTACTCATTATGTACTTTAACTACTGTAACTCCTCCTAGGGATTTAGTCGGATCGACTTCAAATTTCTGCTGTGCCTTCTAAAGGCATTGACGATGTAAAGTTGTGCTATCTGCGCGGTTTCGTCGATGGCCGTGTCCGTGGCGTCGATGATTCGCCATGAAACAGGAAGTTGTATTAACTTGGCTGTAAATGCCCAGATCTGCACGAAATTTTACACATTTGTCAAGAGTCCCACCCTGAACAAATCTACACGTCGAAATTTACCCACAGTCATAGCGCCACCTGCTGGCAACAGGAAGTGACCTTTAACAAAGCAGCCCCCGCCTCATGTTTGACCGACATGTACAAAATTTCTGTGGTACATCTACCATGTCCAGACGCACAAAAAAGCTTTAAGAACCCATACCCTAAACTCGACAGGAAGTCCGCCATTTTGAATTTGGCGGCCATTTTGGGACGATTTACACACTCCATACTTTAACTAACTCCTCCAAGGGATTTGGTCGGATCGACTTCCAATTTCTGCTGTGCCTTCTAAAGGCATTGACGATGTAAAGTTGTGCTATCTGCACATTTTCGTCAATGGGCGTGTCCGTGGCGTCGATGATTCGCCATGAAACAGGAAGTTGTAGTAACTTGGCTGTAAATGCCCAGATCTGCACCAAATTTTACACATTTGTCAAGAGTCCCATCCTGAACGAATCTACATGCCGACATTCACCCTAAGTCATAGCGCCATCTACTGGCAACAGGAAGTGACCTTTAACGAAGCAGCGAACCTGCTATAATCACCTTCCTTTAGTTGAAAGGAAAAAGACTGACATCTCTCTCTTTTCATACAGCTTACATCAACTGTGAATAGTTGCTTTTTTATATAAAAAATACTTCATTTAAAGGTACCATCTGGCATAAAAAATCAAATCATACTCTATATTCCATACCAGACGGGTATGGAATATAGAGCGCTATGTGGAGCGCTGTCTTGCTCTCTCTCCCTTGTGCATATTAATCAAATCAATTGACATGATAGTAAAAGGTTGGAAGACCGCAGTTTCACGTGGAGCATTTGGAGATTTTTAGGGATTAGAGACTCAAGGAACAACATCTCAATACTAAATTATAAAGGCTGCCTCATATACGCCTGTCTCAAATATAAGCTGGTGCATTTCTACGATAAAAAAATAAAGAAAATAAAGCCCAGACCATTGTTTGAAGTTTTACGATATTCGTTTTGTTCATATTACATTTTTATTGTTAGTTTTAATTAATTTGACAGACAGCATTCGCTGATGTTGACCAAGCTAGCGAGATATATCCATCTGCAGACCCACAGCACCACCAGTTTCAGAACGCCAATTTCAGAACCCCAGCGCCAGAACCGGAAGTGAGGGAGGGGCGCAATTATTGTTATTGCATTATATTTATTTTAGCAAGAATGTAAGGACAAAATGGGCCTGAGAGTGAGTTCCTCATTTCATACATTGTTAAATTTATACAAGATTGTTGTGATAAAACAGGCCTGCTAGTGTTGAATTGGTCATTTTGTATACATATTTATTGTTTCGTTTAAAACAATGCCGAATTTTCTCTCTTTTTTAGATTTTGACATTATTATTTTACACGAAAAAAATGCATGCTGCACATGTTCTTGTAAAATAAAGTATATTTTATATAAAAAATACCCATGCGTTTATTTTATTTTTTTATTAAACAGCAAAAATCATCTTACAAATACATATCTTCAATATCAAAACAATTTAAGATTTTTGTAAACACAATAAATAAATAAATAAATAAATAAATAGGACATAAAATATCACAGAGGTCTAATCAGTTTGTGAATTGTGTATAATTTTGAAAACCTCCAATGCTTGTCTTGTTTTATTTCTTTCAAAGCTTTATTATACAAAGTTAACTCCTTCATAAAAAAACAAAAAACAAAGGTCTTACCTTCATAAATGTATAAACTGCTTAGCTAAAATTATTAAACTGTTATACATTAAAATGCCCATTAGTTTCAAGTGTTATTTTTTCACCATCATGATCAGGAAGTAACTCATAATACTACAATGAAACGGATAACTGAAACTATATACAATTGTTTTACACAAAATCAATGTTTTAAAATGCTTATTGTACTGTAATGTATAGCATCATAACATACATAGAGAGTAGGACGTTTCATGTTCAATAAAAGCTGTTTCATGTGTAACCCTCCAAATTACGTTAGATGGCGTTATTAAGTTTCGAACCTAAGCTCCGCCCCTCACTTGCAACCCTGGCGCTGGTGTTGGTTAGAACGTAAGCCCGCCCCTTACTTCCGGTTCTGGCACTGGGGTTCTGGCGTTGGGGTCTTGAAACTGGTGTGCTGCGGGTCTGCAGCTGGATACTATAGAAGCTAGCGCCATTCAGAGCTGCCAACTCTCACGAATTCACTGTGAGACTTTTCACCTTTCACACGCTCTCACGCCACACATCAAGCTTGTCACGCACAGAAAAGGACACGGAGACCGACAGACTACTGTATTTTCCGCACTTTAAGGCGCACCGGATTATAAGGCGCGCACATTCAAAGAATGACCTATTTTAGAACATTTTTCATATATAAGGAGCACCGGATTATGAGGCGCATAAGATACTGCAGTCAAACGTTTGACTGGGTTTGCGTTATGCATCCGCTAGATGTGCTGGGAATGTAGCGAGTGTGCGGCGCCGGAGGTGAGGTGTTTATTAGTGTGAGCGCGCTGGGGCGGGCATGTAACTTACATTCGCAGCCTGACTCATGAGTATTCAATGTGCGGTGGCTCGCTGACAGCAACAGCTGGCTGTTTTGATTGAGACGACCCGGTTACTGTGAACGGGGAGCGCTTTATGAACATTATGTGACACGCGAGCAGCGCCGGGGACAGTGTGTCTGTTCGTGTGTCTGTTAGTAAGAGTGAGCGCTCGTGAGTGGAAGACACACATAACCTGATTTATATGAGGTTGAACTGGCCGTGTGACAAAGCGGGCATAAGATGGACATGAGCGCGAGTTCGCGGGCGAATTTAATAATGCGGAGCATTGTTAACTAATTGGTCCATATAAAAGGCGCTCCGGATTATAAGGCGCTCTGTCGTTTTTTGAGAAGATTAAAGTGCTTTTAAGTTCTATATAAAAGTATGAACTTGTGAAATAGCTGATTATGATGAGCTTTGATTGATCAAGTGACTCATTACGGCTGTGATTGTTGGCTGTCAGTGTATTACAATTGAACAAAACCGATAATATTGGTAACACTTTATAATAACTACACTCTAATAATCATTAGTTAAGCATGAGTAAACAGTTAATTCATCATTCATAAAGCATTAATAGACATTAATAAGCAGTTTATAAATACAGCTATAAATGCTTGCTTCTTGATTTAAAAGCATATCTATAATTTGTTTAATAATTGTATTTTCATCCTTTATTAATGATCAATTTATCATTTCTAAATGAAGAATTGCATTTTTTATGAACCAGTTATTCAAAAGTTTTTAGTGGTTCATATGATTATTTAGAGCGTGTAAGTAAATTATTAATAAACTATTTAAATATACATTCATTAATCTTATTATTAAGACATATAGTGATGGTTACTTAGTGTGTTAATAAATGCTTTATTAACATGTATTAATGCTGTAATTCAGGTTTAATTCGGGTAGTTATAAAGCATTTAGTAGTGGTCAGTTAACTATGTGTGTGAGCTCATCTAAAGTGAGAACTATTCATGCTTTGTAAAGCATTTATAAAGGAGATTTAAAGGCTGTTAAATATTTCTATGTCCTGTATCAGTGTGTTGGGTTTGTTACATTTTACTGTTTAAAAGATTGATGAGCCTTTAAATCTCCTTTATAAATACTTTGCAAGGCATGAATAGTCCTCACGTTAGATGAGCTCACAAAATAGTCAACTGACCACTTCTAAATGCTTTATAACTACCTGTATTTACTACATTTACTTACACTTTCTAAGTGATCTTATGAATGACTGACAACTCTTAAATAACTGGTTTGTAAATAATGCTATACTTAATTTAGAAATTATTAATTGATCACTAACAAAGTATGAAAATACAATTATTAAATGCATTATAGATATCCTTATAAATCAAGAAAAAAACATTAATAGTTGTATTTATGAACTGCTTATTAATGTCTATTAATGTTTTATAAATGATGAATTAACTGTTTACTCATGCTTAACTAATGATTAATAGCGTGCAGTTATTATAAAGTGTTACCCAGATGGGAATACTTCAAAAGGTCAATAAATTAACATTATATCAGACAATGAAATACGGTTTATTGCTGTAAAATTAAATACGGTCAAAGTCTGTAAAACCTAAAATGTCCATCATTTTTTCTAATACACTTAAAGGAAAGATTTGTAAAAATGCAAGATGCTTGAAGATCCATCAGTCACGGATGAAATGCCTGGAGTCACGGCAAGAACCACAATGCACAGGCTTAGTGCCTGGTGAGTCAGAGGAGGAGCAGGGCCTGGAAGAACCCCATAGAGCCCAGAGCCTCCATGTGGTACAAACTGTCCCCCCAGTCATGCAGCCCGAGAGGAGGAGGATCAGGTGGCCTCAAGCATGTAAAACAACCGAGTGGCAGAAGTTTGATGAGGATGTGGACAAGGTGCTGGAAGCAACGGCCAAAGGTGATGCAGAGAGGAGGCTGCAAACTATAACCACCATCATAGTGAGCATGGCAGTTGAGAGGTTTGGTGTGGAGGAGGTGAGTGGGGTAACAAAGCCGTACACCAAAAACCAGAGGGCAAGGAAAATTCATAACATCAGAACAGTGCTGAAAACCATAAAAAAGCAGCACAAGGAAGCTGGGGAGGAGGAGCGTGGGCCACTGACAGAGCTGCGTAACATCTTAAGGAAGAAGCTTATTACTCTGCGCAGAGCCGAACGGCACAGGAGGCGGCGAAGGGAGAGGGCTAGGAGGAGAGCAGCCTTCTTTAGAAACCCATTCGAGTTCACCAAACAGCTCCTTGGGCAGAAGAAAGGTGGACGCCTAGTCTCATCTAAGGGTGAGATTGACCAACACCTTGCAGATACATTTAGTGACCCATATAGTGAACAAGAGTTGGGGCAATGCGATGCCTTGATAACACCACCAGAGCCTGTAAAGGCATTCGACCTGAGGGAGCCACTCCTGAAAGAAGTAAAGGAAGTAGTAAGGAAGGCAAGGTCTGGGTCTGCACCAGGACCAAGTGGAACATCATATAAGGTGTACAAGTACTACAACCAAGCTTCTATATTGCCTGTGGAGGATCCTAAAAGTCATCTGGAGGAAAGGGAAAACTCCAAAACAGTGGCGGTGTGGAGATGGAGTATGGATCCCAAAAGAAGAGGACTCCAAGACCATCAGCCAGTTCAGAATCATCTCGCTTTTGAGTGTTGAAGGAAAGATCTTCTTCAGCATAGTCGCGAAGCGGTTGGCAGAGTTCTTCCTAAAAAATGGATACATCGACACCTCTGTGCAGAAAGGCGGCATACTAGGTGTTCCAGGCTGCCTAGAGCACACAGGCGTGGTTACACAGCTCCTCAGAGAAGCAAAGGAGAATAAGGGTGATCTGGTGGTGCTGTGGTTAGACCTGGCCAACGCCTATGGCTCTATGCCCCACAAACTGGTACAGGAGGCTCTGGAGAGGCACCATGTTCCTGCTATAGTGAAAGCCCTTATTCAGGATTACTATAGAGATTTCAAGCTGAGAGTCTCATCTGGGTCAACAACATCAGAGTGGCACAGGCTGGAGGTGGGAATCATCACAGGCTGCACCATTTCAGTGATCCTGTTCGCTCTTGCAATGAACATGTTGGTGAAATCTGCTGAACAGGAGTGCAGAGGGCCCAAATCCAAGACTGGAATGCGGCAACCACCAATCTGTGCCTTAATGGATGACCTCACAGTGACAACGGAGTCAGTGCCTGGAGCTAGATGGATCCTGAAGGGTCTGGAGAGGGTGATGGAATGGGCCAGGATGTCATTCAAGCCAACCAAATCCAGATCCTTAGTGCTAAAGAAGGGCAGGATGGTGGAGAAACATCATTTTACCATCTCATGAACTCAAATTCCAACCCTGCCTGATCTTCGACAGCAGCCTCAGGGATACTACATCCATAAAAAACACCTGCGAGGAGCTGGAGAGGTGGCTGAAGACTGTCGATAAAACCGGGCTGCCTGGAAAATTTAAGGCATGGGTGTACCAACATGGGATTCTGCCAAGAATACTGTGGCCTCTGCTCCTGTACGAGTTTCCGATCTCCACCATCTCAGAATTGGAAAGGAGAGTCAGCCGCTACCTAAGAAGATGGCTGGGTTTCCCGAGGTGGTTAAGCAGTATCGCCCTTTATGGAAACACCTGCAAGCTGCAGCTCCCGCTAAAATCCATCGAAGAGGAGTTCAAGGTCTTGCGTGCAAGGGAGGTGCTGCAGCTCCGTGAATCTAGGGACCCTAAAGTCTCTGGGGCAGGGGTAGAGGTCAAGACGGGCAGGAAATGGAGGGCAGAGGTGGCAGTAGACCAGGCTGAGTCAAGGCTACACCATGGTGTCCTAGTGGGAACAGTGGCCAGAGGAAGGGCTGGGCTAGGAACCTTCCAAGGACCCCGGTTTGACAAGGCTCGTGGGAAGGAGAGGAGGCAGCTAGTACAAAGGGAGGTGAGGGCGGCGGTAGAAGAGGAGAGGTCCAGCAAAGCAGTGGGGATGGCACGTCAGGGTGCCTGGATTAGATGGGAACAAGCTGTGGAGAGGAAGATTATGTGGATTGACCTTTGGCGGGCAGAGCCACACCGCATCAAGTTCCTGGTCCAGGCAGTCTATAACGTCCTCCCCAGCCCGTCCAACCTCCACACCTGGGGGCTGGTCGATACACCAGGATGTGCCCTGTGCCAGAGAAAGGGAACCCTTGAGTACATCATGAGCTGCTGCCCAAGAGCTCTGGGGGAAGGCCGATATCGCTGGCGGTATGACCAGGTGCTCAAAACAATTGCAGAGAGCATCCAGACTACTATCAGCAGCTGCCAGAGGTCAAAGCCCAGCAAACAAACCATCAGCTTCATCAGGGCCGGAGAGAAGCCAGGGAAATCCTCCAGGACAACAGCAGGGATTCTGAACACGGCACAGGATTGGCAACTGAAAGTGGACTTGGGCAAACAACTTAAGTTCCCCCAGCATGTCGTTGAGACCACCCTGAGGCCTGACATTGTCTTGTTATCAGAGGCAACAAAGAACCTGGTCATGTTGGAGCTCACTGTGCCATGGGAAGACCGAATGGAGGAAGCCTTTGAGAGGAAGAAGGAGAAATATGATGGCCTTGTCAGCGACTGCCACAACCAAGGCTGGAAGGCAAGGTGCTTACCTGTGGAGGTGGGGTGCAGAGGCTTTGCAGCGAAGTCCCTCTACGGGGCCTACACTGCACTCGGCATCACAGGTGAGAGAAGGAGAAGGGCAATTGGCAAAACCACAGAGGTGGCAGAGAAGGCCTCGAGTTGGCTCTGGATCAAAAGAGCGGAGCCGTGGTTAAATGCTGCTAGGGCACAAGCTGAGGCCTGATTAACTTCAGCTGGGTCGCCTGAAGGAGGGTGTCTGATATTTCGAAAGACCCGAAACACCCAATGAGTTCAGGAACATCACTGATGATGTGCCCTAGCTTAGCATCAGAAGATGTATCGTTACAAAAAAAAAAAAATAAAGTGCTTTTAGTTCCCAGTGCTTCCCAGGGCAGTGCTTTTAGTTCCCAGCATGCTTTGCATATGGTTAAATTAAGAGAGAATAAATGTTAAAATTTAGTGTTATTTTATGGGTTTTTTTTTAGAAATTTAGAAAAGGGGAAGACTTGATAGTGTGTAATAGTGTTTAATGTTAAATTACATTGGAATTATTAAACCATTTAAATTACAGTGGGTTACCATTGTGGAGAAGAGTGGAGCATTTTGTTTGTCTGTCGACTGATTTCATTATTTTCAATTGCTTTGAATGACTGATCATGTAAATCTTAGCATTCAAGATGCTAATATGTGCTTCTGCTAGCAAATAGCTTTCAATTTAATGAAATGTCACTGAATCAAATAAAATATAAATGGATGAATGAATATAATAAAATGCCTTTAAATTATGTCAGGAAGCCTTTAAAGGGGGGGTTGACTGCTTTTTTTCTTTGCATGGTTGTGTTTATGGGGTGCAATATAACATGTATTCGTGGTTTTTCTTTTTTAAAAAGTCTTATTTTTCATAAACTTCACCTTTATTGTAAGCCCAGCTCTCCTCTGTCCCCTGAACGAGCGGTTCACTTCCTGATTCTATGAAACCACCAGAAACACGTCGTGGGCTCAGATTGGTTCGTTTGGGCGGGTGTGTTGTGATTGGCTAAACTGTCGCTCACGTTGTCCGGAAGGTTAACGGCCGTAACCTTTACGGGCGAAACGGGCATGCCAAAGGTGGATACCATAGACGGTGGATACACGTAAATAATGATGTCGAGACTGCAGTATCAGTGAGGCAGAATCAGACCGAGAAACTAAAGCCGCGATGAAGAAAGTCAAGCAGAACCTCACCACACACGGTTCTTACTAAACGTTTCTGAATGATAATTTGCCACATTTTTTAACCATATACACGTTTGTTTTACACAGTAGCATCTGACTGGCAATGATAGCAACTGACTGGCTACTAATGTCATACTCAAACAGCGTTGGCAAGTTTACGTTCTTGATCAAATCGAAAATAACGTCATAAAGCATATACACATGAAAAATACGTTTACAACATTAGTAACGTTACTACAAAATTCAGGTCCATAATGTTTGTACGCGTTTGTCGTAGACACAAAATACTAGCATAACTAGTAGCCTTGTGGCTATAAAGCCAGCGCTGGCATTTGAAAATAAATAAATAAATAAAACACAGGCTAACGTTACGTGTGGAATTATACATGCAAATACATTTAAAATGGTTAAGTCTTAGCCTACTTACAGGTTGTGGGCCAACAACTGCTGCCTCTGGTTTTAAACTTGGATCTGCTTCATGGTTTTATTAACAGTTTCTTGTTGAAAATGGTGTTGAACTCGTGGAGATTCTGGAAGCTGTCTTCCGTAAAATGCTTAGCACAGAGAGCTAGATTACGATCGTCACTTTCAGGAGTATAATCAAACATAAATTGTGTCCATTGTTGACAAAGTAACATCCGTGGGAAGCTCGAACACAGAAGACCTGACAGCTGGGTGAACACAACTCACTCGACGTGCTGCAGAAATATGCACATGCCATTTCCTGCATATTCGAAGGGAGTGGTTGATGCAAATGTGCGGGTTAGTGACGTACCATAACCCGTTGTAGTCCCAATCGAGTCGTTTTTGTAGGCGTTTACACTTCCTGGTTTTTAAAAGACGATATCTCTGCTTACATTGAACTTTCAGCGCTGCAACTTTGCAGATACTGTTCATGCACCATCAGCAACATTACACACTATTTAAAATGAAAAAAATGAAATCGCAGTCACCCCCCCCCCCCCTTTAAAAATTCACGTTGAGACTACTTAAATTGGGTAATTTAAAATTACATAATTCCATTATGTTGAAGTTACATAAACAAATTATGTTTGTTTAACATAATCCAGTTATGTGGAACCTGTTGACAAATTAAAATTAATTAAAGCCAACATATTATTTTTTTGAGTGTAGATTGATTTGTTTAGATCCAGTGAAGTCTGTCCCACCATGTACCTAATATAAATAAATAAAACATTTCCAGTTAACTAGCAGAGCATTCATTTAGTTCCTTATTAAATAAGAAATCTAGCGCTAAAATGTGTTTTTGAACTAAAGCTGCACGCTTATTGCCGCAGCGATCAGTGTCATGGAGACAGTGTTCTCTGTGCCTCGCGCAGTCACTCGGAGGCGCGCTTCAATCTATCACCGTTACGGACTCCATTCATTCCGGTGAAATCACAAAATAAAACACAAACGTGTCCCTGCTTGATATAGACTGTAACCACTGAGTCTCTGACCACTGTGTGTCTGTGTCTGACCACTGTGTGTCTGACAGATTATGATCAGCGACCGATCAATCGGAGCAAACTTAGAGGAAAATAGATACTTAAGGGAAATTCTTATGGTGTATGAGGTTTGACTTAAAGAAAATAACACTTGAGGTGCTTTATGCAACCGGGCACAGCTCCTAACATGCAAGTTTGTCAGATGTCACAGTTTGTGGCATTGTCCCTCTGGCTTGTTGGCTGCATATCTCAATGTGTTTTAAGGTTGTGTGTCAATTTGTTTTGCAGCACTGATGCCCCTTTTGGACTTATGCACAGTTCAGCCTGATGCTGCAGTGTCTTCTCATGCATTCTTTGGACCTTCAATCCAAACTGGGTAAAGCATTATATCTTTTGCACACTCTTTATTCATGCATTTAAAGTAGTCATATCCAAAGATATCTTATTGATACAGAGCCATAGCAGCATGTATGAATGTGATGATGCAGTTGTATTTACTTTCGCTGCACCCTTTAGGCAGCCTCCAGCACTCTCAGAGTTAACGTCCCTGTATGTGGGCCGCTGTCACAGCCTGTGGAAAGAGGCCGGACAGATGCTTTGGTTGGAGGAGAATGTCAGAAAAGTGCTAAAGAGGGTCGACACACACGACCCTTATGTGGAGGCCTGCCAAAACAAGTAAGAAACCAATGAACACAGTTGTGTTTTTGTGCCTTTTTTAAAGTTTGTGGATTTGCTGATGCTTAATTTACCTTCTCAATATCAGATTACACTTCCATCTTCATCCTGATAGATTGAAAGGTCATGCTGACCAGGAGAAATATGCTCATGAATGTCTGTCTTTCTCTTGCTCCATTGACATCTGACATCATGGCTTTAACAAATAGTACTCTGAATAATAATAATGATGTTACGACCTCTCATAAATAAGCAAGGGCTCTGATAAAAGAGAGGCTACGCAACATAAGAAAAACGAGTAAACAATCAAGCCTATTTAACCCGGTTTATTTACTCACAACAAACGTCACAACGAACATACCCAACACTGGACAAATTGAAATTAACAGACAACAAACTAATAAAGAAACAAAAAGAAAACAAATCTAAAGAAACAAATGTCTGCTGGCTGGCCCACAAGATCTGTCGCTGTTTTCTTTCTCCTCCTCGTTGACGCTTATATAGCTCAACTCCGTCAATCAGCCGCTCAAATCACGGACAGGTGCGTCCACCTAAGAGAGAGAGAGAGAGAGCGCGCATACGCTCCAAAGAGAGAGCAACGCCAAGAACAAGAAAAAGGAGGGACCAAACAAAGAAAACACAGACACTGATCGTAACACTCCCCCACCTATAAAGAAAAAAAAACAGTTTTTTTTTTCGTAAGTTGAGTGTACTCGAAAACCCAAGCAAACAGAAATATATAATAGGCTACATTATCCTCGCGAAAGAGCATCTGCCACAATGTTATCATTACCCTTCTTGTGCTTAATCTCCAAGTTGTATTTTTGGGCCATCAGGGCCCAGCGCATTAAACGCTGGTTATGATTAAACATGCGCGACAAAAACACCAACGGATTGTGGTCCGTATAAACCACCACAGGTAAGGAGGCAGCCCCCAAATAAACATCAAAATATTGTAACGCAGTTAACATCGCTAATGTCTCCTTCTCGATGGTCGAATAGTTCAGCTGGGGCCGACTGAACTTGGTAGAGAAGTAAGACACAGGATGAGACAAACCGTCAGCACCATCTTGCAAAAGGACAGCTCCCATCCCTATCGCACTCGCATCCACCTCCAGCGTGAACGGTCGGGACAGGTCAGGAGTTAACAAAACTGGAGCACTACAAAGGAGAGACTTCGCACAGTTAAAAGCATGTTGACATGCATCAGACCAGCAGAACGGTTTCTTAGGACTACATAACGCTGTCAAAGGTGCCACAATCGTAGAAAAATTTATACAAAAGCACCTATAGTATCCAGCCATTCCTAGGAACCGCCGCAGTTCCCGCCGGGTCGTAGGAACAGGATACGACAAAATTGCAGCAACCTTAGAATCAATTGGTCTTACCTTTCCTTGACCAACTTGCTTACCCAGGTAAGTAACAGTTGCTTTTGCAAACTCACATTTTTTCAAATTAAGTGTGAGCGAAGCGTTAGAAAGACGACTAAGGTTGTCATATGCTCCCTCCAAGTGGCAGAATAAACCACCACATCATCCAAATAGACGTTACACTCATTAACATCTCGTAACACTAACTCCATTAACCGCTGAAAAGTCGCGGGTGCGTTTTGCAGGCCAAAGGCCATCCTTGTATACTGAGCAAAACGATCTGGAGTTACAAATGCAGCAATATCAGATGCACGTGAAGTCAACGGAACTTGCCAATATCCTTTTAAAAGATCTAATTTAGTGATGTACTTCGCAGTTCCGAGACTATCAATGCAATCTTCAACTCGCGGCAATGGGAAAGAATCTGGCACAGTCACCGCGTTCACCCTTCGAAAATCGGTACAAAATCTGACCGACCCATCTGTTTTTGGAACCAGGACACAAGGAGAACTCCACGGGCTTTTACTCGGCTTTGCAAAATTATTCTGCAACAAATACTCGACTTCAGCTTTCATTACCTGTCTCTTGTCCATAGAACAGCGATACGGATGTTGCTTAATCGGTAGAGCAGAACCCACGTCAATATCATGTTGGAGGACTGAAGTACACGAAGGAACATCACCGAACAAAACAAGATAGTTTTTAATCAGGCTGATAATATCCTGCCTCTGATCAGTGTCCAAGTAAGACAACTGCTCCGGTAGAGAATCCAAACACTCAGAGTTACTTAACAACCCCCCAGTCAGCATCTCAAAGTGCATTTCCAAACCATCCTCCTCACTATCCTGTGCATTAAACACAATACTGGATCCACCTTCTCATTACCTGTGGTTGACTCAGTGAAGTTAACTGTTGCCCCAGTTTCATTTAATCGCTCCGAATACGCTTTTAACATATTCACATGGCACAACCGCGTCTTCCTACGTCGATCTGGGGTATGCAGGACATAATCAGTCTCACTCACCCTTCTCACCACCACATAAGGCCCCGAAAAACGAGCAGCCAGAGCAGCTCCCGGCACAGGCAACAGTACCAGAACTTTTTCCCCCGGCCTAAAACTCCGCACAACAGCGTGCTTATCATATTGTCGCTTCATTTTTTCTTGAGAACAACCAAGTGCATGTTTTGCAGCGGCACACGCATCATGTAACCGTTCTCGACAGCGCGTAACGAAATCAAGAACATTGTTTTTTTTTTCTTGCTCACCTGAACGAAACTGATCTTTTAAAACCTTTAAAGGTCCCCGCACAGTGTGACCAAAAACCAATTCAGCTGGGCTGAATCCAAGAGACTCTTGTCTCGCCTCACGAACAGCAAACAGCACCAGCGGGACACCATCATCCCAATCCTTCTCAGTTTCAAGACAAAATTTTTGCAAAGAAGACTTTAAAGTCTGATGCCAACGTTCCAGAGCACCCTGGGATTCTGGATGATACGCGCTGGACACAATATGTGAAATATTCAAAGCGTTCAACGTTTTTCGAAAAACTCGGGACAGTAAATTTGAGCCTTGATCAGTTTGAACTACTTTTGGAAGTCCGAAGGTAGTAAAGAATTTTACAAGAGCTTTTGTCACCGTGGCTGCCGTGATCTTACGCAGCGGAACCGCCTCAGGGAATCGTGTGGCTAAACACATCATTGTCAAAAGATACTGATACCCTGTTTTAGTACGCGGAAGTGGACCGACACAATCCACAATGACCCTTTCAAAAGGTTCACCAACTGCTGGAATTGGGTGAAGCGGGGCTGGCGAAATCACCTGGTTAGACTTACCGGCCATCTGACATATATGACAAGTTTTACAATATCGACTAACCTCCGTTTTTAAGCCAGGCCAGAAAAGGTGCTGAAGGATGCGATCATAAGTTTTTGTCACACCAAGATGTCCTGCCCAGGGATGATCATGCGCCACAGCCAACACATGTTGTCGAAATTTAGAAGGGACAACAATTTGAATCACAACACCCCACTCATTATCTTCGTCAGTGAACGAGCGTGCATTCCATTTACGCATTAAAATGTCATTGTCAAAATAATAACGGTGCTTGCTTGATGGTGATTCTGCAACATTAACACTGGCACGACATTTCTCAAGGGTTTGATCATTATTTTGAGCTTCAATAAGTGACTCACGAGAAACAGGCAAAAATGTAGCCATCTTTGGTACAGCCACAGATTTAGGATTTAACTCAGATTCACCTATTCGCTGGTTGAATAACATACCATCTTCAGAAACATCAGCTATCAAAGTATCACACAAATGGACTTCGTCAGACTGACAACCCGCCTTTACCTGCGCTCTTGTTGACACTGCACTGACTGAAAACACCTCAGGGAACTGCTGTGCAAGTTGATCAGGATACATCTCCACCTGTGGTGTATCAACAACATGTACAGCAGGCACAACCTTCCCACCGGCAATATCTTTTCCCATTATGAACTCAACGCCCTTTACAGGAAAAGAAGACCGAACAGCCACATTGAAACACCCAGACACTAAATCAGACCTAAGCCATACTCGATGGAGAGGAACGGGCACGAACCCCATTTCAATTCCTTGTATAATGGTACTCGTTTCACATGCACTCTCTGCGCAGAAAGGTAACACATCTGCTAAAACAAAAGACTGCGAGCACCCTGTATCACGTAATATCTTCACCACGCACTGATCCTCAACTTTTCCTGTTAAAGACACAGAACCCTCAAATACGAAAGGTTTAAAACAGTCCTCAGCCCCATCACCCGTAACAGGAGAAGATGGAGAAGAGACGGTTCTAAGCAACACCACTCCCCGAGACGGACCCACAGCATCATGTCGCGTGTTTTTCTTTTTAAGACTGTAACACTCAGCGATGGAATGCCCCACTCTGTGACAATAACTACACTCCTTCCTAAACTTAGTCCCTAAAGGCTTCACCTTAGAAACTTCAGTTTCTTTTTGAGAACTAGATCCTGTTTCTGATGGAGTCCTAACAAACGTAGTTTTATGCATCAAAGCATACTCATCAGCCAAAATAGCTGCCTGTTGCACGGTAGTTACCTTTTGTTCATTTAAATAAAGAGCTGTACGTTCTGGAACAGAATTTTTGAACTCTTCAATAAGGATAAGTTCGCGCAGAGAATCATAATCAGTAGCCTTACATGCTTTAATCCAGCGATCAAATAATACAATCTTATCTCGAGTAAATTCAACGTACGTTTGATGACCAGATTTTTTAATCGTACGAAAACGTTGTCTATAGTGCTCTAGCACTAACTCGTATGCACGCAAGATGGCATTTTTTACGGCATCATACTGAACACTCTCCTCTAAAGATAATGACGTGCACACCTCCTGTGCTTTTCCCGTAAGCTTACACTGCAGCATCAAAGACCAGGCTTCATTTGGCCATTTCAAAGCCGACGCTATACGCTCAAAAGCCTGAAAATATGCTTCAACCTCTTTTTCTCTGAAAGGTGGTACCAAAGCAATATTTTTCGCTACACTGAACGCTACAGCTGGCGTAGAATCTAATGTCAAAACAGGTACAGAACTACTAGCATCATTTACAACTGCTCCAGAATTGGCATTAGTTAACTCAGAGTCTAAACTCGAACGATTTTCTAATTCTAACTGTCGCAGCCGTATTCTAGTATCTGCTTCGATACGAAACCTCTCCAACTGATGTTGCAATTCATCTTTTCTCGCTTGAGCTTTATCCTGGGCCTCCAACTGCAGTCGAGCTAAACGTACTTTTACACGAGCCCCTGTCAAAGACATTGATGTCATGTCACTAGAAATTGATAACGGTTCAAATTTTGGCATAGACAACGGTGGACCTCTCGTAACAACATTCGTTGGAGTAACAGGAGCTATATGAGCTTCTTCCGTCACATCTACTGGTTCACCATGCGGTACTTCAATATCAGGTAACACCCCCTTTTCAATAAGACCAGCCAGCAAACAAGCTTTAAATTCTTTTTTAATTAATGCTCTAGAAACAGTTATCCCATACTGCTGAGCAATAACAAACAAATCCTCTTTTCGACAGTTGTCCACTAATTCAACACTCGGTTGCTTAATAAAGTCATTTAAATCAAACGTCGCCATTCTAAAAGATAATAAAGAACAAGCAAGCACACTCCGGACCTAACTACCTATCCATAGAACTAACTATAACCTTACTAATCTTCAGAGGGTTACCAGTTAAGAGATAACTCTCTCCCCCGGAATACCTCCAAAAATAATAAATTAAAATAAAAAACTAACACAACAAACAGTAATCCGATGGAAGGTCCGGCGCTAAGCACGGCCAGCTGGATCACTCTAAATAAACCGGAGTGTTAACTTACCTTGTCCCTACGACGTGATTTATTTTACTTAGGCAATCCCGGACGAGCCCCCAATTTATGTTACGACCTCTCATAAATAAGCAAGGGCTCTGATAAAAGAGAGGCTACGCAACATAAGAAAAACGAGTAAACAATCAAGCCTATTTAACCCGGTTTATTTACTCACAACAAACGTCACAACGAACATACCCAACACTGGACAAATTGAAATTAACAGACAACAAACTAATAAAGAAACAAAAAGAAAACAAATCTAAAGAAACAAATGTCTGCTGGCTGGCCCACAAGATCTGTCGCTGTTTTCTTTCTCCTCCTCGTTGACGCTTATATAGCTCAACTCCGTCAATCAGCCGCTCAAATCACGGACAGGTGCGTCCACCTAAGAGAGAGAGAGAGCGCGCATACGCTCCAAAGAGAGAGCAACGCCAAGAACAAGAAAAAGGAGGGACCAAACAAAGAAAACACAGACACTGATCGTAACAAATGATTATTATTGTTATTATAAAAATGTAGAGTGATTATGACATACAGAGACTACAAGTCAGATATGCAGGCATTACTAAAAGATTAGAGGCAGCCGAAACTTCTGTTGCACACGCTAAAAGTAGCTATGTGATATTGGAATGTCATGTACAGGCAGACAGGGTCTCAAACATTCACATTTCCAACAATGAGGGTAGGCAGAGACCAAGGATAGGATAGCAATGATCTAGGAAGAAATACAGTACCCGGAGAAAGGATAGATCGATCCTGCAAGCTTTGTGGGGAGAGGGGCACCATTGAGAAAAGGCTCAATCATGGGAAATTAAAGGGACACTTCACCCATTTCCATTAAGCTATGTATCTTTAGAAACCCAGTCATATTTTTGAATGGTCATGGTTTATTTCCTTATTTTCCCCTGAGATGGGAGAAATAAGGATTTAAGTGTTTTACTTCCTGCTTATTATGGCGTAAAATATCATCATTTTGCGTCATAATAAGCAGAAAGTCACATTTCATCAGAAAGTATAGAAACTACAAACTTCGCTCCTCATTATTCAAGGGTGTTGGACTCACTCACCCTACAGGCCTATTACAGATCACTGGGTGGGACTTCACTTGCAGATACTGAATCAATATCAGCCATCTTGTTTGGAAGCTAAGCTAACAAGTGCTGTAGAGATAGGAATTATGATAATAATGGAAGAAACTAAACATGATATTGAAGAAGAGGATTTTCTGAAATTCTTCTGCTCGAATCCGATGTTCGTGGCTCTCTTTACGAGCCACAGTATAGTGAAGAGCAGCTGAGGCTGATGGAGGAACCGGAGGCGGCTGACTGTCGCGGTCGAGGAGACCGGACTGGCTCAAGCTGAGGCGGACTGCTGTGCATGTGCTCTCGGTCAAGGAGCCCTGACTGGCTCGAGCTGAGGCGGACTGCTGTGCATGTGCTCTCAGTCGAGTAGCCTGGACTGGCTCGAGCTGGGCGGACTGCTGGTGCTTGTCTTGTGCCCTCGCTGTAAACTAACGTTACGAACAGAGTCCGTCTGCTGCAGAGAATTTCAACGATGGCAATTTCTCCTGGAGGAAATCTCTGAATCAGACAAGCTCACGGACGTTTGTGTTGTGATCGTTTCGCCTGACTGAACATCCAGGTATCATGCAGTAATTCACCATGTAGAAATAAATACAAACGAGTAATTCACTAATGAGTTTGCCAATGTAACGTTAACGGGGTTTTTTGTTGTGGGAAGAAGGAGGCAGGAACCGGCGAACATTTAAACATTTTACTAGTGAAATGAAAAAATACAAAATGAAAGTATAAGCCAGCAGCCACTCATTGACAACTGCTGTAACGTTACACACAACAGAAACAAAACAACATAAAATCAGGCCTGTTTCTTTCTCGATCTGCTGTCATCGCTCCTCATTTTATGCTTTCGCTTCTCCAGACGCAAGACTGGTGCACGCCTCTCAGGTGTCTTTCATTATCACTCACGCCACCGGCCTTGCGTGGCACGCCGTCCTCTTACGTACCTCGCCCTCGATCGACCTGCTCGCCACAGCCAACTAACTAGACATTTTTTGTGAAATGAATTTCAAACTCTGGTGATAGCTAACGTTAGCCTTGTAGACGGAAGAGTGATATCTCTGTTTCTCAGTGATTTGGCCACCTCTGCCAACCCACTAACGGGCAGATGTTATGGTTCAGGATTGATTGAAACACCCAGTGAACGTTGTATACCATCTGACAACATCAACCCCTCCTGGCCAAGGCTACATTCACAGAAAGCGAATGTAGGAGAAGCATTTTTTAGATATTTTATTTCCATAATTCATATGACAAGATTAAAGATGAAATCCACTTTAGGGCCAGTTGTTCAAAGGTAAACTGATCGGATTTTGGTTATTGGATTGGATCAAATCTTGAAAATGGGTTGTTCAAAAGGGTAAAAAGGAATATGAAATCAGATTAGATCAGGGAATCCAATCCTAGTTTTAATCTGGATCAAACCTTCAGTTTGTGTTGTTCAAAACTTGTCAGTGGGATTTGGATAACTTTGATCCAAAAAACAGGATTATCCTGATCCCAACAGGGAGAAAATGTAGTAAAACTTGTCAAAAATTGGTCAAATAATACATTTGTATCATTTAGTGTATATACTTTTATTTATGTTTTGCACTTGACTTGACTGTAACCGTTGTAACAGTGATAAAGTAGACATAGGCTAACAATTAAGCTATTCAGTATAGTAAAGTAAAAATAAAATAATAATGATCTTGTCCCCATTTGTGTTTTGTCTCAAAATAAGAAATACTTACAGTGACCCCATGCTGGCTCTTCTACCTGTTCTGGTAGCCCACATTGTGATATGTTGCCCCATTTAGAGCACTGGTAATCTGGATTTGGTAATCTTGAAAACTGTGTATCTGGATCAGGGTGATCCAGTCCATTGTTGCTTTGAAAAACCGGCATAAAAGTAAGATGGATTACCTGATCCTGGATAGGAAAAAATGGGATTTCCAAATCCGGATCATTTTGATCCAGATTAAATGTTTTGAACAACTGGCTCATAATGATGATAAAAATTTGTGTACATAAAATGCATTAAAAAAAATATTAAAACAAGTTGCAGTTTAAAATGTAAAGTAAAATATATGTTTTTTGCTTATTGTGTTATATGTTTTTTGTGTTGGGTGACTCTTTTTTTATGCATGTGTGGGAATCTTTGATAGGAAAGAGATTGTGAGAATGTTGATGTTCTTCTGTGGGTCTTTACTGGACAGGAGGAAGCAAAGATACCAGAGTGCTCCCAGGAACATCCATAGACATGTGCTGATGTCTGAGATAAAGGAGGCAACAGCTACTCTTCCTCTAGTAAGAGACATACCTCAGCTACACCTTCATGCAGTGGCAGTAAGAATGCAGTCATCAAAACCTACTCTATTTGATATGACATGTAATTGAGCCATTGTTGATTTGGAAGAAATTTTTGTGTCAAGTCACATTTATTTATATAGCACTTTTCACAATACAGTTTTTTTTAAAGAGCAGCTTTACAGAGATAACAGGAAAATAATGCAACAAAGTTTGTTTTCAGAAGAAAATAGCATCACAGTCCAGCTTAAGTAAGTGCAGTGATGTTTCAATTGTGTTGTTAAAAAAGTTGTTAATTTAGTTAATTAGAATGATGACTACTACTTAGAATGGTGAGAGAGGTCTGTAATTTTCATCATACTGTAAAGACTCTGTTTGGGTCTGATCAATGGGGAATTTGCATATCATAATTAATAATTGATAATTAATAATTATTCATACATATTTGGATCAGACCAGTCTTACATGTTAATAAATCTCCCGATGAGGGATGCTTTGTCATTTTACTTGCATGCATGCATGTGTATCTCTGCAATTAACCACAAATTAATTGCAATTAATTACACAGACCACGTTTTACAAAACAGGTAAAATTAATTAGCTCAATTGACTCATCGAGTTTATGAAAATTAATTCTGTGGCCACAAGAATTAGTTTTCCTGCTCTATAAACAAATACCCTTTAAAGCGTCTTGAATTCTGTAAAGCTTGTAGCTTTGATCGTCATTTCAGGGACCGGTATAATGAGCAGACAATGATTCAATCAAAATGAATATAATGTATTTAATAAGGCTGAACTACTTAAGCATTTACTACGTTACAGGCATACATGTATTTACAAACATTAAGACACAAAACAAAGACGACGCAGGGCGTTTGGACAATGGGAACACGTGTAAAAATGAGTGAGAGAGTATGGAGAGAGAGAGAGAGAAAGACAGGGTTGGTACAATTCACCTCAAGTCAAGTCACATTTATTTATATAGCACTTTTCACAATACACATTGTATTAAAGCAGCTTCACAGTAATAACATGAAAGTAGTACAACACAGATCAATAATATTGTTAAATATTAAATATCCCCGACTAAGCAAGCCAAAGCAAGGCAACAGTGGCAAGGAACCAAAACTCCATCAGATTGGATGGAGAAAAAAAACCTTGGGAGAACCCAGGCTCAGTTGGGGACCACTTCACCTCGACATCAACCTTCTGAGCAACAACACAGAAAAACATCACAATACTTCTTAAAAGCTTCAAAGAAAACCATACTTGCAAACTTTTGGTCTGTATGTAGTTGTGTTCTAGCACGGCCTGTCCCGACGCGTACATGGTCTAGCCGCGTGTGTGGCTGAATCCTTTGTTCCTTGGGGAGTCACGTGGCATGCGGCGCGAGTCCTTGAACAGAGGTTTGAAGTCTTTGAGGTAACGTTACCAAAGGAAATAGTTCAGCTCAGTTAATTTCACTTTGTGGAAGTGAAACGAGTTGAATACATAAAAACAAACTTTGGACTAGAAAGAAAAGGAAAAGATCCAGGATCGGATCTGATCCCCGTGAGGAGACCCGAGAGGGATTACATGTTGCCGACACAACGGGGAAGTCCAGAGAGAGAGAGAGAGAGAGAGAGAGAGAGAACATTCCTGCAGAGGGGAATGTTCAGGAGCAGTCTCATAAAGCCACGCTGTGGCTGATGTCACTAATTTACATTCGTTCTGAAAGCTTTCAGGTTTTAGGAAGAATGCAGTTATTCAGATGATCCGTCATTCCGCCCAGTCCTTACAATAGGTACACTTTAACTATGAGAGACAAAATGAAAAAAAAAAAATTCAGGAAATCACATTGTAGGATTTTTAAAGAATTTATTTGTAAATTATGTTGGAAATAATTTACAATATAAGTATTTGGTCAATAACAAAAGTTCAACTCAATACTTTGTAACATAACCTTTGTTAGCAATGACAGAGGTCAAACATTTCCTGTAAGTTTTCACCAGGTTCGCACACACTCTCTGCAGGTCATTCATCAGGTCCCTCTTTGTAGTTCTGGGATTTTTGCTCACCGTTCTCATGATCATTTTGACCCCACGGGATGAGATCTTGCGTGGAGCCCCAGATCGAGGGAGATTATCAGTGGTCTTGTATGTCTTCCATTTTCTTACAATTGCTCCCACAGTTGATTTTTTTTCACACCAAGCTGCTTGCCTATTGTAGATTCACTCTTCCCAGCCTGGTGCAGTTCTACAATTTTCTTCCTGATGTCCTTCGACAGCTCTTTGGTCTTGGCCATGGTTGAATTTGGAGTGTGACTGTTGGAGGCTGTGGAAAGGTGTCTTTTATACAGATAACAGGTTCAAACAGGTGCCAATAATACAGATAACGAGCGAAGGACAGAAGAGCTTCTTAAAGAAGTAGTTACAGGTCTGTGAGAGCCAGAAATCTTGCTGGTTTGTGGGTGACCAAATACTTTTCCAAATTGACAAATATTTTCCACCATAATTTACAAATAAATTCTTTCAAAACCCTACAATGTGATTTTTCTCTCATAGTTGAAGTGTACATATGATGAAAATTACTGACCTCTCTCATTCTAAGTAGGAGAACTTACACAATCAGTGTCTGTCTAAATACTTTTTGGCCCCACTGTAACTGATATGTGTTTTACTGAATATTAATACATCAAAAACTGTACATGATATGTGTTTTTTAAATCAAGTGATCAAGTGCTAGTTGCCGCTGCGATCAGTGGCGCGGATACTGTTTTCTTGTGTGGCTCGCGCACACCGCGCTGTCTTTACTCGGACACGCGCTTCAATCCGTTGTAGATATTGTTGTGGATATTGTACTATTGTATTGCTAAATCCCCTGACCACTATGTCGGTCTGAGACAGCGAGATCTGGACAAGACTGAGAGGTCCAAGACCAAAGACCGTCAAGGCCGTGAGAGACCAAGACCGGTCTCAAGACATACATTCTCTAGTGACTACACAAAACTACATGTGAAGAAACAATGTTCTGGGTAATGTGAATTGTGGTTTAGTTCTGCTATTCTGCACAGATGGATCAGATTTTTTGAGACGCACTAGTGTTCCCATGGTGACAAGTGATCATCTTATCTTTGTGAATGTCATTACTCACTATTGACATAAAAAATACCCCCACAAAATAAATAAAATCAATAAATAAGTATATAAAGATGAATATCTGAAAAATGTCTAAGCATACATGTCACTGTTTTGACTTGATAACATGAATTTTTAAAAATAAAATTATTTTAGTTATATATGGACAGATTATTATCATTATTATGCACACTTATTTGTTTGTAATATCAATTTAATAATCCACCTGGTTACCGATTTTCTCATATCGGATTCAAGCCTCATTCATATGTGGTAATAAATCGGATATGAATTGACATTTGAAGACATTTCACGAGATATGGGGAAGCACGGTTTTAAGCGTTCGTGGCTACAGTGCCTCTCCTCTTTTTTTTCTCCGCCATACGAGACCAATGTTTTGATGACTTTTCAAAATATTGTGGAAAGAAAAACACTGGATAATTTTATTTGCATCTGCATCTGTTGCATTTTTTGCTGTTTTACTTTTCCGGGACAGAAAATCTACATTTGGTATGCAAAAATCGGATATGGGTCACTTTTGAAAGATGATGTAAGTGGGTCGTCAAAAAAATCAGATATAGTCAGAAAATCAGATTTGGGCATCAAGACCTGCAGTGTAAATGCAGCCTATGTCCTTTGCTGTTTAATTAACAGCAGCAGGTATATTAAGCTGCTGTCACTTTAAGTACATTCACCTGGGTTTGATTCTGTGTTCACTGCTGACAGACAAAGGCATTTCCTGGAGAGTGGTCCTTTCCAAATAGTGGTCCTCTCCAAAATCCCACTATTTCTAAGGAAGTATGGAAATCTCTATAGTTTTCCAAAGAAGCTACCCAAATGCTGGTACAATCTATTATTGCCTTTATTACTGCAACTTTTACTGGTTGGCAGCCCCGCTTATGCAGCATAACCTCCAGAATACCACAGCAAGGCCGATATTTTTCCTTCATAATATTCTTATGTAAATCCTCAGCTGCATTCCAAACACGGGTTCCTTATTCCCACTAGATCATGTTCAGAATTTTTGTCCTGGCATACAGAGCAACTAACAATGCACTCCCTACATTCAGTCTATTAAAAAATATAAGACCACAATTAATTTTTCACACTGTGGCTTGTTACAATCATATATCCAAACCAGCTTGTCCTAAAACACACATGCACACATTCCTGTATTGATTTTATTTGCGTTAAGTTGGTTTATAAGTTGTACTTCTCTATTAGATAATCATTTCTGCCCCCCCCCCCCCCCCCCCCCCCCTCTTTTACAGGAAGTGACCACACAGCCAGGAATGGGTTTTGACCCTCTCCCTCCTTTGGACTCCATTTTGTCTTACACCAGACCAGAAAGGTACCACCTAGATGTACTCAAGTTTTCTACCTTGCATGACATAGGGCTTATAATAGTGTTTAATGAACAAATATGCACGGGTTCATCACCCGTATGAATGACCAACAGTTTAGCTTATATAAAGAGCTCCTATCATAGCATTTGATATGTTCCTATTTTTGTTTTGGGAGTTCCCAAAAACAGTTTAACATGCATGCAAGGATAAAAAACACTTTATTTGTCTTATAATATGCATTTATTTTTTACCTGATTTGCTCAACGACTCCCAAATGATTCGTTCGACGATTCATTTTCCCAAACACCTCCTTTGAGTGGTGCGAATCTGCGGCGAGTGGTCAAATGACCCAATCAGTTGTTATTGGTAAACAGTAGGCAGAGACTGTCGGCAACGGAACGCCCATAAACCAGGATTACAGCTTGTCAAGTGTTGAAAATTGTATACAGTGTATGAACAAAAGTGTCAGAAAAAGTGAACTTTCCACACGTCCCTTACTTGTGTCTCCTCACTGCTGAGGAGCAGTGCTTATTATATAGAGCGAAGTCATATTTGGCTAAGTCGTTTAGGAGGTAATTGCCATTTTTCAGTGAATGTCTGGGAAATATCAAAAACAACTAACTTTACCCCGCTTAGAAGCTGCGCGGAGTGTACAAAACACACACAACAAAATATAACTATATTGTGCATGCTACAGAAAACATAACAGCAAACGTTATTAATAATACTTACAGATTGTGATTCGGAGGAAGACGAACCTGATCCATATACACTGGATACTGAGCCCTCCTTCGGGCACAACCGGCTTGCTAATCCACATTTGAATTCATTTATGTTTTTGAATGATTCGTCATTAAAATGATGGTTCACAAAGTTCGGGCTATACTGTTGTGGTATCGTTGTAAACATGAACTCTAACCACTGATTCTTCACATGCTCGTACCTGGGCAATGAAAACAAGTGGCTGAACTGTCTTTGCAATGTAGAACACACCGTCTTCTCGACATGACGCTATTCAGCTGAAGTATTTGAATCATAGATTTGAATATGTTATAGACTTCAAGTTTACACTTCCGTCTGCGCGTGCAGTTGTTGGGAGCGGCCAGTGAGCTAATGTTTCGTATCTACGTCACTCACTATGAAACAGCTAATGACTCGTTTCAAAAACAATTCATTTCATAGACTCAGAGTCGACTCTCAATTTTGAAAGACAATAACTTTATATACGGTGTACTATCAGATATAAATATTTGCAGGATGTTTTCATACCCTTAGAGCTATAGTCCACACTACATGAACAGTCATTTTCAAAAATCCATGATAGGTGCTCTTTAAAGGGGTCATATGATGGTTCTAAAATAAAATTATTTTGTGTATTTGGTTTAATTGGTGTTTACGTGGTTTTAGGTTAAAAAAGATAATTATTTTACACATTGTTTACCGTACATTATTGTTCCTTTATGCCATATTGCTCCTTTATGCCCCGTCTTTCTGAAACGTATAGATTTTTTACAAAGCTCATAGTTCTGATAAGCGCTGGTGTGCTCTGATTGCCCTGTGTATTGTGATTGGCCCAAATGCCTTAAACTTGTGACGTAAATGTCACGCCCCCTTACCGTATTTGGAACATCAGCTTCCAAATCAATAATGACAGGTGATAGTGTCGGTACTAGTTTATCAATTCTAGTCCGAATCTGATCCGGAAAATGGTGATGACTAAGCTAAGCTGATCAATCAACTTGGCCAGCGCGACTGGAACAGAACGTTTTAGATTGGTAAGGTTTTATTTCATTGGGTACATAATTATGTGTAAGTAGGTGGAAAGTAACTAATTACAAATACTTTCTTCACAGTACTTGAGTAGATTTTTTTTTTTCTACTTTCTTGAATATAATTAAAATGTGGTACTTTTAGTCTTACTTGAGTAGAATAAAAATAAAGTATTCAACTTCACTACATCTATTTTTGACCAAAAGTACAAAGTACTATGGTACTATGACATAGGTGCCGACGGAGCAGGGCAAAGCTAGCTGACATTTGACATACACTTTTCAAAACTACTGCTGTGGTATGGTATGGAGCCCTGCACTTCAGCCAATAACAAACAGGTCTGACTCGGGTGCAAAACCAATCAAAACTTTCAGTTCGGCTGGGGGGCGGGGCGTTCAAACCACGCTTTGACATTCAATCACTGGTGCTCGTATTTGAATCAGTATCGCTAATGTTTCAATATTTTAGTGAATGGGTCCCACTTTATATTAAGGGGCTTTAAGTACTATATACTTACATTGAAATTAATAATTTGATACAATGGACTTATTGTGTACATACATGTTCTTACATTGTACTTATATTTTAAAAATACCAGCATCTAATTACAGCTATAATTACTTTATGTAATTACATTTGTAATTACACAGTTGACCCTCTCCTCACACCTTAACCTACCCTTAAACCGACCCATACCACCACAACTGTCCCTAACCTTACCCGTATCACACCTCAATAGCAGCAAAAGTGTTTTACAATACAACAGGAACACAATAATACATTGTACTTATTGTTCAAGTACATAGTACGTAAAGCCACTTAATATAAAGTGGGACCAAGTAAATAAACTCGGCTCATAACATGGACGCAGTTATTGCACTGACGGAGCAAGAACAATGTAACTGAAGTATCTAAAACGCATGCACAGCTCAATTAAATGGTAAAGCTCGCCCTCTTTAACAATACAGTTAAACTAAATGTGAAACAAACCAAACTAAAACAAACGTTGGACAAAGCTGAAAAAAAACCTCAACAACAGTGAAATAAGATCGCATGATTTATCTGTCAATCAGAGGCATGTAAAAGTGTAGTCCCTTACAATAGCAACAATGGATCGGTAGAACGAAAAAAAGAGAGTATTTAATTAATGTTAACCCATACCCCACTTAATTATTATATATTTTTTACACTTTTTTTGCACTTTTCTATTCATAGGTTACTGTTGTAAATCTCTCTTTTTTATGGGCCCTGTCACTGAACCTTCTTTGCTTTCAATTTTGAAATGATTCAAATTAAACATTCAAATGATCTTTCCTGGATTTACTTTTCAAAATCACAATACATGTCAGTTTCATGTTTCATGTTGCTTCTTAATACAGAGTAAGAATACATTATTTTATTCAATTATATGATACAAGCTATGTTGATTCGCATTGCATTAAAGGGTTGAGTGTTGTGCTCCATATCGCTATCATCTTCCCATTTTGGGTAAAAATAGAAAAATAATACTAAAGTACTTTGTAACATAGTTACTTGAGTAGTTTTTAAGCAAACTACTTATTTACTCGTCATATTATTTTTCAGTACTTCTACTTGTACTCAAGTAAATTATTACTTAAGTTTCAATACTTTTACTTAAAGGTGCCCTCTGGGATAAAAAACCAAATCATACACCATATTCCATACCAGATGGGGGCAGTATACCTCCAGAAAAATACCTCCGCGGCCGCGCGCACTCATGTCTTCAAACCAACAACACGGGCGAGCGCTGTGTTGCTCTGTCTCCCTCGCGCATAATAATCAAATCAATTGAGACGATAGTAAAAGGTTGGAAGACCGCAGTTTCACGTGGATCATTTGGAGATTTTCAGAGATTAGAGACTAAATGAACAACATCTCAATACTAAATTATAAAGGCCGTCTCATAGACAAGCCGGTGCATTTCGATGATATGGGAAAATTAAAGCCCAGGCTATTAAAGTTATTTCTAGTTTATGGTATTCATTTTGTTCATGTTACATTTTTATCATTAGTTTGAATTAATTTGACAGACAGCATTCCCTGATGTGGACCAAGCTAGCGCCTTTCAGAGCTGCCAACTCTCAGAAATTCACAGTGAGACACACAACTTTTCACACACTCTCACGCCACACATCCATTTTGTCATGCACAGAAAAGGACACGGAGACCGATCTCAGCTCTCAGATTCTGTTAATTTTATTACGCAATTCAAACAATAAATGCAGTTTTGGCGCTTGTAAATGTTAGACGACAGATCCCTAGCGCACGTGAACCGATCATCTCTACTAGCTAATGGTAAAAGAACACGAACACTGTTGAAAGATACAGTATGTTACAACTTACCAAAATGTATTCCTCATGCATAATATCGACCAATCATTTTTTTAACTCATCCCTGAACTGAAATTTAGTAGTGGGCTGTATTTTCCACACGACTGACATCAGGTTCAAGTACACACAAGCCGCGCGAGTTACTCGTCTATTGCAGTTTGGCTGGTGGTAATCTTGCCCGCCCGGATAACGCCTCCCATGGCCGAAACTGGTATTACGACACCTGCCGGGCCGGGGCTAGTAATTTAGCATGCTAATTTAGGTTTACATCTCGGCAACACTATAACTTGTCAGTTTTTTAATGACATCATTGCACTTATTTCTTCTCATTCTTTTGATGTGTGTAGCTCATTTTTTTGGATATTTTTACCTTAATTATTCCATATGGCACCTTTAAGCACAATCTGTTAGTACTCTTTCAACCACTACTTATACTATCTTTGTATGCACCACGCTACGGGGGTGAGAACACTGTTAACACAAAACCATGTCTGCATTTGTGATCGTAGAAACAACATACAAGCGCTACTGATCAAAACTCTTGTTTGCAAGTAGTTTTGGCAAACTACTGCAAAGATGGAATTGCCCCACTTTTTGAATCAGCCTTTGTGCACAGCCGGCCTTGTACTCTCCCAGGTTCTGGAAACAGTCCCCCGATTGAGGAAATGTGCAGCACGCAGCCGAATATTTTGGTTGTACTGTTCTGGAACAGTTGTAAATAAATCTTAACCACTGTTTTCTAATTGTGTCCTCTTTTTGGAAGGCCAAAGAAAGTAGTTTGGCTTTCGCAACGAAAAACACAGTGTCTCAATGACATGGCAGCAACAATAATACAACGAAAATAAAAGTTACGTCTTTCTTTGTGTAGCCTAAACATTTGGGTGTTATCAAATTCTGCCCCCACAGACTGACATATTTTTGTGGGGGCGTTTTTGAATGAAGCGTTTTAGGAAGGTGTGGCTGAGTCTTGACTTTTACAAAGAATATCTCTTTGCGTTCTCTTACTTTTTAAGTGAGAACTTTTTGAATAACTGTTTTTTTTTTAATTGGCTCTTTATCACAAGACTGATGTGAAAAAGGATTTGAATAATTTCTGAAGGAATTGTTGATAAATCTACAATAAATGACAAAAACTAGATATATAACTTTGCAAATGTAAAAAAAAAAAATGAAATACTGAACTGAAATCTGACACATTCTAACAGCATTGCTTACTAGTAAATACATCATCAGATTTGACCAACAATAAAAAAGGGATATTTAAAAAAAAAAAAAAGATTAATTTTGATGTATTAATTTTGATGTGTCTTTTTCAGGCAGAACATGGGGGCCTCAAATGAAAGCACATTGTCTTTGTTTTTCCGTTCACTGCTACCAAACTTCAACCTGCAGGTGAGTGAATGTGCCACAGTATATCCAATCACAATTTACTTCTGTTTAGAATTTTCTGGTGGTATCTCATGTTCATTATTACACATTGTCACAGAAACATTGTCACAAAAGTGTATACATTTTAGTAAGCCGGAGTCATGTGACACAACATGGCGGAGTAGTCGTATTTCTGTGAAGCTTTAGTGGAACAAGAGGTCGCGTTAAAATAAAAATGATGGATAAAAATAAGTCTGATTAGTGCAAGATAGGTTTGTAATGGTTATTCATAAAAAATCGAACCGCACCGTTCTCCACCTACAGTTCGGCATCGATGGATGCAAATGCTGACCCCCCAATAATACTGTACATTACAACAGCGAATCGCCACAAAATGTGAACAAAATGGTCACTCACACAGAGAGCTTGTGCACACTGTTAGAAGATGTGTTTGTTCACTCATCTGAAGCGCAAACATGTCTCAGACAGTGTGCAATATTGATCTCTCTTTCAAGTCTTGCGCTTGAATGGACGAATTCACAAAACTCTCAGAAAATTAGGACAAATTCACAGAATCTCCGAAAATTAGAATATTTCATGAAATCAAAAAGCATTTTAAATACAGAAATTTCAGTCCTCTGAAAAGTATAATGCATATGTATTTGGTACTTGGTTTGACTCAATGCGGCATGCATGGATGCTATCAGCCTGTGGCACTAGAAGTGTTATTGAAGACCAGGATGCTTCAATAGCAACCTTTAGCTCTTCTGGATTGCTCGGTCTTGTGTGTCTCATCTCTCTCTTGGCAATACCCCATAGATTCTCTATGGGGTCCGGGTCAGGCGAGTTTGCTGGCAAATCAAGCACAGTAATTCCATGGTCATTGAACCAGGTTTTGGTACTTTTGGCATTGTGGGCAGGTGCCAAGTCCTGCTGGAAAATGAAGTCAGCATCTCCATAAAGCTTGTCTGCTGAAGGAAGCATGAATTGCTCTAAAATGTCCTGGTAGACGGCTGCGTTGACTCTGGACTTAAAGCACTGTGGATCAACACCAGCCGATGACATGGCTCCCCAAACCAACACAGACTGTGGAAACTTCACACTGGACTTCAAGCATCTTGGATTGTGTGACTCTCCATTCTTCCTCCAGGCTCTGGGACCTTCCAAGACAACATGTTCTATGCAAATGAAACATTCCTCAAATTATTCCAATAACATTTATTTTAACAGTTTTTAATTTATCAGTAAAATATAGACTATTAATTAAATGATCAAATTGTTAGTTATATGTTCATAAGATATGTTGTGACGAGTAGACGAACCGGGTATCCCTCGCTAATCATCCACCCTCCTTATCCAGTTGTGGCACTTGTGCCTTCAAAACATGGGTTTAACGACTTCTAAAAAGTATGTAATACACTTTTATATTAATGGTAAGGTACTACTTACGAATAAAAAAATTGAGATGGACTAAACGGCTCCGCAGCCAGCGCCGTCTTTGATCCAGTACAAGGACACGTTGGATCGCCATAGTCGGTCACTTACTGGACACTACCCTGCTTACCCATTTATAGATCATAGCCATTTAGAGTCAAATTGTTTGCCAGATTTTAATTATCAAAAGTAATTGCCACTTTAAACGCTTCAATGACATTACGAAATAGCCTAGGCTAATTACCACTATATTAGTTCTGATACCAAATAAAGCAGCCTGTTCTCACGTAAATGCGTCTCTATAACACGCATCGTGTATTATCGTGTAATTTATACGCGAAAATGAGTTTTTACGTGCATATGAGACGCAGTTTTTCGCGTGCAATTGATACGCAGTTCATTTGTGTATAATACACACGCACCCCACACCACTAATCGTACAATACACACGCACCCTACCCCACACCTAAACTTAACCTAACCAACCAATGCGTATTATATGCACGTAAAAACTCACTTTAGCGTATATATTACACGACAATACACATGCGTGCTATAAAGACGCATTTAGTGTGATCGGGTTGAATAAAGTCAACTTCATAAATAGTCCTGTATCCATTGCGAACACATTTAATTATTTGTCTTAAAATGTCCATAACATAAAATCATTGTTGAGCCATAACATTGTCAACATACCATAGTGTGACTTGTACTGCGCTAATTTCTAAAGACTGCAGCACAGTGGCGGCGACTAGCGTCTTGAGCTCAAACAATGCTAAGAGAGAGCTTACGAATGGTCCAGACCAACCTTACGAAACTGTGACATAAAGGTGCCATCTGTAATAATTGAAGTTAAAATATCCAAAAAACTGAGCTACACGCATCAAAAGAATGAGAAGAAATAAGGTCGATGATGTCATTAAAAAAATGACAAGTCAGTGGCGGTTCTACTTTGAATTACACCCAGGGCGAGACCCCCTTCGAGCCCCCCAACCAAAAAAAAAACCAACCCAACAATAAAATCACATACCGTTCATTTGAAAAACACAGTTAATAGAATCCAGTTATTTTGCTAGATTAATCTAACTTTAAATGGAATGGAGTTTTTAAAAGTAAAAGGGTTAGAGAGATACTTATTTAGTAACACAATACTTATCTCTTAAATAATTTCAGAATCAGTGATTATTTAGAAAATAGAAAATTGTACTTTGCATATTATAGGCTACTGTAAAAACACATAAAGTTGATCATTATGTAAATTCTTTTCATTTCATGAATATAGTGACCAACATGATCACATACACAGAATCTTGTTCAAAAAGCCTAATACACAATGAAATCAATTCACCAAGTTAATAACATTAAAGGTTTGTTTTAAAGGAGTGTCTTGTATCTTACCTACTAAACTTAAAAAAAGGTACACAAAAAAGATTTTATAAAAATATAAACTTCATATTTCAGCATTCAATCATCTCTATAAAAAGAATGGGTCAATAAAGATACATTCCTGACATTTATAATGCACAGTAGCTTATCTTTTTATTATTAATAGTAAAATTCGGACCGATTTGCCCATGGCTGTCGTTGCTATAGCTACAGCCATGCACTGCACTCTCCACAATGACAAAGAAGTTTTAGTAGGTAATGTATTTCCACCACAGAAAAATGCTTGCTGAAGCTCTGCTAAAAGGTTTATTTACGGAGAAGTGTTTGGGTACACAAAGTGTTTGGGTGCACGTGCACTCTGATACTGAAAAGTTTATGAGCACGCCTCCTGCGAGCACATAATGAGCGCGCTTCCCATGCGCCTAATCGCCTATTTGAAATAACGACCTCGAGCGCGCAAAAGACGCGATACGTGAACTAATCAAGAGACCCCCTTGACATCGCTTCCGTGCACAGCACCTTCTCAGCAAGCAGGGGCGCCATTGCCAATAATTGAATCGAAATGATAAAAAATAGAAAACCTTCGCGGCACAGAGGATTTTTTTTTAACTGCTCATGCCGCCCCCCATGTGACATGAAGAGATGCCGCCCCGGGCGACTGCCCGGTTCGCCTGTGCCTAGAACCGCTACTGTGACAAGTTATAGTGCTGCCGAGATATTAACCTGAATTAGCATGCTAAATTACTAGCCCCGGCCCGGCAGGTGTCATAATACCAGTTTGTGCCATGGGAGGCAGGATCGAGTGGGCAACATATACCACCACCCGAACTGAAATACAAGAGTAACACACACGGCTTGTGGGTGTACTTGAACCTGATGTCAATCGGAAAGTACAGTCAATATGGAAAGTACAGCCCACTACTACATTTCAGTTCAGGGAAGAGTTCAAAAAATGATTGGTCGATATTATGCATGAGGAATACATTCTGGTAAGTGTACTGTATCTTTCAACAGTGTTTGTGTTCGGTTCACGTGCGCTAGGGATCTGTCGTGTAACATTTACAAGCACCAAAAGTGTATGTATTGTTTGAATTGCGTAATAAAGTTGACAGAATCTGAGACCTGAGATTTTTTTGTATCATAACTACCCCGTATTTTCCGCACTATAAGGCGCACTTAAAAGCCTTTAATCTTCTCAAAAAATGTGCGCCTTATAATCCGGAGCGCCTTATATATGGATTAATTAGTTAACAACGCTCCACGTTATTAAATTCGCCCGCAAACTCGCGCTCGTGTCCATCTTATACCTGCTTTATCAAACAGCCATTTCAACCTTGTATAAATCAGGTTACGTGTGTCTCCCGCTCACGAGCGCTCTCTTAACAGACACACGAACAGACACACTGTCCCCGGCGCTGCTCGTGCGTCACAGAATGTTCATAAAGCACTCCCGTTCACAGTAACCGGGTCGTCTCATTCAAAACAGACAGCTGTTGCTGTCAGCGAGCCGCCGCACATTGAATTCTCATATGAGTCAGGCTGCGAATGTAAGTTACGTGCCCGCCCCAGCGTGCTCACACTAATAAACGCCTCACCTCCGGCGCCATGCACTCGCTACATTCCCAGCACATCTAGTGGATGCATAACGCAAACCCAGTCAGTAGCTTATGCGCTTTATAATCCGGTGCGCCCTATATATGAAAAATGTTCTAAAATAGGTCATTCATTCATTGAAGGTGTGCCTTAAAGTGCGGAAAATACGGTAATCTGCTCCATCTTGTCTGTCGGTCTCCGTGTCCTTTTCTGTGCATGACAAAATTGATGTGTGGCATGTCTCACAGAGAATTTGTGAGAGTTGGCAGATCTGAATGGCGCTAGCATGGTCAACATCAGTGAATGCTCTCTGTCAAATTAATTCAAACTAACAATAAAAATGTAATATTAACAAAACGAATACCGTAAAACTAAAAATAATAGCCTGGGCTTTTATTTTCCCATATCGTCAAAATGCACCGGCTTATATTTTATACAGGCATCTATGAGACGGCCTTTATAATTTAATTTTGAGATGTTCATTGAGTCTCTAATCTCTAAAAATCTTCTAATGCTCCACGTGCAACTGCGGTCTTCCAACCTTTTACTATCGTGTCAAATGATTTGATTAATATGCACTAGGCTTGGGAGAGAGAGCAAAACAGCGCTCGCTCGTGTTGTTTGAAGACATGAGAGTGCACGCGAGCGCGGCCGCGGCACAACTCACTTTCTAGAGGTATACTACCCCCATCTGGTATGGAATATCGAGTATGATTTGATTTTTATGGCAGATGGCACCTTTAAAGAAGATATTCTTAATGTATGAACGTGTCTGGAATCATGCCATAATGTTAAGAAATAGGAATAGGTTAAGATATAACTACTTAGCGATAAGAACGTTTTGGGGAACCGGGCCCAGTTCTTTTTTTTTTTTTTTCTTTAGCCCCCAAGACGCTTCTGACGCTGTTTGTTGTTCAGGAGCGGAATATGACATTTGAAGCCCATTTCCAGGATCCATCTGTGTATGGTGGCTCTTAATGCAGTAACTCCAGCCTCAGTCCAATCCTTGTGAAGCTCCAACACTCATTTTTAATGTCCTTGTCTTGACAATCCTCTCCAGGCTGCGGTCATTCCTGCTGCTTTTCTTTCACACTTTTCCCTTCCACTTAACTTTTTATTAATGTGCTTTGATACAGCACTTTAAGAAAATCCAACTTCTTTTGCAATTACCTTTTGAGGCTTCCTTGTGGAGGGTGTCAATAATGGTTTTCTGCACAACTGTCATGTCAGCAGTTTTCCCCATGCTTGTGAATTCTACTGAACCAGACTGAGAGACCATTTAAAAGCTCAGGAACCCTTTGTAGGCGGTGACCCGGACCTCGAATTTACGAATTTAATACCTCACAGCTGTGTAAGTCTTTTTTTTTTTTTTTTTTTGCTAAGGTCATGTAATAAAATTGTAGTACTACAGTACTACAGTGTTTCCAACTTTGTTGTTTGCACATTTGACACAAAATGTCCTTACAAACTCTTACTTTTTTAAACCGGAAAATAAGCAGGAGTACTAATTAAAACCTCCCGTTTCCTTGACAACCAATGTAAATAATGAACACAGATTCTACAGTGGAGGCAAAGAAATCTTTGTCGGTGACCAGGAAGCTGCGTTCTTCAAATTACAATTTTGATTAAATCATTAAAAATGTAATTTTAGTAATGTAGTTAAGTAATATTGAGGTAAAAATTAGGTGTTTTATCCATTTTGCCTCAAATGTAAAAACCCCTGTAACCCCCTTTTCCCAGACAAGTTAGGCAAAGTTTGATCAATGTACACATTTATGGGTGAACCTGCAAACTATAGAGAGTAGAGTAGCTCAAAAAGCTGTATTTAACTTAAATTCCAAAGACGTCCTAGATGTGCCGGCTAATGTTGGATTTCACAGAGAATGTTACATGCTCTTCCCCAACAAATAACACATAAGAAGAGCACATAAAAAGATAGAAAAGGCATCTATTAAACAACAGTGAAGATTTGTATCAAATGTATAATTTTTATATACGATAAATACAACAATGTCCAGACAGTAGTGTGAAAGTTGTCCAGCTGGAATGAGCAAGTGGTGGATGTTCTGTGTAATTTATACCCCTGTCTGCACCAGAAACACCTTCTACTCCCACAACATCACAGTCAATCACAATTAAGGTTTCTACCCCAATTTGGCTTTTGGCCTGGACCTTAGGCTATTCCGAAATGTTATATAGTAGGAGTTATCCTATTTAATTCTGATGCATTAGTTTCATTCTGAGGGATTGCTTTTGAGCATGTGCACACAAACTATTATACATCTCATGCATCATGTCAAATAGAGCAAGTAGCGCTTCATTGTCTCAGAAACTGCAATGGATACGTGTAGGGGGAGCAGTTATTCTTTAACATTGCAGACAGCATGTACACTGTATTATAGTAGGGATTGGCATTTAAAAATATTGGCAAAAATAATATTCGAAGACCGTTGTGTTGGCTATTATTCGAAAATCGCACCCCTCCACCACATGCTGTGTGCGTGTGTCCAGTGAGTAAAGCAGAGCGGTGTGACCCTTAAATATAAGTTAAGAACCTTAAACATATGTATCTAAATAAAAAGGTTGCTGCTCAGAAGTAATTCTGAATAGACACATAACCAACATATATTTAGAAAGCCAACCCTTGAGAGTTTACATTTCAAGACTCAAACTGTTATTAATATTGAGATATATAAGCTCAAACATAGAAACAAAAACAACAAATATTAAGAATATATTTATTAAATGTATACAAATATTTTGTAAATTTAGGATTGGAACTCAAACACAACTAAAACATGTTTTTTTAAAGACAATCATCCCACACATCCTAATCAATATTCTATTATATAAAATAAACTAATCGAATATTCGAAAATCGTGACTTATCCCTAATTAATATAGTATTTCAGTGCAAGTGGATGACATGACAAGTAGCAAAAGGCAGTGCAATATTAGTGTAAGTGGGGTCAAATGTTCATAGCAAATTTAAAAATAAAAAATAAACCAATGTAGCAGCATCATAGTGAAAACTACCAGTGTTTTTGTGCAAGAGTCAATCAGCTGCCCTTAGGTTATTGGAGGGTGGGGTGGAAGGAAGGAAGAGGCTCTCTATGATTTCCTATAGAAAGTTGGATGGATGGATTTTTTGGATTTGAGCCTTCCTCAACTGTGGGAGGAAGTGCAAAGGTTTTTGGACTTTCTTGGCCAGGTTCTGTTGGTGCACAGCAAAATTTCCAGTGTTAAATTAAAGGAGACATATCATGCTTTTAAATCATTAAATTTTACTTATAAATCATACATTTGTGGTCTATATAAAGCATAACTGCAATGCTTGGGTCTGAATTCCACATTATTATAGCTCAACAGGCCCCTTTTCTACCTCTTTTCTGATGTGCTTCTGTGAGCAACCCGTTTCGAAGCGTCTCCTTTAAATAAAAAGGAGTTGCGTCTTTCCCCGCCCGCTCTCCAGGTCGCTGAGTTCACGTTCGGTTCAACTCCCCGCGTTCGGCCATTATTGTAGTTTGATAAGAGATATACGATTACTATAGTTTCAAAGAACATTTTTATTCACACGTCAACAAAATGTCAACAACGGAAGACTTGTCCATCAAGCGTTACATATTCGAGCCAGAGCGAGTGATTTGAAAAAGACGACAACGAACCTGCAGAACAACGTCTTCATATGGATGCAGTGGTATGTAAAGTTAAGTTAACTATGTTGTGTTATTAGTGAAAGTCGACTATTTCTCTTGTTTAAAACAAGCACACTGACAAGATAAATGACTACAGTCTAATCTTACCACTAAAAATCTGTATTGATAATAATATGATAACTTACGTTTAGAAAAGCATCAGCAAACACAGCAGCTAAATGATAGAAGGAATTTACCCCTCATTCAGACAAAGTCGATCGGCAAACCATTCTTTATACTGGCGGAGGTTGTTGAAGTGGGAATCCTTGAAGTGCTTCAGGTCACTACATCCAACAACCGAACATTTTGACTTGCCCTCTTGTAACTTCTGCATCATTGAGCTTGGACTACAAAATCGGAGCGAGAAATAATAATGGCGGATTGCTCGAAGTGTTGGACCGGTAGTCGATGTCCTTATTTGGCAGTTCCGCTGCAAATCCTGTGACGTTATTGTTCAAAAAACGTCATAGAAAACAGAAAAATCTGAACAGGTTGAAAAATATGACCAAAACAGAATATAAAGATATAAACGAAGCACCTGAAGAGAATGATTTCATCTTTTCTGTACTTATAAACACTCCAAATATACAACAAAATGCATTTAAGGGCTTAAAAAGTGGATTTTGCATGATATGTCCACTTAAACACTCCTAATTTCCAGTGTTAAATTAACACTCCTGGTGTACACCAGGAGTGTTAATTTAACACTGGAAATTTTGCTGTGTGGTGTCAACAGAGGTGGGCACAAATACATCAAAAACTATTTTGTTACAAAATACAAATACTGGCTCATGAAATGTAACAAAATAAAATACAAAGTACTGATGTGAAAAATGTATTTAAATAAAATCCAAGTGATTAGTATTTTGAAAATACTAAAATACTCCCACAATAATCTTTTAAAAAAGTCTTTTTTTTATTACTGTAAGGTCAATAACACAAATAGTAGCAATAACACAAATATCATTAATGTGTGAATTCAAAATGGCGAGGTAGCAAAATAAAAAAAAGTTTGGGCATTTCACTAAATCTACAGGGCCTGAAATAGCTCCCTCTGATGTAAATGGCATGTAGCTAAGTTCATATCAAAGGTGTGGTAGTTTTATACAAAATCGATATTTATCATATGTTATATGTTTATATTGTGTGAACTCTTTCTTAGCACGGAGATTTAAGTGGAGTTGCGACAGACGCGCTGTTTCATAATAGGTAGGGCCTATGATGTCCTTTTATGAATGACAACTTCGACAAATGACTACTTGGCGTGCAGCCGTGCACAAGCGCAAAACCTCACAACACCCACCCTCCGCCGGTAATTGGTTGGAACACAGTTTATTTAGGTTTTAGTGATTGGTGAACCCAATGTTTTTGTATGCATATCTCATAGCCTCGGCTGCCTACAGAGAAAAGGTTTTTTTAGACAGCATGCTTATGGGGTGGGCAGCTAGCGGATCGCTAGCAAAAATTTGATAAATGTGATAATTTGTGTTTCTGCCTCTTTTGGGTCTGTAATCACTGATAGCACATTTAATGCCATTTTTAAGAGGAGAAGTGCCACTTCTCCTGTGTTCAAAACTCATTCACTTCTTGGAGGGAGCCTGGTCTACAGGGTTTCAAGTGATTTTCGTGCATCTAACATGGACATTTCCATTGCCAACATCAGACCGAACTATAGCAAAATCATTTACTTGTTATGGTCTTGCGGATGAGCCCAAGCGCAGAGAGGACGCTTAACATAGAGTTTATTAATGGACAAAAACAGGCAAAACATAGACAGGGTGAAGAGTGACAGAACTAGATGACTTGACAAAAGACTAGACGATAAACAAACAGCTAATATAGAATCAGAACTATCTCTATAATACTCTTGACTACTCACAAGGCTTAACAAAGTATGATAACATGCAGGTAAGAATCACAATGAACCACAACAGGACAGCAAACACAAGGGGATGATATAGGGAGATACTAATGACAAGAACAGGTGAAGCTGACTGGACAATGACAAGATGAGGATAACAAGGGGACGGGGTGCGTAACGAGACAACACAAGCACATGGCCCAAAAAAAAGGCCATGTGCTTGCACACAAAACATGGGTCTGTCATGATCCTTACATGGGTCTGTCTGTTTAATTTGGAAAAAGATTACTAAAACAGTTAACAATAATCTGACCGTTGAGCGTTAAAGACGTACAGAAAAGATACAAAACACAAGATGCCAAAAAAGAAACATTTAAGAGGAAATGTCCCAAAACAGGAGGAGGACCCCAAGAGAAACTTAAAGGGATACTCCACCCAAAAATGAAAATTGAAAATGAAATGAAAATGGAGAGGAGACAGAGCAATGAAGCCAATTAGTATACAGTATATGGGGATGATTAGGAGGCCGTGATGGACAGAGGCCAAGAGGCAAATTTGGCCAGGATACCGGGGTTACACCCTTACTCTTTTTTTTTTTGAAGGATATCCTGGGATTTTTAATGACCACAGAGACTTAGGCCGTGTGTCCACCAAAGCGTTTTTAGCCAGCTGAAAACGCTAGACGCTCTGCTGAAGACGCCTTGCTTTGGGCGCTTGAGAGCGTTTTGGCAGCGCAGCGTTTTTTCTGTTGAGACATTTCGTTGCTATGATACAGAATATATGCAGCAGTTTGAATGTTGTGACAGTTGGTCGGTGTGGTTTAGCCCCGCCCCTCCTCCACTGTGATTGGACGGCTGGGTAAAATGTGACAGTGATGAGCGCTACGTTTTATCCAAAGTTGAACATTTTTCAACTCTCGGCTACCAGTAAAAAACGCAGAGCGCTCTGTGCTTCAGCGTGAAAAAACACTCAGCGCCTCGGTACGCTCATGGCGTTTAAAAAAGGCTGCGCTCCCATTGAAAACATACGCCAGGAGTGTGGAAAAACGCTTTGGTGGACATACGGCCTTAGGACATCGGTTTAACGTCTTATCCAAAGGACGGGTTTTCCGGGCTGCTCTCTTGAGAGAACACGTGTGCTCGTTATACAGTGGGTACAGAAAGTATTCAGACCCCCTTAAATTGCTCACTCTTTGTTATATTGCAGCCATTCATGTTAATTTTTTCCCTCATTATTGTACACACATCACCCCATATTGACAGAAAACACAGAACTGTTGAGATTTTTGCACATTTATTAAAAAAGAAAAACTGAAATATCACATGGTCCTAAGTATTCAGACCCTTTGCTCAGTATTTAGTAGAAGCACCCTTTTGATCTAATACAGCCATGAGTCTTTTTGGAAAAGATGCAACAAGTTTTTCACATCTGGTGTAGCAAATGCAACATTTAATAATATACATAAAATGTATTTAAGGGGGGGCTGGAAGGCCGATTTAGCTCAAAGGGGAATGATTCATTGATTTGCAATGAATCTATGGAACCGAGCAAATGACTTGTTTAGAGTTCATTTGAACGGGCCGTAATTATAACCTTTGCAAGGATATAAATACCAAATCTATAGTGAAACACTATGTCTTAGCAAGGTAACTTTAGATCAAACAGTACAAGACATTAAATGTGCAAACACAACACAAGGCAAATTATCTTTTCAAATATATGGACAAGACTTTATTAGCTATTCTAAACACACAAACCTAAGGTCTGAACATAATCACACACACACACACACACACACACACATTCATACAAGCCGCAGAGGAAAAGAGAGTGAGAAAGAGTGAGAGAGAAAGTTTCAACTTTCTGTATGCACGTAAGACATGACCTGAAAGGACCACCAAGCATTAATTTAAACCTTCGTTTCTTAGAGAGGTTGTTCAATTTACATTAAAGCACCAGTTCAGTTAGAGCCTGAAGTACTTGCTTGTCTCTGTGTTGCTTTGGGAAATCCTTTTGTCATTGCGTCGAAGGGGGTTTCCCGGCCGGGTCCGTTGCGTGGCTGTCTTCTCGTGCTTGGGAGGAAGTTTCGGAGCTGCTGATCACGTGTGGTTGGCAAGCAAATGAGAGTCCTTACGGTTCGAAGCGCGTTGCGGAGAGCCGTTTAAAACGAAGCTTTGCAGCAAACTTAACTTTGAAATGAGACTCTTACGAAAAAGAAAATAAAGGAAAGAAATGAAAGACGAGTTGGATGGCTTGAATGAGCTGTTTTAACCCCGATCTGGATGGGTTATTTTGTCTGCTGGTCGAATTTGGTCTAGTCGATGTAGAAGCATGCGAACACGCTCTTTGTTTCAGAGAGAAGCACGAACAGGAACACTCTCTTGTTGTTTTAGAGAGAGGCACGAACTTAACAGTTACAAACTGAACGAACTGAACGAACGAACGAACAGAACACAAAACTGAAAACGAACAAAAACTGAACATACAAAAACATGAGGTCTTGCTCCTTTGTTCGGATCTTTAACTTAAACTCTAGCCCAACCTCCCAGAAACTTCTGGCCAATGGGACAATGGTATAATTTTAGGAGGTGGATCTAACTTCTGCTGATCATTATCTTGTGATCTGCCTGGTTCTCCCACACTTAGCAGAGAAACAAGAGAACAGAATTTAAACATTATTATAATCATAAAACAAAGCATTTTCCACAGATTTCAATCAAGCCATCTTTTGAATTAAGAGAATACGATTCTTTTGATTGGAAGCACACTGCATTCACACTCTAGGGTTATATCACAATTACATGACTTATATGTGATCTAAGCATAATAACTACAAACAAATTGTAGTACGCATAATATCCACACACACATATATTGTAGGAACAACTATAGCACACATCGAATTGAATGTTTGAGTATAATAGAAGTCCATTGAAAATTGTTCTGAAGTGAGTTTGTGAAAAGGGTGCAAGTCTGTGTTCAACTCTCATGTTCTATGAAAGGTGGTCTGTGTCATGTCTTTGTCCCGCTCAACAGTGAGGATGCTGAGGGAGGTCAAAGGTGGTCAAGCTTTTGGTGGTCAGGCCTCTCGTTCCACCATTTTGGAGCCGATTTCTCTTGGTAAAACCATTAACACATTGACAGTTCTTCCTGTTTAGTGCCCATCTCTTGGGCCTGTGGGCCATAAAAAGAAGTTCTCTGAGGAGGTTTATTGTCTCAAAGCAGACAATTTGGAGTCATTCCGTGACTCTGGAATGTGGGTTAAACTCACATAGGTTCCGTTGTGTTTGGTTCGCCGCTTCCCCCAAAGTCTCTACATTGGATTTGGGTATCCTCTGCCATTCCTCCTTGCAGATCCTCTCCAGTTCTGTCAGGTTGGATGGTAAACGTTGGTGGACAGCCATTTTCAGGTCTCTCCAGAGATGCTCAATTGGATTTAAGTCAGGGCTCTGGCTGGGCCATTCAAGAACAGCCACGGAGTTGTTGTGAAGCCACTCCTTCGTTATTTTAGAGGTGTGCTTTGGGCCATTGTCTTGTTGGAAGGTGAACCTTTGACCCAGTCTGAGGTCCAGAGCACTCTGGAAAAGGTTTTCGTCCAGGATATCCCTGTTCTTGGCCGCATTCATCTTTCCCACGATTGCAACCAGTCGTCCTGTCCCTGCAGCTTAAAAACACCCCCATAGCATGATGCTGCCACCACCATGCTTCACTGTTTTTGGTGACAGGTGATGAGCAGTGCCTGGTTTTCTCCACACATACCATTTAGAATTATGGTCAAAAAGTTCTATCTTTGTCTCATCAGACCAGAGGATCTTATTCATCACAATCTTTGAGTCCTTCAGGTGTTTTTAGCAAACTCCATGCAGGCTTTCATGTGTCTTGCACTGAGGAGAGGCTTCCGTCGGGCCACTCTGCCATAAAGCCCCGACTGGTGGATTGCTTTCTCCCATCTCCCGACTGCATCCTCGGAGCTCAGCCACAGTGATCTTTGGGTTCTTCTTTACCTCTCTCACCAAGGCTCTTCTCCCCCGATAGCTCAGTTTGGCCAGACGGCCAGCTTTAGGAAGGGTTCTGGTCATCCCAGACGTCTTCCATTTAAAGAGCAACATGCAGGTTGATTTTATTTCTGAATTAATACTTTAAATTGTCTGCAGAGGTCTTTTAAAAACACTTATGTAAAAATTACTAATGAAATCTTATTTGATGTAGAGATTTTGATGAAAATGTGCTAGGCTCTGGAATACGCCTTTCCCGCAAACAACGCGTCATATGACGTAGCCCGAGGAAAACAAATGAGCTCGCGGCCGCTTTCTCATTGCTGGGTGTTGATGTAGTTAGAGCAGTAGTGAGAGACATATAGTTTTAGATCGAGTTTTAGAGAAGCCATAATGGTAAATTATTGTGTTTGTGGTTGTTGCACGAATTCCAGCCTGTCAGGACATCATATCCATCATTTTCCTTCAAGGAAAAACAAGGCTTTTTGGTCTTGGGTGCGTTATGTGCAGGTGAATAGAGCAGACTTCACTGCCGCGTCTGTTACCACACACACACTCGGTCGTTTGTGGCGCACATTTCACTCGCTTTAAATGGTATCACTAACTGCATTTGAAAAGCATTATTTATTTGTTGTTATGGCATGGTCATTAGTCAATGTATAGTGCTAAATTAACCAGCTTGGATGGTCTGCATAATCACTGTCAGCGTAGAATATGAGAAGACAAAATGTTGCTGGCTTAAATTAACACAATCTAAATAGATGTTTAATCAAGAACAAAGTCAAATGTATGTTTGCTAAAGCAGATTTATTGCAAAACACCAAGGTATAGCCATACAGTAGATGAATCAGCGTTAACCGCGGTGCTAACTTACATGAACTCACTTGCCCTATTCGCCACTGGTTTTCTCGACACCATAACTCTAACGTTACTTCTCTCCTCTGCCCATTGTTCGTCTCCCGATCTCCCCCTGACTTCTATCTCGCCTAGAAGGCTCATTATTATCTGCCTGTGGGTCATCATAGGCATATTCGTCAACATCGCAGAACGCAGTTTCGTCGTTCGCATCCATTGTAACCTGAGCCTGAACTTGAACAGACTCCCTCACCAATCGTCACTTCCGGTTAGTGCGTCGTAGACGCGGGAGTAATTTTATCACAATTTTTCTCAAAATATCGTTAATGGCTAAATATATATTACTCCAGTTCAGAAAATCTTGTTGTTTTATCGTCAACATACACTATGCTATATAGGGGTGTCCAACCTGCATGTTGCTCTTTAAGGATTATGGAGGCCACTGTGCTCTTAGGAACCTAAAGTGCAGCAGAAATTTTTTTGTAACCTTGGGCAGATCTGTGCCTTGCCACAATTCTGTCTCTGAGCTCTTCAGGCAGTTCCTTTGACCTCATGATTCTCATTTGCTCTGACATGCACTGTGAGCTGTAAGGTCTTATATAGACAGGTGTGTGGCTTTCCTAATCAAGTCCAATCAGTATAATCAAACACAGCTGGACTCAAATGAAGGTGTAGAACCATCTCAAGGATGATCAGAAGAATTAGACAGCACCCGAGTTAAATATATGAGTGTCACAGCAAAGGGTCTGAATACTTAGTGATATTTGTGATGATATTTCACATGGAACTTGTTGAAGGGAAAAAAAACTTAACCCTCGGGTGCTCTTCGTTTCGGAGTCACACTTGTTATCTTCCCGGTCAAAAGTGACCGGATACCTAAAAATGAAACTTTCTCCATCCCAGTAAAACCAATGCAATTTATTTTTGTTCTATAATATTTATTATTTTTAATTTAGTATTTTGAGACAGTTTGATTGAATTTATTAATATTTATGCAATATTTATGGTTTATTTTTGCCATGGAAAAGTATATATATTTTTCTAAATATATATATATTTTTTTTAAAAAAATATGAATGCAGTATTTTAGTATACTATAGAGTCTTGGCCTTCAGAAAAAAAAATTGAAGAAAATTAGCACCATCTAGTTACAGTATAGAGAAAAAGCGTAGAATCATGGTGTAATCACTAGCCTTCGTTTCGGAGTCACACTTGTTATCTTCCCGGTCAAAAGTGACCGGACACCTAAAAATGAAACTTTCTCCATCCCAGTAAAACCAATGCAATTTATTTTTGTTCAGTTATATTTTTTCTTTTTAATTTTGTATTTTGAGCCAATTTGATGTTACTTATTAATATTTATGCAATATTTATGGTCCATTTTTGTCATTGAAAATAATACAAACTTTTTTTATATATACATTTTTATTTGAATTTTTAACATTGAACATTTTTTATATACATTTTTTATATGAAAAAGAATCACCGAAAGAAAAATGGCGGAGGAAGGCAGTCGCTCGACAGGTGCTGCTGCACCCCTCCTAAAACAAACAGGGAAATCGCCAGACGAGTTCTCGGCAAATGGAATTTCTGCATTTCGGAACCCACGCATCAAATGTCCTAAATGGATACCTCATTACACCTTTGGATAACTCTGTATGTGCTGTTTCTCCTACTGACACAACTGTGGGGGACTCGTGAACGCAAACGCCATACTCTGCTGAAGGCCACGTAGCTCGCAGACACAGTCGTGCCAATGCCACTTGTTTCATGGTGCCAGTACACCATATACTCAAACGTTTTAAATGACACACGAGCATGTACTTGTAGTGCGCTGCGCGAGCGGCGTTTCTACAGAGGGACGGTGCCAGCAAGTCGGACTCGAGGATATTCTGTCTTTCTCTGCACGATTCTCCTTTTATGTGGGGATATTCATCTAAACCCCGGGCCTGTGGATTATCAAGATCGCGTGGAGGTTCTACAATCTGCTGTTCCTTTTCATGGGCTGGAAGCACCGCTGACCTATATCCAATCTGGCGTGGGAAAACGAGGTAACCACATGACAAACTCTGCTCCTAAACTCATTCCTGAGAAAATATTAACATCAATGGTCCATGCTAAACCAGCAGTAGCCTTAAATAACGCAGCCTCACTTAAAGAACAGCAAATAAAACTGTTTCAGACTGTGAATCATGCGAGCGTGCTCTGGAACCCGAAAACAAAGCCGAAGGGCATTTTTGGAGGACATCTGAACATCCGCAGCATTGTTTCAAAGACTGAGCAGATTGAACATCTGTTAACGGATTCTAATCTTGACTATCTTTGCTTAACGGAAACTTGGTTAACCCCTAATACTCCCTCTTCTATAGTGAAAGTGTCGGGATACACCTTGTATAGACGTGACAGAAAAAAGGGTAAAGGCGGTGTGTAACCTAGAGTGTGTGGGGATTACTATTACCTTATCTCCTGAAATGAAATTTTGTGTATTGGCAATTTATCGACCTCCTAAGGCTACTAATGATTTCTTTATTTCTCTTGGTAATTTACTTAAACAATGTGATGGAAAAGAGGTTATTCTTTTAGGTGATTTTAATTTAAGTTGGTTTGAGAAATCATGTAAAAACAAACTTAAGGAAATAACAAAACCTTTCCAAATGATTCAACTTTTAACTAAACCAACCCGTGTAACAAGATATTCTCAAACCTTAATAGATCTAATATTAACAAATAAACCTGAGAGAATAATTAAAACTAATAATTTAATCACAGGCATGTCTGATCATAATTTAACCCTAGTAGCTAGAAAATTGATAAAAACAAGGTGCAAGAATGAAAATCAAATAAATAAATATAGCTGCGAGCAGCGATTGCGGGCCCAAGCCGGTGGCACCGCAACCCTGGTGCCTTTAGTTACTTAAAGGCACCGGGGTGGCGGTACTGCCGGCTTTGGCCCTTCATCGCTGCTCGCAGCTATATTTATAAATATATATATATATATATATATATATATATATATATATATATATATATATATATATACATATATATAAAGCCGGTGGCACCGCCACCTTGGTGCCTTTAGGGTTACTCTACATGACGTGCAAAAATGTAGCCCCCGCTTTGACTGAGAATGAGGTTAGTGTTTTAACATTTTTAGGAAAACAAATATATTGAAATATAGCACATTAATTTTATCAATCTATCAATTGCCTTGAGATTGGCATGGTTTTACTTCAGTTAGCCTAATAGCTGGTTTGATTTGCATTGAAAGATGATCTTATGGAAAGTACCCCATGCCAATCTCTAGGTGTGGTGGAAGGTGTGTGATGATGTGGGTCTATTTTAATTCCAAAGGCCAAGGGAACTTTATCAGGATGCATATTATCCTGGATCCATGAAATAATTGGCTTTTCAAAATAAAAATCTGCCTGACTCTATGGGAATTTAACATAGGGGTGTCCTGACTTATGCACCCTGTATTTTAAGGAAAAACATTTATTTATTTATGATACATTATTCATTCACAAAGAAAATTTGTGTCCTTAAAGGTTAGAGTTTTCCTCATTTTTCCAATTAAGGCATTAAGATCAATATCCAAAAGATGAAATTTTATTCCTCTTTTTAGGCAACTTTAGCATGGGTGCCAAAACTTATTCACATCACTGTATATATATATATATATATATATATATATATATATATATATATATATATATATATATATATATATATATATATATATAAGCCGGTGGCACCACCACCTTATTATATAACCACACACACACACATAAACAGAGACACCAGCCCCCACCCTCCCCTCCCCACACAGACACACACATAAAATGCCTGGGAGAACTCTCTCTGTCTCTCTCTGAGACAAAATCTACTTTCAAACTACAATATCTGGTAAACACATGCGGTGTAATTTGATGTATTTCTCCACGGAGATTTATTCAAACAACCCATAATTCCCGACTTCCATTTGAACTGTCTTAAAACTTAGAGCACGAAATTTGTTTGGCCTGATGTGATCTAGAAGTGTACCAAGTTTCAAATTGTTACATGCAAGTGTGTTTGATTTATGGACCAAATTTTCAGATCAAGTTTATGGACCAAGTTAATTTAATTAATAAACTAATTATATAAAACTATTGTCAATGCAATAAAATTAAACTGGTTATATTATGCCTTTACTTAAAAAAAATAAAATAAAAACTTATTTAAAACATACCAGACTTAAGAAATGTTTTTTCTTTTTCTGCAGGCCAGACACACAGCAGTGAAATTGTTAAGCCCCCTCCCCCTTCAAACACACACACAGAGGCACAGACAGGCAAAGACAGGCACAGAGACAGAGAAGTAGCCTCAGAGTGAGCATGACCACGTTAAAAAAACATATCTGACTTTCTGTGGGTCCTAGCTAATGAGTGTCAATTAGAAAGTTGTCAGGCTCGAGGAGTACAATATGCATACTGATTTTTGTAACTGTAGATGAAACTAACAACCCCATTTTTGTCAAAAGGTGGCGCTACTGAGCACTCACCACGCCCGTTTCTGAAACTTTGCACATGTCTACTGGCTAATAAATGTGATGTGTCTGATATGTTTCATGCAATTTGAAGCATGCTAAGGGTCTCAAAAGCATCCTAAGAGAATGGTAAAGTTTGATGCATCGCCACGGCAACAGTTTCAAAGATATCAAGAATCCATTCACAGGTCTACATCTGCCGTATGTTTACATTATACAGATGAAGTTTGAAGCAAATCGGGTTAAAATAAGAGGGTGATTTCAAAGCATTTTGAAAGTGACACACTTCCTGCTGCCAGTTGGTGGCGCTATAAATTTGACACACAATAGTCACATCCATGTGATCGTCCTCTTAAAGCAAACACACTCCTGAAGTTTCATCAAGATCGGTTGATGTATGCTGAAGTTATGACACACTTCCTGTTTCACGTTTCTCGCCATAATTTCATTTCCTCGCCACGGCCAAACCGTTTGAGATATCAAAAATCCCCTCGCAAACTTTCATCCTCAATGTCTTGACTTCACGCTGACCGAGTTTCGTCAAATTTGGATAAGAGCTCTAGGGGGAGTATTAAAAATTCCATTGCAAGTGTTTTACAAAGAACCTTAAATAACCGACTTCCTGTTGGGCTGGGGTAAAAAGTAAAAGTGCGATGTATATATGAAATGATGAGATCAACATGTGTACCGAGTTTCATATTATTACATACAAGCGTGTTTGATTTATGTACCAAGTTTTCGGACCCCATTCCAGGTGGCGCTGACGAGCCCCCCTGCCACGCCCGGGTACCATCCTCAGCCCGGCCCTAATGGCCGCGGGTTCTGACCTGTGTGCAAAGTTTCAAGAGTTTTCGAGCATGTTAAGGGCCCCAAAAATGCCCAAAAGGTAGCAGAAAAATAAAAAGAAATATAGCTGCGAGCAGCGATTGCGGGCCCAAGCCGGTGGCACCGCAATGCTGGATGGCGGTACCGCCGGCTTTGGCCCGCAATCGCTGCTCGCAGCTATATATATATATATATATATATATATATCAGTGATTCTTGGGAATTTGGATAAAACAGGTTTTAATTTTGAAAATTAAAAGTTAGTTAAATTACAAAATCTGAAGGTATATCATTATAAACCAAGGTCTTGGCTGTTCAGCAATGTACCGGTGCAACCTCCTCATTTTGTATTTTTTTCATAAAATAGGCGTTTCTCCATTTATCACTTTGTTTTTGTCAACACCGTCAGACAAAATAAATAGCAAATTATTTTTTATTTATTTGGTCTAATATGTATTTAGAGTTTTTAAATCATTATCTGGCATTCTTAGTACACATATATGCTGTTAAATGTTGAATATTCACTTTTGTTCATTTTTTATACTGTTTCCCGTGTACTCCTTTAAAAGATATAACATCATACAACATTTACTTTAAGCCTAAATAGAAAAAGTAATGTTTTTTTATTTAACAAACATATTTTTGTAATAAAAGAGACTATTACTTTAATAACTCAACAGCACTGAAGAATCATATTTCAAGCATATTCATTTAAAACAAATAAAACTCCCTCTGACGGTGGTGACATTAATCTGACGGTGGTGACAGTGGCCTCTTTACAACATACAATTCCAAAATGTATACCACTCAAGTCAATGGCTTCTTGCTTAACAACTTCATTTAACTCTTATTTGGTCCAAAAAATAACAATCCTGAGCACTGTGATAATTTTTTCCCCTTTTATGAGGTATTCCTACTTTAACTCTGCCTCACTGTGCATTTTCTCTCTCCGCTTCTTTTGGTATTCCTTGTTTCTTCTCCTTCTCTCCTCTACAGATAGCTGCTGCCTAGCAATAACTTTCTAAAATACATAAAGTCAAAGTTGAGTGTAATGACTATGAAATTGGGGGTAATTACAGTGAATGTTAGATTTGATTAAATGATGTTATGCCATTTTCATTTGGCTTTAGTCATTGGAGATGCATAGCCTACAATAGATAGTGCTGTGTAGGTAGGAGTAGCTGCACTATGTGCATCCCAAATGACAAATGTGCACACCTCATCCCCTAGGGTTGGACAATAGGCTGATGGTATAGTTCATCAATATGTACACTGAACAAAATTATAAATGCAACACTAGTTTTTGCCCCCATTTTTCATGAGCTGAACTCAAAGGTCTAAGACTTTTTCTATGTACACAAAAAGCCTATTTCTCTCAAATATTGTTCAAAAAATGTGTCTAAATATCAAGTGTAGCGTTAGTTCTGGCAGGTCACGTTAGTCAAGCTCGCATCAGCCGACTCTAGCTGATCCACCTCTACCCATAGGAATATGATGCCCATCACTGCACACATACATATATAAGCTCCTTCAGTATTATCAGCAGCTATCATGTTTCTCAGGAGCTCATTACCCTTCTCCATCCCCAGCTCCTCTCGTCAGTCAGGACTTGACGTTCTGATTCCCCTAGAATCAGTATAAATTCTCGAATTATGTTGTACTTTAAATTTTGAAATAATGATATCTGCAAAACATTCATGTTGGTTCTGTTCTGTTTACCCCAAGGGGGTTATTGCTGCTCCTATCCATGCTAGGCTTTTACTAATTTTTAGTGTGGGCAAAAATCTAAATGAACGTCATGAAACACAATTTAATCGCATCAAACGTGTTCAGATTAGAACTGCTGCATTCCTGCGGCTGAACCACAGCCGTGAGGATATTCGCAAACTTCCTTACTCTCACTCGCGCTAATAGTAGCATGCAGTGTAAGCCTGTAAGGAAGAAATATAGGGGGAATTACTTCAATAAAAATATTAAAGAGGTTAATGGAACATTACAGATAATATATTGGTATTTATTGTGATAAACAATTATATTCTAGCCTCTGTTAAAGACCATTTGGGGGGTTTTGTCACCACCGTCACACTGTATGTCACCACCGTCAGATAGAAAACCTGACGGTGGTGACGTCTGACGGTGGTGACAAAACCTACTCTTTCACATGATATGCATGAGTTGTTCACATTATAGCCATCTTGTTTCCCCTCTGTTGCTAGCTACTTCAGACCTCTTCTTAAAAAGTATACATTTATGTCATCTAATCTAATATTTTCTATACATAAGAGACGGTGTTGACATGTTATGGTTGCGACAGTAGCAGTGCCCAAATATATGAACAAGTTTAAGAGAAAATAGCAAAATTACGGGAGCTTGAGTGATCTTGAAGGATGTAGTAAAGCTGAAAGTTTGAAAATGGGGTATGGAGGAATCTAGTTGACCTTGTAGTTGCCTGATTTTATTGCTTTTTATAAATATCTGACGGTGGTGACGAATATGTGGGACACATTTTGAACAATCACAAAATAATAGTAAATATTGTTCAAAACTCACTGTTTGTAGTTTTTAATACATATTACAATTTACTCTTTCGTGTGGTAAATATATTATTCAATTCAATTATTCCTTTTTGTTTTTTAATCAAGTTGAAATGAGTATCTCCTATCCGAGGACAGCTGATTTTGTAGGCAATGGGCCAACATATAGTCATTAAATTAATAAAAATGAAAAATAAACCTATAAAAAAACCTAACATATGTGCAAAGGACCCCCTGATTAAAAACTTGATTCTTTTCATTCATGAAAATGTTAATTAATTTCCAACAGAATTAGCACTTTTTTAGTGGGACATGTTTTTGCCAAAGTTTGAAGAATCAGCCGGTGGCACCGCCACCTTGGTGCTTTTAGGGTTATTCTACATGACGTGCAAAAACATAACCCCCGCTTTGACTGTCAAAAAGAAGTGTGCTGAAGAGCTTGCAGCAGTGAAGGCTCTGCAAAAGTGCGGATCGAGGGCACATTTTAACCACAAAGTATGCATGAGCAACCTTCTGAAAGGTCAGGTGTACATCAAGGTCTACATCTGTACTGTGTTTACTGTGTTTATAGTATTTAGGGATGCGCCGATCCGATACTCAGGATCGTTATCAGCTCCAATACTGCCATCTTTGCCGGATCGGGTATATTTACACCACTTTAATCAAACCACTCTTCTTTAAAACATTACGATGTGATTTTTTTCACAAGTATTTTGTTACTCTTATTGAGCTATTTTGTCCGCATACAGGACTCACTGCCAATCGTACGTGCTCACATCATTCTCTTTCTGTGAAAGCTGTATACTGCATTCACCAGTTTTCACTCTACAGCTGTTGACCAGAGCACTGAAATTATTTCTCACTTAAACTACAATCAAATGGATTTTCCCACACATTTTGCATTAGTCCTCTGCATGGCATTTTATTATTTTTTGCGCAGCTTCAGAAGTGCACGCACACAGCTTAGAACACATGACACGCACACACACTCAGTCACGAGAGAAGCGCGATCGAACTCTGTGTGTGTTTGTGTGTGAACAATGGAAACTCCATTTTGTTCATACAGGAAAATATTCAGACTAATGTCTTGTGGGAGCAACAGAATACATGTAACGGCATTATGTAATCAGGATACAAAAATCCAGTAACTGTAATTTGTTACAGTGAGTTACATCAAAAAAAGTAGTAATCAGATTGTACTTACTTTTTGAAAAAGTATACAGTACTTAAAGCCACTTAATATAAAGTGGGACCCTTTTTTATGAAATAATTTGTAACTGTATCGGAATACATTTTTAAAGTAACCCTCCCAAGCCTGGTCTTGTGTGGACGTCCGTTACTTTCACTTTTTAAGTTAGCGCTTTTTAAGGCCCCAATCCTACTGTATTACCGTGTGGATATTGATCCAATAGTTCTACCTAATTTTGAACACAAGAGGGCAGTATAGCACTATGAATGATTTTTTACTCTTTTGACTAAAACATTCTGGCTGTTTTTAAAATTAGACATAATTCTTAAATTTAAAAAGGAATAAAATGGCTGTAGTTCCAATATTGGTATAGTCTTATAGAAAAATAAATGGTGAATAATAAAATTTTTAGAAGATATGAGACGTTTCCTGATTCTCTTTTTGACATAATCCCTCGCCATAGCAAAACTGTTTGACATAATAAATATCCGTTCACAATTTAGTATCTAATGTATATCTAATGTATTTTCATAATTTTGAAGAAGTTTGGTGGGAATAATTAAAAAACACTTTAGAGGGGGGAATAAAAATGTAAAGGCTGGTTTTGCAAAACATTCACATACAGACCAAAATAACCGACTTCCTGTTGGGCTGGCTTAAAGTTGTTTAGGCTAATGAGATCTATATGTGTACCGAGTTTAATATTATTACATGCAAGTGTGTTTGATTTATGGACCAAATTTTCAGACCAAGTTTATGGACCAAGTTAATTTAATTAATAAACTAAATATATAAAACTATTGTCAATGCAGTACAATTAAACTGGTTATATGCCATTACTTATAAAAAATAACTTATTTAAAAAATACCAGGCTTAAGGCATTTATTTTCTTTTATGCAGGCTACACACACAGCAGTGAAATAGTTAATCCCCCTCCCCCTGCACACACACACAGACATGCACACTCACAGACAGGCAAACACACAGACAGAGACAGAGATGTAGGCTCAAACAGAGCATGACCAGATTCAAACAAACATATCTTACTTTCTGTGGGTCCTAGCTAATGAGTGTCAATTAGAAAGTTGTCCGGCTCGAGGAGTACAATATAAATACTGATTTTTGTAACTGTAGATAAAACTAACAACCCCACTTTTGTCACCCTTTCAGGGCTTGGGCCCTAATAATCGCAAGGAAAACAATAGGGCCTTCGCCCTTTCAGGGCTTGGGCCCTAAAAAAAAAATAATCCTAAGGAAAACAATAGGGCCTTCGCCCTTTCAGGGCTTGGGCCCTAATAATCCTAAGGAAAACAATAGGGCCTTCGCCCTTTCAGGGCTTGGGCCCTAATAATAATCCTAAGGAAAACTATAGGGCCTTCGCCCTTTCAGGGCTTGGGCCCTAATAATCCTAAGGAAAACAATAGGGCCTTCGCCCTTTCAGGGCTTGGGCCCTAATAAAATGTCTATCACATTCATCCCAAAGAAAGTTTTAAAACGAATCGGTTACCTAACGTAACCTCGGTTCTCTCTAGATGAGGGAACGAGTATTGCGTAAGCTAGCTTACGCTACGGGAAAGATTCATCTTTGCTGAGAAGTTGAAGCCAAAAAATTATTCCATAATTTTGTAATCATTGTCAACGCAGTCTCTCTGCAGTCGACCTTGAGTGGGCTAGCTAGCAGCTCATTGGATCGCTCAGAGAGAATGCATGAGCCTATGGCAGAGCGGCGCTGAACCCGCGTCCAATGAGCGGAGGCCGCTCGCTTATTACCTCAGAGCCCGCCGAAAGGGGCGTGGCTTGAGTGTATATAAGCGCTTGCCAGGCTCAGTTACACTTATTCTTACAGCGTGAAGCGAAACGCTAGAGGCGCAGCACGGCCGGGAACGCAATACTCGTTCCCTCATCTAGAGAGAACCGAGGTTACGTTAGGTAACCGATTCGTTCTCTTACGAGAGGTTCTCTCGTATTGCGTAAGCTAGCTTACGCTACGGGAACACCTGGTCAACGCCGTGCGCGCTGAGTATCCACAAGCATTCCAGGGGGGGGGGACCCGGGAAAATATGAGTGTGGACTGAGAAGGGGAAGGCCGGCAGAGCGGGCCGTTACGGTAATGTAAATCTAACCATACGGGAACACAAGGGGCGAGCCGGTGTGAAACAACTCCCGTAGGAAGCTTCAAGAGGGGGCAGACATAGTTAGACCGCCAAAAGTTTGGCCTGGAGGGCAGGAACTTCCAAATTATAGAATCTGACAAAGGTGGATGGGGAGGACCATCCCGCAGCCACACAGATGTCGTGAATAGAAATTCCGCAGGACCATGCCCACGATGAGGCCATGCCTCTGGTGGAATGAGCCCTGACGCCCAAGGGGCAAGGCAGGTCTTTAGATGCGTAGGCGGAGGCGATAGCGTCCACAATCCATCTAGACAGCGTCTGCTTAGAGGCGGCCAGACCCTTGGTGCGGCCGCCAAAAGACACGAATAACTGCTCGGAGCGTCTGAACTCGGCAGCGCGTGTGGTATACACTCTCAGAGCCCGGACCGGGCAAAGGAGATTAGCGTCTTGCTCAGAATCGGTTGTTAGCAGGGCTGACAGAGAGATAACCTGAGCTCTGAACGGGGTACCAATCGCTTTTGGGACGTAGCCATGTCTGGGTTTGAGCATGACGATAGAGTCGTTAGGTCCAAACTCGAGACACGTCGCGCTAGAAGAGAGCGCGTGAATGTCCCCCACTCGCTTAACTGATGCCAGGGCGATCAGGAAAACGGTTTTTAGCAAGAGGTATTTTAGGTCCACAGACTCGAGGGGTTCAAACAGAGGGGTTTTCAAAGCCTCGAGGACTAATGAAAGATCCCAAACCGGAACCGACGGGGGGCGAGGGGGATTCATCCTTCTGGCTCCTCTGAGGAAGCGGATGATCAGGTCATCTTTGCCCAGTGACTGAGCGCGTCGAGGTTCCGCGAACGCTGCGACCGCTGCCACATAGACCTTGAGAGTGGACGGGGACCTGCCCTTGTCCAGCATTTCCAGAAGGAAAACTAGCAAAGATGAGACCTCGCAAGACCGAGGGTCTATATTTCTGTCAGTGCACTATCTTGAGAACACAGACCATTTAGCAGCATAGAGCTTTCTGGTAGACTCCGCTCTAGCGTGTTTGATCGTGTTCAGAACTCCTTCTGGCAGATCAACGGGTAATTGTAGGTCACCCATGCATGAAGCGCCCAGCGCTCCGGGTGAGGATGCCAGATCATGCCGGGAGCTTGAGAGAGAAGGTCTGATCTGATTGGAATGGGCCACGGGGCTGTCTGTGATAGCTGCGTGAGCTCCGGATACCAACTCTGATTCTCCCAACGCGGGGCTATGAGGAGCACCGAGTGGCGATTTTCCCTGATTCTCTGGATGACCTGGGGTAGCAGAGAGATCGGAGGGAAAGCGTAGAGGGGACGGCGGGGCCAGACTTGGGCTAGCGCGTCCTCGCTCCTTGAGAAAAATCTCGGGCAGTGGATGTTCTCTTCTGAAGCAAAGAGATCTATCTCCGCTCTGCCGAATAGGCGCCACAGCAATTGGACTGAAAGTGAGTGCAGGGACCACTCCCCGGCGGGGAGGGGGCTCCTGGACAGTATGTCTGGGCCGTCGTTCAGGTGGCCCGGTACGTGCGTCGCTCTGAGCGAAAGCAGGTGATCCTGGGACCAGATGAGAATACGGTGCGTCAGGAGAAAAAGGTTTTTGGATCTGACCCCACCCTGACGGTTGATGTAAGACACCACAGCCATGTTGTCCGAGCGGATCAAGACGTGGTGACCGTGAATGAGCGGGAGGGAGTGCAACAGCGCGTTCTCGACCGCGATCATTTCCAGACAGTTTATATGCAGGGAACTCTCCTGACTCGTCCATTGGCCCGCGGCCGGTGAACCCTCGCAGACAGCGCCGCAACCCGTGTTGGATACGTCCGTCGAGATCACCTTTTGGCGAGAAAAGGTTCCCATAGTAACGCCCCTCTGATACCAGTCGGTTCTGGCCCATGGCTGCAGAGCAGCGATGCAAGCCTGAGTAACCCTGATCGGCTGGCGGCCCGTGGTCCACGCGCGGTGGGATACACGGCTCTTTAAGCAGAATTGGAGAGGGCGCATGTGAAGAAGACCCAGCTGAAGCACCGCTGAGGCTGAGGCCATATAGCCCAGCATCCTCTGAAAGGTTTTCAACGGCACGGAGGTGCCCATCTGAAAGGAGGCGGCTAGTTGCTGTACACTGCGCGCGCGCTGTGTGGATAAGCGAGCCGTCATGGAAATCGAGTCCAGATCTATTCCTAGGAAGGAAATAGATTGACTGGGTAGAAGAGAGCTCTTTGTCCAGTTGACAGAGAGGCCCAGCGATTTCAGATGGTTGAGCAGCATAGCGCGATGAGACAGCAGCTCCGTCTGGGATCGTGCTAGAATCAGCCAGTCGTCCAGATAGTTTAAAATGCGCAGCCAGGGGCTAGCGCTGCATCCATGCACTTCGTGAAGGTACGGGGTGCTAAGGATAGGCCGAACGGAAGAACGGCGTATTGGTAAATCTGACCGTCGAAAGCGAAACGTAAGAATGGCCTGTGACGGGGATTTATCTGGATCTGAAAATAGGCGTCTTTCAGGTCGAGAGAGATGAACCAGTCCCCCTGGCGCACGTGCGCGAGGAGTTTCTTGACTGTAAGCATTCTGAACGGTCTCCTCATGAGCGCTTTGTTCAAAAGCCTGAGGTCTAATATTGGTCTGAGGCCGCCGTCTTTCTTTGGAACAAGAAAATAACGGCCGTAGAACCCCGACTCTGTCATAGACGGAGGGACTCTCTCTATCGTGCCCTTTTGTAGCAGCTTCGATATTTCTGAGCGGAGCATGCTCATAGCCGCCGGACTGATAGTGGATTCGAGCCGAGCGCGAGAGCGGGGCGGGCGGCGGCGAAACTGTAACAGATAGCCGTTCTTTATGATGCTTAGCACCCACGGGGAAATGCCGGGGATGGCTTCCCACGCTTTGAAGCATACGGCTAGCGGCTGAATGGTAGCGTTGTCCTGATTGCTGAATATAGCGGGCTGGGCACTAGGTGCGGGCGTGCTTATACTGAGAGTAGCAATGGGACCTACACTCAGAGAGGAGCTTGTGAGCCCTGAGGCAGAGCGAGCAGAGCGGGGGCACGCGCATGGACTCGTGGGCGTGCTTGGGAACTCTGATAGTGGAGCGGGCATCGCCTGCTTCCAGTGAGTGGGCTCTGGGGGGCTTATGTTGCCTGTGGGTGTGAGTGAACACATGTCTGTGGGCACTTTTATTACACAGGAGGCTTTTATGCTCTTTCTTTGAACTCTCTGGGTAGCCGTGAAAAAGGCCTTTATTATTTATTTTTTATTTTTCTTTTTTTTTTTTTTTTCTTTCTCGCACATAAGCGGGCCGAAGCGCCGGCTTGTTTAAGGCGGGAAACACTACTGAAGTCAGCGAAGTGTCGGGGACTTGCAGAGGAAGATGTTTTGACGGCGGTCCGGCCGCGGCGGGAAGAAGCCGTCTTCTTTTTCCCAGCAGTGCTAGGCAGACTTCGGCTGATCAGGCTTTAGCGTGATCTTGGACCGGGGTCCCCTTGGAGGCGGCTGTCTGCGGTGGCTGTCAGAGCGAGAGCGCGGGAGAGAGCCATAGCGCCTCTCAGGTCCGTGAAGGCGGGGGAATTCCGCCCGCTCTTCGTCAGCTCGCACAGGATGTCAGATTGAAGGATTTGGAGGACCGATATAGAATGCAGCGCTGACGCGGCCTGGCCGGCGGCGGCATAAGCGCGGGCATGGAAGGTCGAAGTCGCCCTACACGCTTTAGAAGGGAGCGTGGGAGAAGAGCGCCATCTGGCAGAGGGCAGGCATAAATGAGCGGCGACCAAATCCTCCACGGGCGGCATGGCTGTGTAGCCCTTCTCGGCGGCTCCGTCCACCGAGCGCAGCGAGGCGGAAACATCAGAGCGGTTGCGAGCCGAGAGGGGAGCATTCCACGACTTGGTGAGTTCAGCGTGAAGCTCCGGCAGAAAGGGGGCAGCCCGGCTGGAGATGGGGGTCGAGCGTCGGTGGAGGAATTTTCCGTCCATGCGGTTCGGTGGTTGCTCCGGCGGAGGCGACCACTCGAGTCCCATGCGATCGACAGCCTGCGAGAGGAGGCGCATCAATTCCTCTTCAATACCGGCGCGGGTCCCCGCAGACTCTCTAGCTGAGGAGCTGAGAGACGACCAGTCACTATCAGACGTGCAGTGAATCGTCGTCCTTCTCTTCCGCGGCGTCGTCGGAGGCGATGGAGCGGCCACTCGGCGGCAACGGGACGTCTGGCGGCGGAGAGGGAGAGCGGTCGGTGGGCGGCGACTGCGGCCCACAAGGGTCCGCGGTGGGCTCCGGCGGCCTCTGGGAGCGGCGTTTCTTCTTCCGCGGCGAAGTCAGAGGCGGCGTGGGAGCAGATCTGACCGCCTGTAGCCCGCAGGGAAGACAGCGGCAGGTCTTCGCAGTGGTCGCATCCTCCGTTGGCGAGGGCGAGCTCTGCGTGTTCAAGCCCGAGACAGAGCGCGCAGATGGGATGGCGATCTCCGTCCTCGAGTAGTGAGTGGCAGGAGCCACAGGAAAAGCGAGACATCCAGAAAGGACGCTCGAGCTCTTTTAGGAATAATGCAAAAGGATACGTCGTCGGATGACGCTAGCTTGCTAGGCGGCTGAAGGTGGCAGGCGGCCGGCTTCTCCAGTCTCCGGAGCTCGCTAGAAGATGTCCTTTCGACGGCGACGGCTTCTTCTTTTCTCAGGTCAGCAGATGCGTGTAGCTCGCTGAACGATGAAAGAATCAGTGTAACTGAGCCTGGCAAGCGCTTATATACACTCAAGCCACGCCCCTTTCGGCGGGCTCTGAGGTAATAAGCGAGCGGCCTCCGCTCATTGGACGCGGGTTCAGCGCCGCTCTGCCATAGGCTCATGCATTCTCTCTGAGCGATCCAATGAGCTGCTAGCTAGCCCACTCAAGGTCGACTGCAGAGAGACTGCGTTGACAATGATTACAAAATTATGGAATAATTTTTTGGCTTCAACTTCTCAGCAAAGATGAATCTTTCCCGTAGCGTAAGCTAGCTTACGCAATACGAGAGAACCTCTCGTAAGAGAACTGGTTGAAGAAGAGTTAAAACAAACAAAGTGGACAGATATCCTGAAAAAAAATCTTGTGAACAGGGCTGTCATGATCTTTTGGTGGCTGTAAATGACATTTTAACCAAATATACAAAAAATAGGCAAAGAAATCGACATGTAAAACAAAATTTGCCATGGTTTAACAAAACTATTTGGGATATGATGAAAAAGCGAGACGTGGCTCTAAAAATATTTCTTAAATCAGGACTACCAACGGATCGACTTGCCTTCACAAGTCAGAGAAATAAAGTTACAACTGAGCTTAGGAAGGCCAAAGCCAGTTTTTTCCTTGAAACCATCAGAAATGCACAAGGAAATAGTAGAATAATATGGAAAACTATTGATAAATTGATTGGAAAAGAAAAGTCAAAATGCGAGAATATTCATCTCAATATTAATGGAAAAATAATCGACGACTCTTTTGCAATTGCAACAAATTTTAATGAATGTTTTTTAACAGTTGTCCAAAAACTGGCTAACAATTCCCAAATTGTTCATCCTCCTCTCATAATTAATGGTACACCTAATTTTAACCTTAGCTTAATAACTAACACTAAAGTTGATAAAATAATTACTGCGCTAAGCAGCAGCAAAGCAAAAGATATTTATGGACTTGATACTTCTTTTCTGAAACAATATAGGGACATTTTCTCTGAGCCATTAACAACAATGATCAATCAATCGATTAGTGAGGGCATCTTTCCAGCAGCCCTAAAACCGGCGATTGTCACCCCTATATTTAAATCCGGAAACAAACAAGAAATAAACAATTATCGTCCAATTAGCATCCTTCCAGTTGCATCAAAAGTGCTTGAGAGGACTGTGGCAGAGCAACTTACTACTCACTTGAACTCACAGGCTCTTTTAAACCCTATGCAGTTTGGCTTCAGACGGAAATACTCAACAGATTCTGCTTGTTGCTACCTTCTAGAAACTATTAGGGCATACGTGGATCGGGGAAGGGTGGTGGGAGCAGTCTTCCTTGATCTGCGTAAAGCTTTTGATACTGTCAATCACCAGATACTTTATAGTAGGTTGCATTAATACAATCTTTCTGAGCACACCCAAAAGTGGATAAAATCAGTGACATCAGTGTGTACGAGTGAATAATATCCAATCAGTGCCGCAAGGGTCCATTTTGGGACCCTTGCTTTTTAGCATCTATATAAATGACCTCCCCAGAGTGTGTTCTGACGTTGATGTAATCATGTACGCTGATGATACGGTGATCTTTACTTTTGGGGACAATGAGTTGGAGGTTGCTGACAAATTATCAAAAGAAATGCTGAAAGTCACAGAATGGTTGCAGACGTCCTGCCTGACCCTAAACGTTGACAAAACAGTCTCAATGTTTTTTTCCAATAAACGTAAAATACAACAAACTCAAGGAATTTTAGTAAATGGACAAAAAATTGAAAATGTAAATGAAACAAAATATTTAGGTTTAGTACTTGACTCTAACCTTAGTTTTAAAAGTCATATAAAAAAACTCAGTAAAGATGTTTTACTCATCAAGATGTTTTAAACTCTAACCAAAAAGTGTGTTTAAATATGATTCGGGTGTGTGTGTGGCTAAGAAAATAATATGAGCAGAACTCTAACAGTCTAACTAAATGAACGTTCGTTCGTAGGCTATAGGCTACGTCCGTCCACACACCCGAATCATATTTAAACACACTTTTTGGTTATAGGTACAGATAAATAATGTTATCTTACTAATGTAAGGATGTCTCATGAGATTCTTGTTCCAATGAAAGCGAAAGTGAGTCAAAGGTTCTATAAGCGATGTCGGCGCAAAACATTTTTTGTCACGTACAGCAAACGTCTCCTCACTATCGGCTAGCTGCCTGTCCTGTAAAAAACACTGTAAAAAAACGCGGTCTCTGTAGACACCACAGGCTCCACAAACGGCAACAAAAACAATCATGTCTTACCCGGACCACGAAACCTAACAAACAGTGTTTCAGCCAATCACTGGCAAAAAGTATTTGAGGGTGGGTCTGGGGGTTAGTGCGCGTGCACATGAAGGGGGTGTGTGTGTGAAGGAGAGACAAGCGTCAGAGGGAAGTTTGAAAAATGCCCGAGACACGACCAAAGAGACGTCGTTCTGAAGAACAAATTAAGAAGAAGGAGTCGGATAAAGAACGTGCGAAGTTCCGAATTTACATCGGTAGCAAAGCTTTTGAACGATGGCGAGAACTCCGGCGGCAGAAGGGCTTCCAGTCCGACGGTTACAATTATTTCAGGAAGCACGGAAGGGAGGGGGAGGAGATGAGATGCGGAGGAGGTAGGGTCTAGCTAGCCTCAGATTTGTTTGAAAATATTGCGAACGTCAACACTCCCAGGATCGCTTATAGGACCTTTAACGCACAGCGCCCGTCTGTGGATTCTTCTATTCTTTCCTATCAGAGTCAGGCGCGCATTTGATATTTACACAGTCTTTGTAGACACTATTCAATAACGCGATTAGAACAAAGCACTTATAATAAATGACTTAGCTGAATCCGTGCTCCTCAACATGAAAGTATAAGGTAACTTTTTTCCAGGATCTCCTCACTGCGCACCAAGACGAAAGAATAGGACGAGGTTATCCGTAATAAACTGTATGTTTTAATCGATGTGGGCATAAACTGTATGTTTTTTATCGATGTGGGCGTTTTCATGGCTTGCCTCAACATTAGAATTTGAATAGCACGCGCTCCCAGTGGGCGCGGTCACATTCAACCTAGGCTCATTGGAAATACGTTACTCTGCCTACATTTTTGCAAAACCTGAAATACGTACCTCTAGGTATGTTTCCCTGCACTTTTCGGGTGAAATGTCCACTAGAGGCGCTAAGTGTAATTTTTTTCTATTACAGTGCTATTACGTTTGTCCTGAACATAATAGCTGCTACATCCAAAGCAGGTTTCTCATATTTATTCATAATCGTGGCATTAATGTTTTGACTCTATTGCATTCAACTGTCTTATCAATTAAGTTTTGAGTCGCATTTATTATTATAATAGGCCAACGTTACTCATAAATATTAACATTTCGCTCTGTTCGTGCATTCTTAGCCTGTGTGGTGTTAAAAAGGAATACACTTTTAACCTTAAAAATACCTTGTTTAACCATTTTGTAGTATTTAGTGTTTACACAAAAAGCATTTTCTCCAATAAAACACAACATACTGATACATTCACAAAATACATACATTTTATTAGCTTGATGTAAACCAAATCCTAGAATCCATACGTTGGTTGCAAGAAACAGATCCAAATTCAGCCTTTTATCCATTGATCTTTATCTTTATCTTCATTTATCAGCAGCGACCGTCACCGCAAAAACGTCAAATCCGCGCTGGTGATGAAATCAAATTCAAATAATGCGCCTTCAAAAAACGTTACGACAGGTTTTACGGCAGTGATATCAAACGCTCATTGGCTCTCGCCTGATTCGTCACAGATTGCGACATGCCGTGTTTCAGTCGGTGTAGTAAATTTGAAATGGAGAAGAGCGCGTGTCTTCAGAGAGCGAACCGAAATCAGATGAACATTTTCATGGATTAGCGTTAATAACTTTAATTCTGATCTGTACCTCATACACAACTACTATAATACTGCCAGAGGACTGCGACTGCAACGCATCATCATGTGAACGACTTTTGGTAATGTTAACGTTACCGGTTTTGACATTTTCAAAATAAATAAATTATTGTGAAATGTTTACTTGTCTGTCTGTTATGTTTTTCTTTTCTTCATAATTGTGTTAGCCTACGTAGTTTTAAGGAATGGTTAGGTTTAGGGATAGGATTAGGATTAGTGGCTCAAAATATATTTTAATACTAAAACTCATTTACCTACACATTTCTGTCCGTTAACTTACGTTTTATCCTTTTTATATTCTGTATAAAATGGATATGTTTAGATTTTGGGAGTAGGATTAAGGGATCTTGTTACATTTATCTTTAAAAGTGAAAGTATACAGATATCGTTATGATATGAAACATACGTAAACAGTTAACGTTTTGTAGCTGTAAAAACGTTATAATGTTATGTTTAAATGTTGCAAATATATCCATACTATACGTTTCAGCATCTATCCAAACGTACAAAAAAGTATGTTTTATATCTTTGAAAATAACGTATTAATACCTACGTATTATAAACACGCATCTTGCGTCTCTAGTGGACATTTCACCCGAAAAGTGCAGGGAAACGTACCTAGAGGTACGTATTTCAGGTTTTGCAAAACGTAGGTAGAGTAACGTATTTCCAATGAGCCTGGGTTGGTCACATTAGCACCTCATTTGCTGTAATGAGGTGAAAGGGAAAATCCTGACATCTCTTTCTTTTCATACAGATTACATTAACTGAGAGTAGTTGCTTTTTATATAAATGACTTCAATTAAAAGAAGAAAATCTCAGCTTCATAAAGAGAGATCTTTCGTGTGTCTGTGACAAGTATTTAATGAGTTACAGCTCTTTTTTCGGACGCGTTTCAGAAAGATTTTTTGCGGAGACAGAGTGAGCTGAAAGCGCACCCTGTTTAATTTATTTATTTTACAAAAACACAAGGTTTTGATATTAATAAGAGTGTACACAAAAAAGAAGACCCTCTATAGTTTATAATCATGTATCGATTTTATTTTTATGACCATCAATGACGGAGTATTTTAAGTCTATGTTGCAGCTGTGTGAAAAAAAAACGATCAAACCGCGGGGACACGTTTTTGGTCCCCAGGGGTTTAAGGTGTGTTTGAGAACAGTTTGTGAATATATTCTACTAGTTACACATGCTTGAATAATATATAGGTGTGTTTTTTTTATAGTTGTGTGTGTGTTCTACAATCATAAACAATCCTATCAAGGACTACAAAAAACAGCCCATTATTTTTAACACTAAAATACCTACATTTATTGTCAAGTCATGTAATCTTTGAATTCCTTTTGCCTCTGGCTATACAAGCTGTTTTTTATGCCATACATACATTTTATGCATGACCAGCTAAGAAAAAATGAAAAGCATGGTTTGCATCTGCTAATGATTTTTTTTCCATGTTCAGAGGCCTGAAGACAGACAGGAAGTTGCCCGTGCAGGCCATGAATTGAACCAGGAAGTGAATAGACTAATGGTGGCCATGAGGGACATGTTGGCTAACATCCAGTTTCGTGAACCTCAGTGGGAAGACAACCAGGACAGAGACGAGGATGAATGGGACTGATGGATCAACAAGGGCACGATTTTCAAATTTAAAGTTATGTTCTGCTTGTCCTATATATTAAAAGATCCAATTAAATCATACTACTTGACTAGAAATTAAATGTGGTTCACATCTCCTCTTTTATTATATGAAGTGACAAATATGTTCATTAAGCCATGACTTGAGAGGTTTATTTTTTAATCAATATTATGACTGGTATTTTCAGGCTTGAAAACTTCCTTTCTGAGCACTCACCATAAAGTGGAACTAGAGGAGAGCGGGGCACAACCTAACGCTTTTTGGTTTTGGCTCAATTAATTAAAATAATTAGGTTAGATTAATCCTTTTTTTACACAAGCAACATACACATCTCTGCTACAAATGACCAGTTAAAGTTTTTTTCTAGGACCTACCATTTTCGTACAGTTGGACTGAAAGTGACAGAAGTGCAAATGTTACAACTTACCCCATATGCGGGGTTAATGGGCTCTATGCACGGCGGTAATTCCGGTGAAGGTTTAAGGATGCTCGATAACTTCCGCCGATCGTAGAGTCCAATGCAATACCGAGAATTTATATTGAATTTTATACACCATGGTTATAGTAAAGAAACGTTAGTCACAAAAACAGACAAAACAGACACCCCTCGTTGTGTTTATGCTTCTTTTTTAAATTATATTAAATAAACATAACTATATATAAAATTACATCTAAACGTATGTACGTTTCGTTTCAAAGACGGGAGGACAGTACATTTTGAAGACTCTGGCATAATCCCGTTTTCCTCGGTTTTCCTCCGCTTTAATCTACACAACCGGAAATGAACGAGCATACTTGCGTCAAATGCGGAACTTATGCGTGCATATAGCCCATTGTAACAGACAGAGGGGTTAGTTGTAACACTTGTGAGTAACACACATAATTCAGTACTATTTTATTTGTATAGTTTGATATTGTTTGTGCACCTGTATAGACAGATATCCATACATCCATCCCTCATCCAATCATCCTTCTATTGTGGATCAATATCATGGATAGAGACACAAAAAGGGCTGCGTAGTTTTGCAATAAATAATAATAAATATAATTATAAATATTCTAATTGCAATTAAATTAGATTTGTGTGTGGCAGCTGCATGATGTACAATTATTATTTTTATTATTAATAACAGTAATAATAATACAAATGAGCTTAAAATAAAAATTTAAAGGGTTTATTGCATTAATAACAGGCCGTATTTTTAATAAATAAACAAGTTATCATTCATAGTACACTAAATTTTAAACATTTTAAATTCCAACATTGTTTGTGAAAGTCTAACAAAGTTAAATGTATCTTTGTTAAAATGTTTGTAACAAAGAACTCAAACCTGAAAAGTTGTGTGGCTCCGTTTTCATTTGATTATCATTGTACACTTGGCGGCTTAGTTGTAACGCTCTGTTAGAATTAACCCCGCTGTGTATTACATATTTTAAGCCTAGCTAACAGTCGCTAGGAATTGCTGACATGTTTCAAAATGGTGCTATGTTTGAGCCAACAAGACAGTGATTAAGGCAATATAAAGTTAGATTTGGAAACGTATACACCCAACTCAGAAACCGAAAAAAAAACCTATGATGAAAAAAATTACTTTCATGGTGTCAAAACACTCTTTGTCCAGTATCTTCACGAAATATAATCAAAACTTTCCGCAAATTCGTGGGAGATCGGCTTCTGGCAGCAAGAGAAAAATAGCGGAAAGACAACCTGCTTGATCCTGACGAACTAAACAGTCCGTGTTACATTTAACCCCGCGTTAGGTTGTGCCCCGCGCTCCCCTACCTTGTTTAGAACACCATGACAATCAGTTTTTATGTTCGCATGAGGGTTTTCAGGCAATTCGAAAAAGGAATAGCCTATTGCGCAAAACTGCAATGGAAACAGGTTTTGCGCATTGACAATCACCTGACAATTAGAAGACACGGTGTGTTTGGTGTCCGTGTCCGCAAATAATAATAATAATTATCATCATTAATATAAAATGTATTACTTTAGGCTATATGCAGAAGACGTTTTTATCCCCAAAAAAGGAACAAAGTAATTCGTCACATGTCATTCATAATACAGGGCTAAGATTATCACAAATTAGATTTTGACGCATATCCAGTGTTAGAGCGGAGTGTGGTTTGCTTTAAAAGTTTTGCTGTAAAATAAACTAAAACAATCAGGCGCGCTTTCATGATCTCCGTGAACTGAAGCGTGAGAACTGAAACAAAATATAGCCCATGTAGGCAAAAGCTTGAAATGTCCACTTTAAAACGAACAAATTAGTATTGAAAACTGTCTTCTGTGTTATGTAATAATCCGTATGAAAGTTGCGTTTCTCTCTATAAAGGTCCATCCGCCTTATATGGCCCACTTCCGGCATCAGACTGTCAGGCTGGCACTGTCGTCCTCACACTGCTATGACGTATGGTTCTTCACAGTGATGACATGAAAGTAGTACAACACAGATCGATAATATTGTTAAATATTAAATAATCCTAAATAATCCCGACTAAGCAAGCCAAGCAAGCCAAAAGCAAGGCGACAGTGGCAAGGAACCAAAACTCCATCAGATTGGATGGAGAAAAGACCTTGGGAGAACCCAGGCTCAGTCGGGGCCAGTTCTCCTCTGGCTTACATTCATATTGTTTATTTATAACTATTAAATATAAATATTGTTTATGTATAAAACAGCCCCATAACATATCGCAGGCGGTGAGTCGTCTCTTCACAGGCGTTGGTCTTCTCATCACAGGCGGTGGGGCATCCGAAACCCCCGTGAGATGCTGGATACAAGACTGGACCTGACGAACGCCATTTTTCTCGGGACAAGCGTCCCGAGATAACAGCAGAAAGGCAGATGGGAAATAATTAGCATAGCTGATGTTCATAATTAGCATAGCTGATGTTCATAATTAGCATAGCTGATGTTCATAATAATTTCCATTGTACGGGTGTCGGTGTTAGAAAACCACTATCTCACGAACTCTCCGCAACCCAAACTCTCCGCAACGCAACCCAACCATACGGACCGACCCGTTTGTCTAAAAGGCTGTCGAGCCCCACTGGTGCGTTAAGCAGTTTCAGTGGCAAACGGTTCCGTATGGCATAAAAGAGGACTGAAAGGTAAGCATTATGTGAATGCTTGACTAAAGAGATGCGTCTTTAATCTAGTTTTAAATTGTGTCAGCGAGTCAGAGCCCCGGACCGTATCGGGAAGGCTATTCCAGAGTTTTGGAGCTAGATGCGAGAACGCCCTCCCTCCTTTACTGGACTTAGATATCCTAGGAATGACCAGAAGTCTTGAATTTAGTGATCTTAAGGAACGCAGTGGATTGTAGGGCGAGAGAAGGTCTGTTAAGTACATAGGAGCTAAACCATTTAGGGCTTTATAGGTCAGTAGTAGTACTTTGTAGTTGATACGGAACTTAATAGGTAACCAGTGCAGAGATGATAAAATCGGTGTTATATGATCATATTTTCTTGACCTTGTAAGAACTCTAGCAGCTGCATTTTGGACTAACTGTAGCTTGTTTATTGAGGATGCAGGACAACCGGCTAATAAAGCATTGCAGTAATCTAGTCTCGAGGTCATGAATGCATGAACTAACTTTTCTGCATCAGAGAGAGATAGCATGTTACGTAGCTTAGCAATGTTTCTAAGGTGGAAAAAGGCTGTCCTTGTAACATATGAAACATGATTTTCGAAAGATAAGTTGCGGTCTAGTATAACACCCAGGTCTTTTACTGTAGTGGACAAGGTAACAGGACATCCGTCTGTACTAAGGTTTTGTTGTAAGAAATTTTGTGGGTGGTTTTTTGGACCAATAAGTAATACCTCCGTTTTATCTTAATTTAATAGCAGGAAGTTACGCGTCATCCAGCATTTTACATCTTTGAGACACTCTGTCAATTTAGAGGAGTTGGTGTTTTCGTCTGGTCGTGATGAAATATATAATTGAGTGTCGTCAGCATAACAGTGGAAATTAATTCCATGTTTCCTTATAATATTACCAAGTGGCAGCATATATATTGAGAATAGCAGAGGGCCTAAAACTGATCCTTGCGGTACTCCATAGTCTACTGACGTTATCTTTGACTTTTCCCCGTTTAAACAGACAAAACGATAACGGTCCGATAAATACAATCTGAACCAGCTTAATGCCTGTCCTTGTACACCAGTGTAGTTTTGTAGTCGATCCAAGAGTATTTTATGATCTATAGTGTCGAACGCAGCGCTGAGATCAAGTAGGACTAGTATTGAGATACAGCCTTGGTCCGAAGCTAAAAGTAAAAGCCAATGCAAAGCAACAATTAGTGAATATGATCTGGTACAAATTATGAGTTCAGAGTCATTTCTTACTGCATTATATCCAGAATAACAGTTGAGTTTGCGGAGCTCCTCAAAACGTGTCAGCTCAGAGTGCCATCTTGGAAAACTCTCTTCGGACACTACTCGATCGTCTCTCGGCGCCGTTGATTACATCATCTGTCACCTGGTGCCGAGCCGGCTCTGGGCTAAAAATATTTTTTAAAATAAATACATTATATTATATTGAGCTTATTTCTCCAAAATTTGAAAACTAAAAGTGATTTCTGGCCGTTTTTGCTATAATGCGCTACTCCACACATTATTATAACTTATTAATACGATCAGCGCAATGCATGATGGTATGTAGGGCTTAGGTTAGTGACCATCGGTTGTAGGCCTACACTACTTTTCAAAATGCATTCTGGGATACATTGAGTGGACTATATAGGGTATAATAATCATCACTATACATTCGGACAGCACTACAAAATGTCCACTATATGGTGAGTAATGGGTGATTTCGGACACAGCATCGGAGATGAACGGTGTAGCCGATGTGGCTATCTCGCTTTTTGAGCCAACGAGCACCCTCTGCATGACTGTAGCCTCTAGTAAACTATTTCTATCTAAATTCGAGTTACTAACTTGAAAGTCAGAGGAGTTATAAAACACGTACAAAGTACATTATAAACCTGTGAAGGAGCGCTATATAAAGCATGACGTGTGAGAGTAATAATCAGCTCCAGGCACGGGGTGATGGGAAATGTAGTCGAATATGTGGTTAATACGGGTTAATGTCTATGGTTAATACTGCGGTAAGGGAGCCCTCTGGTGGCGATCGGAGGGAGCATACATCACGTCTGCCGTCAGGTACGGAAGTGCTAAAAAATCGCCAAAAACGGGCTTCAATCGTCTCAATGGAGTTCCAATGAGATGGCTCTGTCCATTTCTTTTACTGTCTATGATTCAGAACAAACTTGGTACATGTCATCACAAGCATGAGCTGAGGATACATGCTGCTTTTCGGCGCAGCGCCACCTACTGTTTTGGAGATATGAAAAATAGCTATTTTTTCTCATAACTTCTCAACAGTTTGTCCAAAAATTATAAAAGTGGTGTCGTTAGATTCAGGGCATCATGCCAAATCGACTGAATTCCAATTTTCCCAGATCGGCCATTTTGGCTGTCTGTCATTTTGAGTTATGTGCTAAAATGCTGTATTTTTTTAACGCATGAACGAATATTGTTACGAAACACTGTATGGATCATCAGTACAATGCCTTGAAGGAGCCTGAGAAGTTTCGAAACAGCGCCACCTAGTGGTAAAAATTATTTTTCAAATGCTTATAAATCTGGGTGTGGTTGATTTATTTTCACGGGAGTCATCTCTTTGGGTTCCTGAATCCTTGCCGAGTCTACAGATAGCAAACATACTAGGTTTCGTCTTATGGTTTGTGTAGTGTTGTGATTTTAGAGCTTAAAAAACAGAAGTTTGGAAACACTGGCTAGCCTATGCCCAGATGCCAAAATATTGATAGTAAAGCATAGTAAAATTCAATCAAAGTCACGTGTCAGTCATTTTTTACATGTTTTTTCATATTTATGTCTATAACTCCGAAGCGAATTGAGATATTTTCAACAAATTTGGCACACACAAAAACTTGGGCTCATTCTGAAGAACCATGAAAAAAATTGTGTGATTTTATCATGGTGGCGCTATAATAGGAAAAAAATATGAAATTCCTATTGACTTCAATACAGTTTTGTGATGTAAATTGCTATACTTAAATGCATTGCTGCGCCAGTACTGGTCGAAAGTGATAATCCATTAAATTATACTTTTAGTTAATATATATAATTTTTAACCATCTCACCAAAATTCTCTTAAAAATGTCTTTAATTGCTTCTTGCTGCAGTTGATCTGTCACTCCCACCCACGATGGCATCTGTTGCCGCTTCTTGCGATTGGCCCTGGTAATGGCTGCTTGCAGCTATATTTCACCTTACAAGTTGTCATTACTATACTTTTTAACGTAATTGCAAAATTTGTTTACTTTGTTATAATATACTTTTTTTCTGTAACTGCATGCTTTGGATTCTGTTTTTATGTATAGTCTATGTAGTGTATATCTGTAGTGTTTATAATATTGACTCGCTGTGTGAATGACCTTCATTTTATTTTACAAAAAGAAAACATGATTACAGTTTTTCTGAATTGCTAAAACAATAAACCCCATGCTCTGAAACAAATTCTCAATCGCCTGAACCAATTTGTTGGATCGATCACTTTGTCTGTTAAACATTACCGTTTTTTCTGACTTGCTAAAACACATTTCTTGAAACCATCACTCAATTTCCGCCTGCTTTCACCTGTCTGCCTGCTGTAAGCTTTGTTTGCGTCAAGGCTTTAAGCCATAAGCACATACACTTCCTTGTTCCTTGTGGCGTAACAGTGATTGTAAAAACATGAAGATGTTTTATCTGATTTACCCCGTCATCACATAATGACCATTGCGTATTTATTTTCTTTGGTTATGAATGGTGCATTCACAAAGAAAATATTCCCTACATTTTTAAAATTGTTTACAAGTCACTCAACATTAGGTTATATGCACAACACAAAAAAAGAGGAAATGAAACTTAGCAATATTTTAACTCTATAAATAACAAATAATTGAATTAAGCAAATCCTGAGTTTATTGTAAGTACTCTCTCTTGAGGTAAATAAACAAAATCACTGTTAACATTTTGACAGCAGCCAAGTAAACACATTTTCCCTTCTATTATTATATTAGATGATAAAAACTGATTTCACATAAAAAATCACTCCTCTTATCAGTGACAATAAAAATGAAAATGTATGCAAGTAACAGGGATGTATAAAATTGATCAAGATCATACCCAAGATATTATAAAATAAACTCAATACTGTGCTTTTATACAATATAAATGCTTCATATTACATTTACTTGTTGCTGAAGCATCCTTAAGGTAAAGTGTTTTCACACTGGAATCTTTATTCGTTGATGGTCAAAGACATGGGATTGTCATATGCTGCAGACTCTAAGTTATCCACTTTCTTTCGGCGAAGTTCGGGAGGAGGTCGAGGTGGAGGGTTTCGAGGAGGTTCTTTGATGCTCTCCCCAACACGCTTTGGCGGCTCTGTCCGGGGCACTATTGGCTCCCAATGCTCTCCATGAATAGCTGCCTATGGTGCCAGTACAATCATGTACAAAAGGCTGAATTTAATGAGAATAATCTTTACACCAAGGCCATATGGCCACACAACCAAATACATCCAAACATAGATGTTCTCCAAAGACTTCTTTAAATGACAGTTCTTATGAGTCTAATGAAGTAAAATACTGTACACTGTACTAAAATATTGTGGGATTGATCATCATACACTTACATCTCTCAGCATCACTTGTCAGCACAAAGACAAAGAACCATATATGTTTTTAAAGCTTGAGTTCAACATTCTTTTATAATTTACATCATTCACATTTCTTTATTCAGTAGAACTTCACAGAATGTGCATATGGACAACATATAACGTCATATGAGTTTGAAACCACATGAGGGTGAGCAAATGAAGTTTTCATGTTGGTTGAACTGTTCACTGTAACAGTTTGAAAGTGAAAAGGGGGATTTTACAAGAGGAAGCATCTGAACATGACACAATAAGATATTTTAGTTTCCTATCTTCTTTTAGCTGTGGTTGCATTCACATTCATTCAGTCGCTGAATTATTTTGGATTTATTTGGAGGAACTTACCGAAAGGTAGATTAAACTGGCAATTGCTAGACACACACTTCCCAGAACTGTGGCTAACATGAACCCTCCAGGAATACACAGCCTGCAGGGTAACACACACAGAAACACAGGTAAGATGCTGTCTTATCCTGCAACAATAAAAGTTAATGAACACATGACAACACCTGACAGAAGAACACCTGGCATACTTACGCAGCATGCAAGAACGCTCTGATGTAATAGTTTCTGGTCAGGGGTCCAAAAGCCTTCACACACACTGTGAAGCAATACTGACCACTAAAAAAAAATATATATATATATATGTATATATAGAAACAAAAAGCCTTCCAAGAAAAGTGTATGATTCAAAGCACACAATGAAGTTTTCATTATACAAATGACTCAGTACAAAATGTTTCTATGGTGTGGTGAAATCACCAGGCTGTACTTCCTGTAATTACATACAGTCTCAAATAAGGTCAGATTGATACATAGTTAAGAACACTTACGTTCTCTCAACGCTGGTGCCTTTGCCCCGTTTGCTGCGCGGATATTCAAGCAAACACACAAACACACCGGCAGCACTATCACAGTAAAGGATATAAATGTAGACACTAGAAACTTGGGAAATTTACCAAAAAAAAAATGGTAGGCTACTTTATCACCCGAAAGACTAAAAGAACAAATGAGCAAAATAAAACGAAAAATCAAAGCAATTTATAGGAAAAATCCATGCAGAGGTTGTAAGGATACATGCCGAACGCTGCAAACTGCCAGCCTTTGAACTGACCGGCAACTCCGACGATTCCACCAGTCGCATAAACTGCAACAGGAAAAAACTTATGCCATCATGTTTCATATATATTTATTCTATATATTAATTATATACTTTATATATATTCACACAAGCCTGCATTAATTGACATTTATTTTTAAGATAAACATAGTAGCCTTATAGCCACAACAGTGTTCTTTCAAGTTTAACCATTAGCAAGATAGCCTACTGAAAATCAACTTCTTGGTTTTAATATAAATAAATAATAGGCTAGGCTATAGGTCCTACAATAATTAATTAACAAACAAACAAAAAAAACACGCAATGAACGATCGCTTACAGTTGTATAGCCTACGTTAAAACCTTTAGTTGTGTAGTATTCAAATATTAATGTAAGTGTAACTTCCTCGTTTAAATGCTTTAGACAGCCACACACACACACACACACACACACACACACACACACACACACAAAAACAGAATGAGATAAATAATTAGAGTATGCATGTTCTTACTGAGTCCAGCAGCCAGAGCTTGCTCGTTAGCCCACATAGCCCACTCAATCTTCCCCATGGCCACTTGAGTGCGTGCTGACACTGATAAATGAAGTATATTTTCAACTTAATTCTATAATAGAAGTCGGTAGTGGCCAGTGTTTCATAACCCCAACCCTTTCATTTCATCACTTCCGCTTTTACTTTGCACTACTCCTGCGAGAAGAGATGACGCAAACTCTGAATCAACATGCTCCACCTATGCTAAATTTTCCACATATTGTAATCATTGTTCACAGCTTATAATAATAACTGAGCTCATTGTTTCTGCCGTAAATTAATACTTTATTAGCTAACTGCGTGGTTTGTGTGGCTTGGACAGTAACAGATAACAGATCACTAATTGTAATTTATAGACATGCATTTTAACAGATCACTAATTGTAATTTATAGACATGCATTATTTTCTATGTGAAACGATATGCGAAAAGCGCTGATACAAATAAATGTGAATTGAATTTAATCTAATTATTCAGTAAATTCGTTAAGGGAAATTAAAGCGCCAGAGTGGACATGTCAAGAGGAGACCACATGAGGGACGACAGCAAAAACATTCTTTTTGGTCAGGCGAGCTGAGGTCGAGTCTAAAATCGAATTGCTCTCTTGCAGCTCTCGTTTGTGTTTCAATGAAATCGGACTTTAAGGCTAGAGCTCCCCAGCATTAAACACTGGAATGAAACGTTCTAGTAATGTTGCATTCCAGACAGCTCGGGATTTGGTCGATTTAACATTGAGTTTAATTATTTTTATTATGCAACAGTAAAAAAAAAAGAAAAAAAGGACAAAAAAGTAATATTCAATAGTTTTACACCATGACATAGTACATGTAATAGTTTTTAGATTTCTTAAAGGAGTTTATTTACATATCCAATTATATCTTAAAAATAAGAATTTTATACTTTTAATTTATTTTCTTTGAAAACGTACAGTACATTTGTGAATATAAAATTTGGCAAGAAAAAGTAGTCAAATAATTACAAATTTAAAATGAGAAGGGTCTATTTAGATATTAAGTTTATGTTTGTTTGTGCTTTTCGTCAGCTGCTTTCAAAGCGATGTTATGATGTTTTTGTTAATGTTTATGTTTATGATGTGCATAATTGACGCAAAAAAACAAAAACAAAAAAAAAAACACGATATGCTCTCGTTGTATCGTGGCGACATCATGTGGACAACATGAACGTGAGTCATGACGTCTGATTGCCAGGAATTTACCGAGGTCTGAGCGTCTCAGACCCACGTGACGACCTGACGTGACGTCAGAGTCTTGAAATTAGCTGTTTTTTTAGCCATGCAAGTGTCCAAGCTTATGTGTAAGATTATAAATGGACATGAAAGGCACTAAATATAAATATTGTACCGCTAAAACATCAGTAAAACATTTCTTCTGAATCCTGTGTATGTGTTTCACTTTCAAAGAGCAGAAATACTGTAGGCTAGCCTATATAAAGACATTCAATAGTCTTAATTTGACCTATATCATTGTTTTTATTGTAATTTTTTTCCCTATGAACAACGTTCTCACAGTTCATAAAAAACCACACTGTAGCATAATGTTTTTTTTTTTTTTTTTTTTTACTTTTTGCAAAGGCTAATCTTAAAAAAGATGCAGGAGGTTTTCATATTTATAAATTTGTATGTGTGTGTGTATAGGCATATATATATATATATATATATATATATATATATATATATATATATATATATATATATATATATATATATATATATCAGCTTTAATCCATCTGAATCTGATCTCATTTCTACCCATCAGTCTTCTGACTCAAATATGCTGTGTGGTAATGTGGTAATACCATACATATAGTATACAGTATATAGCTCATACATATATTACCACAGCATATTTTGAGTCAGAAGACTGAAATAAGAGGCAGAAAGGAGATCAGATTCAGATGGATTAAAGCTGTGATAAAAGATTTGCTGTTTATTTTGGTAAATGCTTTATTGAATGTGAATGTTATGCCTAGCAAAATGCTTTCTCTGTAGTCAGGATTGACTGTACTGATGATAATAATGCAAAAACGTGAACACTTTAAATCAATGCTATTGTAGTGACGCAGATGGTTTCATTTGTCTGTTTTGAATCAAATAAATAAATGTCCATACCTTCAGAATCAATTTCAGATAAGCCAAATTCTTTTATTGTCCATTTTGCATTGCAAAAAACAAAATAAACGAAAATAAAACACTAAACCAAAATTTCTGATTCAAACATACTGTTAGGCATGAGCACAATCCAACTCACATACTGTAGCACATCACGGTCAAAAAGTTTGTTGACCTTCCATCAGCGCACCTGTTACTCATTATCACCACACTTATACTAATACGCCCTCTAGTGTCACAAACAAAAAATGCACTTCAAAACAATGGCTCCAAGCCTCCAACGGCTATTATTATTATTTTTTTTATTAAAACTTGTGTGATCTAAACTTGTTTGCAATTGTTTGACTTTGAGAAGAGTCGATGTTTTTGTGAGTTTAGTTATAAATTGGAATTTGTGTAACAAGCTAATAACAGGTGAATCTAATCAAGCATGATCTTTTATTTCAAGAACTTAAAGATCACAACACTGACTCAAGCTTAATAAAATTACTCAATTATCACAATCTTTCACAAATAAACATCATAAATGTTAAAATGGAAAGGTTATTAAAACATACTAAGTAGGCTAGCCTATATTTAGACATAATCAGCGGAATTTACTTTACTTTGTAATTGATGTTGGTTGATTTTCATGTCTGCCACATATAAACAACGAGCCAAAACGAAATTATTGATCATTTTCATAAAAGTCTCAGACTGCAACAAGCCCAGTGTAAAAGCCCCCTTATATTCTCATTTTATTTATTTTTTGTTATTTCTAAGGTCGCGTTCCCAGCTGTGGGTTTGAATTAGTCTGAACTTTATTTATTTACGGGTGATGTGATTGTGTTTACAGGCCGCGGTTCGTGTTAAAATCTTAAAGGAGGAGTCGATTCCCTTTAATAGAATCGATTCTGACCTTCGGAATCGACTCACAATTCCTAACGCCTCGGGATCGATTCTTTTCTGGAATCGATTCCCAGTCCTACTGTTTACATGTGAGTTTACGCCATAAACAAGCATCGCGTTTAGGGAAAGCAGATAATTTGTACAGAAACTATTTAAAACGTGTGATCCTCCGATCGCAATTATTATCCAGGTAGCATAACTTGCTCGTCATTCAACAATTGAAGGGATGCGAGGTTCAATCAGGGACGCAAAAGTTTTGAGCTAAGCGCACAGAGTTGACCGGTTCCGGCAAGATGGCGGATCGGGTGCATCGCATGGTTTGAGCTCTCTAGGCCTGTCCCAGATTTTAACACATTTTTCGCTATCCAATGGACATATTGTGCTCTTTTTGAATCTACAAATAAAACGGAACCTCCGGAAAAGTTTGTACATCGTGACGTCGAAGAAACAGAATCTGGCTTTATCACGCAGCAACGTGACACCTGTCGACCACGAGTATGCTGAAAGGATGGAGGTGGACTCCACCGAGAAACCTAAAAGAAAAGACCCGTTCTCACCACAAAAGATCACACCAGCTACGAAAAAGCAGGATACGGGGTCAGACGGGAATGAAGCTATGAATACGGTCCTGGAAGCCATAAAGCAGCTAACTGAAAAGATGGATACACTAGGCACCCAGCTGCAACATAACTCCATCATGTTGTCCAGCATTGCAAAGGCTGTCGAGTTCAACGCAGCAGAAATTAAAGATTGTCAAATGCAGTTACAATCGACTGTTCGTGATGTGTCGGCTGTAAAGAAAGACAACTCGGAGCTAATGGAGCGTGTCTTGGAGCTAGAACGATACAAACGCCGGTGGAATCTTAGGATTCGTGGATTAAAGGAAAAAGAAGGTGAAGACATACGTCAGGCGGTCGCTGATTTACTCGTTAAAATCTCACCATCATGGTCCTCGGGTATCAATCAGATTGTGGACTCAGTTCATCGAATAGGGAGACGTGAAGAAAACACAACAAGACACGTCATAATTCAGTTCACTCAGAGGTTCCATCGAGATGCGTTGTGGAGATTGACCAAGGACCACGCGATCTGCAAAGAACTTCGTATCAGCTTTATCGAAGACCTCTGCAAAGCCGACAGGGAGACCCGAGCTGCACTGTGGCCTAAAATTAAAGAAGCAAGAGATGCTGGAAAGCGTGCATACTTCAGAGGGGGTGCTGGATATATTAACGGACAGCGAGTCACTTAGGAGCACACAAGGTAACGTCTAGGATCAAGAGGTCTGTTTTGTTCAAGGTTTGGAAAGGCCATTTTACTTTAAGATCTTTTTGGATGGTTTCATTAATCCAATCTGAAGGGACACTGCCTATTTGAGCTTTTTTTTCCCTTTCTCACTTTTTCTTCATAGTTTAGTCTGTTGGACATTTACTGACGGTTGTCAATTTTCTATTTTTTTGTTATGGATGTTTCTTTTTCATGTATTTCACTTAATGTTAGGGGCTTAAGAGAGAACACTAAGAGAAAATCAATATTTTTGTTTTGTAAGGGCGAAAAAGCGCATTTCACTTTGTTGCAAGAAACTCACTCAACACTAGAGGATGAAAAGTTTTGGGTAAACCAATGGGGTGACAAAATCATCTTTGATCATGGGTCTACTAGATCAGCAGGTGTTGCCATCTTGTTCTGTAACTCACCTGGTAAAATAGTGACATCTAGATTTAGTAATAATGGTCACTGGGTAATTGGTGTTATGAAAATAGATGATCTCTATTTTATTCTGGTCAATGTTTATGGGTTCAATAATCCAATTCAAAATAGACAGTTGATTTTGGATGTTTCTAATGTCATTGCTACCCTTAAACTCAGTTATCCCACTGCGATTATAGTTATGGGTGGTGACTTTAACATGGTTTGTGATGAATGGCTTGATAGATGTCCATCCAGATGTAATCACAGTTGTTACAACCCTGTTTTAATGGATATTTGTCGCACTCACAATCTTTTAGATCCCTGGAGACTAAAATATCCTAACGTGAAGCAATATTCTTGGTTTAAACCAAACAATGTAGCAAAGTCAAGAATAGATTTCTGGTTACTTTCTGTCTCTGTTATAAACTCCATCAGTGACTGTAGTATGTCAGCAGCTCCTCTCACAGATCACGCTGTTATTAAATTGTGTTTTAGTCCTCCTGGTGTTTGCCGACAGAATAAAGGGTATTGGAAATTCAATTCTAGCTTATTAAAAAGCCATTCATTTTATGAAGGTATCAAAGCCACGATTGCTAATGTGATGTCTGATAACTCAATAGTATCTTATATCTCCAAATGGGAATTCCTGAAATTTAGAATGAGAGAATATTCTATTTATTTTGGAAAAATAACTAATAGAAGTAACAGATTATCTGAAATTAATATTATCAAAGAGATAAATATTTATTATAATAAAACTTCACCTACTGATAATGATAAACAGAAATTACAAAATCTTCTAAACAAGCTTGATGACATCTATCTTCGTAAAGCGGAAGGGGCGTTTATCAGGTCCAGAGCTAAATGGATTGAGGATGGGGAAAGAAGTACCTCATACTTCTGTCGTTTAGAAAAAAGAAGGCAAGAGAAACTTTCAATTAAAGCCTTATCACTTCAGGATCAGGTAATTACAGACCAAGTTTCAATTACTAAAGAAGTTGTTTCTTTTTACAGTAAGTTATATTCATCAACATTTTCTCTGGACGATGAAGTTTTATTTGTCAACCATATTAAAGATCTTATTCCCCATATAGATGATGAAGATGTAGCGCTCTGTGATGCGGATATTTCCCCAGATGAGTTAGATAAAGTAGTAAGTAGCTTGGCTTTAGACAAATCTCCAGGCTGTGATGGCCTTACGGCTAATTTTTATAAACACTTTTGGAATTTACTAAAAGACCCTTTTTTGCTTATGTTAAAGGAAGCAACTGAAAGTTTGACTTTCCCTCTCTCAATGAAACAAGGGGTCATAACCTTAATCCCCAAACCTGATAAGGACCCAAAAATTTTAGATAACTTTAGACCAATCACATTATTAAACACTGATTATAAAATTGTTACCCTCATATATGCTAACAGATTGAAATCATTTTTACATAAAGTTATAAGTGATTCCCAATCCGGTTTTATGAAGGGGAGATCCATACACAACAATATTCGTTTAGTGCTTGATATTTTGGATTACAGACATCTAATAAAAGATGATGGCTTTATTCTCTTCATTGATTTCTACAAGGCTTTTGATTCAATCGAACACCCATTTATTTTTGATTGTTTGAAATTGCTTGGTTTTGGAGATAAATTTCGAAATATTATTAAATCCCTTTATGAAAATTCGAATAGTTCGGTTTCCTTATCAGGAGGTACGTCACCAAGATTTCCAATCAATCGTGGCATAAAGCAGGGTTGCCCTATTTCCCCTTTTCTTTTTATTATAGCAACAGAGATGCTTTCTATCTTTGTCAGGAACTCATGCATAGCCCCATTAGATATACTTGGCCAGCCAGTAATCATCAGCCAATTTGCAGATGATACGACCATTTTCATTAAAAAGCTAACTGAGGTCCCAAAAATTTTACAATTAATTAACACCTTCACTAAAGCCTCCGGATTGAAAATAAATTTGAACAAGTGTGAATTAATGCCAATTCATCAATGCCACTTAACTGAGGCCTATAACATCCCTATAAAATCAAAGGTCAAGTACTTAGGAATGCTTATTTCAAAAGATTCTGTTGATAATGAAAATATGAATGTGTGGAAAGTATTAGATAAATGTCAATTGAAACTTAACTCCTGGCTTTTGCGAGATATAAGCTTATTAGGTAGAGTATTTTTGACAAAGATGGAGAGCATTTCAAGACTAATCTATCCTGCATATACAATAGCTATTTCAAACAGAGCCATTAAAAAAATTAATCAGGTCAACTTTGGTTACATCTGGAGAAAGAAAACTCATTACATCAGAAGGGTAGAGATGACAAAAGACTATAAAGATGGTGGGTTACAAGCCATTGATTTTGATGCTATAAATGGAACCCTTAAAATTAACTGGTTGAAATCCTTCTTAAACCATAATAATTTTTGGTTTCATATTCCCAGAGAATTGTTTAAGAAATTAGGAGGAATAGAATTTTTACTAAATTGTGATTTCAACGTTCAACGTCTGCCGATAAAATTATCCAAATTTCATAAACAGGTTTTGTTATACTGGAAGATTTTTTATAATCATAACTTTACACCACACAATACACCATTATGGAACAATAGATATATTATGGTCAGGAATAAATCACTGTTTGACAATAAGTGGTTGGAGAAAGGTATTTGGGCTGTGTCCCATTTAATTGACAGCAAGACTGGAATTATATCATATGAGCATTTTTGTGTTAAATACAATTTCAGTTGCAATCGGGCCAGTTTTGAATCTATTACAAAAGCCATCCCTAAAGCTGTCGTATGTCAAATTAAAGAAGTTCTCTCTTATTCTGTCTCTATAATCTCACATCTTCCAGTATTGTTAGTTGAAGGTCGTGATTTCAAAGGAATCCAACTTTCAAACAAAACTGTTAGAAACAAATTTAACCACCTTTCTTATCCTTCAATAGTGTATAGAAACTTAATTTCACATTCTTTCTCAAAAGATAGCATCCAAAGACTTAGAACTGAGTATTTAAAATTCCCGTTACCCCCCAAAGTTAAAGAAGTACATTTTAAAATTTTAAATGGCATATATCCATCGAGTGAATATTTGCGACTTAGATTTGGTTTTGACTCAAATAAATGTTTATTTTGTGATGATATTGAAACCACGGAACATCTGTTCTTTCACTGTATGTTTGTAGAGGCCTTATGGTCTGATATTTATGACTGGCTCTACCCAAAGATACCTCACCTCGAAGACTTCACTGAAAAGGACATTATTTATGGACATTTAATGTATAATAACAAAGATAACTTCCTGGTTAATAATATCCTTATGCTGGGGAAATTTTTTGTACACAAATCGAAATACCTCAAGGTGAAACCAATGTTCTGTGCATTTCATGGTGAATTTGTTTCATTTACAAAAGCCCTCAAAGTGATAAAAAAGAAAAATGCAATTAGTCTTTTGTCTATCATAGAAGAGTATGATTTATCAAAAAAACCTTAGCCCCTACTTTATTTCTATTTTTATTTTGTTTAATTTTATTTATTTTAAGTTAATTTATTTTATGCACTTGTGCTGTATGTATTTGTTTGTCAATTGTAAAGGATTGTTACTAATGCCTTACTGTTGTACATGAATAATTGTTCAATAAAAAAAAAAAAAAAAAAAAAAAAAAAAAAAAACTCACAGAGTTGACCCGGCAGATGTTAGAGAGTGTGGATCAGCCGGGACTGAATCCGCAGCGTGGCTTAATTTACGGCCTGTTGCGGCGGCCTGACGCTGCAGGAAGGTCCGTTTCTTTGCGTTTAGAGAGCAGCATTGCTTTGTCCATTTCTCTATGGCAGTAGCAATTATTGAATGGTCCGGTTTAAAGAAATACGCGGAAGTAGATTGCGGATGTTTCGCCCGTTTGCTTGGTCTGACACCCACGAGATTAAATAACTTTACCAGGTTATGGCAAAGATTCCTAATTCTGAAGGACGAAAGATCTTTTATTGAAACGAGAAGAGCTAGATTCGGACATGGCCGAATGCTGCAAACTGTCAATGGATCAAGGTAAGACTGCTGAGTCTATTTGTACCCTCTTATCATTGATTGCTGATTGCTGTCCACTCGTGTCAATTATCTGGCGTGCTCCTCCCGAACTTAGTTAATAAAACTTCATGTAATGATAAATAGCGCAAGAGCATCAAATACTAATCGTAATAATGAGTACTGCTACAGTTCATTTTGATTGGATACAATATTAAAAACAACATTGTTGAGACATAGTAACTAGAGTACATAAATAGAGAATATTGCATATTTATTATTTTTCCCTGTGTCTCTTTTCTTCAGAGACTTCTACAGGAGATGACTCTAGAAGAACATTGAGAGCTCTCCAACCTTCTGCTTGAGAGACAGACTGGCCTGGTCTTTGATGCCTTGATAATGCGTCAGCCTAGACATGGTGCCCCACCTTCTGCTGGAGTCCCAGAAGTACCTTGGTGTACTTGTGGTAACTTTCACTGGAAATACCACCGTAAACACGGCCTCGTGTACCGATAACTTCCGATAACTTCCGCCGATCGTAGAGTGCAATGCAATACCGAGAATTTATATTGAATTTTATACTCCATGGTTACACTAAAGAAACGTTAGTCACAAAAACAGATAAAACAGACACCCCTCGGTGTGTTTAAGCTTCTTTTTAAAATTATATTAAATCAACATAACTACATATAAAATTACATCTAAACGTATGTACGTTTCGTTTCAAAGACAGGAGGACAGTAAATTTTGAAGAGTCTGCCATAATCCCGTTTTCTTTGGTTTTCCTCCGCTTTAATCTCCACAAACGGAAATGGTCGAGCATCCTTGCGTCAAATGCGGAACTTATGCGTGCATATAGCCCATTCCTGGACTATGATGAATTTCATTCCAGGCCCTCTGGCATGTTCATACAGTTTCCACAAGTACTCCCAAATCTGCCTCAGCATCATCAAGACATCAAACAAATATATGTAACGAGTATTCAATTGTAATTAGTTTTATTTTATTTTTATTCACTCAAAATCCTAATTTTTCTGCTACAAATGTATGTAAGAAAAGAAAAGAATTTATTTTTTATATGTATCTTTGACTTTTGAGTTCGTCGCGGTTGTGACGTCATTGTCGCGTGGCGCGCGCTCTTGCTTCAGTCCGCGGGAGGTCTGAGCAGAGCGAGGTATGTATTGCGAGCACTCCTGCTCAAAAGAGTGTAATAAGTGAAAATAATCACTAATTAAGTGATCGATTTGTTTAAGAAGTATATGAGTATGTACAAGAATGTTATTCCCCTTTTAAAACGGTTTTTCCTGCATAAGTGAAAGTTTAATCGAGTGAATGCAGTATCACGTTGTGGCGTATGAAAGTAAGCCTGTGAAGCCTGTTTACTGAGATCTTTTCTGTGTCTAAATGTTTGACAGGGGAAGGCTGATTAAGCATACGCTACATTGAGTACAACAAATAATACTGCATTTTTCAACTCATACAGGTATGGTTACATATTCATTGGTTATGTGATTTCTTTGTTAGATGTGTTCAACCGAATTGGTTATATAAAGTGCTGGAATGTGGGTGAATGAAAGATGTATATTTTATGTGTTTGGGTAGTGTCAATGTATGTTTAGAGAAATATATATATATATATATATATATATATATATATATATATATATATACATTTAATGGATTATTTCACTGACTATTGAGATACCTGATGTGGTATTGTTTATTAATGTTTTCTTTATATTCTTTAATACTGTAAATGAGATTGTGAGCTCTTGCTTCAGTCCGCGGGAGGTCTGAGCAGAGCGAGGGGAAGGCTGATTAAGCATACGCTACATTGAGTACAACAAATAATACTGCATTTTTCAACTCATACAGATAAAGAGCCTCTGAACCAGCAGTTTGACTCCGGTCCTTTTTATTCTTCGCACAACACAACGCAGAGGGGTAGCTGAACCGGTTACATTGGTGCCGTGACCCGGATTCCTAGAAGGATCGACGTCAGATTGACCGCCGGATGTTGCTGGGTACCGCATAGTTTGTTCTATGGACTGGGTTTAATTCTTCTTTTCCGGTCTAATCTGCTGGAGAGAGAGGTACAAAGACTGAGTATTGCAATACAGCAAAAAAAAAAAAAAAAAAAAAAAAAAAAAAAGAGAGAGAGAGAACTTTTGTCATTTTGTTGTAATTTTTTTTTTGTGATAATGTCATCCACTTATGTTGTGGAAGATGCACAGGATGACGTATATGTTGGTGGGGGGAGAGGGCAGTTCTTGAGGGATATGGCTCACACTCCTGGAGCCAGAGGTATTGCTGACTCTCCAGTGTTTTGCTCCACACGTATACAAACTGATAGGCAGGTTCCCAAGTCAGACACAACTTCCGCTGATTTAAGCAACCTCATTACACAGTTAGCTCATGAGATAGGACAGTCCATTTCAGCGCAGCTAAAGAAGGGAAGTGAGAATGAGGAGAGAATGACTAGCAGCCAAAATGTAGGTTTAGAACCACTTCCTGCTGACCCTCATTCATTAACCATGACTGGTGTAAAATTGGTGATGCAGTCTGATGTGAAAGAACCACCAAGCTTTCGTGGAGATAGCACAGATAAACTTTCTATCCACGAGTGGGAAGAACAGATTGACCTCTATTTAAGAAAAAGAGGTGTGCCCACAGGAGAACGGGCTCAGGAAATTATGTCAAGACTTGGAGGGAGAGCAAGAGACATAATCAAAATCACATTACGCAGTAACCCATCGTTAAAATCTGGTGAAGACCCAAGAGTCATTATTGATATACTAAAGCAGCACTTTAGTGAACTGACGTACTCTTCAATGCCACTCGCTGACTTCTATAACACCTTACCTACAGTGGGAGAAAACGCGATGGATTACTGGATACGTTTGAATAAGGCAGTTGACGTAGCAGAGGAGTGCTTGAAGAGGCAGGGACGCAACCTTGAAGATCCAAGTAAAGAGGTAACCATGATGTTCGTTAAGCACTGCCCAGACCCTGCTCTTTCTGCAGTGCTGAAGTTCAAAACTGCTGACAAGTGGGAAGCCAGTGAAATTCAGGAACGCCTCGATGATCACCATACACAACTGAAGATTCAGCAACAGCGAGCCAGATCGAAACGTTCAGGTGCTGAGAAATATGCTTCTGCAAACGTGCAGGCTGCTGCAATTGATGAGCCAACTTTGGTGGGTGCTTCAATGAGATCACAAAGTCAAATGGACACTGGGCGTGATGCTGGCACATCGTCCGAAGATATCAGTCTTCAGAGCCTCATAGCTCAACTTGATCGTGTGTTAAAGCAGAACCATCAAGCAGCAGTCCAGCCACCGTACATGTCAAGCGGATTCCAGTCTTTCCGGAAGCCATGCAGAGTTTGCAAAGCGACTGACCACTCTACTACCATGCATTGCAGACGAGATGGGTTGTGTTTGTATTGCTGCAAAGCAGGACATTGGAAGAGAGAGTGTCGTAAGGCGGCATCTGGAGCCAGTGGTCCTGGTATGCATTCAAGTCAGGAACAACCACAGTTAAACTAACAAGCCTGCATATGGAGAGGGGATGTGTGGGTGGACAAAATCAAACCCTCGAACAAAAAGATGATGATGATGATGACTGGGAGCAATGGTATGAGCACACATCTCAATCAGAAGGTGTTCAAGTAGTTCTGCAGAATTCACAAAGAATTGAACTTTTTAGTGAATTATTCTATGCTCCAGTGATCATGAATAAGACATTCAGAGTTAAAGGAATGCTAGACTCTGGCTCCATGGCTTGTACAGTAAACGAAGCAACAGCATCTAGGATGTTAGAAGAAAAGGTAATCACTACAGACAAGCAGTTAAATGAGCAAGTCATCTTGATCGGCTGTGGGGGTCATCAAACTCGCCCTAAGTGTGTGTATGAAGTAGAGATGGAAGTGTACGGTGTACAGTGTATCGTTCCCATTCTTGTGGTCCCAGGGCAGAAAGATGACCTCATTCTCGGATCTAACGTCATAAAGTTCATCATGCATCAAATGAAGAGCAGTGAGGATTATTGGAGGGTGACCAGTCAGAGCTCTGGCATGTCGTTGTCTCCTGATACTTCTCAGTTCCTTGACATGATGGCAGGGTTGACAAGATGGCAGGGTGTCGATACTCCTAACAAGATCGGGACCGTAAAGTTGACACAAGCTGTAACACTCTTGGCTAGACATGAACATCTTGTATGGGGTAAACTGCCGACCAACACTCCCATGTCCCCCGGAAGCACAGTGGTTGTCGAGCCTACATCTTCAAGATCCGTGCCACGAAATATTCTTGTTGGTCGGTTGGTTACACCCATGTGGGGTGACAGATACGTCCCCATGAAAATAGTGAATCTTTCTGATCGGCCTGTGACTTTGAAGAGGAATTGCAAGTTAGCCGATGTCTCCCCTTGTATGGCTGCTGAAGATTTTACAGTTTTACAGAACTCCAGTCATGTTGAGGCTTGTGAACCAGTAATGAGTTATCTAAAAGCAGACAGTGAAGATTTTGGGAAGCAACTTGCAGCAGTTGGCCTGAAAGATATAGACCTCAGTTTGTGCCAAATCAGCCATTCTACCAAGAAGGAGTTAGTTCAGCTTTTAGTTAGCTATAATGACATCTTCTCAAAACATGCATTAGATTGCGGTGAGGCGAAGGACTTCTCTCATCGTATCCGTCTGATGGATGAACGACCATTCCGCCTTCCTTATCGAAGAGTTCCACCAGCTCATTACCAAAACTTGAGGCAGGTCTTGACGGAGATGGAGAATCAGGGCATAATAAGGAAATCCATCAGTGAATTTGCATCACCACTGGTAATGGTATGGAAAAAGGATGGCAGTCTGAGAATTTGCACCGACTTTAGATTGCTCAATGCCAGGACTCTAAAAGACGCACACCCACTCCCGCATCAATCAGATTGTCTGGCAGCTCTGGGCGGAAATGTCTATTTTAGCACTATGGACTTGACCTCCGGCTTCTATAACATTCCCATGCATGAGGAGGATAAAAAATATACCGCATTCACCACCCCACTTGGATTACATGAGTACAACCGTATGCCACAAGGTCTGTGCAATAGACCGGCTTCATTTATGCGAATGATGCTGAGTATATTTGGTGACATGAACTTCACCCAGCTGTTGTGTTACTTGGATGACTTGCTGGTATTTGCAGCCACTGAGAAGGAAGCATTGAGTAGGCTTGACGTGGTATTCCAGAGACTCCGCCAACATAATTTGAAGCTGAGCCCGAAAAAATGTCATCTGATGCGCACTTCTGTGAGATTCTTGGGACATGTCATCGAAGGGGGTGGGGTTGCTGTGGACCCAGAAAAGGTGGGTGTGATTTCCCGCATGACCAAAGATGATCTTATGGAGGATGACGGAGTTACTCCTTCTGTAAAGAGAGTTAAATCTTTTCTGGGAATGGTCTTTTATTATCAACATTTTATATCATGTTGTTCCGCCATTGCCAAACCACTGTTTGCTCTCACTGCTGGGCAGAAGAGGAAGGGTAGAGGAAATGTCACAAGAAAGGCTGGTACCTTCAGGAAACTAAAGCCCTCTGACTGGACAGTTGAGTGTGATGCAAGTTTCAGTGCTCTAAAGGAGAAGCTGTTGAGTTGCGCAGTCCTGGCACATCCTGATTTTTCAAGACCCTTGATCCTGGCCATAGATGCTTCTCTAGATGGCTTAGGGGCAGTGTTGTCTCAAATACCCCTGGGTGAGAACAAAGCGAGGCCCATCGCTTTTGCGAGTAAAACACTGAGTGCTTCACAGAGGCGATATCCAGCCCACCGTCTAGAGTTCTTGGCCCTCAAGTGGAGTGTCTGCGAGAAGTTTAGTCATTGGCTTAAAGGACACACATTCTCCGTATGGACGGATAATAATCCTCTAACGTATATAATGACTAAACCGAAGCTTGATGCCTGCGAACAGCGCTGGGTCGCGAAGTTAGCCCCTTACACCTTCGAGATACGACACATAGCGGGCAACAAGAACATCGTGGCTGATGCTCTTAGTCGTGACCCCTTTTCAAGGACAATTGGTCATAGACTGCTCAATGAACAATATGAGAGGTTGTTGTCTGAAGCTGAGGGTATAAGTGAGGAAGGGATTCAGGATACTTTCCGACTGAAAGTTCAATGTCAGCGGCAAGGGTCGGAGATTGATCCAGGAGAGATCTTTTCAGTGGTTAGCCCAGGTACATGCAGTGTTGCCGATGTTCATGCCATTTGTGAAGCACATGACAACTGGGAACGGGCAGCGGAGTCTAGAGCAGCACAGTTGATCCAGTCTGTTCAGCAGTTTGTACCATCAAGTCTGGACACATTACCTGAACTCTCGCTCCTAGAACTTCAACAAAGACAGGAACAGGATCCTAACATATCTGCGGTCGTTCCTTTTGTAACTCGCAAGAGAAGGCCTTCCAGACGTGAGAAAGCAAATCTCAATCCAAGTGCACTTTCTCTCAGCAAACAATGGGAGAGACTTACCTTCTTGGATGGCATACTCTATCGAGTGAGCAAGGACCCGTTGAGTAAACACAGAAGACATCAATTTGTGCTCCCCCAGAGTCTTAAGGCCAAAGCACTGAGTGGCATCCATGACCTCGCTGGACATCAGGGGCAGGCAAGAACGCTCTATTTAGCAAGGCAACGATTTTACTGGCCCAAGATGGAGCAAGACATTAAGTCTTATGTTAAATGTTGTCAAAGATGCATCCTCGCTAAAACGCCTGAACCATCCACTAGAGCCCAGTTGGAGAGTATCAGAACTTCAGCACCCATGGAATTGGTATGTTTGGATTTCTGGAGTGCAGAAGACTCTAGGCAGAACTCTGTTGACGTGTTGGTGGTCACTGACCATTTTACAAAGTTAGCTCACGCATTCCCATGTGCGAATCAGACAGCCAAGCAAGTGGCCAGAAAACTATGGGATCACGTTTTCTGTGTCTATTGCTTTCCTGAGCGTATACACACCGATCAGGGCGCTAATTTTGAGAGTGGTTTAATCGCAGAGCTACTTAAATTGTCAGGAGTTGCTAAGTCACATACCACAGCCTATCATCCAATGGGCAATGGAGGAACTGAACGATTTAACAGGACTTTAGGAGGTATGTTGCGTTCCTTGCCTCTCAAAGCTAAACATCAGTGGCCTCAACAAATTCAGACTCTTACATTTGCTTATAATGCCACTGTGCATGAAACAACGGGCTTCCCACCCTTTTATCTCATGTTCGGCCGTGTACCGCGACTTCCAGTAGACGTGATGTTCAAACAGGTACTCCGGGATCCTGTGGTGGTTGATTATGGTAGTCACGCCAAGATGCTACTCTCTCATCTCCATGAAGCAGCAACTATCGCGCAGCAGCATGCTGTCAAAGAACAGAAAAAACAAGCTTGGGGATATAACAAAAGAGTTAAGGGCACTCACCTAAGCATTGGAGATCGTGTGCTGATTGCTAATAAGGGAGAGCGAGGGAGGAGAAAACTTTCCGACAAGTGGGAGTCAACGGTCTATGTTGTCGTCAATCGGAATCCTCAGACACATACCTATGTAGTGCAGGATGAAAAGGGATCTAAAAGGGTTGTACATCGCAATCTCTTGTTGAACATCAGTTTCTTACCTGTTCAGACAGAACTTGGAGGAGCCAGTAACCCATTTCTCAATGACTGTGATGGAGAGTCGGGTTCTCATCAGCAGCTCCAGGATTTTGCAGATTGGTTAGAAAGTGAAAGTTCAGAGAGACGAACAAGCCTCTGGGTGTTAGACGAAACCGAACATTCCCTGGGTCAAAGCTCACAAAGTGAAACTGGATCTGTACAGTTCCATGCTGAGGAAGAACAGCAGAGTGAAGATGGTGATTGTTCTAAAAAGTCCTGTGATGCTGACAGTCATGTTACAGAGCCTTTTACTGATCAGGCGGACTGTTTTAGTCTTGATTGTGAAAGAGTCAATCCCATAGTGGAGGAAAGAGATATGCCCAATACAGAACAGCCTAGTTCAGAGACTAGAGACCGAGACACTCAGGGTGTAGAAAATCCTCAAGAACGAGTTACACGTGCTGGAAGAGTGGTTAAGAAGGTCAATCGTCTTATTGAATCTATGGCACAAAAACAGTTGAAGATTAAATCACTTACAAACACATTGGGTAGAAAGTCCCAGTCACTACTTACCTTGTTTTAAGAGTTATTTCATAGTCTGAGTTCATATTTTCTGATACACTTGAGCATTATCCCTGTAGCTGAAAAGTAATTCATTTGATGTGACTGATGTTATATGTTTGACTTGACGATTTGTGGATTAATACCTGGTATGGTGTAAAAGGCACCATTTATTCTGGGAGTTTTTTAAGGTCTGATCACCCTTGAATCTCTCTCAACCTTCCAAGAAGGTAGCATTTTCAGGCTCAAATGGGTAAATGTGACATTTTGGAGATTCCAGTCAAGTGTATGAGTGAAGTAGGTTGAGTCTTTGGGATTTTGGTGAATTCAGAAGGGGGTGAATGTAACGAGTATTCAATTGTAATTAGTTTTATTTTATTTTTATTCACTCAAAATCCTAATTTTTCTGCTACAAATGTATGTAAGAAAAGAAAAGAATTTATTTTTTATATGTATCTTTGACTTTTGAGTTCGTCGCGGTTGTGACGTCATTGTCGCGTGGCGCGCGCTCTTGCTTCAGTCCGCGGGAGGTCTGAGCAGAGCGAGGTATGTATTGCGAGCACTCCTGCTCAAAAGAGTGTAATAAGTGAAAATAATCACTAATTAAGTGATCGATTTGTTTAAGAAGTATATGAGTATGTACAAGAATGTTATTCCCCTTTTAAAACTGTTTTTCCTGCATAAGTGAAAGTTTAATCGAGTGAATGCAGTATCACGTTGTGGCGTATGAAAGTAAGCCTGTGAAGCCTGTTTACTGAGATCTTTTCTGTGTCTAAATGTTTGACAGGGGAAGGCTGATTAAGCATACGCTACATTGAGTACAACAAATAATACTGCATTTTTCAACTCATACAGGTATGGTTACATATTGGTTATGTGATTTCTTTGTTAGATGTGTTCAACCGAATTGGTTATATAAAGTGCTGGAATGTGGGTGAATGAAAGATGTATATTTTATGTGTTTGGGTAGTGTCAATGTATGTTTAGAGAAATATATATATAGATATATATATATACATTTAATGGATTATTTCACTGACTATTGAGATACCTGATGTGGTATTGTTTATTAATGTTTTCTTTATATTCTTTAATACTGTAAATGAGATTGTGAGCTCTTGCTTCAGTCCGCGGGAGGTCTGAGCAGAGCGAGGGGAAGGCTGATTAAGCATACGCTACATTGAGTACAACAAATAATACTGCATTTTTCAACTCATACAGATAAAGAGCCTCTGAACCAGCAGTTTGACTCCGGTCCTTTTTATTCTTCGCACAACACAACGCAGAGGGGTAGCTGAACCGGTTACATATACATATTTACTATTTGATTTATTACTTTTCTATATATATTTATTACTATTGTTCCTGTTTTTATTTAATTTTAATTTCTTTTATAGTTATATATTTTGTTATAGTTGTTCAGCTGTAGTTCTATGTTATTAAAAAAAATAAAAGTTACGAAATAGAAAAACATGGTGTTTTATTTTCACAAGGACATTCAGAGGTTCTTGGAAAACAAGGTCATTTTCCAGAGTAAAAGGCTCATCAAGAGGGTCTTCATGTGCAGGCATATCATGCACAGTCTCATAGATTCCAATAACAGGAAGTCCATAGATAGAGTGCGTTTTCTTCAGTGCTCCACCCATTCTGTTGAGGCACAAAAATCTGTAGTAAACAGACAACACAAAACAATTGCAAAAACAGATAATGACAAATAACACACCGTATCGAAATTGGTGGAAGATACTCTTCATCCGAGCTGAAACCATTCTGCCCATCATCTCTTTGAAGGGAGTAAGGGGAAGCTTCATCTGCCCAATCAATTCTGTACATAATGACAAATTCCAGTTAAAACAAAATTCTCAAGTAATGTACATGAAAAATGTTACATTTAATTATAAAGTAATACTTACTGATCATTGGGTCATTGAAAACACTTTCCTCCAATTGCTACTCCAAAATGCTTATGTTGTGTAAGCTGGAAAAAAAAAAGAAATATATGTTAAGAACATTTGGAGAAAAGAAATACATGGCTAAAATATTAAAATGTAATGATATGTACATGTTACCTTTGTTCAAGCCCTGAATTTCAGTGGCTTCTACAATGACATCAAGATGCTCATCTCTGTAAATAATTAACAAAGAAAGTTGTGTATATCCCACATATGCACATTCAACAATAGATATAGGCCAAATATAAATTGAAATTAATCAGTAATCATAAAAATCATGTTAATAACCAAAGACATTAGGACAAAATTAATACATCATAATGCATGTTTTACCTGTCTGTTCCACTGGAAGCACCTATACTGGACAATGCTGTAGCTAGGAATTGAAAAGGTTTTGTCTTCAAGGGAGTTGATGTTGTAGGACCTGTCTCGTACCAGGAGAAATAAGAGCAGCATCAATAAATGAAGTGCTACATGGCACAGTCTTCTACGACTGTAATACATTTTTGTATGGTAATTCACAATGTGTAATATCTTGTTATGGTTTGCTCATCGTGCATAATAAAATGAACATCCAAAAAAAAATGTGACGTTTAGTGCAAGTACGATCACCGACAAACAGCCAAGCGTGTGTAACATTATCATTGTTTCTATAAAACAGTCCATTATAAACCACATCCTAAATAATGTTTACAAATGCATAGTCAGGTAAGGATTAGGGTCCTTACTATGTTATATAATTATATTAATCAGCTAATTGTCTCACCAACGTAACCAGCTAATTTTCTTCCAACATAGCAAAACACATAGTGCTAATACAGGTAACGTTATGGAGATGAACAAAGTTAACGTTACATGAAACAATCTAACTACATATTTTATTATACTGAAACACGGTGTCTGTGCCTAGCTATGTCTAGGTATTGCTCACATCATCAAACAACAGTTTTAATTTCGATTGTTAAAGTTTGAATATCTTACCTGTCCAGCAGAAAATAGGCAACCTTGCCGTCGCTATTAAAGCCCTTTTCCCTCATAAAATCCTTCCATCTGGGAAAAGCCAAACAGATGTTGATCCGTCGATTCTGCGTTTATTTTTCTAGCTTCATCATACTTTCTCTTCTTTGAAGCAGATTTACCCGTTTTCGGATACCTGAACAATAAGTTTGGTGGTGGTCGTCATCAAGATGGCGTCGGTGTAGGTCACATTTTGTTGGCTCTTTCTTGAATTTTGTGCAAAACTTGATTTTTCTTCCCCTTTGAAGACTCTTTTGTCCTCAATGAGCTGATTTAAGTTTTGTTCACGCTCTCCATACATCAACGATACTGTATCTTGCGAATTCTAATTTTTTTCCCTCAACGACAGACCGCACAGCACGTGGATTTGAGTTCTCGTGGCGTCAGGATGGAGATTGACGATATGCCGAAATCTGATAGTATTAAACGCATGCATAATTATTCCAAAAGTTCCAATGTTCTGGATACACTGGATGTGTGTCTTGCAGAGTCTCCTGCGGTAAGCCCTTCACCCAAAATGCGACGTCCGGCCTCAGATCCTTCAAATGCCGTTTTGCTGGAAGCAATAGAGAGACTGGGTAAGAAGCAGGATTTCTTTATGGAGAAACTTCTGGAAATCGAGAAATCGGTTGCATCCAATTCCACCCTCATCTCCGATCTCACAAAACGGGTTGACACCGTTGATAAAAAATCAGAGAATACAGCTGTTCAATCTGGTAAAATGGACTCCCAGCTGTCCTCGCTAGCTGCAGAAAACAAACACTTATGGGATAAAGTGGATGAGCTGGATGCCTACAAGAGGCGATGGAATTTGAGGATTTCGGGTGTGCTGGAGGAAGATGGGGAGAATGTCAAGATGGTAACAATGGACATTTTTCTTCAGGTGTCACCAGGCTTAGCAGATGTTCTGCAGTCCTCGATTGATGTCGCGCACAGGCTTGGCCCTAAGCTGGGCAATGCATGCCCTCGCACAATTATTGTACAATTTCTCTCTCGATCTCATCCTGATCGAATCTGGGCTGATGCAAGAAGATCAGAAGTGCTCAGACAGAAAAAGATCAGGATCTCAGAGGACCTGACGCAGAGGACGAAGGAAGCACGGAATAAACTCTGGCCTTTGGTGGAGAAAGCCCGAAAGGAGGGTCGTCGTGCTGGCTTCAGGGGGGCGCACGCTATCGTGGATGGAAGGAGGATTTCTGCGGACGATGTCTGATTTTGTTTTCTGGAAAGCTAATGGTCGAAAGCAAATACCATGGATGTTCAATGCCGTTTTGACTAAAGTAGCCTATTTTGTTTGGCGAAATAATAATTGTCATTCGCAAAAAGAAAACAAAAACGGACAGTTATGAGCAATATAGATAATAAGGTAAGCAATGGAGGGGACATAACAGGTAGCCTAAACTGTATCGAGGGGTTTGGAAACGTTTCAAGTTTTGCACTTTAATTGTATTCTGTATTACATTTCATAATTCTGTCACGATTGTAGTTATTTAGTACTTTTTTTTCTTTCTTTTTTGTTACTGTTCATGTAGACGCTCAGTCTAATACTGACGGCTACTGTGGTGGTGTAGCCCAGGAGTGCTCTGGCTGACGCGCTGTACTATGTTGTTATTTGTATCATTGAATCTCCAGGCTTTGTTGTATTGCTTAGTATAACGTTTATTTGTTTGTCCGTGCAGTGGTTAATTTCCATTATCCCTTTCAACGGTAGATAACCATATTCCTCATACCTAATTGTACATCAACAATACATTTAGCGCCCTCGCGCCACAGCGGTCAAAAACCTTTTGCCCTTCCGGGACAAACACTCCCTCTTGGTAGTTTGGGTCCTTCCTTTATACATGCCCCAGGTGATAATAGAGTGACACCCCATGTACAAACAAGGTACAGCACCCAATATAATAATGCACAAATACAAATTTGGCTCCTACACACCGGCCCCTAATTGTTAATGTGCAGAAGCCATTACAATTCAAAAAAAAAAAAAAAGAAAAAGAGCCAAATGATTCAATCCATCAAAATACAGTCAAGCCCCGTATTAACAACATATTTATACTCCATGCAGTAAACAGAGCTTTGTCACTGGCCTTTCTATGATATTAGTTTTAGTCTGTAATCTTACAGACCGCACAAGCCCCTGTTTGTCGGGAAAAACCTCCAGAACCTTTCCGAGAGGCCAAGAGCCACGGGGAGCTGAAGAATCCATTATTACCACGATATCTCCAGCAATCAGACTCCTCTTCCTCTGATTCCACTTTTGCCTCTCTTGGAGCAAGGGCAAGTACTCTCGCATCCATCTCCTCCAAAACAGATCCGAGAGGTATTGTACCTGTCTCCAACGTCTTCTCCCATATTGATCGTGAGGATTGAACACTCCAGGTGGCAAAGCTGGTTTACCCTTCATAAGAAGAAGATGATTAGGAGTAAGAGGTTCCAAGTCGCTGGGATCATCCGAGAGCTTAGTAATAGGCCGATCGTTCAAAATAGCCTCCACTTCACAGAACACCGTATGAAGTCCATCATCATCCAATGTCTGTTGGCGTAGGACAGAAGTCAGAACCCTTCGGACCAGGCGGATCATCCGTTCCCATACACCACCATGGTGTGAACTAGCTGGGGGATTAAAACTCCAACGGATTCCAACCTGCGACATGGCTCCTTGAATCATATCCTGATTCAAAGCAACCAGAGCCTTCTTGAGTTCCCTTTCCGCCCCAACGAAGTTGGTACCATTGTCTGACCTCAAATGTCCCACTTGTCCTCTCCTGCTGATAAAACGCCGCAAGGCATTGATGCATGCATCCGTTTCCAGCGATACTGCCACTTCCAGATGGATGGCCCTGCTTGCCATACAGGTAAATATAACTCCGTATCGCTTACAGGTCGATCGTCCTCTCCTTACTTCAACTGGTCCAAAGTAATCTACTCCCGTGTTCGTAAATGGTGGTAGATCAGGAAGAATTCTTACCTCAGGGAGGTCTGCCATTTTTTGTTCCACTGCTCTTCCGTTGTACCGTCTACAAAAGCTGCATTCAGCAATAACCTTCCTAACTGCTGAATTGGCCTTGGTAATCCAAAACCTCTTCCTCACTTTAGACAGGGTGTAAGTCCGTCCAGCATGCCCCAGAGTCTGATGCACATGTTTAAGAATAAGCATGGACACATACTGATCCTTGGCGAGAATGAGGGGATGTTTGACTTCCTCAGGCATCGCTCCTCTGTTCAACCTTCCTCCAACTCTTAAGAGTCCCTCCTCCACCATTGGATCTAGTCTATATATGGAACTCTTTCTACTCACTGCTGCTTTCCCAGATAACAGAACAGAAATCTCCTCCTTGAATCTCTGTAGCTGACAATAGCGAATGATGGCAATCTCTGCTTCTAATTGATCTTCCAGTGTCAGGACTCCACTCCTAGATGTCACTGCTCCCCGTTGTCCTTCAGCCCTCTTCGATCCATCCGGATTGGTTTCCTTTGGATGGTTGGCCACAGCAGTCTCCAACTGCTGGCTCAGGTGAACCTTTGCTTTCAACATGACCTTTAACCTGAGGAACCAGGCAACTGCTGTTTTCAGCCTCCTCCAGTCAGAAAAGTAAGCAATGAGCTGGTCAGTAGGACTAGACATGACACACACATTGATGGCATTTGCTGTAGTCTTTTTCCTCACCTCTGGGTCGTTTAAGTCCAACGACAATTCAGACACAGGTTTAGGCCAGTCTTCCTCCTGCTGCCAAAGAAATAAAGGTCCTCCCAACCAATTGCTTTTCTTCAGAAAGTCAGAGACATTCAGACCCCTCGATGCATAATCCGCTGGATTATCTTTAGAACCAACGTGCCTCCACTGTGAGGGTTCAGATATTTCTCTGATGGTCGAGATTCTGTTTGCCACAAAGGTGTGGAAGCGCCTGTTCTCGTTGTTAAGGTACTTTAACACCGAAGTGCTGTCGGTCCAGAATATTGACTCCTCCAACTGCAAATCCAATTCCGACTTTAACATTGAATCTACTCGGACAGCCAGGACAGCCGCTGTCAACTCTAATCGGGGAATAGTTACAGCCTTCAGCGGTGTAACTCTGGCTTTACCCAGCAGAAATGTGACCTGAATGTTATTTTCCTGATTTAACATCCGAATGTAGGTTACCGTCCCATATCCATCTTCGCTGGCATCGGCAAAGTGATGTAGTCGTGCATGCCTGACCTCTCCGAAATACACCGGCTTAATGCACCTATCCACATTAAATGAAGTGAGCAGATCCAGATCTTTCAACCACCTTTCCCATTTTCGTAAGATATCCTGTGGCAAAGCATCATCCCATGAACAATGTCTCCGACAGAGTTCTTGCTGCATCAATTTAGCAAGCAAAGTGACTGGTGCCAGTAACCCAAGCGGATCGTACACCGAGCTGTTAACTGACAGCATACCCCGTCTAGTTAGAGACTGTTGTTTTATCTCCATTTTGAACCTAAAAGAGTCAGTCTCCACACACCACTGTAGACCCAAAGCTCTTTCTACTGGAAGAGTGTCTCGGTCCAGATCCAACTCCTTAAGGTCTTTAGCCCTCTGATCTTCTGCCATGGCTTGTAAGACAATGCGACTGTTACTTATCCATTTCTCTAAGATGAAGCCTCCCTTTCGACACAGAGCAATTAGATCTCTTACCATCTGAATAGCTTCTTCATCTGTGGCTGAGCTCTTCAAGCAGTCATCCACATAAAAATTGTGCTTAATGCATTGAAGAACTTCAGCTGAAAACCCAGAATTATCATCAGCAGTTCTTCTGAGTGCGTAACTTGCACAACTGGGGGACGAAACAGCACCAAACAGGTGTACAGTCATTCTAAACTCCACAAATTCCTTATTGATATCTCCATCTGGCCACCAGAGAAAGCGCAGAAAGTCCCTGTCTTCTTCAGCAACCCTCACCTGGTGGAACATGGCTTGGATATCACCCATGAAAGCCACGGGTTCATGTCTAAAACGGGTTAGAACTCCTAGCAGCAAGCTGGTGAGGTTAGGACCCTGCAAGAGCTCACTATTTAGCGAGACCCCTTTACAAGTGGCTCCACAGTCGAACACCACATGAAGGGAACCCTTCCTCGAATGGTGGACACCATGGTGAGGAATATACCATACCTTTCCTCTCTCACAATGCAATTGCTTCTGAGGTACTTGCTCCGCATAGGCATTACCAATGAGTTTTTCCATATAAGCTGTATACTCCTGGTGCAAGTGTCTATCTTTAAGAAACCTTTTCTTCAGACCTTTCATCCTCTGCTTAGCCACTGCAAGATTGTTGGGTAAGTAAACTTCCTTATTCCTGAAGGGCAATTTCAAACAATATTTACCATCTTGAAGTACTGCCGAGTGCTCCATAATTTCAAGAAACTTACAATCTTCTCTGGACATTTCCTTCTTTTCCATATTCCTTTCATTGAAATCTTGATTGTATTGAATGGTCAGCATCTCTTCCAGTTTGCACACAGATATCCTGTTCACCATAGCAGTGGGAAGATCCTCCTCCAGCGCTCCACTGTTACCATTCAGCGGACCACTAACGACCCATCCCAGTACCGTCCTAACAGCATATGGGCCATTTCCGCAGCTGTTAATGACCTCCCAAGGTTCTAATACCTTGGGAGCATTGGTCCCAATTAGGAGATCAACATTCGCTTTTATGCTTGGGATGTGTACCTTTGACAAGTATGGCCAGCAAGCTAGATCTTCAGGCCTTTCCATGTTATCCAAAGTAACTGGCATTTTCATTTGTGTGAGAACTTCTGGGAGCCTATAGAAGCAATTGCTGTCCAGATCAGCTACCTCCAAACCAGTCAACGAGAAGGCTGGAACAACAGTTTCTTGCCCCATGGTGCGCAATAAGAAATTAGTTCTTCTGCCTGTAATATTCAGCTTCTGCATTAGATCTTCCGTGCAGAATGTGGCTGAACTTCCAGGATCCAGAAAGGCATAGGTGTTTATGATATGATTTCCCTTCGCAGATTTCACCCTTACAGGTAGAATAGACAGAACGCACTGGTCCTTACCGGCCCCTGTATGTCCACATGTTTCCTGTGAAGTTGGCTGGTCATTATTTGATTCCTCTGACTGTATCATAGCTGAGTTTTGCCTTTTAATATGCAGCACAGTGGGATGAGCTTGGCCACAAACTTTGCATGTTAAGCGCCTATTGCAATCCTTACTCATGTGACCATGACCCAAACATGCAAAGCAAACTCCCTTTTCCCTCAAAAATTGAATCTTTTCCTTCTGCTTCCTTTCACTAAACTGTTTGCACTCTTCCAACAGGTGACTACGAGCACAGCAAAGGCACCCAACTTTCTTTTCCTTCCCTGGAGGCAATATTGGCTCCTTAACCCCCTCCGACAAGTTTCTAGATGTTACTGTGGTGGCAACAATATTTCCTGTTACTTTGTTCCAGGGCTGGGATTTAGACCTGGTAAGATTCTTCATACCAGCTACACCTGGTGGTGAATCCTGTATGTTACCAAACAGGGGGTCAGAAAGAATACTAACACGACACTCAATGAATGTGACCAAATCCACAAAATGAGCTCTATCGTTAGTGCTTTCCATTATGTTGTGAGCCTTGGTCCTCCATTGCTCTCTCATTCTGAATGGCAACTTTGCAATAATGGCTCTCATGTTCACGGGCATATCCAGTTCCTGCATATACTGGAGCTCCTCCATTACATTACAGCAGCCACGCAAGAATAAGGAGTAGTTTTGAAGTGCCTTTACATCCTCAGCTCGTATTGGTCGCCAGGTCAAAGCCCTTTCAATATAAGCTGTAGCAATTTTATATTGATTGCCAAAGTGCTCTTGTAGAAGACCCTTTGCCACTACAAACCCACGCCCAGGCTCCATATGTTGGCAGCTACGCACCAGTTCTTGTGGCGGTCCTCGTGTAAATTGTTCCAAATAGTACAAACAATCTGCTTGTCCTGCTTTTACCTCCACTCCTTGCTCAAAAGCCTTAATAAATGCTCTGTATTGGAGAGGGTCACCTTCAAAGATGGGAATAGCTCGTGGTGGTAGAGACAATGAGCGCTGCTGTTGAACTAAAGTTGCAGATATTTCATTTTGCTTGTGCATGATGTTGATTATGTCTCCAGGCGTATTTGGACGAGTCTGAGATTGGAATTGCGTTCCTTCCATATTCCTCGTTTGAACAGTTGTTGGTTGGCCTTGGGAATAATACACTGTCCCCAACGTATTGCTTTCGACCCATTGATCTGTTTCCTTTCGTCGCACATCCATTGATGGTTGTGTTTGGGGTAGAAATGACAATTTTGTCTTGTCAATTTGTGGGTTTAATTTTCCTGCTCCAGGCTGATATTCCTTAGCCATAGGATTTAGGAGATCAGCAGTTGTTTTATTCCTCTTCTCCTTTTCTAGGTAGGAATTCATACCATTTGACAATGCCTGAGAAGAACCTTTCGTATCAGCAGCCTGAAATACTGCCAGCATAGCATTGGATGCAGCCAGTTCAGCTTCCAAACCAAGCTGCTCTCTTTTCCTCCTCAGTTGCTGCTCCTGTTCCTCTAAAGCATGTTGCCCCTTTAAAGCTGCCACACGGGCTTCCAGGGCAGCTCTATTTGCCTCCGCTTTAATCCTTGCAGATGACGTGGTACTTAATTTACTACTGTTAACACTCCTCTGATTAGAGCGTTTACTAACCTGGGAAACGCTGTCATCAGGATTAATATCAGTACCATCAACATTTACATTTACCAAGTCATTACCTGCATTGCTTGAAACCCACTTTTTTGTATCAGCAATACATTCATCATTAAAAAGCATTTTTGCTTTAAACCATATTTTATGTTTTTCATTTTCCTCATATGGCAATAGACCCAACAATGATTCATGTATGCATTTTGATTCATCACATACCTCAATCAATTCTCCAAGAGCATTCATTACCTGTGTTTTATCACCCTTTAATATCAAAGCTTCCATTGATTTCCTTAACACACTGGCCTTGTTTAGCTTAGCCTTTCTGTCATTTTGCAACCTGTCCAATTTTTCAGCAAGTGCCTTTGCAGTAAGCTTCACTACCCGTTTTCCAGTTTGTGATTGAACAGTGCTGGTCACACTACTGGGTTGACCAGCTGTAACTTTAAGCACACCAGTCCCGCTAATGTCCGACGTTGCGTCACGAGTCTCCATAACAACGAACAGTAACTCAAAGTTCGCAATAACAGACCTTGAAAAGTCTATTGTCCGCCGTATCTGGCAACCAATAAAACCCAATAAGTTAACTCAACTCAAACCGATTTAGGAAACTGATTGCTACATACCGTTTAAGTTTAAAAACAAATACATATGAGTATTGTGAACTTATATATATCGAGTCATATTTACTCATAATTTAGTGTTTGTTTGGTCAATCATTTTGAGTAAAGTTAACTTAAAGATTTTAAGTTCATGCCATTAATTTAAACTAACTGGTTTGAGTTCATTTAAGAAATTGAATCAAGTTGAAACAACTACATAGCTACTCAAATGGTTTGAGGAAACCGATTGCCGTGAATGATTTAAGTTAATTACACTCAAATTAATAAAGTTACATTAAGACAATGGGAAAATAGTAGTATAAAGAAATGATGAAAGAAAATGATGCAATAACAGTATTTATTATTTTTTTTATTTTATTTTATTTTTTTTTTACAAAAGGTCATCAGGCATAAAACAAGTGCTGTCCAGTCCAAATGACATTAAACAATTTTTTTAATCAAATACACACTAAGCATTAAAGGGTTAGTTTACCCAAAACTGAAAATTCTGTCAATAATTAATTAATAATTGTTTCTACCCCTTAAGACTTAGTAATTACAGACAGAATTTTCATTTTTGGGTGAAAAACCCTTTAAATCAACTATTCCTTCAAGACCATAACAGACTGTCCCAATAGGGTAATTTTAAAACTAAATCAGCATGCAAAATCAGTCCAAATAACATTAAAAAATTATTTCAAAGTGAACTATCCCTTTAAAGGGTTAGTTCACCCAAAAATGAAAATTAAGTCATTAATTACTCACCCTCATGCTGTACCAACCCCGTAAGACCTTTGTTCATCTTCGGAACACAAATAAAGATATTTTTGATTAAATCTGAGAGGTGCATCACTCCTACATAGGCTCTTAAGGGAATGACACTTGACGGCCCAGAAAGTCATTAAAGAAAATGTTTAGATATTCCATGTGCCTACGCTTAGGAGTATTACTGCCACAGTATAAAGTGGCAGTAATCCTCCTAAGCGGTGAGTAGCCGGTAACAAGAAGTAGTCGAAGAAGAACGTCCTCATCTCAGTTCTCGCGCATGCGTTCTGGAAATCTCTTCAGCTCTCGTCTCAAGGCCCACAAGGAAGTAATGGAATAGTCGAATAAAGTCGTTATTTATGGGGTATTTTTCTCACAAAAAGTATTCTCGTCGCTTGATAAACTTATAGTTGAGTCACTGTAGGCACATGGAATATTTAAACATTTTCTTTAATGACTTTCTGGGCCGTCAAGTGTCATTCCCTTAAGAGCCTATGTAGGAGTGATCCAGCTCTCAGATTTAATCAAAAATATCTTCATTTGTGTTCCGAAGATTAACAAAGGTCTTACGGGGTTGGTACAGCATGAGGGTGAGTAATTAATGGCTTAATTTTCATTTTTGGGTGAACTAACCCTTTAAAGGGATAGTTCACTTTGAAATACATTTTTAGCATGTTTTAGCTTACCTCAAGGGCATCCAAGATGTAGGTGTCTTTGTTTCCACAGTATCTTCAATTTTGACCTTTTTTCAGTAAAACCGTTGTCTATCAGTCATACACTGGAGGCTAAGGGGGTCCACCAAAAAGCATGCACAGAGAAGTCCAAATTAAACATGATTTAATGACTCGTAAATGTAAGTACACATTGATGGCCTAAGACACGAAACGAGCGGTTTGTGTGAGAAAACGAACAGTATTTAAATCGTTTTTACCTCGTGTAATCCAAGTGATCTGAATCAGTTGTGCAATGTCCAACTGAACCGAACTGGATCAGTTCAATGTTACGCCGGAAGTGATCGCTTGCGTGTGACGTCACTCAATGTTTACATGGAGATTTTGGAAGTTTTACCTTTTACTAAACATATTTAGATATATCGGAATCGTCTTCCATTGCGGTTTCCCGTATATCTAAATATGTTTAGTGAAAGGTAAAACTTCCGAAATCTCTGTATAAACAAAGAGTGACGTAGGCGCGCAAGCGATCACTTCTAGTGCATGCGCAGACCGACGCGCCCGTGCCGTCAGATCATTTTGTCATGGCTATGATTACACGAGGTAAAACGATATAAATACTGTTCGTTTTCTCACACAAACCGCTTGTTTTGTGTCTTAGGCCATCAATGTGTACTTACATTTACGAGTCATTAAATCATGTTTAATTTTGACTTCTCTGTGCATGCTTTTTGGTGGACCCCCTTAGCCTCCAGTGTATGACTGATAGACAACAACGGTTAGACTGAAAAATGTCAAAATTGAAAATACTTTGGAAACAAAGACACCTACGTCTTGGATGCCCTTGAGGTAAGCTAAAACATATCAAAAATTAATTTCAAAGTGAACTATCCCTTAAACACAAGTTCATCAGACAAACATTTCCCATGAGATATTTAAAACTCTTCAAACTTTTACAGACAGCTCAAATTGGGAAATTCAAAATTCAAAAACTGCTGTTTAAAAGTCAAAAATCTGCAAACTCAATTGCCTAATGGTACCAGAAACAGCATGGATTCCATATTAGTCAATAAGAAGTTCATTTTTAAGTGCAAGCAACTTCGGCCTAGCCTTCCCATCTTCGAGATTTAGCAGCACTTTCTGTACGAACTAAAAATAAACAGTCAGCTTCTTTGGGTAGCTTATGTGAAGGGCATAGAGTAGCCCAAAAATCAGCATCAGTGCACTAACCCAGGACTTTGTGGACATTACCACCTCATCTTCAAGGACAATCAGAAAATCCTGTGGATCGAAAGGCAACTTTTCAACCTCTTCCTCGACAGCAATGATGGCAACTGCTGCATTTTGCGCCTGGTCAAGATCTTCTCTCTAAATGGTTTGAAATAAATCTGTGTTAAGGCACGTCTTTACAAATCTACAAAACAAACACCATAACTAAATTTTCATGAATGACAACAAAGCCTGGAAAAATTGACATGCTCAGCAAAGTTCACGTTGAACACGTGGCTTCCTTCTGAAGCACGATGAGTTTGTAAGAAAAAAACTAATATTTAATATTTAGTAAAATTCTAGCTTCCAGCCAAACGCAGTCTACTTGCCATCTAAAGCACAACTTGTGACTTGAGTGCACCATGGCATAGAAAAAAAAATCAGCAGTGCATCACGTTACTCGCATAAGTTGCGCTTTAGGCGTAAGTGAAATCCATATGTTCGTTTGGCTGTTTGTTTATGATGGATGGATCCACATTTTTGACCTTAAATCTTTTGGTTGCAATCCACTGCCAAAACTCGGAAGAGACACAATATTTTGTAATATAACTGAAAGAACAAAGTCATTTACACCTAGGATGGCATGAGAGTGAGCAACTCATGAGCTAGTTTTCATTTGAAAGTGAACTAATCCTTTAAAATTAACATCTATCTCGTCCTTATTTTTTTATTTAGAAATCAAATTTAATGTGGAGAACTCCAGCGCAAAATGAACCTTTGGTCTAAAACATTTGTACTAACTGTTCTCCGAGATTTTTTTATTTATGATAATCGAAAGTAAAGAGTTTTATTTATAAAAACTGTTTAGATTATAACGCTAGTACTGGGGGCATATAATAAGTAAAAAGAAATCACTAGTTAATACCACTAACAAGTTTCAAAATAGCCCCACACTAACACAGAAACATAATGAGGGTCCCTGCATGCAAAACGAAGCATTGAGAACTTTGTAAGTGCACAGACCGTTTAATAAGAAGATATTTTCTAAAGACAGTCCGCTTTGCATATAAAGGCAGAAGCCATCTATGGAAAACAGTCTCGAAAAGTCGAATCGAAGTAGACTGTCTTTATTAAACTTTCTGTACACTTACAAAGTTCTCAATGCTTTGTTTTGCATGCAGGGACCCTCATTATGTTACTGTGTTAGTGTGGGGCTATTTTGAGCCTTGTTAATGGTATAAACTAGCAATTTCTTTTTACTTATTATTTGCCCCCATATACTGGCATATACGCTAAACAGTTTTTAGAGATAAAACTCTTTACATTCGATTATCATGAAAACAAATCTCAGAGAACGGTCGACAAGGTACCAATGTTTTTTAAGACCAAAGGTTCATTTTGCGCCGGAGTTCTCCTTTAACTAAAAGATTAAATTGTTGCAATATAATATTTCATACCTTGTGTGTCTTGAAAACATCTGCAGAGTTTTCTTTTAGATAAACCGGTAAACCTGCCAGGGCAGTAGTTCGTCTGACATGAATGTCATTCTTGTCCTTAAAGAAAAAAACACAAAACATAGCATAATTTTATCACAGTTTGATGATAATCACAGTTTGATGAGGTTTGTGGTGCCATATAACAATTTCCCCCCTTGGCTGTGTATGGAGGAATTGATTTTTTTTTTATTTAGTCAATTTTAAATAGTTGATTATATTTATTTTCAGTCTAATTATCATACAAATTGATTGCTTCAGAAGATTTTAGTAGAATCAAGTAGAATCACATGGATTTACTACCTTTCTAAACCTTGATAGTGGTAGTTGTGTAGGCTGTGATTGGAGGGACAGATAGCTTCAAGATTTCAAAAGATCTTTGTAGCGAACACGACGAGGCCGAGGGAGAGCTTTCTCTTTAGTTCGTAACTTACCACATAAATTAATGTCTCCTTTGTGTTGTACAGTTGTACAGGATTATGTTTGTCGAACTGTGAAGAAAAAAAAACACAATTATTGATTAATTTAACCCTGATGAAACAGTAGTCTACTCATAGCATAAACAATAGAATAGGTCAGATTGTAGTACCTTTTTCTTTAGTTTTTGCCGTGTGAAAGACTGTGGTTGTCTCCTCGCGGATATCCATGCTCAAGGAACACGTACTATGCAAAATGTGAGAAAATACTACAATTTTATTTTATCCACTGACAAATCTGTAGTTTACTTTATAAAATAAATAGGCAATACATGCTGACTGATTATTTTATTTATTATGCTGTGAGTCACAGCATAATAAATAAAATAATCAGTCAGCATGTATTGCCTATTTATTTTATTTTTGCAGTGTTAGTCAATCAGTCTCCTCACTTAAAAATATCCAAAAAATGTGCGGGACACGTCTATGCAAAAATGTGAGAAAGCACACACAAACAAAAATTACTTTTCACTGACAAAACTGTTGTGTACTCACAAAATAATAGGTCATCTTGTATTGCCTATCTATTATTTACTTTTTGCAGAGTTCAGTTAACTTTAGTCAATCAGTCTCCTCACCGAAAAATATCAAAAAATGCGCGGGACACGCTTGTCTATGGCAAAATATGAGAAAACACACACAAATATAAATTACTTTTCCACTGACAAAACTGTTGTGTACTCACAGCATAATAAATAAAGTAATCGGTCAGCTTGTGTTGCCTATTTAGTTTTTGCGTTGTTTACGAGTCAGTCTCCTCACTAATGTTCAAAAATGCGCGGGACACGCTTGTCTTTGACAAAATGTGAGAAAACACACATAAATATTAATTACTTTTCCACAGACAAAACGGTTGTGTACTCACAGCATAATAAATAAAGTAATCGGTCAGCTTGTGTTGCCTATTTAGTTTTTGCGGTGTTAACGAGTCAGTTTCCTCACTGAAAAATATTCAAAAATGCGCGGGATACGCTTGTCTTTGACAAAATTTGAGAAAACACACAAATATGAACTACTTTTCCTCAGACAAAGCGATCGTACTCACAGAACTACTGTCGCTGATCCAAAAAGATAATATCTCAGCAGCAATGGCGCGTTCGTAAAAATGACACACAATACCCTAACTTAGCTATTCGTTCTTTAATATGAAGAGTCTACAACTACAACACAACGTTAAAAGTTCAGGAGTGCAATAAAAAGGATGAAGCATTTTTCCGTGCTTAACTTTACCTGTTATTTCAAAGGCGAATTCTCTTCATGGTGCCCGCCATCCTGATTTTGTGACTTGAGAGTTCCGTGAAACTGAGGGGGATGGGCAGATGCCAGATTACGCCAGTTGAAATAAATGCGCGGGTTTTTCCGAGGGAGAAGGGCGAACGCGGTGATGAGTTTAAAATCGATGACATCACAGGAACCTAAATCACGGCTTTAAATGAAGCTGAAAACTTCAAATGGATTTCTTTACGTGTTTTTCATTAGCTATGAAAAGTATAAAATTATAGGCCTTATAGAAAAGTAGTTTCTTGAAAATATTATTTAAAATGAGGAAGTACACCATCCGCTGGTTTCTAATTTACTTTTCACTTTATTTTCAACCATAAACTATATTAAATTAATTAAATCCCACTTAAATCTTTAGAGTTAAAATTATAAAATTGGTTATTCATAACTTATTCAGTTTAAGTTCTGAGTTAAGTTCAGAGTTTTTTGAGTTAATACCACATTTTTATTGAGTGAAATGAACTTTTTAAAAAAATAAGTTACGACAACTCATATCGTTTAGTGACTTTCAGTGTTAGGTTTTACAGTGATGCATTGGATTTTATGCCCCTTTTATGTGTGCACACAATTTAAATGGCCAAAAATGTAGCGCTACACATACCTCTTGCGTTGGGCGCCTTGATGATCAGTGATCCCGACAGCCGGCTTTAGCCTCGTAGCTCCGCATCCTTTAACCAACAGCTGACTGCATCCGCCGACGTAACTTGAATCCATAATCCAACAAGGCACCTTATCCTCTTAATCCATCTCGTTGCGTTTCACACAAAGTTCAAATGAGCCAGGTTTTTGACTAAATTGTAGACGCTCAGTCTAATACTGACGGCTACTGTGGTGGTGTAGCCCAGGAGTGCTCTGGCTGACGCGCTGTACTATGTTGTTATTTGTATCATTGAATCTCCAGGCTTTGTTGTATTGCTTAGTATAAAGTTTATTTGTTTGTCCGTGCAGTGGTTAATTTCCATTATCCCTTTCAACGGTAGATAACCATATTCCTCATACCTAATTGTACATCAACAATACATTTAGCGCCCTCGCGCCACAGCGGTCAAAAACCTTTTGCCCTTCCGGGACAAACACTCCCTCTTGGTAGTTTGGGTCCTTCCTTTATACATGCCCCAGGTGATAATAGAGTGACACCCCATGTACAAACAAGGTACAGCACCCAATATAATAATGCACAAATACAAATTTGGCTCCTACAGTTCATATGCCGGTTAAATTGTCTTGTTTTTCTCTTAATGTACGGGGGATTCGTGATTTATGTAAACGCAAGGCTTTATTTTTATTTTGTACGTCACAGAAAAGGGATATTTATTTTTTTCAAGAAACACATTCTTGTTATGAAGATGAAACTTTTTGGCGCAATCAGTGGGGAAGTAAGGTTTTGTTTTGTCATGGTACTAATCACTCCGTTGGAGTTTTGATTTTATTTGACCGTAATTTTAGTGGATCGGTTCTGCAGTCATTGTCGTCCACCGAGGGTAGATGGATTATTGTTGTCATTATTGTTGTCATTCGTCTTGGGGATTTTTTCTTTATCTTGGTTAATGTTTATGGTTTTAATAATCATACACAAAATAGCTTATTTTTTCAGGATCTGTCTTCTAAAATTCTTGAGTTAAAAGGTAAATATCCATCTGCTGCAGTAATAGTAGGAGGAGATTTTAATGAAGCTCCTGACCTGTGTCTGGATAGATTTCCCCCAAAACGAGAGTCATGCAGATGTAACGCTATTATTAATGATTTTTGTAGGAACCTTTCTCTTTTGGATGCTTACAGGTTTATGCATGATAAAGATTGTTCATACACTTGGTTTAGTAAAGATCTCTCGAGAAAATCGCGTATAGATTTCTGGCTTACATCTGATTTTATATCTTCTTTTATTAAGTCCAGCAGTATCTGTCCTGCTCCCCTCACAGATCATGCCTTTATCGATCTTATCTTATCTGAGTGTGGTACTGGTTGTCACAGAAACCCTGGATACTGGAAATTAAATTGTTCTCTTCTACAGATTCCCTCTTATTGTTTAGGTATTAAGAGCATAATTGAACAATTTAAAGCAAAACCTGCTGCTTCAATATCTTCTAATTGGGAAATATTTAAATACGAGTGTAGAAAATTCTCTATTCGGTTTAGTAAACAGTTAGCAAAGGCTAAATCTTTAAAGTATGCTTCAATATTAAAAGAAATGAATCTAATTTTAGGCAAAAAACAGACAAGTGAAGATGATAAAGTTAAAATGCACAACCTTAAAGAAGAATTAAATAACTTTTATGCAGAAAAGGCCAAGGGTGCCTTTATTAGGTCTAGAGTAAAGTGGCTAGAATTTGGAGAAAAAAATCCAGCTTATTTTTTTAATTTAGAAAAGAAAAGAGGGAAGTCTAAGAAAATATTTTCTCTAAATATTGAGGGCAATGTGGTCACAGATGAAACTAGAGTTTCTAATTTCGTTTCCAAATTTTATTCACAGCTTTATTCTTCTTCTTTTAATCCTCAGTTTGCTGATAGTTTTTTTGAGAGGGTTCAAGCATTCACACCTAGTATTAGTGATGGAAATCGATCGTCTTGTGAAATGGATTTGACTATGGAAGAGTTAGATATAATTATCCAGAAAGCCCCCCTCAATAAAAGCCCTGGTCCAAATGGACTGCCTTTCGAATTTTATAGGACCTTTTGGCAAGATATAAAAAATCTTGTTTTGTAATTTTTTAAAGACTGTGTAATTAGAGGTGAATTAACAGAGTCCATGAAGCAGGGCTTGATCACTTTAATCCCAAAGCCTAACAAAGATTCTTTATATTTAGATAATTGGCGCCCAATAACATTACTTAATTCGGATTATAAATTGTTAGCTTCCCTTTATGCAAATAGATTGAAACCGTGTTTAGAAGAAATTATTTCAGTTTCCCAATCTGGCTTTATGAAAGGTAGGCATATAGCAAATAACATTCGGCTTGTTTTAGATATCTTAGATTACAATGAATTGATCAGCGATAGTGCACTCATTTTGTTAGACTTTTATAAGGCCTTCGATACGGTCGAGCATGAGTTCATGTTTGAATCATTGCGCAAATTTGGTTTTGGCCCTTCTTTTATCAGAATAGTTCAGACTTTTTACAAAAATATCAACAGCAATGTGTCTTTGGTTAATGGTGTTTCTCCCCGGTTTACGATTAGTAGAGGCATCAGACAAGGGTGTCCTTTTTCACCATTTCTGTTCTTATTAGTCACAGAGTTTCTTAATATTTTTATTACTCGCTGTGTAGATGTTCAGGGTATTGTTGTAGCTGATCATACTTTTCTAATCAGTCAACTGGCGGATGACACCTGTCTTTTTTTAAAAGATGAGAAACAGGTTCCTATTATCTTGGAAGCTTTAAAAACATTTTCTAATGCTTCTGGTCTCACTGTGAACCGAAACAAAAGTGAAATCATGCCTATTCACAGTATTGAAAAAGATCATATAGAAGGTATTGAGGTTAAAAGTTCTGTTAGATATTTAGGTATTTTAATAAATAAATCTCCCAAAGATAGAATTTTAGATAACTTTTCACAACGGACAAAAAAACTAAAGAATGTCTTCAACTGCTGGCTACAAAGAAACTTAACTATTTATGGTCGTGTCTTGATATCTAAAGCTGAAGGCATTTCTAGGATTGTTTACCCAGCTTTGTCCCTATATGTCGATCCGAAAACTTGCTCATCTATTGATTCTATACTTTTTAAATTTTTGTGGAAAAATAAAACTGAATATGTTAAAAGGAAGACTCTGATAAGAAATACTTTGGAGGGAGGTGTGAATGCTTTGGACTTCAGTACTCTCAATCAGGTTTTCAAGATCGGCTGGATTAAACGTTGCCTGAATGCTGATTCTAGTTTGTTATGGTTTCACATACCTAAATTTATCTTTGAAAAATGTGGGGGTTTACATTTTCTATTGTCTTGCAATTTTAAATGTAACAAACTTCCGTTCAAGCTTGCTAATTTTCATAAGCAAGCCTTGGAGGCCTGTAAGCTTGCCTTTTGCCACAATTTTTCCCCTCATAGTATTTCATTCTATGGAATAATCAGTATGTGCTGCGTGGAAAAAAATCTATCTTTATTAAGGATTGGGTTGACAAAGGTGTTATTTTTGTTCTGGATTTGCTTAAGAAGGATGGCAGCTTTTATTCCTACAATGAATTTATCAATCTTTTTGGAGTGAATTCCTCACCTGCAATTTATAACGGGGTTATTAATTCTATTTCTCCTAAACTTTTGCACATGATTAGGTCATACTGTAGCTACAGAACATCTATCTGTGAAATGGGGGTTTGGAGATTTCCAATGGCAAATGTAACAATTTTTGGATTAGAAGATTTATTATTAGGAAGATCAGCTGTCATCCCAAAGCCTTTTTCAAATGGAAATTAAATTACCCTTCTCTTTCTACCATTAAAACATGGACTGGCATTAATAGGTTTCTGTTACCTAACAAGTGGAAAGAGCTTCACTTTACAATTCTACAAAATTACTATCCTTGTAATGCTCTTCTTTCTAAATTTAAGTTGGACGTCTCTTCACACTGCACATTCTGTAATTCTAACCTTGAAACAATACCACATTTGTTTTTTGAATGTAATTATGTAAAGGAGTTTTGGAAAAGAGTAGCCTGGCTTATTTTTTCTGCTTATTACAAACTCTTTACTTTTGAGGTTGTTAATGTGTTGTTATTATCATGGGACTCGGGGTCAAAGGAGATGGACGACAGATTAAAACTGCTTACTTTATGTGGTGAATTTCATCTTCATAAATGTAAAGTAACTGAATCTAAGCCCAGCTTTAAACTTTTTTGTGTTGATTTAAAATTGTTTTATAATTCTCTTTGTTTATCAGCTAAAAAGCTGATAGCTGCTAAAACTTTGTTGCTCAAAGAAATTATGATTTCATTGTAAATCACATCCTGTTTTTATGTGCATGTTATTTGTTGACTATTCGACTGTCCCTTATTTACTGCCTTGCTTACTTTATTTTTGTGTACACTGGTTTTTGTGCTTTTTCTTGTTTTTATGTTATTTTATTTCTTTTTGTGCTTGATGTATCCCCTGTGCTTCTATGTTCAATAAAAAAAACAACAACAAAAAAAAACAATAAGTTTGGTCCATCTTTCTTCCGGAAATTCTGCCGCGTTTTTTTCTGCTGCTTTCTATTCCGGTTATATACGAAACGCGCTCTGTAATGATGTTTGTCCACTGTCGGCTACGGTAGAAATATGACGTCACAACATGGCTACCTTCATAGAAGGGGATTCCCGCGCCTATGGAGAAATAAATGACTAATTCTAACGTAATATAAACTTTACGGTTCATTAAGTAAGGTCTTTATACACCACAAAACACATAGTTATGGATTTTATATTGCATTTTTGTCAGTAGATCGAGAAGCACCTGTCTGCAGCATGCAGATCGGGGTGGGGCTACACCTGGGGCGGGGATACACGTGTAGCCCCGCCCACAATGCTTCTCATTGGTTAGGGGCAAAGTGATGACGTCGATCGAGGTGGGGCCGCGCCCGGAAACTCATGACGTCGCTTTCTAGCTTGTTTTCATTTCCGCTGTTCATCGCTGCATGGTGAACCAGTTGGCAAAGGAAGCTTTAAATCATTCTCAAATAGAGATGAATGTATCACTAAGTAAATCAGAAATAAAGAGATTAATAGCAATTGAAGTTAATAAAAGATGGCAAAAGGAATGGAATAATGATAGTAAAGGAAGACATCTTTATCAAATTCAACAACAGGTTGGAAATGAGAGGAAAAGATATGGCAATAGGAAGAAAGATGTTATTTTTACAAGGTTAAGAATTGGTCACACTGCATTGAATTATAGTCTTTATAAAATAGGGAAGCATGATACAGGAAAATGTGATAAATGTGGGGAGTTAGAAACAGTGCAGCATATTCTTTTAGAATGTGCTGCATATGAATGGGAGAGACAACAGTTAAAACAAGAGCTACAATGGATGGGAATTGATACATTTTCAATAAAAGTATTGTTAGGAAATGGGTCAAGACAATCAACAATTCACGAATTAATTCTTAAATATTTAAATAAAACAGGAATAATAAATAGAATTTGAGTTTTTTTTTTTTTTTTTTTTTCGTTCCAAAGCCAAGCATACTCCACACTCCAGATCAGTAGGTGGCGGGAATGCACCATTTATGTTGGTCTGCCAATCCGCCATTAAACACCACAAGAAGAAGAAGAAGAAGAAGCTGCATGGTGAGTACAGGCTACTCTTCTTTTTTCCTCTGATTTTATTTACAATTTTTAATTCTGAAGTGGCGTTTAGTGTGATGATACAATTAAGTGGTATAACAATAAGATTGTGTAACTTTACTCAGCACAAATAACTGGGGCAGCGTTTCCCAAAAGCATCGAAGCCTCTGTGTGTGTGCGCGATGTATATTAGTGTGGTTTTGGTGGGATTGGGAGGATATTAGTGATAAAAATGAACCAGAAGAAAAACATGATTTAACAGTTAATAGTAACAATATACAAATTATATTGTAAGACTTTTTTTCTATAAATAAATTGATTAAATGTAAACTATTTTGCAATTAATAAGATTACATTTATTTAATTGAACATGTAAAAAATATGCTTAGTCTATTCTTATGCTCTATACTTCATTCTCTTTGCTTGTCCTTGGCATTGTCATCCTTATTTATATTCCCTGGGTACCACTTTTGCTATTTTACTTTATATATTTTTTGGTGTTTGCTGATAATTATTCTCTAACACATACTCTAGTCCTCCATCTCTCTCACCTATTTTTTGTTGTTGTTTACTTTATAAATCCAAGGTTTTAAGAGCCATTCCCCCCTGCAAAAATGTACACAACTGTCTTAAGCAAGAGGGGGGTATGAGCAGTAGTAGGTGCCACATCAAAAATAATTTTCTATCCTATCCTAATCTATCTATTCATCTCTGTGTGCTTATCTATCTCTACCTATCTGTTATATCCATATATCTGTCTGTGCTTGATAAACTATATTGCCCTCAAAACTTTTAGGATAGGCTTGCTCAAGCCAAATTAAAGTTTTTATTTAGAGTTTATATTCTTCATAAACAATTAAGTCTCTTAGGTACTTGGGTACTACAGACAAAGACAATAACACTTGTGTATCTTCTTGTCTAACATTTTCCTATATAATATGTTTAAAATGTATGAAAAAAGAAATTCCTTGTATGACTCTGTACTGATAATGCCATTCTTCAAAATGATTCAATATTGTTTGTTCTGTATTTTATCTAAATTAGGTGTTGTGAACTGAAGTGCAAGAGTTCCAGGTGCCCTCGTTGACTGTGCTTGCACTGTACTGAAATACACAAGCACTGCCCACCTGGGTGTGTAGGTGATGGCAGAAGGGCGTCCTGCATGCATTTTCTTCCATGAAGGAGGTTGAGGGCTAGTTTATTTTCAATGATGGAGGGGAATTTCAGGCTGAGTAGATTGTGTGAGAGTGTACGTGTGTGAGAGTGCGTGTACGTGTGTGCGTGTACATGATGAGTGTGAGTGTGTGTGTGTTTGCGTGTGTGTGTTTGCGTGTGTGTGTGTGTGTGCGTGTGTGTGTGTGTGTGCGTGTGTTTGTGTGTGCATGTATTTGTGTGTAGGTGATTATCTGAATATCTCTTTACACAATTTTTCAAGCTTGTTTTGAAATAAAATTTATCACTGGTATGAGTTTGGTTTTTTTGAGTTTGCATGCATAATATGGTTTGCAGAGATTGACAATGTACTGCATGTAGTTATTTTAACTTCAAACTTTATTGGCATAAATGTTTTATAATAACCTGTTTAATGCACATAGAACTATTAAAGAGGAATGCTTAAAATAAGAAATATATTTAGGTGCCATTAATGTTTACAGTTGTTTTGTTATTTACATGGTGAAGTGCAACAGAATGTGAAAAACCTTTTAAGACTACAAAGATATTACAATACTCTGTAATTCCTTCTATGCTGAACTTGGATCAGGCATGGTTAAAACTGGATATGTGCTCTACTCCTTTTTGCTGCTTTCATTATTACTTTAGAGATTTTTAATACTTAATCATTTTATTAAAAGTATTATTTCAAATTTGCGCATACGTTTTGAAGCATCGACATCATTACCGTACCACTCAACTCAAATACGATGCACGTGCTTTCAGCATGATATATATATATATATATATATATATATATATATATATAGCACAAAAAAATTATGTATCACTTTATCACCTCCCATATATATGAAGAGTTCAGATGCAAAAGCCTCTAAGTGCCATTTGAAATTTTCTTCTAAAATGATCATTTTTATCAAGCTTGTATATTTAAGTTCAGTAATTTCACTTAAATGGCAATGAAGATTACCTATTAATTGTCATTTAAGTGAAATTACTGAACTTAAATATACAAGTTTTACAAAAAGTCATTTTAAAAGAAAATTTCAAATGGCATTTAGAGGCTTTGCATCTGAACTCTTCATAAATACATACATACATACAGAGAGAGGCTTCTTCATGAACCACAGGGATTTGTAATGGGCTACAATGCAAATTCTCTCTTGAAGACATTAAACAGAGACTGTGTTTTTAAACATTTACATTTGTGGATGAAAAATGTACCCAAGATAATTAAAGTGTTTAAAATCCTTTCTTAGTTTTTGTCTTTCATTATAATTCCTAATGTAATGTTATCTCTAGTGAAACTGGAGAGAGATTGGAGATAAGGCTCAAGCCAATGATACATGTCACACCAGAACGTGCTGTAAGAGAAGGAGAAAAACAAATGATCCGTGGTCTCTATGTTCTAATCACAGAATACAGTTAGCTGTAAATTAAATCTACGTGAGAGGTTTGAGCGCGATTTAGCGCGTGAGTTTTTCAACCCTATTTCCTGTTTACAGTGCATGGCGTCGACGTCATTGCTGTGCCACTAACCAATGAGAAGCGTTTTGGGCGGGACTGCATGTGCAGCCCCGCCCTAGTGCGGCCCCGCCTTGATCGACGTCATTACTTTGTCAGTAACCAATGAGAATTGTTATGGGCGGAGCTACACGTGTAGCCCCGCCCCAGGTGTAGCCCCACCCCGATCTGCAGGCTGCTTGAATAGATCCACAGAAATATTACACATTGCACCTTTAATAGGCTATTGTATGTGATGTGGGAATTAGAGAAATGGCTGATAAAGAAGCAAAAGTTTTGTCAACCAAGTCAGGCAATAAGTAGCTCTAAACACATGTTTCGTCCTTTACAATGGCATGCCCATTTTTGGATGACATCGTAAATGATGAAGCACTTATATTGAGAAGGCCTTTCAGACGTGAAAGGGTGTTTCGGGACAGGTCCAACCCATTGGCTTTTCCCGACAATTACCTGCAAGAGCGTTAGGGTAGAGTGGGGGAAAACGCCCCCCTTAAGGAAAATGTGACATTACTGTAAAACAAAACATAAATGTGGCTAGAATTGCCATCCCAGTTTTGAGTGTCTTTGGCAGGAGTTATTTACCAAATATTAAAATTGCTCAACCTTCATAATTATTATTGTTTTGACTGAAAATATTTTTGTACAAAGGTGGCGTTTTGCCCCAGCGGTGGGGTAAAACACCCCCCAAGGTGGGGTAAAATGCCCCCTTTCTTACCAACCAGTTTCCTTCATAGATCAACAGCAAAATGAACATAGTTTTTACTCTCTAAAAGTAAAAGGCAAGTAATGCAACAACACAATATACCTATTAATATTTATTTCAGGAATGTACAAAATAGCCAAATTTCTAACATTTGAATATTTTGATTTCTACACTAGGCCTATAATTGATGTAGTATTTGTTCATCACTATCATCAAGAAAAACAGAAAACCCTAAATAAATATTAAACATAAATTAGTATATAATTGATGTAGTATTTGTGAAAATTGAAATTGAAAAGTGAAATTTATTACATAAATGCATTAAAAGTCACTGTGTTTTATCATTGGGTCACCTAACCACCTTCCATCATTGCATTCACCAAGCTAGCTAATGCTCACTTGAAGTAATTTTTTCATGTTTTGTTCAAATATTTTGATTTTTCCGCCTAGTTATACTGCATTAAAGTGTAAAATAAAGACTTTGATGAACAAAATTATGTTACTGTAGTAATTATGATATAGAGAAACTATGCCCCTTGAGGGACATTTTCCCCCACTCTACCCTACTGCTTTTCTGGGGATGGCATCCGCTACCTGTGCAAACTGTTGGGTCCCAAAATTTTATCAGACACTTACCAGTTCTCATATTTGATCTTGACCTGTTGCCAGGTCCTCTTTGGTCCAGTCATGTTTGTTCTGTATAAAATTGATAGGATGTGTAAAAAAAGAGTAACATAAATTAATAAGCTGTGTAACATAAATTAATCAGCTGTCAGCAGTGTTGGGTAAGTTACTCTAAAAAAGTAATTAATTACTAGTTACTAATAACCTCCTCAACAGTGTAATTAGATTACTAATTACTCTCTCTAAAAAGTATTTAATTACTTTTAATTACTAATTACTTTCAAAATCCCATATCAATCTCAACCAGCTGAATAATACAAGGATATGAATCTGTTTTAATTCTTTCAAATAAATACTATAAAATTGCATGAATTATCCTGAAACTGACCAAGGTGGAGAAGGTTACATTATAAAAACATATACTTTTTAGCATCAGACAATAGACTACATTTTGATGTTAAACCCACTATTGTTTTATGTCTGATCTCATGACATTTCAGACTTTTTTCACATTATTTTACAATAATTCATACGAATTTGTACGAGTGCGGTCGTAATATTTAGATTCCTCATAAAATGCATACGGATCGCTGTGAGAATGGATTGATCTATACACAGTATTTACCTCAATTACATCAGAAGTAACTGTAATTAAATTACAGATAAATGAAGAGTAATCCCTTACTTTACATTTTCAAGGGAAAAGTAATGAAATTACAGTAACTAATTACTAATTACTTACTAATTAGTTACACCCAACACTGGAAGTATGGCGCATGCAACTTATCCATTGTAGCATCAATGAATCTGTGATGGACTGTGTGGTCTGTTGAAGAAAGCTGTTCACTCCCACTTATCTGAATTACTTACACCTGGCTTGACATAGCTGCTCCTCCTGAGCCTGGTTTGGCCTTTGTGAAACTGATAAAGCCAGGATGCACTGATCACACTAGGTCAAGCCCAGCTTTATCTCTTATCCTGGATTTCTAAATTCTGCTTTTGTGAAACAGCCCTCTGGCCTTAGTTATATTATAGTTTACTTTGTTAATACTGACACCTTGTGGTCACTTTAAGGAGTACATTGCCTTTAATAATTTATCAGCCATTTTGGATTCCAGAGCTCATGGTGCAGAATATAGAGGTGCATCCACGTCCATCCCTCTTGTTTCGCTCTTGAAATGGCACAATCTGTAAGTTTAAAAGATTAATCTAAACAGTACAATATGCTTACATGTGTTTTGATAGGTGATACACGTTTGAGAACGATTTACATGTGACATGTTAAATGTAACCCGAGGCACATAATTGTGAGGCTTGATTGTCTTTCTTAACACAGCTATCTTCTATGTTATGTAAAGGCAATTTATGTGCATTGTAAATGTTGTTTTGATCTATGTGAACTGAATGTAATATTGTAAGATATATTTTTGTTGAAATCATTGTTCATTTGTGTTACAGTTTCACAAATTGTGCTTCAGTAAAGAAAGTTTGACCCTGACAACTGTCTACGATTTTTACTAAGCCTTTGTTTAACTCACTGCAAAAGCAAACACAAGCTGAGGGCAGAAGAAACGGCTACTGACAGAAGCAGCTCTTACGTTTCAAAAGGCGGTGGAGATTGCAGTGTCTATGGAAACGGCAACAGTTAAGTGGCTCTTTGAAAGTGAATGCAATGTCCTTGCAAGAGCAAGGGGGCAGCAAATGCTACCGTTGTGGAAGAACAAACCACAGTGAAAAAAATAGTTATTTTAAAGAGCAGCAGTGCCACAACTGTGGTAAAAAAGGCCACATTTCCAAAGTTTGTAGAATTAAAGCAAAACACACAACTGAATATAAAAAGTTTAAATCAGTAAGGACGAAAAATGCCCAACAGAAAAAGAGAGTGCATCACATGAATGTGAAAGAGTCGTCAAGTGATGATACTACTGATACGGAACTGGCACTGCATGTGATGTCTAGAAAGGAGGAATTATCACACATCTGTCTAAAGCCATATGTCGAGGGTGAAATCTTGGAAATGGAATTAGACACTGGAGCTGCAGTTTCTTTGATTTCAAGAGAACTTTACAATGAACGACTAGCCCATAAACCACTGGGAACGACAGATGTGATTCTGAAAACCTATACAGGTGAGGCGGTGTCTCCAGTAGGGGTCATCATAGTCAAAGTGACAATGAATAAACAGAAAGCAAAATTACCACTCTATGTCGTGGAAGGAGATGCCCCACCCTTTTCGGGAGAGAGTGGCTCAGGAAAATTAAGCTGAATTGGCGTGAAATTAAAAGTGTGGGAAAAGGGTCAATGGAAACACTGCTAGCAAAGCACAAAAATGTCTTCAGAGAAAGACTGGGCTTGCTAAAAGGCATTGAGGCTACAGTGTCACTCAAACCACAGTTCCAGCCACGATTTTGTCACGCACGCAATGTACCCTATGCACTGAAACCGAAAGTGGAGGCAGAATTAAATCGTCTATTGGAGCTGGGGGTCATCTCCCCTGTAACATGCAGCGAATGGGCCACCCCTATCATACCAGTGTGGTAAAAAGGAATGGGGATGTGAGGATTTGTGGAGACTTCAAAGTAACAGTGAATCCAGCCCTTTGTGTTGATCGTTACCCGATTCCACGGATAGAGGACTTATTCTCATTATTGGCAGGGGTCAACGTTTCACCAAACTGGATCTCTCAAATGCTTACTTACAGAAAGCTCACGCAAATGTCTCACTATCACCACGTCGAAAGGGCTGTTCTGTTACAACCGTTTACCATTCGGCATCGCTTCGGCCCCTGCAATTTTTCAAAGGGCAATGGACCAGATCTTACAAGGTCTTTCCAATGTTCATTGCTATCTAGATGATATTTTAGTGACGGGGTCAAATGACGAGCAGCATCTAAAAAATGTTGATGCAGTCCTCGGCCGTCTGGATGAGTTCGGACTATGTGTCCAACGTGACAAGTGTGAATTCTTTAAAGATTCGCTGGAGTATTTGGGGCACATCATAGATGCTCAAGGTCTTCATAAGTCACCAGAAAAGGTCAGGGCAATCAGGGATGCGCCTGCATCGAAAGACGTTAGTCAACTTCGTTCATTTCTAGGACTTATAAACTATTACAGTCGCTTAATCCCTAATCTTGCATCAGTATTGGTACCCCTCAATGCCCTTCTGTGTAAAGGAAAGCAGTGGCTGTGGTCTCTTGAGTGTGAGGATGCGTTCGACAAGGTAAAAAAATTGTTGCTGTCACAGAGCGTACTAAACCATTATGATCCACAGTTACCAATCAGACTGGCCTGTGATGCATCGCCATACGGTGTGGGTGCCGTCATCTCACACATCCTACCAGACGGGCTGGAAAAACCAATTGCCTTTGCCTCGAGAACATTGAGCAAAGCAGAGCAAAACTATGCTCAAATTGAAAGGGAGGCACTTGGAATAGAGAGCCTAAGTCCCTCCCCTTCCGGTCGGCCACCATGGGACCTTATTTCGGAAAAATATTGAATGGTAGTCAATGGCGAGAGACAACAAATATTTTGATCTCGTTTGAATTGTGCCCTGAATTACACATATGATGTTTGTAAATTTAAAAGATACATTTTAAAGTAAAGAAAGTCGCAGTTTGATGTAAAACCGTTGAGGTATAAGACTGTGAAAATACGTAATTACAAAGACTACAAACCCCAAAGGCGCACATTTTCTCTCAATGAATGAAGCTAACTTTACTGAGGCTGTCTGTCATTGTTTCTACAGTCTTACGTTATAATCGTAACCTTACGCCGTCCTACCTGAGTGTTTTGTACCAGACTGCACACACACGAGCAGTGGATCTCGTTTCGCTTCCCAGGAGATGTAGTTCATAGAGCGATTTTCACATAAAACTAAATGTTACTCTTCTGTTGTATGACAAACTGCGACGTTTTTGACTTTCAGAATCATCTTTTAAATTGACAAACATCATATGTGTAATTCAGGGCACAGTTCAGACGGAATAAAAAGATAAGTTGTCTCTCGCCATTGACTACCATTCATATTTTTTCCGAAATAAGGTCCCATGAGCCGGAAGCGAAGGGGCGGGACTTAGGCTCTCTATTGTCTTTGGAGTACGAAAATTCTACCAATATCTGTACGGCGGAAGTTTTCATTGCTCACGGACCACCGTCCGCTGACAACAATTTTCAGTCCCACGAAAGCTATTCCATCTATGGCTGCGGCCCGTATGCAGCGCTGGGCTTTGTTGTTGGCAGCATATGATTACGATAACCAGTACAGAGTTGGTGCACACCACTGTAATGCGGACGGCCTATCACGTCTACCCCTGCAAGACGCATCTCAAGTTAAGCAGGACACAGTGGAGTTGCTTCAAGTCAAGCATCTGGATTCTTGGATTGCCAGTGCTGTGTTCAGATGTTTTTAAAGAAACAAGGTCTGACTCCACTGTCACAAGTCATGGAGATGGTGGCAACGGGACGGTTTTCACAAGTCACAGATGTAAATAATGTGCTCGCCCCGTATGTGAACAGGAAAGACGAGTTGACTACACAACAGGGTTGCCTCATGTGGGGTTGGAGAGTTGTTATTCCTCCTAAACTGAGATCCAAGGTACTGGCAGAGCTGCACACTGGGCATCCGGGTGTTGTAAGGATGAAGGCAGTTGCTTGGAGCTATGTCTGGTGGCCTGGCATTGATGCCCAAATTGAACAATTGTCAAAAACCTGTCATTCTTGCCAAACGATGCAAAAAGCTCCTGGTCCCTCACCATTACACCCTTGGAAGTGGCCGGAATCACCTTGGCAACTTATACATGTGGACTTCGCAGGTCTTTTTGAAGGACACATGTACTTGGTAGTCGTGGACGCTCACTCCAAGTGGCCAGAGGTGTGTGTGATGGAGTCAACTACATCTACCAAGACCATTCAGGTGCTGAGAGGATTATTTAGTCATTATGGACTCCCAGAAGTGCTGGTTAGCGATAACGGACCTCAATTCACCTCAGAGGAGTTCCAGACATTTCTCAAGTCCAATGGAGTGACACACACACGTTCTGCACCTTTTCACCCGGCTACGAACGGCTTGGCTGAACGCTTGGTACAGACATTTAAGCGGGCACTATGTTGTTCTAAAGGGCCAACTTCGATTCAACAAAAGCTGGACACCTTTCTACTGGCGTATCGAAACACTCCACACGCCACCACAAAGGAATCGCCTGCCATGTTGTTTCTGTACCGCAGGTTGCGTTCTCGCTTGGATATGTTAAAGCCTAATGTTGCCTCTGTGGTGGAAAAAGCACAAATCAAACTGTGCCAGCAGCGTCAAGTGCATGCTAAAGACAGAACATTTTCTGTGGGTGATAAAGTATTGGTGCGTGATTATAGGAGGGGAAAGAAGTGGACACCTGGTGTTGTTTCAGCAAAGACAGGCCCTGTATCATACACTGTCGATGTGGGATTTTCAGTTCACTGGAGACGTCACGTTGATCAAATGGTGGCACGTCTAACTGACTGTAACAACGGAAATGAGACGGGACCGGAGGTCATTGAGGTTCCTGAGGGGAATCTGAGAGATCCTTGTGAATATCCCAGGTCAGAAGAAACTTCACCGCCTAGTCTCGATCCAATCCAGACTGGGTCAGCACAACCTGTTGATTCATTCCCAAGTGAAACAGGTGAAGTGTTACGCACTCCACACAAAGAGTCGAGGAGATACCCGGAACGTGCCATTAAGCCCCAGATACGGTTTAGCCCTTAAGGTTTACCTTGGTGGTATAAGTTGATTCTTTTCGTATTCATTTTGACAGTCATGGCTCTGGGGTTAGGTAAAATAATAAGTACAACACAGTTCATTGAATGATTATAGTGTTCAATCACAGATGTTCTATATTGTTGACATCACTCTAAGTACTGTATTAGACAGGAGTATAATTGTGTCAAGCATGTTATAGATTAATATGCATATATAGAGAGAGATGTAAAAAAAGGGGTTACACTTTTCATGTTCTATTTAGGTGTATTGGTAACAATGATACTATGTGGGGAGGAATATGTGATATATGCACTTATGCCTGTGCACTAGAGGGTGCTCTAGATCATCCCCTGTATATGTTATGTTGAACTTGAAGAAGATTGAGTTCCCAAGTAAACAGAAATGATTCAACACGGCAATCATCTCCGCTTCTCATTACATCTGTGATATTTTATGTTCTGTTTATTTATTTTGTTTACAAAAATCTTAAATTGTTTTGATATTTAAGATATGTATTTGTAAGATGATTTTTATTGTTTATTAAAAAAATAAAATAAAGGCATGGCATGGGTATTTTTTTTTATAAAATATACTTTATTTTACAAGAACATGTGCAGCATGCATTTTTTTTTGTGTAAAATAATAATGTCAAAATCTAAAAAAGAGAGAAAGTTTTGCATTGTTTTAAACGAAACAATAAATATGTATACAAAATGACCAATTCAACCCTAGCAGGCCTGTTTTATCACAACAATCTTGTATAAATTTAACTTACAATGTATGAATTGAGGAACTCACTCTCAGACCCATTTTGTCCTTACATTCTTGCTAAAATAACTATAATGCAATAACAATAATTGCGCCCCTCCCTCACTTCCGGTTCTGGCGCTGGGGTTCTGAAACTGGCGTTCTGAAACTGGTGGTGCTGCGGGTCTGCAGCTGGATATATTCATAGGGATATATCTCGTGTTAGAGTGGAGTACAGTATGCTTGAAAAAGCCTTATCTTAACAAAGTCAGAACACATGGAATTTTCTTGCTAACATGTTAGCTTGAGCATAAAGCATACGACACTGCCTATACATGTCATCATCATCAGACAATCGATCTGTGCGAAAGTGCCCCAGATATTCTGTTTTTTTACAGTTACTTAGGGCTTTGCACGATAAATAAAATACTGGAAAATTGAGGTCTTTATCCCCTTTTGTTCTGCATATCATGACCATACTTTTCTTTGCATTATACTGCACATCATATTTGAGCCCATAATCAGAACATATATTCAGCAACTGTTGAAATCCAGCACTGCTAGGAGAGACAATAGCCAGATCATCGGCATACATAAAATGATTTATTAGCGCGTTACAATCACACAACCAGTTTTGCCGCCTCTTAGTTGTTCTGATAAATCATTCGTATCAGGTTAAAAAGGGCTGGGGAGAGTAACCCTCCTTGTCGTACTCCGTTACCAACCCTAAACGAAGCAGAGGCTCTATTACCCCATCTGACCTGTATACTCTGGTTAGCATACCAGTATGCCAGGATTCTTATCATGCTGTTAGACACGCCCCTTAATTTCATTTTCAGAAACAGCTTCCGATGATTGACTCGGTCAAAAGCTTTAGAGGCATCTATAAAACCAATTAAAACTGAGGAGTTTTGCCTCCTATACACTTCAACTACTTCTTTTAAGGCATAGATACACAAATCAGTAGCCTACCATGCTTAGCTTTAAAGCCAAACTGGTTGTCTGTGGTATCAATATACTCACTCAGACGATCTAATAAGATCCTCTCTAAAACTTTAGATAACACACTAGCAAGTGCAATAGGCCTATAATTCTCCATGCTTCCAACCTTGCCAGCCTTGTCTTTAATGACAGGTATAAGAGTAACAGCTAACATCGAGTCAGGTAACATGGGTCATGAAGCCATTAAAGCTAAAGGCAAGAAGGGCTGCAACCATAGTTCGAATTACAGGGGGTACTATTACCCCCCAATGAAGACCCAGTACCCCCCAAAGGGACAGAATTATCAGTTTTGGTGGGGTCAGATAATTTTTCTGATATTGTGAAAAAAATATAATTAAGTCAAGTCACATTTATTTATATAGCGCTTTTCACAATACAGATTGTATCAAAGCAGCTTCACAGTGATAACATGAAAGTAGTACAAAACAGATCGATAATATTGTTAAATATTAAATAATAAATAACCCCAACTAAGCAAGCCAAAAGCAAGGCGACAGTGGCAAGGAACCAAAACTCCATCAGATTGGATGGAGAAAAAACCTTGGGAGAACCCAGGCTCAGTCGGGGGCCAGTTCTCCTCTGGCTTACATTCATATTGTTTATATATAAATATTAAATATAAATATTGTTCATGTATAAAACGGCGCCATAACATATCGCAGGCGTTGAGTCGTCTCTTCACAGGCGTTGGTCTTCTCATCACAGGCGATGGGGCATCTGAAATCTCCGTGAGATGCTGGATACATAACTGGACCTGACGAACGCCATTTTTCTCGGGACAAGCGTCCCGAGATAACAGCAGAAAGGCAGATGGGAAATAATTAGCATAGCTGATGTTCATAATGATTTCCATTATACGGGAGTTGGTGTTAGAAAACCACTATCTCACAAACTCTCCGCAACCCAAACTCTCCGCAACCCAACCATACGCACCGACCCGTTTATCTAAAAGGCTGTCGAGCCCCACTGGTGCATTAAGCAGTTTCAGTGGCAAACGGTTCCGTATGGCATAACAGAGGACTAAAAGGTAAGCATTATGTGAATGCTTGGCTAAAGAGATGCGTCTTTAGTCTAGTTTTAAACTGTGTCAGTGAGTCAGAGCCTCGGACCGTATCGGGAAGGCTATTCCAGAGTTTTGGAGCTAAATGCGAGAACGCCCTCCCTCCTTTACTGGACTTAGATATCCTAGGAATGACCAGAAGCCTTGAATTTAGTGATCTTAAGGAACGCGGTGGATTGTAGGGCGAAAGAAGGTCCGTTAAGTACATAGGAGCTAAACCATAGGGCTTTATAGGTCAGTAGTAGTACTTTGTAGTTGATACGGAACTTAATGGGTAACCAGTGTAGAGATGAAAAATTACAATACAAGTCAACTCCTATTTTCACTGTTGGAACATTTTAATGTAAAGCGATTTCAGAGACCCCTATTGTGGACCCTACCATTTTTAACTACCGTGGCTAGAAGCAACTGAGACAGAGCCAGGGTTCGAAACAAGCGTGCCGCACAAGCCCTCAAAAGTGAAGCCAAAACGTCTCGATCGCCCCCCTGTGACCGGTCCTAGTATAGCTCATAACCCCCGCCTTCACATGTTATTCAATGGGACGCGAGACCAACTAAACAATTAAATTACACTTCACATATCCTTTTTCCAAAGATAGTTTCTGTCATTTACTGTAGTTTCTATCACGTTGATGTCATTTCAACTGTTCGTTTTTAAAATAAGTTTGTGTTTAGTTAGTTATGTGATGATAAAATAACGGTGCTCTGACATCATGATTGACAGCTGTGATTGACAGGTTCTCTGTGCGAGGTAGTCACTGAAGCACCAGTGGACTTTTTTCATAATGTTGTTCACTATGTGGCTAGTAGTTGTATTTACCTTATTTTAACGAGGTTCTGCAATCAGCAGACATCATTGGAGAAGAACGAAGCAGACAGAAGCCACTTATGAGGCCACTTAATGAAAGTGAGGGGCGTGTGCTTGCGTTTGATTCAGAGAGAATGAGGGCGAGGCCTTGATTTCGCGGCTTTACTTCCTACTCACGACTGCGCATGACTGGTCCCGAAACACGCAAGTGCGCAGACTCAAGTTCGAGATGTCAGCGCCATATCGAGACACTGGCGGCTTCAGTTCTCTCTGATGGAAAAGAGCGAAGGGGCGTCGTCCATCTTTTTTTACAGTCTATGGTTCGAAATGAGGGGTGGATTTGTTTTTGGATTTTGGGGGTCCCCGACAAATATATTTTAAAATTAAAAATGATTGTTAAAATTATAGGTCTTTAGTGACGTTTTATAACAGTAATTAATTTATTTCCTGGCGGCGAGGCAGCAATCAGGGCAGCTAGCCGAGTGAGTTGTTGTTGTTGTGCTCCTGCTAATGTACGGACTGTAACAAAGTTGCGCTGTTGAAGCTCGCACAGTTATTTATAACATATACATTTATAGTTAAGAAATAATATAGGCTACACACGACCAGAGTTCTGTTTTCCTGAAAGCCATCACGATTGAAACCGAGATATTGATTTCATAACCGTTCAATAAACAAAGAGTTAAAATAGTTACAATTAAGTTGCTTACATTTTTAGATGCAATGTTTTTGTTCGGTTTCAGCAACAAAAAAAGTTCCAAACAACAGACGGCGCATCTCAGAGCAACACTCACCCATGATTCATTACTGAATGATTCAGCGTTTTGAACTAGTCGCTTGAGTCAAAGATTCAATTATCCATTATTAAACTGCCTCATTCTGAATAAATCAGCCGTTTGAACGAATCAAACGTTTAAATGAATGACTCAATGATTCGCTCATTAAGACGGCTGCCTGCTGCCTCCTACTGGCGGTTTAGTGTCAAAGTATCACTCTTTTCATTCCTTATTTGTATATTCAAAAAATATTTAAAACAATCGCATAATCTCATTTAATACAGTTATAATCTTTCGATGTAAATTATTTAATTTGATTGATAACAGCATATAGGCTAGGATGTCTTATTATTTTAATTGAATGTAGCCTATAAAAAATTAAGAATTTGAAATGAAATTTAGGGGAATGCAACATGAAACATTAGGGGAAAGTGCCCTTTATAAAGGTACGAAAAATTATTCCGATAAGAGTGTTTTATTATTCCGAAAAGGGAGTAAAGCCTCTGTTTAAACTATAAAGGAAATGTAATTTTGCCAAAAGTACAACTATTAATATAAATAAATGTTAATTTTATATCAGTGTACTTCAGTGTGAAATGTTACCATATTATCATGCTTAATTGTATAATTGTAATGTGATGATCAGATGCAGATATCTAAATCAAAGAATATGTGGTTGGCAGGTGGATTATTATTTATTTTTAACAACAGATTTGAGTGACTCAAAGTGCACCAGATTAATGAATTTATCTTTAAAATGTACAAAATTTTCTCCCGGGGTGGGGGTGGGGGGGGGACCCCGGACCCCCCTAGTGTTACGGTTTTGCCTACTTTGCCTCATTTTGAGACATGAAAAATCCTGACATTGGTCCATATAATTTTGTCTACAGGCTACATAGTGTAGCAACATTTTTTTTTTAATCATTTTATAATTACACATGGTCATGAAGGAGCAGTACCCCCCAATTATGGTGGGGTAATTCGCACTCTGGCTGCAACCTTTGGGCTTGCATACTTAAGATATTAAGATAAGATACTCAAGATAAGATATACTTAAGATAAGATATAAAAAATATTCAATCAAGATTCATTCTTTTTGTCAACTTGTTTTCTTTCAATATAGGACAGGTTTTGTATTTATTTTTTTTTTAAACTGACTGATTGTAGGCCTCATTGATCATTGAGTCAAAAATTACCATCCATTTAAAATGAATGGGGGAGATAAAATAAGAGAAACATATGGGCCTGGTGAAACCTGGTTTAGATTTAGAATTAAATTCTTTAGTTCAATTAGGAAATTTAAGTAGCTTTTATAAAAATCCCTTAAAGTGTGCATCTTGAGACAAAACAACGACACTGAAATATTTTAAGATATGGCAGTGCAAGTTGCTTTTATTTAAAACCGCTCAAACGTGCATTTTAGTCTGGGATTAGGCTAAAACTAGTCTGTGTTTTCAGGAGAATGTTCATCATATTCAAAGTCACATATTTATGGGTGTTTGCAAAGATAAGGCCTTGGACCTGTGCATGCGTGATGGATACATACACGTAGCTACATTATTGCAGTCCAGACGACGGATGGACGGACACACACACACACACACACACACACACACACACACACACACCAGTGGCGTAGGCAGAAATTGTATTTTGGGTGGGCCAGTGAAAATGTGAGTGGCCTATAGGTTTTCATAGAAAAAAAAACTTAAATAATAATTAACTTTAGAGAGTAGAAAAATGAATAGACAAACTGCAAAAACAGTAGCCTAACACCTTTATATTCGGCAAATCATCATGTTCAACCAACAGAGCCCAATAAAGGCCGGACAAACCAGTGTTGACAATAACTTGTCTATTTTATTCAGGCTAGTCAGCAGTGCAAAGACAGTTCACCCGAAAATAAAGTAAGCTAAAATAATAATATCGCAGAGTTAGATCGGCGGGTAGCCTAAACCCGCGTCAGGCAGACCGGGAGAGAGGGAGAGAGAAGCGGCCGCCGCCAGCACCTGACTAGTCTGTGGGTAAATAATGAGTCTGAAGAACTGGCTGGGTGGACTCGATAGATGAAGGCAGTGGCGTGTATTCTTCCTCAACTCTCGCTTTTTCCAAATAGCACATTAAAGAAAGTTGTTTAGCCATTATTATGGCGCCGCCGCCGAGAGTTTTCCTATCGGAACCCCCGCAACCATAGCAACCAATAACGTTCCGGAGGGGGAGCCTTTCTACTTTGAGCCTAAGTCCCTCCCCTTCCGTTCGACCACTATGGGACCTTACTTCGGAAAAATATTGAATGGTCAATGGCGAGAGACAACAAATATTTTGATCTGGTTTGAATTGTTCCCTGAATTACACATATGATGTTTGTCAATTTAAAAGATACATTTTAAAGTAAAGAAAGTCGCAGTTTGATGTAAAACCGTTGAGGTATAAGACCGTGAAAATACGTAATTACAAAGACTACAAACCCCAAAGGCGCACATTTTCTCTCAATGAATGAAGCTAACTTTACTGAGGCTGTCTGTCCTTGTTTCTACTGTCTTACGTTATAATCGTAACGTTACGCTGTCCTACCTGAGTGTTTTGTACCAGACTGCACACACACGAGCAGCGGATCTTGTTTCTCTTCCCGGGAGATGTAGTTCACAGAGCGATTTTCACATAAAACTAAATGTTACTCTTCTGTTGTATGACAAACTGCGACGTTTTTGACTTTGAGAATCATCTTTTAAATTGACAAACATCATATGTAATTGAGGGCACAGTTCAGACGGAATAAAAAGATAAGTTGTCTCTTGCCATTGACTACCATTCATATTTTTTCTGAAATAAGGTCCCATGAGCCGGAAGCGAAGGGGCGGGACTTAGGCTCTCTATTTTATTCGGCAAAACTAATTAAACATACACAACAGTCAACAATAAATCAGGTATATATTAATATATTTTCTTAAATACATTTGAATTATAAAAATAAACTAAAAATGTATTTTTATCAAACTTGCCTGGGCGGGCCAGTGAGTAGTGCGGGTGGGCCAGTGCCGCCCTGGCCCAATACTGGCTACGCCCCTGACACACACACACACACACACGCACACACTACTGTAGTCCAGACGAGGTTCGGCGTGGAAATAAATTATGTCTCACACTTCAGACCTATGGCGCTTGAACCGTGCCAAAATCAAACATTCGACCGACCGACCGACCGACCGAACGTCTATCCGAACGTCTGTCCGAACGTGTTGTTTTTTTGAGCGTCTGACTGAGCGGGTTGACCCACGTGACGACCTGACATGACGTCAGTGTCTTGAAATTCAACATGACATCATGACTTTTGCGTAAACATACACGCCACTTTCGAGTCAAGTGGCGTATTATTTCTACGCATTTTATGGAAAGCCAAATGGGTCAAATTTCGCCACTATCCAAACGCGTTTCATATTCTAAACGCCGGTTTTTACGCCGTTTAAGACGAAAAGACGCCGCAAATTACGGCGTTTACAAAGCAAATTCGCCGTCATTTTCGGCGTTTTTTTATCCAGCCAATGACGCCGTTTCTGACGCCGCAGGCCATCCACAGTGCGCCGTTATTTGCGGCGCTTCTGTCTGACAAAGACGGCGTAAAAAGCGGCGTTTTGTATAATATTATAATCGGCCCCACCCTTTTCTTCAAAGTTCAGCCCATCTAATGAAGTAACGTTAGGTGGAAAGACATTTGTAGTAGATTGTCGATCTGAATAGCGATCCGTCTTTAAGGTTCTGTTTTTGGAATGTTATCATATTTTTATTTCTTCATTGGGCACGTGTAGGCTATCGCCTTTTCCCTTTATTGAATGTAGATATGTAGGCTACTATGATTTTAGCCTCTGTTTACATTCATGTCTGTGAAATCCATTAGTTTATACAGCAAATGTAACATCTTCAGTAGGGCAGTGATCTACCTGCACGACAAACAGTGTCGTTTTGCTCGTAGTGACAGAGGTTCGACTCGCAGGTCCGACCGTATTTTTATCTGCTTCGTTTCTTTTTTTAATGGTCTATCTTTTAAATTTCGGAAGACTACCCGATAGCTGACAACTGATTGAGTAAATATGACAGCAGCAGCTGTTTTAAGCCCCCTTACAGTGGCTGCGGTTATGGGTCCCTTATTGCTGATTATTATGATGTAGATGGGCAGATGCTTCACGATATAGTCCATTTCGCTTTTTAAGATCACAAGACTCTGAAGTTTTAGCAGTTCCCAGGATACACGAAAGGAGGTAGAGCCTTCCTAAACGATTCAACTATTAAAACAAGAGATGACGCTCCAGCCCAAGCGCGGACTACCGCTGCTATCGACCATACAAGACAGGCTAATTATTTATTATCACGCTGCCCTTTCCTTAAAATAGACATTCATATTTGCTAACGCTGAATAATAGGCTATATTTTGAACTATCATCATTCTGATGTGATATAGCCTATTATAACGATTATATGACGGTTTTTTATTTTTATTTTATTTTACTCTTTGCTGCCACATACATATCATTTTCTCGTAATAACTAGATGAGATCTTATTTTATCTTATTGCGGAGATTTTTTTCCGCATAATAACAAGATGTTATGTCGTTGAAACTACATATTTTTCTTGGCCTTATAAAGACATGTGTCATGGCTACAAAATATGCCTTATCCACATTTTATTATCCACATAAAATGTAGCCTATAGTCTATCACGCCTCTATCACACTTATACGTTCAAAAATATATATAACACTTACACGTTCAAAAATATATGTTATATAGGCTATACGTTTTCTATTTATATATATATATATATATATATATATATATATATATAGACCATTTCAAAAGATGTAAACAACACTGGCCCAGAAGCACTTCCTGTTTCAGTTTTTTAACACTACATAAAAGCTGGGATAAAATACAACCAACAGAACATTTAAAACTGAATCAAAGAGTTAAACAAACATCTTTAAGATGTTTTCTTTACATGTGAAATAAAGAAAACAGTTACAAACTGAAACAGGAAGTGCTTCTGGGCCAGTGTTGTTTACATCTTTTGAAATGGTCTATATATATATATATATATATATATATATATATATATATTCTCTAAGTAATTAAGTCTATTAACAAAAATAAAACTTAATAGCCTAAGTCGTTTATTTTTTTTACAACATTGTGTTCTTATTTTGTTTAATTAACGAAATGTCAGTCTTCGTATTTATTAGAGAATTTACAATCCAATTCAATGCAAAAATCTTAAAGATACTACCTACAATCTTACATGTTAGGAAATGTCGCCTTATAAACAGTCATTTGTGTGGTGGAATAAGCAATAGAAATAGGTATATGGTGGTATCTTAATTTAAACTTTACTTTATTAGTTAATTAACTAGCTAATAATGCAAAGTCAACTTTAATGTAAAGAGCTATAAATTAATTAAATAATGTCAAATATTAAATGTAGGTGCCAGACTAAAGATTTTACTAGATTAGTAGTCATTAATTTAAGCAATAATGACTAATCATACGTTTATCAATCCTGGGTGCATAGGTGGTTCCCAAACTGGGTGCCGTGACAAATGAAAATATGTAGTTTCAGCGACATAACATCTTGTTATTATGCGAAAAAAAATCGTTTTAATAAAAGATCTCATCTCGTTATTACGAGAAAATAATATGTGTGGCAGCAAAGAGTAAAATAAAATAAAAATAAAAAAACGTCATATAATCGTTATAATAGGCTATATCACATCAGAATGATGATAGTTCAAAATATAGCCTATTATTCAGCGTTAGCAAATATGAATGTCTATTTTAAGGAAAGGGCAGCGTGATAATAAATAATTAGCCTGTCTTGTATGGTCGATAGCAGCGGTAGTCCGCGCTTGGGCTGGAGCGTCATCTCTTGTTTTAATAGTTTAATCGTTTAGGAAGGCTCTACCTCCTTTCGTGTATCCTGGGAACTGCTAAAACTCCAGAGTCTTGTGATCTTAAAAAGCGAAATGGACTATATCGTGAAGCATCTGCCCACCTACATCATAATAATCAGCAATAAAGGGACCCATAACCGCAGCCACTGTAAGGGGGCTTAAAACAGCTGCTGCTGTCATATTTACTCAATCATTTGTCAGCTATCGGGTAGTCTTCCGAAATTTAAAAGACATACAACAGAACATTAAAAAAAGAAACAAAGCAGATAAAAATACGGTCGGACCTGCGAGTCGAACCTCTGTCACTACGAGCAAAACGACACTGTTTGTCGTGCAGGTAGATCACTGCCCTACTGAAGATGTTACATTCGCTGTATAAACTTATGGATTTCACAGACATGAATGTAAACAGAGGCTAAAATCATACTAGCCTACATATCTTCAATAAAGGGAAAAGGCGATAGCCTACACGTGCCCAATGAAGAAATAAAAATATGATAACATTCCAAAAACAGAACCTTAAAGACGGATCGCTATTCAGATCGACAATCTACTACAAATGTCTTTCCACCCAACGTTACTTCATTAGATGGGCTGAACTTTGAAGAAAAGGGTGGGGCCGATTATAATATTATACAAAACGCCGCTTTTTACGCCGTCTTTGTCAGACAGAAGCGCCGCAAATAACGGCGCACTGTGGATGGCCTGCGGCGTCAGAAACGGCGTCATTGGCTGGATAAAAAAACGCCGAAAATGACGGCGAATTTGCTTTGTAAACGCCGTAATTTGCGGCGTTTGTACCACAGTACGCCGTAATTTGCGGCGTCTTTTCGTCTTAAACGGCGTAAAAACCGGCGTTTAGAATATGAAACGCGTTTGGATAGTGGCGAAATTTGACCCATTTGGCTTTCCATACGTGTCACAACACGCGCGTCAAATGTCCAGTCATAAATGCCATTAACCCCAGTGACGGTTAAGTTTAGGGATAGGGTTGAGGTAAGTCATATCTTTTTTTTCCCTAGGATGGTAAGGGAACAGTCATAAATGCCAACCCAGTGACGGTTAAGTTTAGGGACGGGGTTGAGGTAAGTCCTATATTTATATAACGTTAAGTCAACGGCGTTCATAAACACGCTGAAAAGCGATTATGCGTCTTCATAACACGCCAAAAATGCAAATACGAATTGGCGTGTCATACACACGCTACTTCATGAGATCAGCCTGTGAAATTAGCTGTTTTTTAGCCATGCAAGTATCCAAGCTTATGTGTAAAGATTATGAATGGACATGAAAGGCACTAAATGTAAATATTGTACCCCTAAAATATCAGTAAAACATTTCTCCTGAATCCTGTGTATGTGTTTTACTTTCAAAGAGCAGAAATACTGTAGGCTAGCCTATATAAAGACATTCAATAGTCAATAGTCCAATATTATTTTAACTAGTTTTTATTGCCCAATGCACAATCTTCTCACAGTCCATAAAAACACTCAAAGTTAATAAATGTAGCTTATTATATTATTTTTTTTAGATTTTGCAATAATCTTTGAAAAAAGATCCAGAAGGTTTTCATGAATATATATATATATATATATATATATATATATATATATGTGTGTGTGTGTGTGTGTGTGTGTGTGTGTGTGTGTGTGTGTGTGTGTGTTTTTCACATATTTCAGCTAAACACATTTATAGAAACCTGTGAATCTAGTTTAAAATATTTCAGAACTTAAAAAACCTACTACAATTTATTGTAATAATATTGTTACTGAAAGTATAATATAGCATATTAAAATAGTTTATTTATTTTTTCATCAAATTTTTCAAGTCCAAAAAAGTCTACTCTGTCATGCTGCTCTTCTGTAACTTTTGACCAAACAATTACATTTTTTAATCCATAATAATCCACAAACAACTGTTGGGCTACATCACTGAGTCAGGAGACTGAAATAAGAGATTGACATGATATCAGATTCAGGTGGATTGAGCTGTGATAAGAGATCTGCTGTTTATTTTAATGTTACATGTAATAAAATGCTTTCCCTTCATTCAGGTTTAGTAATAATAATGCAAAAATGTGCACACTTCAAATCAAAAACTAGAGAATTCACAAGTCTCTCCAGAGAGCTATAAAGGCATAGCACCATGACATTACATATTTTATTTTATTTTCTCTCAGCAGAAGGCGCTAATCTGATTCAAATAATCTCTATATTAATCTGTAATACTGAATTAAGTGTCAATATTTTACAATTACATTTTTTACCTAGATCCACACATTTTGTGAATATTCAAATTATCCTGTTAAAATGTTTTATTGGTTCAGTCTGAACAATTTGAACAATGATTATTAAATTAAACAACAAGATTGTTTATGATAAATTAAAAAGTTTTTTTTTTTTTCAAAACGCTATAAATCCATTCCATTTTTTCCCCCAAAAATGAATGGGATGTCTTTTAAAGAACAGAAAGAAAAAAAAACCAAGAGATTATGCAACATATAATCAAGAGCTCATACAATAAATTAAAAGAAATTAAATTTAATAATACAACCTGAAAAAAGTAATGATAGTAATGTTAGGCTATGTAAAGCCTATAATAGCCTACATTCAGAGTCATTTTTAGTAAAGTGTCAAACCTGTAATAAATAGTAGGCCTACCAATTTGTTCACTACATATGCATGAAAAAAAAAACAATTATTAAAAATTTTCAATAATGATAACGATATTCAAAAGTAGGGATGGGCACCCCTCCAGCATGCAACATGCACACACACATGCATGAATAGGCTACATAGTATGTGAGCAAAGTGGAGAGGCAGGATATAACTTAAAAAAACAACATAAAATAAACGTTTCACATTTATGTTTAATAATATTATGTTACTTAATTTCTATTATTTCATCTATGTTGAGAAGGCTAGCCTATATGAAAAAGGGAACCGCATGAGATGAGTAAGAGAGGATCAATAGGCTTATATCGGAAAACATTTGGAATGGGTCAGACATGATTTCGACCATTTATTAAGTTTTGTTTTGTAGAAAGCCTGTCTTTAAAGTGAATTCGTTTCATATAAATTGTATCTTCGTTTTAATACATTTTTCATCAACAAATTAATATCTTACATTATAAGCATATATCAGACAATATAAATCAGGAAACAGAGGCGCGTGCGTGAACTGGAGCACGTCTCATATAGCCGAAACACCGCAATATACTTGCCACGGACCTGAGAACCATAGAAAGCTTTAAATGTGTACTTTTAAACAAAACAATAAATAAATTGCCTACTCTCTGCGTATGTAGGCTAATTCGAAGTATGTCTTTTCATAGTCAGCTCTGGATACTTTTAATTAAGGTTATAAAATACAAACACATTCAGTTCAGAAGTCAAGCTGATTTTGGTGAATTAAATAAAGAACTTCAATTTTTTGCATTTAATTATTATTTTATTTTATTTTTATTTAGGCATATAGGCTACCAAGGCCATGTCCACACTAATACGTTTTCGTTTGAAAACGTATATTTTTCTCTCCGTTTTGGCCTTCCGTCCACACTGAGACGGCGTTTTAAGTCAACGAAAACGTATCTTTTGGAAAACGCTCTCCAAAGTGGATAAATTTGAAAACGCCGTTTTCGCGTTGTAGTGTGGACAGTGAAACCGGAGGTATTTCAAAACGATGATGTAAGTTTAGTCATGTGATCCATGTAGTACCAATAGATATTCATGTTTATCGGTATTGTGCCCGTTATATGTTATTCATTTTTACACTGTTGCTAAAATGTGTTACTTTCTATGTTACTTACAGTAATATGTGCTATTCTTCATAGCACAGTACTGCAAAGATGACAGATAATGTAGCCCCTGTTCTGAAAATTCATGCTACCCATCGAGATTTGCTACTTAGGTGGAATTGGTCAGTGGAAGCTAGGACTTTTATTTTTATGATTTTCTGAATGTATGGAGACAACAGGTAATATATGAGATTTGGGGGGCTCTTATTTTGTAAAACAACATCAGAATGTCATGAAACTTTGCAGGGGACACATTGAGAAGGTGTCTTGTCCATCTGAGGTGGAATTGGTCTGTGGAAGCTAGGACTTTTATTTTTATGATTTTCTGAATGTATGGACAAAACAGCATATATATGAGTTTTGGGGGGCTCTTATTTTGTAAAACAACATCAGACAGATAGATAGATAGATAGATAGATAGATAGATAGATAGATAGATAGATAGATAGATAGATAGATAGATAGATAGATAGATAGATAGATAGATAGATAGATAGATAGATAGATAGATAGATAGATAGATAGATAGATAGATAGATAGATAGATAGATAGATAGATAGATAGAATAACTGAAATAGCCTTCACTGGAAGATCAATGTTTTCAGCTTCAGAAAGGTTGACGGTCTTACCGTAATAGCTAGTGTATAAGCGCATAAAGAAATATAGGGGCGGCTAGTTTGACCGCTTATTTTGAGGTGGAGGCTGGCTTGACCGCAGTGATTCCTCACCTATGGCCTCAGCTTTAAATGTTAAGTATGACTGTACATTTTTTTTTTTTTTTTTTGCACATTGATTATAAATACTGTCTGTTTGCAAAGAACAAATCTTGTGTTTCTGATAATATTTGCAATGTATTGTGGATGTATTATTGTTACTTAGAAGGAATTAATGTGCTCTCTATATAGGGTAAGGCAAGCAATAGCCCTCATTTCACCGTCTGGTTAAATATAGACCCGATATAGTCCGGCTATGTGTAACCCACTTCTAGCCAAAATAACATTGAATCATGGCTAAATGTATTTTTTTCCAAAATAACTTGCAAAATGTATTATATTCCATCATGTAAGCAAGTCAACTGTGATTACAAGGTGTTTGGTTTGATTTCTTTGACATTTTCTATGTGTAGGCTGTGTGAAGACGCGATCTAGCTCCCCTACAAACAAGGGACGTCCCCCGGACTTTTCAAACGTCCCCTTAGGTCCGCATTAGGTCCGCTTTGTAACGTTCCCTAGCGGACGTTCGGAGGACGTCCGCATTTGGTCCCCTTTGTAACGTTCGCTGACGGACATTCCGATGACGTTCGCATTTGGTCCCCTTTGTAACGTTCGCGGACGGACATTCCGATGACGTTCGCATTTGGTCCGCTTTGTAACGTTCGCTGGCGGACATTCCGATGACGTTCGCATTTGGTCCATTCCATAACGTTCGCTGACGGACGTTCTGAGGACATTTGTCCGGGCCAGTTTGCGAACGTCCCTATTTCGTCCCTCACCTGGCATTTCCATGAATGAACACTTGCAATCCAGTCGCCCATGTTTGCTATCATCAACTGAAACTTTACAACTCAGACAAACGAATAATTAAACTAAAATATAAATGCAATATTTGCATTGATTGTAAAATTAAGTTAATGCTAAAATGTTAGTGTTTTAATGTTAAGATAATGTTGTTACTTCATGTAAATTCTAATCACTAATTAAAGATGTAATACTAGGCTACCACGAGTTTGTTTTCAACCGTTATAAACATGACAATTGATTCAATTGAATATGAGCTACAATTTATAAAGGCTATTCCACATGCATGAAGAGGTTGAATCCCAGGAGCTCTAAAATAATGCATCGACTTCAAATGATGAATGCAGCCAAGGAAAACGTGAAAAATGAAAAATTGCTGGAAAGTGGATAACACAGGTAAGACAAATAAAAGTATCCTACATTTACCTGTCAAACGTTGGTCGGTGACTGGTTTTATTAAAAATAATTTATTTTAGGAAAAATATTGTTCTAAGTATTGCACTTAAGACAGCGCAGAACAAAAAAAAAAAAAAAAAAAAAAAAAACGGAGAAACAAGCGAGTGACGAATCAGGATCAAATGCGCCTAAGCGAGTGACGTCATTCCTTATGTACGCGGTTTGTATCTGTTTTGTATCCATGGCAACGCTCAGCGTAGTGACAGTTAACGGTCCTTCTCAGACGCAGCCTTGTGTTTTCTCTGTCCGTCGTCTGTCTAAAAGGTATTTTTAATTAGATTATTATAAATTAGTCACCATAACCACTGTCAATCTTTAAACTATATGAAAATGTTACCTTTTAAAACGTTTGCTGTAGTTGTCCGCAATGTACCGCTGCAACCGTTATATGCTAATACTACGAGTACGAAGCTAACAGCTGAAAATGAGACAACATTTCACATATTGATAAAATCATGACTGAATGTGTTCATTTTGTTGTTTTAGGTAACGTTAGACGCCGAAGGGGGAGAATTGCCATCGGATTAATCCCACAGCTGACCGACAAACACACACACACAGCTGCCAGCGCATTTGAAGACACACACACACACACGGAAATGCCACCTTTACAATTGTTTTAAATAAATAATTTACTTTGTTCGTTACACCGTGTCTGTTTTCTTTGGTTAGCCGGAAGTAAAATAAAATAAAATGATATTCAGGGGACTAAACGCGAAAGTCCCATAAACGTCCCGGATGGCCGCTGGTGGTCCTGGGAAAGTCCTCTTGAATGTCCGGAGGACGTCTTCGCGAATGTCCTCGGGACATCAAGCGGACTCCACATGGGGACGTTCGCACAGGCCATTTAGGGGACGTTCTGGGGACCTTTTTTTGTTAGCTGTATATAGTCTGCCCGGCTATTTATAGCCCACTTCTAGTCGAAACTGATGTCGTTTTAATGAATTGGGCAGGCAACGCATGAGATAGTTGATATCCCATCATGTTCGCATTGGTAAACATGTCTACAAGGTGCCAGTGTCATATCATGACATGGTCGATTTGTAGTCACGATCCTCTGAATTGGATGGGCTATGTACAGTCTGCTTTTAGCCCACCGGCGAAATCGAGGCAATCAGTGGTCTACGTTTAACGGCTTGGCTATAGCCCTGATTTAGACCAGCGATTAGTATAGCCAAAATAAATCTTAAAATTGTTTACTTGTTTTTCACAAGTTTTTCACTGCTGTCACAGTCACACATTAATAAAAAATCTACGGTTTTATTTGACTGTCTTTCATTTTAAATTAAATAAAAATGCAATTACATTTCTCAACCGCTAGATGGCAACAGCCCTACTGAGACCTGACTGCTGACAACGCGAGACTTGATAGCACAGATCACGGGTCACGCGATCGACCATTTTCAAATATTTTAAACGAGGCAGAGCATTGCATTCAGCTGACGGTCGACGACAACAGGTAAAATACATTCCCACTTTTGTCTTTTAAGCATCTGTGTTTTCATTTTGACGTGTTAATTTTTTAGATAAATTATTTGTTATGTGTTGTTGGAATCGTGACATTTTAGCGGGTAACAGTGTATCATGGTACATGCACGTGTGTAGGCCTAACGTTACTGAATCCAAAGCTGTAAACATTTAACACATGCAACCTATTATGAAGTGTTATGAAAGCCACAATTATATTTGGCTCTTTTCTTTAGATCGTTGTGATATGAAAATAGCATTTCCTCATTAAATCTCTCATCTTTTAAGTCCATCATTGATATAAATTATAAAATTGAATTTGTCTGAACATTGGCTTGTTAGAGAGCATAAGCTAATAGAGTAGAATAATGTTTGTTATTGTACAAGCAAAGTAAGATGAAGTTTCATTCAAAATGCCTTCATTAATTCAAGTTTGAAACTTTCAAATTAATTTTATAATACAGCATAAAAATACAAATGATTGGCTATATAAAATAAGCAAATCTAAAAAGTATCCGGCAGTATATCAATAATGCAAATAGCTCCGATGTGCATTAAAACCTAAACAGAACACAAGAACACACACACACACACAAAACGTACATTCAACAATCTTGTGCTGATCATGTTATTCTTATTTGGCAGATGCTGTGATGACCAACTTCCCAGCAGCAACAGAGTTTTCTATTTTATTATCTTAAGTTGTTCATGTTAAAATATTTTTAATTTTAATATTTGGTGTGGTAATTTTTATGTTTTGAAGTTACGTAATGTTGTTCTTTTGCAAAATAAAGCCTTTTATATATATATTTTTGGAATAGCTTGTTATTTATGTGAACCTGTTATATTTGAGTGAAAAGAATCTTTTAACCATTTTGTTGTCTATTGCATGTATATGTAGTCGTTTAATAGTTGTCTAATTGATGACTAGTCTATTCTTGGGCTACATTTAGATGTCTATTAGATTTTCACTGACAGCCCAAATTTAGCCTTGTTTTAGCCTAGACCCATATGCACTGTCTATTAGACGTATAAATGTAGTCGTTCAATAGCCGTCTAATTGTTGACTATAGTCTATTCTTGGGCTATGGTTAGATGTCTATTCTTGGGCTATGGTTAGACGTCTATTAAATTTTCACTGACAGCCCAAATTTAGCCTTGATTTAGCCTAGACGTCTGGGCTATGTTTTGACGGCTATTAGACGTCTTTTAGACGCAAAATTCCAGTTTTGCAGTTAATAATAAGGGAGTTTTCCAGTTTTGCTCTGTTACAAGTCTATAACCATACTCTAAAGATTACCAATTTCAATCACTTTTGTGAGGTGAGGGTATGTATGTTAATGTTTTTTCTAGCCATGGGGTGTCCTATCTAAAACTGAATTTACATTTTACAAATATTTACATTTTGAAATAGGTGGCACCAGACCCTCAAGGAGTGCTTACCCCATGTCAACTCAAAGTATTATATGTGTGGAGTTCGCTGTCAACCTTTGTTAGAAGTACAAGTATTTAACTAAGTATCAAATGATTATTGATACCATTTTTATCACTCGCTGTCAATTCAGTCTAACCTAAATTGACCTTTATGTGGACTTTTTTGTTTTGTTTTGTTTTTTGAGGTGAAGTAATCCTGTGTAATTTCTTTCAAAGAATCATGTCAAATGCCTTACTGGCGAGGGGCGGTGGCCAAAATGATAAGATGCTTTTCCACGCAACACCTTTGTACTAAGTAATTCAAGGTAATTTTGGCCTTATGACATTAAAAAAAAAAACATCTCTTGTTCCTTGTCTTAATATTAATGTAATTTTTATTGTTAGCTTTTATCAAATCAGGGGACATTCTTTAAAAGGCCACCTGTCTGAATGTTTTATTTTAATTATTTCACTATTCAAACGCATTTAATCCAGAACATCTTTTATTGGCATAAGATTATTATGCAGAAAAATAACATTGCTATTTTCAGACATTTTCGAAAAATGTACGTAATTAACCTAAAAATGAGCCTTTTTTAAAACCGCATTCTCTTCCTTCAGATGCTGTGACGAGTTGGAGCCCAAACGCCACAGAATAAGATGTTGATGCACTGCAGCAATGGCGGACACCTGAAGCACACTTAAGAAGAGCTGTATATAAAAATAGCCATAAACAAAACCAAAACCTTAAAGCCATAAACAAATTTCAAAGACTCTAAATAATTTTATTTATGCCTGTATAACAGTAATGCAAGACTGAAGTAACTGAAAGTTAGTACTGCCACAGCTCCGACTTGTATTTATCAATGGTGGAATATTTTTAGAAAGACTTTTCTGTAATGTTATAGAATGTGTTGACTGTTCCTGTACTTTTGTTATATTCTGGTTTGATTAATGGCTGCTTAACCTTAATGTGAAACTGTTAAGAAAATGTCATTGTACTATTTTTATTTTTTTAGCAGTTTAACAACTGGAAGACATTTCAAATGTAATATTCTCAATAAAATGTTGTTGTAAATTATAAGTCTTTTGCTTTAGTCCAGAAGTAATGTGTTGATGTACACGTGTTTAAACGGTTGTATAGACGTCCAGGTCTGACCGGACCGGTTTTGGACCTTTTTTAGAACCTAGTCAAGTTCAGGGGCCCGTTTCAATATGGAGGTTCAACCAACTCTGAGTTAAAGCTTGAACTCTGAGTTGATTTACTCTGAGATGGGAAACTCTGAGTTTTCGGTTACAGAACAGCTGAAATGAGTTAGTTCAATCAACTCCGAGTTGACTGACTCTGAGTTAAGCGCGTGCACCACAACTATAAAAAGCCATTATCAATGGAGCGCAGATATTACGAGTCACCATGGCAACAGCGCTTGATCTAAATATTGTAATTTAATTAAGGGGATTACTCTTACTTCTTCTGTAATTTAAAATAAAATATGATGCAATTACATTAAATAGGCAACTACATAAACTATAGACCAATTCAGTATAAAACAATAGTGGATTTAACATACATTTTTAAAAGGTATTTTTTTATGTAACCTTCTCCCTCTACACACTTTAATCAATTCAAGAATAATTCATGCAATGTATAGGCCTATTGTTATTTTGAAAGCATTAAAAGTGCAGTTTCTTGTCTCTCCTCCTTGTATTAATCAAGTAGTTGAGGTTGATATAGGATTTAGCAATTAGTAATATGCAGACCAATATTTTCTAGAGATAGTAATTATTACTTTAATCTAACTACACCATTGAAGATGTCATTTGTAGTTAATAATTCATAACTATTTTAGAGTAACTTACTGTTATAATATTAGAGGTGAAACTGGAAGAATTTTATTCAACCTAAAGTAGGCTACTATTGCTTTGATAAATTTTTACTTAAACTATGAAAACATTCAACTACTAACTAACGTTGCAGTAACAGGGGTATAAGTGCACAGAGCTACTATGTAAATAACGTTATCACTGTGTGCTTGGATGTTATAAAGTGCAGACCGGTCAGGATATAATAACGTTACAATAACTTCATAAATACAAACCTCGGTAACAGCTCTCCGGTTCCTTTGGAGGGCTAACACTCTTTCTTCATCCTCTGAGCCATCGATCCGGCGGGTAGGTCCTCCTCTGAGATGGGTCTGTCTGCAGACTGCAAGAGAGGGGCGTAACTTGAAGTCGGGCGTAACTTGAAGTTGGGCGTAACTTGAAGTTCTCTTACGAGAGGTTCTCTCGTATTGCGTAAGCTAGCTTACGCTACGGGAAAGATTCATCTTTGCTGAGAAGTTGAAGCCAAAAAATTATTCCATAATTTTGTAATCATTGTCAACGCAGTCTCTCTGCAGTCGACCTTGAGTGGGCTAGCTAGCAGCTCATTGGATCGCTCAGAGAGAATGCATGAGCCTATGGCAGAGCGGCGCTGAACCCGCGTCCAATGAGCGGAGGCCGCTCGCTTATTACCTCAGAGCCCGCCGAAAGGGGCGTGGCTTGAGTGTATATAAGCGCTTGCCAGGCTCAGTTACACTGATTCTTTCATCGTTCAGCGAGCTACACGCATCTGCTGACCTGAGAAAAGAAGAAGCCGTCGAAAGAACATCTTCTAGCGAGCTCCGGAGACTGGAGAAGCCGGCCGCCTGCCACCTTCAGCCGCCTAGCAAGCTAGCGTCATCCGACGACGTATCCTTTTGCATTATTCCTAAAAGAGCTCGAGCGTCCTTTTCAGGATGTCTCGCTTTTCCTGTGGCTCCTGCCACTCACTGCTCGAGGACGGAGATCGCCATCCCATCTGCGCGCTCTGTCTCGGGCTTGAACACGCAGAGCTCGCCCTCGCCAACGGAGGATGCGACCACTGCGAAGACCTGCCGCTGTCTTCCCTGCGGGCTCGACTGCAGGCGGTCAGATCTGCTCCCACGCCGCCTCTGACTTCGCCGCGGAAGAAGAAACGCCGCTCCCAGAGGCCGCCGGAGCCCACCGCGGACCCTTGTGGGCCGCAGTCGCCGCCCACCGACCGCTCTCCCTCTCCGCCGCCAGACGTCCCGTTGCCGCAGAGTGGCCGCTCCATCGCCTCCGACGACGCCGCGGAAGAGAAGGACGACGATTCACTGCACGTCTGATAGTGACTGGTCGTCTCTCAGCTCCTCAGCTAGAGAATCTGCGGGGACCCGCGCCGGTATTGAAGAGGAATTGATGCGCCTCCTCTCGCAGGCTGTCGATCGCATGGGACTCGAGTGGTCGCCTCCGCCGGAGCAACCACCGAACCGCATGGACGGAAAATTCCTCCACCGACGCTCGACCCCCATCTCCAGCCGGGCTGCCCCCTTTCTGCCGGAGCTTCACGCTGAACTCACCAAGTCGTGGAATGCTCCCCTCTCGGCTCGCAACCGCTCTGATGTTTCCGCCTCGCTGCGCTCGGTGGACGGAGCCGCCGAGAAGGGCTACACAGCCATGCCGCCCGTGGAGGATTTGGTCGCCGCTCATTTATGCCCGCCCTCTGCCAGATGGCGCTCTTCTCCCACGCTCCCTTCTAAAGCGTGTAGGGCGACTTCGACCTTCCATGCCCGCGCTTATGCCGCCGCCGGCCAGGCCGCGTCAGCGCTGCATTCTATATCGGTCCTCCAAATCCTTCAATCTGACATCCTGTGCGAGCTGGCGAAGAGCGGGCGGAATTCCCCCGCCTTCACGGACCTGAGAGGCGCTACGGATCTCTCCCGCGCTCTCGCTCTGACAGCCGCCGCAGACAGCCGCCTCCAAGGGGACCCCGGTCCAAGATCACGCTGAAGCCTGATCAGCCGAAGTCTGCCTAGCACTGCTGGGAAAAAGAAGACGGCTTTTTCCCGCCGCGGCCGGACCGCCGTCAAAACATCTTCCTCTGCAAGTCCCCGACACTTTGCTGACTTCAGTAGTGTTTCCCGCCTTAAACAAGCCGGCGCTTCGGCCCGCTTATGTGCGAGAAAGAAAAAATAAATAAATAAATAAATAAATAAAAAAGGCCGTTTTCACGGCTACCCAGAGAGTTCAAAGAAAGAGCATAAAAGCCTCCTGTGTAATAAAAGTGCCCACAGACATGTGTTCACTCACACCCACAGGCAACATAAGCCCCCCAGAGCCCACTCACTGGAAGCAGGCGATGCCCGCTCCACTATCAGAGTTCCCAAGCACGCCCACGAGTCCATGCGCGTGCCCCCGCTCTGCTCGCTCTTCCTCAGGGCTCACAAGCTCCTCTCTGAGTGTAGGTCCCATTGCTACTCTCAGTATAAGCGCGCCCGCACCCAGTGCCCAGCCCGCTATATTCAGCAATCAGGACAACGCTACCATTCAGCCGCTAGCCGTATGCTTCAAAGCGTGGGAAGCCATCCCCGGCATTTCCCCGTGGGTGCTGAGCATCATAAAGAACGGCTATCTGTTACAGTTTCGCCGCCGCCCGCCCCGCTCTCGCGCTCGGCTCGAATCCACTATCAGTCCGGCGGCTATGAGCACGCTCCGCTCAGAAATATCGAAGCTGCTACAAAAGGGCGCGATAGAGAGAGTCCCTCCGTCTATGACAGAGTCGGGGTTCTACGGCCGTTATTTTCTTGTTCCAAAGAAAGACGGCGGCCTCAGACCAATATTAGACCTCAGGCTTTTGAACAAAGCGCTCATGAGGAGACCGTTCAGAATGCTTACAGTCAAGAAACTCCTCGCGCACGTGCGCCAGGGGGACTGGTTCATCTCTCTCGACCTGAAAGACGCCTATTTTCAGATCCAGATAAATCCCCGTCACAGGCCATTCTTACGTTTCGCCTTCGACGGTCAGATTTACCAATACGCCGTTCTTCCGTTCGGCCTATCCTTAGCACCCCGTACCTTCACGAAGTGTATGGATGCAGCGCTAGCCCCTGGCTGCGCATTTTAAACTATCTGGACGACTGGCTGATTCTAGCACGATCCCAGACGGAGCTGCTGTCTCATCGCGCTATGCTGCTCAACCATCTGAAATCGCTGGGCCTCTCTGTCAACTGGACAAAGAGCTCTCTTCTACCCAGTCAATCTATTTCCTTCCTAGGAATAGATCTGGACTCGATTTCCATGACGGCTCGCTTATCCACACAGCGCGCGCGCAGTGTACAGCGACTAGCCGCCTCCTTTCAGATGGGCACCTCTGTGCCGTTGAAAACCTTTCAGAGGATGCTGGGCTATATGGCCTCAGCCTCAGCGGTGCTTCAGCTGGGTGTTCTTCACATGCGCCCTCTCCAATTCTGCTTAAAGAGCCGTGTATCCCACCGCGCGTGGACCACGGGCCGCCAGCCGATCAGGGTTACTCAGGCTTGCATCGCTGCTCTGCAGCCATGGGCCAGAACCGACTGGTATCAGAGGGGCGTTACTATGGGAACCTTTTCTCGCCGAAAGGTGATCTCGACGGACGTATCCAACACGGGTTGCGGCGCTGTCTGCGAGGGTTCACCGGCCGCGGGCCAATGGACGAGTCAGGAGAGTTCCCTGCATATAAACTGTCTGGAAATGATCGCGGTCGAGAACGCGCTGTTGCACTCCCTCCCGCTCATTCACGGTCACCACGTCTTGATCCGCTCGGACAACATGGCTGTGGTGTCTTACATCAACCGTCAGGGTGGGGTCAGATCCAAAAACCTTTTTCTCCTGACGCACCGTATTCTCATCTGGTCCCAGGATCACCTGCTTTCGCTCAGAGCGACGCACGTACCGGGCCACCTGAACGACGGCCCAGACATACTGTCCAGGAGCCCCCTCCCCGCCGGGGAGTGGTCCCTGCACTCACTATCAGTCCAATTGCTGTGGCGCCTATTCGGCAGAGCGGAGATAGATCTCTTTGCTTCAGAAGAGAACATCCACTGCCCGAGATTTTTCTCAAGGAGCGAGGACGCGCTAGCCCAAGTCTGGCCCCGCCGTCCCCTCTACGCTTTCCCTCCGATCTCTCTGCTACCCCAGGTCATCCAGAGAATCAGGGAAAATCGCCACTCGGTGCTCCTCATAGCCCCGCGTTGGGAGAATCAGAGTTGGTATCCGGAGCTCACGCAGCTATCACAGACAGCCCCGTGGCCCATTCCAATCAGATCAGACCTTCTCTCTCAAGCTCCCGGCATGATCTGGCATCCTCACCCGGAGCGCTGGGCGCTTCATGCATGGGTGACCTACAATTACCCGTTGATCTGCCAGAAGGAGTTCTGAACACGATCAAACACGCTAGAGCGGAGTCTACCAGAAAGCTCTATGCTGCTAAATGGTCTGTGTTCTCAAGATGGTGCACTGACAGAAATATAGACCCTCGGTCTTGCGAGGTCTCATCTTTGCTAGTTTTCCTTCTGGAAATGCTGGACAAGGGCAGGTCCCCGTCCACTCTCAAGGTCTATGTGGCAGCGGTCGCAGCGTTCGCGGAACCTCGACGCGCTCAGTCACTGGGCAAAGATGACCTGATCATCCGCTTCCTCAGGGGAGCCAGAAGGATGAATCCCCCTCGCCCCCCGTCGGTTCCGGTTTGGGATCTTTCATTAGTCCTCGAGGCTTTGAAAACCCCTCTGTTTGAACCCCTCGAGTCTGTGGACCTAAAATACCTCTCGCTAAAAACCGTTTTCCTGATCGCCCTGGCATCAGTTAAGCGAGTGGGGGACATTCACGCGCTCTCTTCTAGCGCGACGTGTCTCGAGTTTGGACCTAACGACTCTATCGTCATGCTCAAACCCAGACATGGCTACGTCCCAAAAGCGATTGGTACCCCGTTCAGAGCTCAGGTTATCTCTCTGTCAGCCCTGCTAACAACCGATTCTGAGCAAGACGCTAATCTCCTTTGCCCGGTCCGGGCTCTGAGAGTGTATACCACACGCGCTGCCGAGTTCAGACGCTCCGAGCAGTTATTCGTGTCTTTTGGCGGCCGCACCAAGGGTCTGGCCGCCTCTAAGCAGACGCTGTCTAGATGGATTGTGGACGCTATCGCCTACGCATCTAAAGACCTGCCTTGCCCCTTGGGCGTCAGGGCTCATTCCACCAGAGGCATGGCCTCATCGTGGGCATGGTCCTGCGGAATTTCTATTCACGACATCTGTGTGGCTGCGGGATGGTCCTCCCCATCCACCTTTGTCAGATTCTATAATTTGGAAGTTCCCGCTCTCCAGGCCAAACTTTTGGCGGTCTAACTATGTCTGCCCCCTCTTGAAGCTTCCTACGGGAGTTGTTTCACACCGGCTCGCCCCTTGTGTTCCCGTATGGTTAGATTTACATTACCGTAACAGCCCGCTCTGCCGGCCTTCCCCTTCTCAGTCCACACTCATATTTTCCCGGGTCCCCCCCCCTGGAATGCTTGTGGATACTCAGCGCGCACGGCGTTGACCAGGTGTTCCCGTAGCGTAAGCTAGCTTACGCAATACGAGAGAACCTCTCGTAAGAGAACGAATCGGTTACCTAACGTAACCTCGGTTCTCTCTAGATGAGGGAACGAGTATTGCGTTCCCGGCCGTGCTGCGCCTCTAGCGTTTCGCTTCACGCTGTAAGAATAAGTGTAACTGAGCCTGGCAAGCGCTTATATACACTCAAGCCACGCCCCTTTCGGCGGGCTCTGAGGTAATAAGCGAGCGGCCTCCGCTCATTGGACGCGGGTTCAGCGCCGCTCTGCCATAGGCTCATGCATTCTCTCTGAGCGATCCAATGAGCTGCTAGCTAGCCCACTCAAGGTCGACTGCAGAGAGACTGCGTTGACAATGATTACAAAATTATGGAATAATTTTTTGGCTTCAACTTCTCAGCAAAGATGAATCTTTCCCGTAGCGTAAGCTAGCTTATGCAATACTCGTTCCCTCATCTAGAGAGAACCGAGGTTACGTTAGGTAACCGATTCGTTTTCCAAATCACACCGAATCACGCAATATGTCAGACTCAAAACGAGACGTCGATTCACCTAAATGTAATGTAATCATAGACAGTAATGCACCTAAAAGCTGGTTGCAAACCGCCATTGAAAGAGATGAAGAAGAGCACGTGCCAGACAACGGTAAGAATATTTTCCATAATCGTTTAAATTGAAGCGTGTCTGTCATTTTCATACACGTTTGGTATTGTTTCTATAGTTGATAATCTATAAAACTTAACCGTCTTCGCTTAAAGTTAAGTACACAAATGTTTTTTTTCTTTCGGTCTAATAAGTTAATGTTGCCTTAACATGTTTTCGGAGAATTGTCTTAATAATGAGTTTCTTGTTAAAAAACACTTGAAACTTGAATTTAATGAGCTCGTAATTACGATTTCAGAAGTTATAAATATCTAATTTTTGATAGCACGTGAAGGCAGGATCACTTGGAGCTACTCAATCTGTGTCCCACAGATGCCAGCAACACAACACATTAAATAGCCCCTGGAGTGGTCACTTGCCATTATTAAAATATAAATGCATGTTGTACATAGATGTTGCCTAATTTATTCATTTCTATACCAGAATATGACTGTTTACTGTTGTGATTTTTGTGCAGCTGTGGTTCTTTTGAATAAAGATTATTACATTTCTCCATTTATCTGTCCATGTCTGGGCCTAAGTTAAGGTTCTAGTGCTAAAGATTTTTTTTGTCTTTTTTTATAATATAATCTACACTAGACTAATATTTTGTTTTGTTTTTTTTTAGGCGAAAGGTAGTTTAAAAAATAGTTTTGGAGGCACACCACTACTAAAATGAAAACTGAGACACTGTTACCAGAAAATTTTGTATAAAAAAAGGAAGAAAAAAATGCAAACATGTTTTACACATATTTCTTTTGTCATTAGGTGTGGTAAACTGGAAGTACTTCTCAGAGGACCATAGACGGACCTACAGAATTCCCATAGACGGACCTACAGAATTCCATATGCTATCTCCTGTTGCATTCAATGCAATGAGTTATACAAAGATTGCGAGGGATACTGGGGATCTGGACAAAGGGGAAAACTTTAAGGGTTTTACTCTGAAAATTACTTTGCTGGTTACTGCTGCATTGATTGTTTTTTTGCTGCTGGAGGCAGTGTCTGATTTGATGACCATATTAGTGCCTTGTGTTGTCCTTCAATAAACGTTTTTTTGTGATAACTGTGTTTGTAGTTCATTTGCCTCAAAGTATCATATATGATAGCGGTGCATTTAACTGTTTATTAGTGTTGTCAGAAATTAATTGTCAGCACATCAGGCATACAATACGACATGGAAAGATGTTTAAAAATATTTGTTTACAAAAAAATTATAAAAAAAAAGTTTTAGAAAGCCCAATTTCACAAAGACAAATTAAAAAAACAATACATAATCAATAATGCAGATTGCAACTTGATTTTGCTGTTAAAAAAACAAAACAATAATTTTGAAGATGTCATCTCAGTGGTTTCTGTTAAGTTAAACTCGTGCGAGAGCATATGTAATTGTTTTCGCGTTAATTAACTGTTCTCGTTTATGTTAAACTCGTGCGAGAGCATATCCAACCATTCTCGTGGTAATTAACTTCTTGTTTATGCTAAACTCGTGCGAGAGCATATGGAACTGTTCTCGCGGTAATTAACTCTTCTCGCGGTAATTTGGAAGTAGGCGTAACTCGAAAGGGCGGTAGGCGTAACTCGAAGGGGCGTAACTTGAAATCTTGCTAAAGTGGGCGTAACTTGAAGGGGCGTAACTTGAAGTCTTGCAGACTGCAGACAGATACTATTGCCTCCTCTGCCTCTCCCTTCCCTGACTGCACCTACAACACCTCTGCCTCTCCGTCCTCTCCCTACCTCACCCTCTTAGTTACCTCTGGTGCGTATTTAGGTTGTTCCTGACTCTGAAAACGTGTATAAAAACAATGCTGTCCGAGTGATGCCTCTGAAATCATAACGTTAACTATTTCCCCTTACGCAGCTGATTTGATGCTCTTATCCTTAGCTCTTATCTTAGCATAGAAACAAGCTATGGTAAAATCAGTGAATTAAAACACTAACACAATGATGATCAAATAACAATCGCATAACATGTTGATTTACTGAATAATTAAGTAAATAGAATTTAATAAATACAATATTAAAAAACCTCATTGCTTGTCTTGCTACTCTCTGCAGATTCAGACGACGACAAAGTTTATTCGCTTTGACATTATCCTACGTTGGCCACCGTAGCTTCAAAATAGAGATTGCAATTGGAGGGAGAGGCCGCGAGTGCAAGTACACCTGGCTGCAGCCTGCAGATCGGGGTGGGGCTACATGTGCTGCTCCGCCAATAACAATTCTCATTGGTTACTGACAAAGTGATGACGTCGATCGAGGCGGGGCCGCACAAAACGCTTCTCATTGGTTAGTGGCACAGCAATGACGTCGACGCCATGCACTGTAAACGGGAAATGGGGTTGAAAAACTCACGCGCTAAATCGCGCTCAAACCTCTCACGTAGATTTAATTTAGAGCTAACTGTATTCTGTGATTAGAACATAGAGACCACGGATCATTTGTTTTTCTCCTGTTTTTCTCGACTTTTTGTAAAACTTGTATAGGCTATTTAAGATCAGTAATTTCACTTAAATGACAATTAATAGGTAATCTTCAGTGCCATTTAAACGTACAATATGTAATTTTTTTGGCCACCAGGGGTCACTCATTTCACATAATAACAAAGACGTACTTTGATGACGTCAGGAAAGAGCGTGGGCTCACGGGAGTTGTTGTCGCTGTCAATGACAACCAGCTCAGCTCATGACATGACATGATCGTTTTTACAAAATATACGGATATACGGCATCTCTCTGTAGATTTAGCTTGTCAAGAAGCTTTAAATGCATCCCCAATGTTTACCTGTGTCATGCTTCTCTTTTAATCGTTTGCGTTATTGACTGGGTTTGCGTTATGCATCCACTATGTGCTAAGGCTAAAGGGAATGTAGTGAGAGCTTGCGCCGCAGGTGAGGCGTTTATTTAGTAAGCATGAGCACACTAAAGCGGGCACGTACATTCGCAACCTGACTCATATGAGTATTCAATGTGCGCGGCTCGCTAACAGCAACAGTTGGCTGATTTGAATGAGACGACCGGAACGGGGAGCGCTATATGCGCGAGCAGCACCGGGGGACAGTACATCTCGTCTGAGTGAGCGCTCGTGAGCGGGCACGTGATTTACACGCATAAAAATACGTCTTACTTTTTTTTCTTCGTCATTTTCTATGCTTTATTGGCGGTAGTCCAGTGTTACCCTTTGTGTTTGGTGGTTTCGCCGGGTTCCGCAAGGAAGTTAGAGAAAATAGAGGAGTCAAAGGTTATATGACGCCATAGACGGACGACGAAACGGAAATAAAGAAACGTCCCGTTTCTTCGAATTAAACTATAAATTTCTCCGTATTTGAAAGTTGGTGGAAACTGTCGGGATAATGTAAGTACACATCTAATAGAAATATATAACATAGATACAGTTATTTTTGCTATTTTTAAAGCCGAAAAAGTACAGATTGTGGCTTTAAGTGAAATTACTTAACTTATACAAGCTTGAAAAATGATCATTTTAGAAGAAAATTTCAAATGACATTTAGAGGCTTTTGCATCTGAACTCTTTATATATATATATATATGGGAGGTGATAAAGTGATACATAAGTTTTTTATGCTATATATATATATATATATATAGCATATATATATATAACCCTCTTAATTACAATTCGAGGAGTTACTTGTCATTTAAAAGCATAATTGTATACTTTGCCTTAAATGTGACCAGTGGTATACATTTAACATGAAGAATATTTGCAGACACTTACTTACTATGTGTAAATTTATAGGTATTTAGTTTATTTTATGTCTATTATCTCTTTAATCTTTTTTACTCTTCTATTTGTATGTAGGTTTTGTTTCCTAAGTGATTTAATGTAATCTATAATCAGATATTTTGCTCTATTTTTATCCATCTAATCTATTTTATCATTTGTATCTATGTATGTATCTAACAATTGTATCTAAAGAACAAACATGTCTGGCCAAAAATGGACTTGGCTGCAAGTCAAGATTAAATACAAGAATATTTTGCAGTCTGGTAAGTGACTTGTCTGCAGAGAACATGGTGACATGTTTGCTGACATTTAATCGTCTGTGCTGATTTTAGCAATAAAAAAAGTATATCTGGTACAGGGGGTGGCCCTACATCCCAAGACTTCACCACAGCAGAGGAGCTCGCCCTGGACTTGTGATTCCAATGGGTCAACCAACCCTCTCTCGGAAGACTCTTTCATGCCTGAATGCTCGTCTGAGTATTAAAATTCCTCATCAACTAAATCATCCAACAAAGGGCAAGCCATTGTGAAAAGGAAAAACAATTCTTTAGTCTATATATACTACATATTGACCTTGTTACAGACTTAAATGAAACCACATTTACGACTTAATGAGCCATTTCTTATCATCTCATCAACTGCAATAAAATATCCTATAATTATTTCTCAATCAACTATACATTTTACTTTATATTTGCATAGATATACATAGGCTATATTCTATTTATCATATTGTATAATATAGTTCTTTTGCATTGTGTTGGCATTTATTGTGGAAAGCAAAGTTATAATTGCTCAGGAAAATCTGCTTTCTTCACTGCAGGTGTATGCCAATAAATGCTTTAAATCTCAAATAATATATATATATATATATATATATATATATATATATATATATATATATATATATATATATATATATATACATCAGACAACCCCTGACAGTGAAATGAACAGCAGTAAAATAGCAGTACGCATACTTAAATGAATGACAGTGTATCTAGTATTTTAATGCAGGACCATGAAGTAACATTAATATCTAGTAGGATTTAGGGAGGAACTCTAGCCAATAAATCACTAGGATTAATCTTAGCCTGGTTGTTAGCCTGCTCCAGAGCAGGCTAGCTGCAAAGTGTAAATCTCCATAGTAACTTAATGTAGATTAATTTAGCCTCCCTTCATGCAACCGAGTCAGGGCTAAATTCAGCCAGGATAACTGGAAAATCCCAGCTTAATCCCTTATCTTGCTTTTGTGCAATACCCCCCAGGATATCTGGAAAATACCGGCTTAATCCGCTATCTTGGTTTTGTGAAATAGCCCTCAGGATACCGTTTCTGTGTAGACTCCGTTTTCAGCCCGCACACAAAGTGATCTCTTAATGCATCTTGCAAATGTGTCCCAAATTCGCAGTGTTCACTCATCTTTTTCAAAACTGCAACATACTGTGCTACTGTTTCTGTGTCTTGCTGATTGAAATCTTTCTGCAATCACGATCGGTTTCGGCGAGAAATGTTCTTTCAAAACACGCACAATGCAGTGGCGGCTTGTCAATAGGGGGCGCTGGGGCGCCGCCCCCATCAAGAAATATACATATACAAACATTATATAAAAATACAACAATAAAATATTTTTTTTCATACGATGTATCGGCTGGTAGTAAGAAAAGTATCAGCATTTAATAAAAACTGGCTTTAATCGGTCAACTATTTTCTATGTTTTTCAATGTGTTTCACTACGGACGCCGGACAAATGGGTGTCTATGTGAGGCTTTAAATTTTCGTGCAGCATGTGACCTGAAGCTGGTCTCTAATTGGTTTCTTAAAGTTTCCCTTCAGGGCGCAAGTCGTTGCGTCCCTGGCCAATCAGAATTGGATACACGTTATTTTATCCAATATGATTGGTTCTCGTCACCTGTCATTCAACTTCACGCTCCGGGCCATTACTATAGAGAGCCTAAGTCCCGCCCCCCCGCTTCCGGCTCATAGGACCTTATTTCGGAAAAAATATGAATGGTAGTCAATGGCGAGAGACAACTTTTCTTTTTATTCCGTCTGAACTGTGCCCTCAATTACACATATGATGTTTGTCAATTTTAAAGATAATTCTGAAAGTCAAAAATGTCGCAGTTTGTCATACAACAGAAGAGTAACATTTAGTTTTATGTGAAAATCGCTCTGTGAACTACATCTCCCGGGAAGAGAAACGAGATCCGCTGCTCGTGAGTCTGCAGTCTGGTACAAAACACTCAGGTAGGACGGCGTAAGGTTACGATTATAACGTAAGATTGTAGAAACAATGACAGACAGCCTCAGTAAAGTTAGCTTCATTCATTGAGAGAAAATGTGCGCCTTTGGGGTTTGTAGTCTTTGTAATTACGTATTTTTACAGTCTTATACCTCAATGGTTTTACATCAAACTGCGACTTTCTTTACTTTAAAATGTATCTTTTAAATTGAAAAACATCATATGTGTAATTCAGGGCACAATTCAAACGAGATCAAAATATTTGTTGTCTCTTGCCATTGACTACCATTCAATATTTTTCTGAGATAAGGTCCCATGGTGGCCGACCGGAAGGGGAGGGACTTAGGCTCTCTATTTCGAGCGCGCAGACGACACCATTTCGACATTTTTGTATAAATAATGGCAGCAGTTCATCCAAATTCTGTGATTTTTTTACAAAAAAAACCCCTTTCACAAGGCTTTCGCTGGAAGAAAAGAAAAAGATAAAGGATCTCGGACCGGACCAACCCGATTTACAAATTCAGCAGCAGGCAAGTGACAGGGGACGAAGCTACACGCGAAGCTTCACCCGCGCGTGTTATGAGAAACGGAGGTGGCTGGCTGGATGTGATGTTAGCAATTCTCTGTTTTGTTTTCCCTGTCTTTTATTTCAAAGTGTCGGCACTGAAGTTTTGTGGACTACAACGGGGGTAAGAGACCTCAAACATCTCTCTGAAAAATGCAAACGTCATGAAAGTAGCCGTAGCCATATTGAGAATAGCATGAAACTAACGTTTTTGGGCAGAGTTAGCACTGCTGAACAACGAGATGAAGGCTATAGGATTGGCATTAGAAGACACAACGAAGAAGTGACAAAAAAATCGACACATACTGTCCAGGATAATAGACTGTGTGAAATTTTGTGGAGCATTTGAGTTGGCGTTACGTGGCCACGATGAGAGTGAGAGCTCCGATAACCCCGGTATATTTCGCGAGTTGGTGGATTTCGTTGCCTCTCTTGATGGAGCATTGAAAGAGCACCTTGACAGTGCTACTGTATTTAAGGGAACATCGAAAACTATACAGAACGAGCTACTGGACTGTATGTTGTCTGTTACAAGAGAAGAAATAATCAAAGAAGTCCAGACAAGTAGTTTTTTATCAATCCAGGCGGATGAAAGATATTGCCACACAGTCCCAACTTGTGCTTGTGCTCCGCTACATAGATGACAAAAATAACGTGCAGGAAAGATTTTTTGAGTTTATCCCTCTGCAGTCTGCTACAGCTGAGTCGATTGCTACTGCACTAAAAGAGCGTCTTGCTTCTATCCTTCCTGAGGATCAGAAGAGTAAGCTCATCTGCCAGGCATATGATGGGGCCAGCATGATGAGGGGTGCCACTGGAGGTGTTCAGAGAAAAGTACAAGATGTGTACCCAAATGCCCACTACATCCACTGCTATGCACACCAGCTCAACCTGATAATGCAACAGGCCACGTCTCACATATCCAAGACGAGAAATTTTTTTTCTAACATTGGTGGATTTGCCAGCTTTTTTTCTAAGTCACCCAAGCGGACATGCTTTCTGGATAAAGTGGTTCCCCATAGACTGCCCTGATCCAGCAACATCAGATGGAACTTTCATAGCCGTGCCATTAATACAGTTTTTGAGCACAGAAGCCCCTTTTCCACCAAAGCATTTTGAGAGCCGGTTCGGAGCCGGTGCCCGCGCGCGAACCAGTTCTTTGTGTTTCGACAGCCAAAGAACCGGTTCGCGGCCGCGAGAACTGGTTCCAAAGCGGCACCAACTCTTTGCTGGACTAGAACCGTTCTTTTAGCACGTCATGTTTACGTCGGGGGCTGGGGCGGGTTTTAATGCGTTCTAAACATATTTTCTGACCATCGCAAATGGTCGAAACCGCATCGAAACTGCAGAAACAAGCAAGCGTTTTTATTTATTTATTTTTTTAAACATAAGCAAAGAAGAAAACAATCGCGATTGAACAAATAAATGGAAAGAAAAAAGACACAAGACAGGGGTACATAACTTATCAGAAAAGATTACATATCAAACGAAAAGTTTAAAAGACTTACGTATTTCAATTGTTTTTAAAGTTTTCTTGGTACACGAGTTAGAGATAATCCCAAAGCAAGGTACTTGCAAGCGACGTAAACAGTGACGTAACGACGTCGATCCCTGAGCGCTCTAGTCAGTGGAAAAGCAAACAGGTTCTGAACGGGTTCGCAAGTTGAACCAGCTCCGAACCATCTTTGAACCAGCACCAGTTCTTTTTTCGGTGGAAAAGGGGTAAGAGAGGATCTCATTCACTGTTTTGAGAGTATACAAGACTCAGGTGACTTTGACCCCAATACTGTCAGAGAAGCAGGAGCCCTGGCCATGCTACTGGAGGATGAGGATTTTAAGTTCTTTCTTGAACTTTATCATCACATCATGCCACATGTAGACTTCCTCTATGCCAAGCTCCAGAAAAAGAACATTGATTCGGTCCATATCAAAGTGAGCATCCAACAGTTCCAACAGGAAATACAAAAGATCAGGTAACGTTATTCCTGAAATAGGATCATTATTTGCCTGCTCTTTCATTTTTTCTTGATCCTTTGCCAAAATTATAATAAATTATCTCCTTTGCATAAATTATGTCCTTTGCAGAAACTCTCTCCACTCCATTGGTGAGCAAAGCAGTGGTTCAAAAAAGAGGCGCCGGGCGCTCAGTTCGGAAGACCGTGAAAGGATTGCAGCAGAGGTGAGTTTGTTATAGAAATCAGTCAAAATACCATTTTATATTTTTGTTGCAGAGATGTTTCAGTTGGCGTTTCCGCCACTGAATAAAAAAATTTAAAAAAATAATTGCGACTGGGTGATATGAAGTCGCAATTCTGAAAAAAAAAAGACATAAGTGTGACTTTTTATCTTTCAATTCTGACTTTATATGACTAACACATAATTGCGAGTTTATATGTCGAAATTCTGATATCTTTTCTCAGAATTGTGAGATATAAACTCGCAATTGTGAGTTTTCAAGCTAATTCTAAGGGGACAAAAAGGAAAAACTTTTTCCCCCCTCAGAATAGTTTAAATCTCACAATTCTGACTTTATATCATGCAATTGTGAGAAATAAAGAGAATTGCGAGATGTAAACTCGCAATTGTGAGAAAAAAAAGTCCGAATTATGAGATAAAAAGTTGCATTTACCTTTTTTATTTTTCATTTAATGGCGAAAACAAGCTTCCATAATGTCTTACATATCATATTCTACAGATTTAATGAGTACAAGGATACCTTTCCTGAAGAAGCGTTGAGCATCACCATGAAAGCGTATCCGATGCTCAGTGGTGGCAAGTTGAAGACAGAGCTCAGTCTCATCTACAGCAAAGACGAGTTCAGTGCCTGCCGTGGTGCTGTGGACTAGGGCTGTCACCTTACGTTCGAAAATCGATTGCACAATCGATCGGACCAACCAACACAAGTATCGAAAACGAAAATAGGGAATCGATTTTAACCAAATGTACATCATTAATTTTAAACAAATTAAACAAATTAAAAAGATAGATGTAACAAAACTCAAAAACAAGCAGAAAAGGAAAATAAAGAATTTCGAAAGTGCAGGACGCGTTGCGAAAGCTAAAAATAAATTCCCCGCGTGGTTTACGTTTAGTCGGTTGCTGCTGGTGTTTTGCCAAAAGAAAATGGAAGATAACAGCGATCAGCCTGTGCGACATGAGAGACGAGTCATAACCCCTACTAACTTGAGGAGTTCGATATGGAAGCACTTCGGGTTTTGGACTGTTGATCAAACTATGAAGAAGGACAAAGTGGTATGCAAACTGTACGATCGCGAGTTCCCCTATCACAGCAGCACTACAAATATGAGGGGCCATATGCAGCTTCATAAGTGCATCTATGCACGGCGGTATTTCCGGTGAAGGTGTAAGCTCGATAACTTCCGCCGATCATAGAGTCCAATGCAATACCGAGAATTTATATTTAATTTTATACTCCATGGTTATACTAATGAAACGTTAGTCACAAAAACAGATAAAACAGACACCCCTCGTTGTGTTTATTGTTCTTAGAATTATATTAAATAAACATAACTATATATAAAATTACATCTAAATGTATGTACATTTCATTTCAAAGTCGGGAGGACAGTAAATATTGAAGACTCTGCCATAATACCGTTTTCCCCGGTTTTCCTCCGCTTTAATCTACACAACCGGAAATGAACGAGCATCCTTGCGTCAAATGCGGAACTTATGCGTGCCCATTATCCACCTTTTTCTGTTCTAAACAATGGGCGTCGCCATGACGACGATGCCGGTATTCAACTTCCGGTTCCAGTCTGGTCTATGCATTTTTGCCATGTGTTTTAGATTGTGTCATCCCTACATCGCTAAACTTAATCGAAAAAAACATTCATCAAATGTGATCTGATCATGTTATTTTTTATTAAATCACAGATTAAAACAAAATGAACGTTTTTCTTTGCTTCATAACTTCCAAAGGATAGCTGATGCATGACTGTACGATCTCCCTAATCCAGCAAACATCCGACAGTCACGACAAATATTTCTATCACCCCGACTGCTGCAGAATAACAGTACTATAAATTTAGGCTGGTTAGCCCTTTGACTCCTGTCTACATCTGCTTTCAAAGATGCAAAGTATATTTCTCAGGCCTGTGAGGTTAGGCATAACGTTACGCCGAGTTTCATTCATGAGACCAAAGTCCAGTTTGCGCGCTGTCGCCGCCGTCATGATCATCTATTGTTTACTATATACTTCTTATTTATTAAAACCAGGTGATAGGTTGATGAAATATTACTTGAAATTAAGATACAATTAGTGAAAAAAGGACAGCAGGAAGTAGAAAACCGTCAAGTCAGTTGAATCCGCTATGAATCATGGGAAGGCAGAAACAGGTGGATACAAAGTTAACTCCTTCATAAAAAAACAAAAAACAAAGGTCTTACCTTCATAAATGTATAAACCCCTTAGCTAAAATTATTAAACTGTTATACATTAAAATGCCCATTAGTTTCAAGTATTATTTTTTCACCATCATGATCAGGAAGTAACTCATAATACAATGAAACGGATAACTGAAACTATATACAATTGTTTTACACAAAATCAATGTTTTAAAATGCTTATTGTACTGTAATGTATAGCATCATAACATACATAGAGAGTAGGACGTTTCATGTTCAATAAAAGCTGTTTCATGTGTAAATAAAAAGCTGTTTCATGTGTAACCCTCCAAATTACGTTAGATGGCGTTATTAAGTTTCGAACCTAAGCTCCGCCCCTCACTTACGACCCTGGCGCTGGTGTTGGTAAGCCCGCCCCTTACTTCCGGTTCTGGCGCTGGGGTTCTGGCGCTGGGGTTCTGAAACTGGTGTGCTGCGGGTCTGCAGCTGGATAGAGAGCCTAAGTCCCGCCCCTTCGCTTCCGGGTTATGGGACCTTATTTCGGAAAAAATATGAATGGAAGTCAATGGGGAAAGACAACTTATCTTTTTATTCCGTCTGAACTGTGCCCTCAATTACACATATGATGTTTGTCAATTTAAAAGATGATTCTCAAAGTCAAAAACGTCGCAGTTTGTCATACAACAGAAGAGTAACGTTTAGTTTTATGTGAAAATCGCTCTGTGAACTACATCTCCCAGGAAGAGAAACGAGATCCGCTGCTCGTGTCTGTGCAGTCTGGTTCAAAACGCTCAGGTAGGACGGCGTAACGTTACTATTATAACGTAAGGCTGTAGAAACAATGACAGACAGCCTCAGTAAAGTTAGCTTCAGTCATTGAGAGAAAATGTGCGCCTTTGGGGTTTGTAGTCTTTGTAATTACGTATTTTCACAGTCTTATACCTCAACGCTTTTACATCAAACTGCGACTTTCTTTACTTTAAAATGTATCTTTTAAATTGACAAACATCATATGTGTAATCAGGGCTTAAAGTGAAAAAAATTCTTCTGACTGAAATTTTTTTCAGGCCAAGTCATATTCCTGTAACTTTATTTAAATTGTCGAGACCAATAGCGTTTTAAGGGGAGATGTTTAAAAGCGATCTAATATTGCCAGTTTGCGTAATTTAAAAGCCATTTTAATCTATGAAAAACAATTACTTATCTTGACAAATAATCAACCATATACATAACTTTTCAGTGCATGTTATTTATCTTATGAGACCAAACAATGCTAAACTATATTAATATATAGTTTGTGCCATGGCAAATCGTTTTGGCTGAGGGCAAAGTGAAGTTCTATAACTTTATTATGTAGGCTATTTAACTTTGTAGGCTATTAGAGAGCTGACTTATGTTTAACTGAATAGTTTGCTTTATTTCTCATTGTATAGCTTATTATAGCCTACCTATTAGGCTACTTATACTTTTGAACGGGATATTATCATTAAAACTGACTTAACAAAAAAGACATGGTTGTGTAATTTTATATATTCTAAAATATATAAAATATTATATTACTATGCATTCTCTTCACTGTATGTGTACGCATAATACAATAAAACGATACAACCCTGTCTGTTTGTTAAATGTCAGTTTTAATGATAAATAATGTTTCATATTTTTAAAATGAAAACAAAAAGAAGCAGGTTTTAACTATATTTCGTGTTGTTATAAATATATGATAATCAATGTGCGTTGCCAAAACCACATTTGTGTGGCCATTTATATGTTTATGATAATAATTATGTTCATTTATAAATGAAAAGAGGCAGAGTTGATGACCGGAGTAGCCGCGTGCTGAGGCCCTGTTTACATGAGAACGCTCACGGGTGAAAACGTAAAAATATTTTATCGGATGTGCCTTTCGTTTACACGGCGACGGTGTTTTTGAGGCTCAAAAACGCAAAAAAGTGAAACCACCCTCCAGAGTGGAAATCTTAAAAACGCTCCACCGTCGCGTTCCCGTGTAAACGGTAAAAACACAAAAGTCTGCTTGACAGTGAAGGTTGTACGCAGTCGCGTGGACTTGGTATTGTTGTAGTATGCACTCCTCGCCGCCTGAAGTGCACACTACATTGAATTTCACACTTTTGCGTCTCCATTTGCACGTGGATTTCCCACACGAAACACTAGTCTAAACGCAGAATTTAAAAAAAGATGATGCAACGCCACTTTTGCGTTTTCTCTTCAGAATCGTTTCCGTGTAAACATAGCCGATCAAGAACGCGCTGTTAGCAGCGTCCTCTCGTCTTCGGGAGTTTGTTCTCCCGAGTCGAACTTGGCAAGTCCGAACTACCAAGGACGCAAGTCCGAAGTTTGCGTATTTGGTATTGAGAAACGACCAATATTGACCTGCGTTCTGTTTTCTATCATGGGACCGCAGCAAACGAGCTGTAGCCTCGCTCGCCTGACAAGATTGAGTGAACAGGGAGCAGTTTTTCCGTGAGCGGGAATTGGAAAAACCGGAGTGGATCATGAGCGAAGTGATTACAGAATGCTTAGAGTGGAGAGAGGAACGTGCTTTCGCTCCACTCCAGGCTTTATCACATCCCCCCTCAGCAGGGTGAATACGCATCATCTTTCCTTAATTTAAGACCTATTCAAACTAAAATTAAGACATTTATCACACTATTTGCGAAATGAAAGCCTATTTACGGCCTTAAAATTATGAAAAGTTAATTTAAGACATAAGGACAGACGGGAACCCTGCAATTGACGGATATCCGTCCTAGACTCGCTGCAATTAACGGAAATCCGTCGTAGCGACGGAGAACTTTAACCCCTGTGTAATTGAGGGCACAGTTCAGACGGAATAAAAAAATAAGTTGTCACTTGCCATTGACTACCATTCAATATTTTTCCGAAGTTAGGTCCCATGGTGGCCGACCGGAAGGGGCGGGACTTAGGCTCTCTATACTATAGGGCTGGTAAGTCCCGCCCCGGGACACAACAGGAGCAAGGGACAAGATCAACTCGGTAGAGTGTGAAGTGTGCACAGTGCGCGGGACTCTCAAACATGCCAGTATTTAACAACAACAACGACGACGAAGACTTAGTTTGAGCAGGGCGGTCGAAAATGGAGTCAGACGAGAGCGAAGAAGACACAAGAGGAGTTGAGAACAGGAAAAGGAGAAAGAATAGCGTTTCAAGTGATGGAAGCCGGACAAAAAGAACTGTTGAGAAATATCAAGTAGGTATGATAGCAGTAACAAGAAGCGACGGGATCTTCAAGGATTCGCACAAGGTTGGAAGATTCGTTGGAAAGAAACTTGGAGATGTGCGGTCCATTAAAATAACAAGGAGTGGGATGGTTATTATTGACTGCGTGTCAAGGCGTCAGAAAGAACAAGCTCTAAGGATTACGGTGTATGAAGATCATAGCGTGGTAAAATGTTTCCCACTCGGGACAGAATACAAAAAGAAAGGAGTAATAAGTGGCGTACCGCTGTCAGTGGAAGACGAAGAGTTTCGGGCTATTGAAGGAGTTTGTGAGGCCAGAAGATTGACAAAATTCCGTCAAGGAGAAAGGGAACAAAGTTCTTCTGTGTGTCTGACTTTTGTGGGAGAATTGCCAGAAAGGATATACTTAGACTACATATGCTACAGAGTGAGGAAATATGAAAGAGCTCCATTAAGGTGTTTTTGCTGTCAGGAGTATGGACATGTGGCTGCAGTGTGTAAAGGAGTCAGGAGATGTGGGAGATGTGGGAAAAACACTTGTGAAGGAGGGACGTGTGAAGAGGAACAAGTAAAATGCATTCACTGTTCGGGAAATCATCATGTGGGGTCAATGGAATGTCCTGAAAAAATTAAACAGGTAAAAGTGAGTAAAATCAGAGAAGAAGAAGGGTTGACATATGCAGAAGCAACCAAGAGACTGGAAAGAAAGGAACGAGCAGTAGTGCAAACAGAACAGGAATTGGAAAAGAAGGGAGAGGATCAGAAAAACGTTATTTGCATGGACAAGAAGCGATTCTTAGCATTTATTGCTATGGTGGTCAATTGTGCTGTGGAAATTAAAGGCAAATCAGAGAGGATCAAAATGGTGTTGGATGCGGCGAGAAGATTCTTGGACATTATGGACATATCAGGAGAAGAACTAGATAATACGTTGAGGGAAAAATTCATGCCATTTCAGACCATTGAGTCCGACATATAGAACGGGTAGTGAACTTTAAAAATAAATTGGATTTGTATAGCGCATTTTTCAATCTCGTTTAAAGCCGTTGGTTGCGGCTTTGATCACTGTAAATATATTGCACTGGGAAAACTATTTAATTCAGTAGGTGGCGGTAATGCAACATTTTGGATGCCAACCGCCATAAAACCCAAAAGAAGAAGAAGAAGTCCCGCCCCTTCAGCTAACCCCGCTGGACCTCTAGGTTGAAAAATCGTCAATGCAAATGAATGAGAGAAAATAATTATTTTCTAATCCCGTTTGAATTTTGCAATGAATGTCAACATATGTTGTCTGTGAATTTTTTATATAATGTTTCGTGTAAAGAATGCTACGATTTAGCGGGTATAATTTTCATACGGTTAGACTTTGTGTGAGAGCACTTTGTGGACTACAACTCTTTCGACGTGTTTGATATACATCACCCCCACTACCACATGGATCCCGCTAAACATCCCTGTGCCTTTGGTGCACTTAACTGCCTTCTTTCAGGGAGAGGACAAACTAGTTGAGCGTGGTGAAAACCGTGATTTGTGGAGTAAAATTGTGTTATGCGGCGACGTCACACATGCGACGTGTAGTCTTTCTCGTTATGTCTATTCCACAACTGCTAGCCAATGAATCATACAATATACTGTCAAACTCGTTACATGAGAAATTGTATAATTCACAGACAACATATGTTACATTCATGGCACAATTCAAACGGGATCAGAAAATAATTATTTTCTGTCATTCACTTGCACTGACACTTTTTCAATCTAGAGGTCCACTCTGAGTTTTACGGGTGGGCGGGACTTACCAGCTCTATTGCTCTACACAGCCCCACTGTGGGTCAAATTTAAAAAGGCCACCGAACATAAGCTTCAGGTGGCCTATAATGATTGTACGTGGATATTGCTTAAAAACCCAGGTGGTGTAGTGCAAGTGACTTGTTCTGTAAGGCAAGAGTCAACACGTTCCAAGCTTTATTGAGAAACCCGATGTACAAATTTATTGGTCGACTGGATAGCTCTCCGAATGGCATTATTAAGTTACTGACTAATCCTAGTATAAGTGTTGTGCGTTACTAGTCACCTCTGTGGAAGCACTGGTATAACGGTCTTTTATAATTCTGTTTTCTTTTTCTTTTCTTTTTTGTTATTTTAATTTTAAGGAGGTGTTTGGGTGTTTGTAGTGTGTGTGGTGTTCTAATGGACCTTGAGTCTGACAAGGATGAAATGAAATGAATATTATAAGCTATGCTATTTTCTTGGCTGGATATTGTTGACTGGGAACACCACAGGTGTGACTTTGTACCATTTTGTACAAGATAAAAGCATTTAAAAAACAAGCTTCCTAAACAATAAAGCACACTAGTGTGATACATTTTTAAATTTTATTCAATATTGCCAAAATTACCCACAAATAATGATTTTTGTTTTAGTCAAAATAATATGGATAATGGACGCCTTTATTCTGATTCTTTTTCGAGATCTGAATGTGTGCAAAGAATTGTGATGACTTGGCAGCTGAGATATGCAGCCTTACTAGGAAGCAGCCTTCCGATTGAAACATTTCACACTCAACAAGAAAGAAATGTTGACTTCCCCCTCCCCCTTTTGTCACATATATCCAAGTGAAACCATAGACATACATGTATTTATGGATGCTTCTAAATAGAAACAAAGACAAAAATCCCTTTTTGTAGACCATACAAAAAGACAAATCATGCCATCATTAAAAATCATTATTTTATTATTATTTTAGAGCAAATGTACTCTTTAGACAACAATTAATATTAAAACATTTACAAAGTTTAGTATATATTTATGCAACATCTTTATTTTTATTTTTTTAGTTCTAAAAGGATCTTTAAGGTTAATCTGAAACTGCATTCTTGGGCAGCCCATCAACACCCAACAAATGATGGTTTGGATCATCCTCCACCACACATGGTCCAGGACCAGCCTTAAAACAGGTTATGCAGCAATTATGATAAATCAGGTCATGCATGCAACACCATTTAGGACTGACATAGAATTCAATAAGGGTTACATAAATATAGTGAGACAAACAAGGTATTTTATTTATTTTTAAAGAACTATTAGATTATAGATGAATGTGCCTTACAGTTAATGCAGTTTCCAGACACTTACCTTAGTGCTGATTATGTAGTGTATACCCTTTGGAGTTGGCTCCATATTAAGGTCTCTCTTCAGCTCCTCCGAGAGGTCAGCTGAACATACAGGAAGACCTCTGACAAAGCTGCAAATTACTGCAAGTTACTGCGTTGAGTTATATCTTGATGTGCTTTGTTTTGTGAAGAGCTGCAGTGTATGTTTTAATGTCAAAGTATAAATATTAACAGCATGCATGATTTTAGCAACTTACTCTGATCCATTGGTTTCTGAGGGAAAGAAATGACGAACCACCTGTACAAACTCTGATACGTGCTCTTGCAAGGTGTAAATAACAGCATTAGGACCAGCATCAAAGGTATATGCCACCTGAAACAAGACAAAAGGTGCAAGTACATCAATCCATCTACATCAAAACAAAGGAGTATGCTGGGATTTAGCGAAAGAGACGTAGATTAGACATAGGGCCAGATTTACTAAACAGGGCTGTTGGATCTCAGATGTTAAATGTATCCAAAGTTCGTTGGATTTGTAGAAACTTGATGGTGTGTCTGATTAAAACACATGGAAAAATACCTTTGCTCTCTTTTATTTTCAGTTCAGGATTAAATCTTAAAGCACATGGAGCTGATACACACGATGCCAATGGACAGATGTTAATGGATGGACAGGATAAACAGGATGTACAAGATGTACAAGATGGTCTTTAGTCACTACAAACAATACAATAAAGGAAATTAAACTCATATAATTCATCAGTAACAAATCAACAACATAGATTTTAAACAATTGGCAAAACAAACTTACTCAACGCATCCTATGGAAAGGACATGGTTGGGTGTCCATTCCAACCACCACACCTTACCAATACAAAAGGAAGAAAAGGAGGAAGTGAGGTCTACTTATAGACCTCGCCCAGGAGGTGTATGGGTAATGTAGTGAAGCTTACAAAGAATTGTAGGATATGTAGTGCAAATACGTATATATATAAAAATAAAATAAAAATTAAAAAATAAAAGGTATAATTAAATGACCAAAATTCACAACAGCTGCCCCAAATACAGTCATGTATTTGCTATTACTCATCTATTTCAGGTAATGGAATCAACTTAGCAACTGGACGTACATACATCTTTCCATTAATATCAATCTCAGCTACTCTGACACGCCCATCCTGACTAGGTAAGAGGCGTACTACCCTGCCAATGGGCCATGATGCTCTTGGGAGTTGAGAATCAATTACTAACACGACAGCAGAGTCATTTAGACTAGGTTTTTCTCGATTCCATTTTTGACGGAGCTGCTGACCTGGTAAGTAATGTCGGATAAAAGATGTCCAAAACTGGTCAATGAGGGCCTGGCTGTGGCGCCAAGATCTGCGTCCAAGGAGCTTAGTATTGGCATAAATCACCTGAGGCAGAGACGAATCTTGCCGCCCCATGAGGAGGAGATTTGGAGTAATGGGGTCGAGGTCTGAAATATTTGAAGAGGCGTAACCAAGTGGCTTTGAATTTAACACTCCTTCAACTTCTGTCAAAACGGTCCGTAAGACTTCCTCTGATACGGTTTGACTGCCGAGTACCACCCGCAGTGCTGTTTTAACAGAACGGACCTCTCTTTCCCATGACCCCCCAAAATGAGGAGCTTGTGGTGGATTAAACTTAAATTTGATCTGCTGCTTTTCCAATTTGACTTGAAGCTCAGTGGGAAGGTTCTGGAAGGCTTCCTTTAACTCTCTTGCAGCTCCACGGAAATTGCTTCCTTGATCACAAAGAATCTCATACGGCCTACCTCTCCTGGATATGAATCGACGTAGGCCCATTAGAAAGCTGTCCACATCTAAACTGCTCAACAAATCAAGGTGCAGGCATCGAGTAGTCTGACACTTAAACAGAATGCCCCATCTCTTCTCTGTTCTACGGCCAATATTAACGTGGAAGGGACCAAAACAGTCCATTCCGGTGGACCAAAAGGGAGGTTTGAACAACCGGAGCTTGGAGAGTGGAAGATCTGACATTTGAGGAATAGATGGCTTGGCTCTCCACTTACTACATTGAAAACAAGACCACTGATGTTTTTTTACAGCTTGTCTCCCTCTAATTATCCAATAATTGCGTCGAAGTTCTGAGAAAACTCTCTCTGGACCAGGATGGAAAAGTTTCTCGTCACAGTCCTTAATAATTAACTGGGTCAATGGATGTTTGGGGTCGAGAACGATTGGATGAACCATTCCAGGTTCCATATCCTCTACACGCCTGAGCTTACTGCCCACTACAATAAGTCCCGTTTCTTCATTGAATTCGGGAGAAAGTGTTAGGAGACAACTTTGAGGTTCAATGGGCTTGCCTTTCTTTAAACACTGGTACTCAGAGGGAAAACTTTGCTGCTGGGCTTGTCTCAAAAGGAGATTTTGGACTGAAGAGGCGTCACAAGAGTCCTCACTATGTTGTCGCAGTAACACATTTGTTGCAAACTGTAACTCTGACCATGATTTAAAACTGGCAGGATCTGGGAGTACAATATCATCCACTTGTGTTAACCCACAAAAGAGTGGTTTACGAAGCTCAGGATCAGGACTAGCAGATGTAGATACTAGATTTTTGGGCCATTCATTTGGAGGAAATTAAAGAAACGTTGGACCTTGTCGCCATCTATGATCAGGTTTGGCTAGCTCTACAAGAGTTTTGCCTCTCGTAATGTCATCTGCTGGATTCTGTGCAGATGGAATATATCTTTAGAAAGAGGGATCAGTGAGCTCCAATATTTCAGTAACTCTATTAGCTACAAAAACTTTGTAACGGCAGGAGAGAGAATGCAGCCAAGACAAGACGGTTGTCGAGTCGGACCATAGGACAATATTTGTCAAAGGATGAGTCAATTCATTCTGCAGGAGTTTGCAAAGCTGTGCACCTGTTAGAGCAGCGCAAAGTTCAAGACGAGGGATGGATATTTGCCTTTTGGGGGCAACTCGAGATCTTGCCATGATGAAGGAAGTATGTACCACACCTTTGTCAGTTCCCATTCGCAAATAGGCTACAGACCCGTATGCGCTCTCTGAAGCGTCGCAAAATATATGCAACTCTCTGGATGTGATTTGGTCGGAAGGTAAACTTAAACAACAACGTGGAAGCTGTATTAATGACAGGTCAGGGAACTCAGTTTCCCAAGCCTTCCAGGCCTGTTGAATAGGATTTGGCATAAGGGGATCATCCCAGCCCCGGGACTTCATCCAGCATTGTTGTATGATGACTTTAGCTCGCGTTGTAAAGGGGGTTATGTAACCCAATGGGTCATACTGACTGGCGAGAACTTTATATATATTACGCAGGGTTGTTGTCTTATACTCCACTGTTCGGGATCGATACCCTAATGAATCAGAGGGACAGTGCCAACTCAGACCCAGAGCTCCTTCTTTGGGATCTAAACTGTCTTGATTGATCCACAGTTCAGCACTCTCAGACCTGGCTTCAGGAGGGAGATGTCTGACAACATCAGGCTGGTTACTTGCCCACTGTCTGATTTCAAATCCTCCACTCATCAGTAAAGAACGCATTCGGTCTAAGAAGTTCTTAGCAGATTGCACATTTGGGAAACTCTCTAAACAGTTGTCAACATAGAATGACTGAAGTACAGAGCTTGCTATATCTTCATATCCTTCTTGGTGATCATGGACATGCCTTTGTAGAGCATATGTTGCGCAACATGGACTACAAACCGTGCCAAAGGGCAAAACTTGCCATTCGTAGATGTCAGGTGGATTTGTGCTCTGCATATTGCGCCACAGGAAGCGTAGGAGAGAACGGTCTTCTGGTAATAGCCTAACTTGATGGAACATGGATTTTATATCCCCACTAATGGCCACTGGGCACTGACGAAACAGGAGTAGGACACCAAGTAAGGAAGGGCCCAACTGTGGACCAGGAAGAAGTTGACTGTTAAGTGACACACCTTTATATTGATAGGAACAATTGAAGACTATTCTCTTTTTTCCGTTATGCTCCACAATATGATGAGGAATATACCACGATTCATCAGATGAGTCATGGGGAAGTTCCACTTTGGAAACATAACCGGATTCCTCCAACTTAGCAATCTCTTGATTGTACACAGCAGCAGTTTTAGGATTTCTCTGGAGGCGCCGTTCGATACATCTGAGAGAAGACATAACTGCATTTGGTGAAGCCCACAGCTTTTTGGCGGAAGAAGCACGCAATAACGGAGTGGCATATCTTTGCACACCATCCACTTCAACTTTTTTAGACTTGGAGGCCAACAATTCCATAGCTACCTGATCTTGCTTGGACCTAGTAATGACTTTCTCATTCTTGAAAGGAAGGATGTCTACTTTCCATAATTTCTCCACATCATGGCGAAGTTCTTCTAGTGGATTAGCGATGGTGAAAAGACACTGAGTCTCATCAGTGTTAGGAATCGGTATTGGGCCTTGAAGTACCCAACCTAACCTGGTCTGGATTGCAGCTGGAGATTTAGGAGGCCCGAAATACACCTGATCAATGGGATTTATCAGGTGTGGATAGTCCGCACCGATAAGAACAAGTGGTTAGACATTAGAGAAGGCTGGAAGGGGTAAGTCTCGAAGATGTCTGAAATGTCTCTGCAAGATCTCAACAGAATACGTCTGTTCTGCCAGTCCCAATCTGGCAGCAGAAAAGGCATTGGAAATGGAATACCTCTTTTCTGGATTGGTCATGGAAGATATTTCAAAGTTTACAGAAGAGCCTTCAAGTGCAAGGGTATCTTGACGTACAGTTCTAACAATTAGGGACTCAGCTACCCCATTGAGGCCCAAAGACTCAGATGCTTGAGGTAGCAACATGGTACGTTCTGATCCATCATCCAAGATGGCATAGGTTTGCAAGGATCTTCCTTTATAATGGAGAAGTTCTTCAACCACTTTAAGCAGTACCCTACCAGAACCTCCAAGGCGAATAAGATAGAATGTACCATTATCTTGGTCACGACAATTAACTCCATGAAGGATACCAAGATGTCTGCCTTTGCACTGTGGACAGGGTTTCTTCAAGTCACAGTTGACAGCTAGATGGTTAAGCCTACATCTCCAACATCTTTTGTTCTCTCTAATCCATGCATCCTTCCTGGTGTCTTCTAGAGATTTAAAAGACGGGCACAGGCCAATGAAATGATCTCTACTGGAACAATAGGCACATGAATATTTGGAACTCCATTCTCCATCTCTCACATTCTGGGGTTGCTTGTTAGTGGATCTTGGCACAACAGAATTACTGTTAACTCCGTACAAGACTGTTCGAGTGTTAACGGAAGTCTTTGGTTGAGGTTTACTCAGGAATGGTTTTGGAAAGTCACTAACCTGATCAGCCATTGCTTGACACTCGGCTTCTTCTTGGAGCCAAGCGGAAAAGGTAATCAGGTTGTAGTTTTGACCCTTTAGGACTGTACGGGCATAACGGGCAAAGTTGGTCACATGCTCTGTGGGCAGTTTACTGAGTAGTTGCTGTACATGAGAAGCACAGGATAATTCAGATTTAACTTGGTCTTGGCCCGAAGATTGGAGCATGCCAACCAAAGCTTGAACCTTTAGTGTGAAGCTACTAAATGCTCTGCTGTCACCTGGTCTCAGCCTGGGGACAGCTAGAATGGCTTTGATTTCTCTCAAAACTAGTTGGTGAGGCTGCCCATATTTCTGCTGTAGTGCAAAAAGAGCCATACTGTAAGGCCTAGGATCGTTAGCATAAGCTAAAGCTAGATCACGAGCTGGAGAAAATTTTAAAAGATCTAATTCCTAAATACATCCACTTAATACCATTTTTTATTGCTAAGATCTTCTGATACCTTTCCTTAAGCTTTACAACTATGTCATCTCTGGCAATAATCTCTGGGAAATTACTCCACAACCATATCAGTGTACAAATAAACATTTTGCACCTACACTGATGTTTCTCTTTGTCATGTTCTTTCTTTGACCTTATGTGTTGCACTGTGTGCCTGGATGATACACAATGATGATCACTGATACAAATGCATGATCTATTTTGTTGCACAACCAAACACTCCTTCAACATTTTTTATAGTCATATAGTTCCATAAACATGTATGTTATTAATTGGGCTTCAATTAGAGGCACTTCTGACTTAAACTCTTGAAAAATTAAACCTTTAAACATTGAATCAATGTTAAAACATGAAATTCTGGCATTTTCATCAATTAAGATTTGCATTACAAAAGTTTGAATCACTATGATTTAAGAAATGTAATACTTTTATAGCAGGCAAGGTCAATTTACACTTCATTAAGCAGCACAACCATTTTCAACTGTGATAATAATCAGAAATGTTTCTTGAGCAGCAGAATGATTTCTGAAGGGTCGTGTGACACTGAAATCTAGGGTAAAATTAGCTCTGCCATCACAATATATTTTTTTAAACATTAAAATAGAAAACAGTTGATAAAATATTTCACAATATTACTGTTTTAAGATAAATGTAGTCTTGGTACCTTGGAGGTAACTTACCTTAGAACCTTACTAATACCAAACTTTTGAACAGTAGTACAAACCTATGCAATCAAAATATTAAAAATAATATTGTTACATCATTTTGCCGGTATGTATGATTGTAAATCTATTTTTTATAACATCAAATTAATGGCTGTAATGTCATCAAATTGATGACATTATTAAAATATTCCGTAAAATAATGTTAAATGTTTTTTTTTCTTTCTTATTTACAGTAACCTAGTTGTGTCAAATGTAATTTATCCACTTTAGTCCATACAATTTTGTTTCATCCAAATTCCACTGCCACAGGTGTTCAGTTGTTTTGCACCAAAAATACCTTCATAGGATCATTTCCATGATGACCAACGCAATCTACTAAAAGCAGCGCAAATTAGCATCTGGTTTAAAAAAAAAAAAAAAATGTTGGCCATTAAATAATGGTGCAAATATGAGTAAATTTCCTAGGCAACCTTAGTCAATGACCTTGCATGATTAATTTAAATACTCTCCTCCCATAAATTTTGTGTCTGAAAGGGAATCTCCTATAAATACATATGCAATAAAATCAGCCGCAAAAATAACCCTGTCCATGCTATATTTGCACTGCATGTCTTTAATAAATCCTGACAGTATTTTTAACAGCCTACATTTTTGACCTGGAGCAAGCTGTTAGTAAATCTGGCCCTTAGTATTTTATATAGTATATATACAGTATAATACAGTATTTAAAGAGCACCATCTATAGTCCAGTCATTTTATGAAAAAAGGTTGAATAAATTGTAACAGAAACAAACTCAACTGATGTATTGTATCCTCAATATGTCCTGAGTAAGGAAAAAAAAAGCCCCGAAGAATTCCATAAGGGGAACGTTTCGAAAAAGACCCAAATATATCCCATTCATTCGCCTATTCATTCTTTTTCTTACGCGAAAAGGGTAAAAAAAATTTACCTTAAGATATCATGAAAATCACTGAGTTGATTACTTACATCAAGACAAACAAAAATGTATTACAAGATTTTTGAAATTGTTTGTTAACTTGGACAAACGGTGCATAATATAATTACGTATTAGCTAATTTGCATAATTACCCAAACAGATCTAAACATTGAGTATAGCAGGTGAAAATGTTTTTTTGAATCTTGTTGATATATAACAGTAATGGCTCGTTTCCACTGAGTGGTACGGTACGGTACAGTTCGGTTCGGTACGCAATTATTTGCGTTTCCACTGTCAAAACTTGTGAATGGTACCAAAAAGCCGAACCGTACCGTACTACTTTTTGGGTACCCTTCCGTTGTGGTACCTAGCACAGTGAAAGGGTACTAAAAGGTGGAGCTAGACTCACTGCAGAACGGTGATTGGTGGACAGAGTATCGTCACTCGCGCGTACTACAAGCGCATTAGAAGCATACAGTTGAAATAAAATTCTACTGTTATTGTGTCACGAAATGTAGTTTTAAGAGTATTTCAGGCGAGAAAGTAGTTTTTTAAAGCTCAAATCTGTGGTTTATTTATAGATTTATGATAATTTGACCGAGATCCATTCCAAGCGATCACCGGACGCTCGCGCTCGTGTCCCCCGCCTGGAGCAGCCTTTCCTCGGCTAGTCGTTCTGATGTTTGCCGCTGACTCGGCTGACACGTCTCTGTAGTGGTTGAACATGATATATAGTTCGTCTTGTATAAACCTTGCAGGTGATCTTTGGTCTCGTGAAACTATAATTCGTTCCCTGGCCAATAGTTTTGGCAGAAGGCAACGTGAAGTTTCATATCTTTTAGCGCTGAATTTGTATATTTCACTGACTGAATTGTTTCTTGATGTTATTTAAGCTTTTTACTGTATATCTTTTGTACCTTTTACTTATACTTTTATAATGGATATTATTGATAAAACTGAAATTCAACAAAAGAGATAGTTTTGTCATTTTTTTAAATTTTATTACAAGATCATCTGTAATGTTGTTTATTGCAACATTTGTACCAATGCGATATGGGATACATTACATTACATAGCCTATTGCCTGGAATATGTTTAATATTTTTAAATTTTAACGAAAAGAGGCAGGGTTGTTGTATATTTAGTTTTGTTATAAATATAACGGTAAATACATGCAGTGAATATAATCAATAGGCTATGCGTTGCCTCAGGCAACTTGCCTGAACCACATTTGTGTGCTTTAGAATGTTTAAATGTATTAAAATGAAATCGAAAAGAAGCAGAGTGGTGTTTTAGAACATATTTCGTTTTATTGTTGCCTAAAATGAACATACAGAGATAACCGGATTGAGTCACAGAGCCAGAGCGAGCAGAGAACGCGCTTTTCCATTAGCAGAATTACTGGACTCGCGTCCTCGGGATCATTCTTCTGTGTCGGATTTGGCTTCAGATTTTTTGCGTTGGGTTCTTGGAAACGCATAATGCCACCGCTTATTTCTAGTGACAAACATGCCGAGAAGCGCGAAGAAGATCTGCTGTCTGTCCATTGTTGTTTACTTGTCGCTTTCTTCGCGCGAAAATGACGTCGATCGCTTCTTTCCAGCATACCACGCCTATCAAGTAAGGGTACTGTTGGCGGTGGAAACGCAAGCCTGATCATGGTGTACCCGACCCGACCCGTACTGAACTGTACTGTACCGTACCGTACCCCTCAGTGGAAACGAGCCATAAAAGACATAATGTTAAGGTCTGAATTGAACCCATTTAAGCTACCCATGAATATTAATACAGAAAGAAGTACTTTAGAAACCAGCCTTTATTAATTATTATTGCAGAGATGGGGTTTGGGCATTGAGTGCATTGTGTACGTAATTAGATTTTCTGATCCAGACACTTTTTATTTCACCTACCTTTTGTCTTCTGCACTCTCCTTACCCATGTCTCCTGTTCTTCCCTCATACTCATCCCCCAGAAACAGTCCCACTGACCCAGCCCCAAACCCCATTTCTGCCATAATAATTAATAAATGCTGGTTTCTAAAGTACTTCTTCCTGCATTAATGTAGCCTCGTGAGACCATCCTGATCTCGCGAGCTTTCAAGGTTTCACTCGCAGATCAGTCTGGAAACTTTCCGTTAAAGAAAATTTGGGAGCAGTTCACCAAACGAACGTCCAATCAGCGTTGGCTTTGAGGCGGGTTGAGGTGTGACGCAACGAGAAGCGCGACAGTTCAGTCTAAAGAACATGGCGGGGTTCCGACCAAGATGGCGGTTTGACTAGACGCACGTGTGCTGGCGCTTACAACAAAATAGGGTAAATTTTACAAATGTTGATGTGAGAAACAAGTCACACTTTATTGAATGTTATTGAGATTCTTAGAAATAAGTTACAGTTAATTAATACTGGTTACAAGGTTTCGTATTTGATAGAGAGTCTAGAAGTTATCATGGACGTATCAGCCCCTGAGGTGATGGATATTGAACTTCAAAGAACGACGGAAAAAAGACTTATCAGCGAAACTCACTCCTACGCTTGTCAACAGAAAAAAGGAGACAATTGTGATTCGACTCCAAATACACCATCCAAAGCACCTCCGTCAAAAAAGCAAGCAAAAGGTGATGCAATGGACGATCTAACGCTAAGCCAGGTACAGCAAAGCATCATTCAAATAATTAGACAGTCATCCGAGGAAATAAAAGACATGGTAAAAGAAAATTCTACCAGCATCAATCTGTTGAAAGAAGCGTTAGAAGTGGTGCACTCTGAAATTTTCGACATTCGGAGGAGAATGAAGAGTTGAAAAACAAAAACGAGGAGAATCTGAAGCGGATCTCTGAGATGGAGGAGAAAATAAACGATCAGGATCGGTACTGTCGGAGATGGAATCTCCGACTGGAGGGGCTGACCGAACGTGCAGAGGATAATGTCAAGACTCGTGTAATGGATATCTGCAGAGCCATGGTTGTCGAGGAAGATAGTAACTTCGTTGCAAACAATGTGGACATTGCTAACCGAGTTGGAAGACCCATTTCAGATGGCGGTAAGGATAAGAGACCAAGGCCGGTGATTATAAGATTCACATCCAGAACAGCGAGGGACCTCACATGGAAAGGAGCAAAGGGAAATGACTTTCTTAAGAAGAACAAGATGTACTTCAAAGAGGACCTCACGATCAAAGACAGGGCTACGCGGAATCTCCTTTGGCCTTCGATCGACAAAGCACGGAAAGAGGGCAAAAGGGCCTTCTTTGTGGGAATCAAGGCAATTGTTGATGGTAAAGAAATTAAAATGTAGGCTAAACCACTGCACCCTTATTATGGGTTCTGATTCTGAATCTTAAATTACTACGAAACGAGAAGTAGCTAACTGTTTGCTTGAGGTTATTCTTTAACACTTGGACGAATTATTTAAGGTTTTTATTTTATGCTTAATTTCATTTGTAATGGGAAATTACAACAACAGGAGACTGTTATTCTTTTATGTTACTCAAATTTAATCCAAAAGGATCTCAAGAATGATATTGAAATGTGACGGTTTCTCGTAGTGATGGAGTAAGTTTACCCTTTATACACTCTCAACACTTTTAAGTTTCAACCTTAATTTGCTCATTGTTCACCTAATTGTTCTATTAGGGCTTTTTTTCTGGTCTTTTTTGAGTTTATGTCAGTAACAATATTTTCTGTTAATGCTAGGGGATTACGTGACATGCTGAAAAGGAAAGCTCTATTTTTGTTTTGTAAAGGTAAAGAAGCAGATTTTTGTTTTATTCAAGAAACGCATGCCTGCCAAAATGATGCACTTTTTTGGAAGAATCAGTGGGGTTGTGACATTTGGTTTTCTTTTGGTACTTCAAATAGGACAGCAGGTGTCGCTATTTTAAAGGATAGGTTTTCAGGGAAGGTTATAAGTCACAAAACAGATAGCCAAGGTCATTGGATTGCTTTACTTATTGATATAAACCAAGCTAAAATTATTATTGTTAATATATATGCCACCAATAATAAAAAAACAAATGAGTTAATATTTCAAGATATTGAAGGCCATATTCATAATTTAAAATTCCCCTCAGCTGAAGTAATTTGGGGTGGTGACTTTAATACGGTGTTTGATGGAAGACAAGATCGATTGCCACCTAGAATTGATAATATGGCAAACGAATTAAGCAATGTATGTTTACGATTGAACTTAATCGATATTTGGAGGTATACAAATCCACAATCACTTGTATATACGTGGAGTAATAGGGACAGATCTCAGCAATCACGGATTGATTTTTGGCTCATTTCAGAACACATAAAAGAGAGAGTTGAATTTGTTACTATTGAACCATCAGTTTTAACAGATCACAAAGGCATATCCATTAAAATTAATGTGGTAATCTCTCGATCAATTGGAATTAAACGAGGATATTGGAAGCTAAATAATAGTCTATTGAAACATAAAGATTTTTGCGACCAAATTAAGAATTTAATTATTAAATATTGGCAACAAGCTTCTTTGACTCAAACTTATGGGAAATTATGGGAACAGACAAAATTTGAAATAAGGAAATTCACAATTATGTATGGAAAATCTGTTAAAAAAAGAAAAAAGAAAATGAAAACAAAATAATAAATGAAATAATTTCCCTCACTTCTAAAAATAACAAATATGTCAAGCACTGAAATATTAAAGCTTGCTACATTGCAGAATGAGCTGGATAACATTTATGAAGAAAAAGCTAGGGGAGCTTTTGTTCGGTCAAGACAAAAATGGATGGAAGCAGGAGAAAAAAATACTAAATATTTTTTTGGTTTAGAAAAAAGAAATAGAGAAATAACTTCCGTAAACAAATTAATAGTAAATGGACATACTAATGAAAATCCCAGAGATATTTCTTGTTTTGTCAGTCAATTTTACAGTAAATTGTATAGTCCGAGTAGTCAGCTAAATGATGCAGATTGTTTTCTCAGTAATTTATCAACCAGTATTAAGAATTCATGCGATAAAGAATTGAACAGAGAGGAAATTATAAATTGTATAAATAGTCTTAAAGAAAATAAATCTCCTGGGAATGATGGCTTGACAGGGGAGTTTTATAAACATTTTTGTAATGACCTTGCACCCTTTTTACTTGCAGTTTTTAATGAAGCGCTTGATTTGGGAGAAATGCCCGCATCACTAAAACAAGGGGTAATTACACTTATACCCAAGCCCAATAAAGATAGATTAGTCTTAGAAAATTGGAGACCAATTAGTTTATTAAATAATGATACGAAAATTTTTTCTTTAATTTTTGCAAAAAGACTTAAAAACATCTTAATACAATAATTGATGAAGAGCAGTCCGGTTTTTTGAAAGGTCGTTACATTGGAAATAATATTAGACTAATTTTAGATTTAATTGATTATAGACACCTTATCCCAGATGATTCTTTTATATTATTTATTGATTTCTATAAAGCGTTTGATACTGTTGAACACTCATTTATGTTTAAAGTTATTGATTTTTTTGGTTTTGGTAATTTTTTTCAAAATGCAATCCGTACGCTTTATAAAGGTTCGAATAGTTCAGTCCAGCTATCTCACGGTACCTGTCAGAGATTTGATATGGGCCGTGGGATAAGACAGGGATGTCCTATATCACCTTTTCTCTTAGTTACTCAGGTCATGGCTGCTCATATCAAAAAAGCACGTTTTCAAGGAATTTCAGTGTTTGGAAAAGAGATTAAACTTAGCCAATTGGCGGATGATACCACAATTTTTCTCAAAAACAGTAACGAATTAGATGAAGTTATTAAATGTATAGAAACATTTTCTGGTATCTCTGGATTAAAGATGAATAAGAACAAATCTACTTTATTCTCTCTTAAAGATTGTGCATTTAAAGAAATTTGAGGGATACCAATTAGAGATAATACTACATACCTTGGGATAATGGTGTGTAAAGATTTGAATCAAAGAAGCCGGCTAAATTTTGAACCTATTATTGAGAAAATTAAAAACAGATTCAATCTGTGGCTTATGCGAGATCTATCCCTAAATGGTCGTATTCTACTTTCAAAAGCAGAAGGGATCTCAAGGTCTGTCTATATATCTATGTCAGCAGATGTTCCAAATAATGTTCTCAAGGAATTAGATAAGAACCTGTATGATTTTATTTGGAGGAAGAAAATACACTATTTATGGAAAGATATTCTAAATAATAATAGAGACTTTGGTGGCCTTGAGGTTTTAAATTATACAGATTTAAATAATATGTTTAAAATAAAATGGATAATTGAATTTATTAAAAATAAAGATAGTATATGGAATGTTTTCCCAAATTACATATTTAACTCTTTGGGTGGCATTAATTTTTTATTAAAGTGTAATTTCTCAGTAGATAAAATCCCTGTTAAATTGGCAAACTTTCATAAGCAGGCACTGCTGGCTTGGCAATTAATATACAAACACAATTTTTCACCGCATCGATACTTCATATGGAACAACAAAGATATCTTGCACAAAAAAAAGTCAATCTTTAATCAGACATGGTACGACAATGGAATTCTTAATGTTAATCAGTTGCTTAATGAACAAGGTTTACTTTTAACATATCCTGAATTTCTCAATAAATTCATGATTCCTGTGAGGCCAAAAGAATATGCTATTGTTTTAGATGCAATCCCTGGCAGAATAGTTTCACTTTTACGAAATCCTGGATTTTGCCCTATAAATATAGATCGTCAAATCAGTTCTTGTTTTGACACAATATTTATTGGAGATATTAATATATTAATAGATAAATGCAGTAACAAATATATTAGAAATACTTTAAAAACAAACTTTTTGCCTTGCTCAACAGGTTTTTGGTCATCTAAATTTGAAAATATTAATTGGAAAAGAGTTTGGTCTATAACAAGTAAGTTTTGTATTAATAATAAAATTAGAGAGGTATCATATAAAATTGTTCACAGAATTTATCCTGTCAAGGAGTTACTTTCTGAACGTTTCCATTTGAACATTGAAAACTTGTGCGAATTTTGTGGCAATGCTAATGAATCTGTAACTCATCTTTTTTTTTATTGTATTTATTCAAAAATGTTTTGGTTGGATGTTTCAAATTTCATTTCTAAGTTGTTTGAAACATGTCTACGAATTGAGCTTTTTGATGTTATATTTTTTTTTGTACAGGACAATGTTGATTCCAAAAGTACCATGTGCTTCCTTATACAACTTTTCATATTACTTGGAAAATATCACATTCATGTGAAAAAATGGGCTAAAGCTAAGCCAAGCTTTGAACACTTTATGAAAGAGATTAAAATATATGGTAATTCATTAGATAAAATTAAGAACAAAAAAGCAAGAAAGACCTATGAAGCATTCTGTAACTTTAAATTATTGTAACTTTACCCCTGGCATGATTTTTCTTTTACTTTTTTTTTCTTTTCTTTATTTTCTATTTGTTGTGAGTTGTATTGTCATGTAAATCTCTGTATATTCTCTGTTGCAATAAAAAAAAATATAAAAAAAAAATAAAATAAAGAACATGGCGGCTTCAGCGGATGAAACTAGTATCAGAGTGGCTATCGAGCAAGTTTTATCGGAATTACAGAGTATTTCTTCACTGCTTATTTGCTGAGCTAACGAGCCTTTACCTGCAGCAGCAAGAGTAGCCTGGCTTGTGGTTGTGTTTTTGTCGTCGCTCTGTTAGTACGTCATATGCTTCGTTGATCTGATTGGTTGATTTGGCCCGTCTATCACCAACATAGGCCAATCAGCTAACCAGTATTTTCGCCCCTTACCAAAACTACTTCAACAGAAGGTTTCCAGATGGATATGCGGAGCAAATCCCTCTGGCGGAGTCAGGTTAGCATTAATGTTCAAGGGTAGCCTAAATGGGTTCCATTCAGACTTTAATATTAAATAGTTTACTGTTATATGTTAACAAAATTCTACAAGACATTTTCACCCGCTATATACCCAATGATTTATATTCCAAACTGACTTGTATGCATTTAATAATGTCAAATAAACAAAGTGTAGAAACTTAAACGTAGGCACTTCAAGGTTTCTATATATATATATATATATATATATATATATATATATATTTTTTGTTTTTTTTTACAAAAGTAAAACGTTTTACTGTTATTTTGAAGGTTCACAAATGAAAGTAGACCCTTTACCATTTTAAATGTCTTACTTTTATGGAACTATTTTAAGTTGTTTCCACTGATATACGGAATCCAAGTGATCGCGCTGGCATCTCATGCACACACAACAATATTAGTTCTTCTCACATTGCTAACTTGACGTTGCAACCTCTTATATATATTAATGAACTAAACAAATCACTTTTTTACAACAAAATGTAACCATCACTGAACTTACTTAAGCTGGACTATGACACTATTTTCTTCTAGAAACAAACTTTGTTGCATTATTTTCCTTTTATTACTGTAAAGCTGCTTATAAAGAATCTGTATTTGGATAGTTTGGATATATTTAGGTATCAGACAAAAACAGATATCTTTTAATGAGATTTGGTAAAGAAACGGGATCCATTGACAGCATGATGACAGCATCTAACACTATACTATGACCTCTTTACAATCAGTTTTATAACTAGATGAACATCAGCTGTGTTTGGTCATTTGATGTCTTTACTAGAGGTTGCAAGACTCCTAGACTCAACCTCAGATGTCATGTCCACAGTCCATTCACTGACCTTCTGATGCATATTGCAGACAGAAATACTTTCTAGTGAGCGTTGGTCTGTTTGGCTCAACTTTCAAAAGTAAAGGGAATATTGGTTTCATAATACACCTGGAATCAAAAGTTGTTTTTACATAGTACTAGGTTGACATCATGGGCTCTTTTAAGAATGAAATAATCACAGGATTTATCCAAGTTTGCAAGTTTGGCAAGATTAAGATTAAATATCTGAATATTGAGTTGTAATGTGCTTACCCTGGTCTCTCCATAGAACTGGTTGTAGCGGTGCACAAGGCTGATGATTCGGTGGGATACGTTGTTCAGGTAGAATATTGGTGGGTAGCTATCCAGGCAGGTGGCATGAAACTGATTACTGTCTTTCATGGTCAGCTCACCAAATGCTGAGAAGTCTCGTTGGCGAATAACCCTGATCATCTCCACCATACGACAGGGGACCACAACATCTGCTCGGTACTATGGAAGAGTATAGTAGGTGAACTTATATACCTAACCTATTCAAATAAAACAAACCTAAATTACCTTTACTTGTAAATTAAAACAGATGTAAATATAGATTACAAACTATTTTAAAGGAGCTGTATGTAAGATTGTGGCCAAAACTGATACTGTAATCCAGTGGCGGGCCGTGCATTTCACACCTAGGCCTTCTGTGGTGTGTTAAAACTGATTATCTGTACACAAAATCCATTCTCCTTTCTTTTCTCAAGGAGACTTCAATTACACTGTTGTACATGTTATCAGGGGCCTGTTTCAGAAAGGAGGTTAAGTGAAAACTCTGAGTATGTTAACCCTGAAATGATGGAAACTCTGAGTTTTCCGTTTCAGAAAGGGGGGTATATCAAACCCGAGAAAGCAGAGTAAGTCAAGCCCGTTTCTGAAAGAGAGGTAACTTATACTCAGAGTGAGTTACCATGGTAACTTACTCTGTGAACCTAACCTGGTCGGGAGCAGGTTTTCTTCAGTAAACTCAGAGTTTCTTGCGGTCTCCTCCCCTTTTTTAAAGAGGAAGTGTTTAAACGGCAACAATAAAATGTATTTACACATTCTTTAAGGAATATATATTGTTTGTCCATGTTTTAATTGACTAAATCTGTTTTGCAGCACTTTGCCAAAAAATAAAGGGATTAAAACGTTTGCTAAACTTTATTTGATTACCACCATTTTTGATAATATATCTTTTAAATCATTAAAAAATTGGAATAAAAAACATTTAATTTAACTCAATTATTTTTCAAACATAACTTAATAAGTTAATGATAAAAATAAGTTAATCTTATTCATATTATTGAAGTTTTTCTAATCAATTATTGAAGTTAGTTGATTACATATTTTTTATTGAACAATGTTTACTTTATTTAACTGTTATTTTTGATTGATAATAATAACCGTACTGATAATAATAACCGTAATTTAATAATGCAGTTTATATATTTAATAATTGTTTAATACCATAAAACGTGATATTTTTTGAGATGGTTCTATACTGTGAAACTCTCCCCACACCCCACCCTCACTGTTAAACAAGTTATGTTTTAAACTAACTACTTTTTACTTGAGTAGATTTTTAGACTGGTATTTTTTACTTAAGTAAAAATGTATCAAGTAATAGTATAGCCTACTTTAGGTTGAATAACATTCTTCCAGTTTCACCTCTGATATTATAACAGTAAGTTACTCTAAAATAGTTATGAATTATTACATCTTCAATGGTGTAGTTAGATTAATGTAATAATTATTATCTCTAGAAAGTATTGGTCTACATATTACTAATTGCTAAATCCTATATCAACCTCAGCTACTTGATTAATTCAAGGTGGAGAGACAAGCAATTGCACTTTTAATGCTTTCAAATTAACAATAAACAGTTGCATGAATTATTCTTGAATTTATCAAAGTGTGAAGAGGGAGAAGGTTACATAAAAAAAATATACCTTTTATAAATGTATGTTAAATCCACTATTGTTTTATACTGAATTGGTCTACAGTTTATGCAGTAGCCTATTTAATGTAATTGCATCATATTTTATTTTAAATTACAGAAGAATTAAGAGTAATCCCCTTAATTAAATTGCAATATTTAGATCACTTGGTAATTAATTATAGCCTACCCAACGCCTCTTTTTGTCTAGCGCTGTTGCCATGGTGACTCATAATATCTGCGCTCCATTGATAATGGCTTTTTATAGTTGTGGTGCACGCGCTTAACTCAGAGTCAGTCAACTCAGAGTTGATTGAACTAACTCATTTCAGCTGTTCTGTAACCGAAAACTCAGAGTTTCCCATCTTAGAGTAAGTCAACTCAGAGTTCAAGCTTTAACTCAGAGTTGGTTGAACCTCCTTATTGAAACGGGCCCCTGTACGTTTCAGTTCCAACAATAATTCCCTTTCTATCCCCATGGAGGCTAATGCTGAAAGTCGAGTCTGTCCAGTCTTATTTCTGGAATACGTTTTAATTCTCTTTAGGGCTGAGAATGTTCGGTCGACAGAAGCAGTGGACACGGACAGTCAGTGCCAAACATGCCAATGTGTGTAGCTGCCCCATGCTCTCACACAGATTTTTCTGCTGAAGGAAATGAATGAGATCAGCTGGACTTTTGCATTCAAAGTCTGTCATGGCATACATTACAGTCAGTTCTGTTCTTAGCCGGGACAGATCGAACAGTGTTCCGTGACTGTGTTAAGCTGGTGAAGGCTGCATGCAGGAATTTTTTCCGGTATGTCTGAAATTGCTGGGCATCGAGGAGGGAGAGAAACATTAATTTTTCGTGGTCTTGAAATCTATTCCGTATCTAGCAAAGAATGTTGTCCAGAACAGTGCTGTGGAGTTTGTGGTAGTGTGCACGAAGGTCTCCTTGTGCTGGGCCTCTCCGTGCGCTCGGAGCGCCTGCGATGCGCGCAGTGGCTTCATAGATCTGACCAAATTGGCCTCTCTCTCGCTCAATGGTGTCACAAAACTCATTTACCCTTGTCAGACAGAATTTTACATCCAATGTTTTGCTCTGTGGTATTGCAAAAAGCACATCTGAATACTCAAAAATCCAATTAAATGTGTGAAGCAAAAAACAAAACTCGAAATCATCCAGACGTGCATTAAATGCATCAGCACATCGCACAGAGTCCTCGTCATACTCATCATGATGTTCCAGTACTGTATGTGGTGAAACAGCTCCTTTAGGGCAACTCTCTTCTCAAAAACTGTACTGACCAATCTTGATGTGTATTGCCACCGTGTTGGTGCCACACGAGGAAGACGCCGCTGGCAAATTTCATCCAGTAGTTGCGTGCGCTTAGGGGATCTGGAGAAAAATGCAGCTAGGCCATTTAGGTGGGCAAAAAATATCTTGCATTCCTTAAGCTTTGAGGCCCCTTGAGAAAGTACTAAATTAAGTCGATGTGCATAGCTTGTGCACACTTGTTTTGGGAAAAAAGACCATTTTAATTGTATAGAAATTACAGTGAAGTTATTGAATATTTTCATAAAACTATAAAAAGTGTAAATTTTCAATTGTATATTGTTGCCAAATTCAGTTTACACATCACTGCTGTCCTTAAGATTATACTACAACACTTATTTTGGGAGGAAAAAAAGAACATTTTAATTGTAAATACAATTGAAAATGTACAATTTTTATGATTTTTATGAAAAATATTCAATAACTTCACTGTAATTGAAGTTGCCAAATTCAGTTCACACACCACTGTTGTCTTGATGGTTATACTACAACACATTTTGGAAAAAAAAATGAATTGTACATACAATCGAAAATGATAATTTTTTTAATGATTTTTATGAAAAATATTCAATAACTTCACTGTAATTTCTATTGTTGCCAAATTCAGTTTACACATCACTGCTGTCCTAAAGATTATACTACAACAATTATTTTGGGAGGAATAAATAAAATTTCAGTTTCAATAAAATTTCAATAACTTCACTGTAATTTACTGTATTGTTGCCAAATTCAGTTCACACATCAATGCTACCCTTTACAATTATTTATTTATTTTTCAAAAAATAAGTGTAGTATAATTGTAGTATAACCATCATCATAAATCATAAAAATTATGTAAAATTAAAGCTGCAAAAGGCGATGGGCGGGCCCTCGCACCTGTTGCACGTAGGGATATAAGGCGGCCGCGTTGCATATTCTGGAACTCAGCCAATGTGGCTATGAATTTGCTAAGCATCCAAATCACCCAAAAATTAACATAAAATTCAAAATGTCCAACTTCCTGTTAGATTTAGGGCATTGCTCCAAGAGGCTTTTTTGTATGTCTGGACATGATCCATGTGCCACAGAAATTCCGTACATGTAGTTCCAACATGCAGCGGGGGCTGCTTCGTTAAAGGTCAATTCCTGTTGCCAGCAGGTGGCGCTATGACTGTGGGTGAATGTCGGCATGTAAATTTGGTCAGGCCGGGACTCGTGTCAGATGTGTAAAATTTCGTGCAGATCTGGGCATTTACAGCTAAGTTACTACAACTTCCTGTTTCATGGCGAATCATCGACGCCACGGACACGCCCATCGACGAAAACGTGCATATAGCACAACTTTACATTGTTAATGCCTTTAGAAGGCACAGCAGAAATTTGAAGTCGATACGACTAAATCCCTAGGAGGAGTTAGTTAAAGTACGTAATGAGTAAATCATCCAAAAATGGTGGTAAAATTCAAAATGGCCGACTTCCTGTTGAGTTTAGGGCATCTCTCCAAGAGACTTTTCTGTGCGTCTGGACATGGTAGATGTACCAAAGAAATTTCGTACATGTCGGTCAAACATGCGGCGGGGGCTGCTTCGTTAAATGTCAGTTCCTGTTGCCAGCAGGTGGCGCTATGACTGTGGGTGAATGTCGGCATGTAGATTTGTTCAGGGCGGGACTCTTGTCAAATGTGTAAAATTTTGTGCAGATCTGGGCATTTACAGCCAAGTTACTACAACTTCCTGTTTTATTGCGAATCTTCGATGCCACGGACACACCCATTGACGAAAACGTGCAGATAGCACAACTTTACATCGTCAATGCCTTTAGAAGGCACAGAAGAAATTTGAAGTCGATCCGACTAAATCCCTAGGAGGAGTTAGTTAAAGTACGGAGTGTGTAAATTGTCCCAAATCGGTCGCCAAATTCAAAATGGCGGACTTCCTGTCGAGTTTAGGGTATGGGTTCTTGAGGCTTTTTTTGTGCGTCTTGATTTGATACACGTCCCCACCAAATTTCGTGCATGTAGGTTGAACGTGGATGAGGGGCTAATTTTTTCCAATTTTTTAGGTGGCGCTAGCATGCCATTTTTCCACGCCCATCCGCGAAACCCACAAAATACGAAATTTTTCACCAGTCCTGACATGCATGCCAAATTTGGTGAGTTTTTGAGCATGTTGCGGCCCCCGAAAATGGCGCTTACTTTGCAGAAAAAAAAAGAAAAAAAATAATAATAATTAAAGCTGCAAGCAGCGATGGGCGGGCCCTCGCACCTGTTGCACGTCGGGGTGTGAGGCGGCCGCGTTGCATTTTCTGCAGCTCAGCCGGTGCGGCTGTGCATTTGCTACGCTGCTTCGTTAAAGGTCACTTCCTGTTGCCAGCAGGTGGCGCTATTACTGTGGGTGAATGTCAGTATGTAGATTTGTTCAGGGCGTAACTCTTGTCAAATATGTAAAATTTCGTGCAGATCTGGGCATTTACAGCCAAGTTAGTACAACTTCCTTTTTCATGGTGAATCATCGACGCCACGGACACGCCCATCGAGGAAAACGCGCAGATAGCACAACTTTACATCGTCAATGCCTTTAGAAGGCACAGTAGAAATTTGAAGTCGATCCGACTAAATCCCTAGGAGGAGTTAGTTAAAGTAAGTAATGAGTAAATCATCCAAAAATGGCGGTAAAATTAGAAATGGCTGACTTCCTGTTGAGTTTAGGGCATCGCTCCAAGAGACTTTTCTGTGTGTCTGGACACGGTAGATGTACCACAGAAATTTCGTACATGTCGGTCAAACATGCTGAGGGGGCTGCGTCTTTTAAGGTCACTTCCTCTTGCCACTAGATGGCGCTATGACTGTGGGTGAATGCCGGCATGTAGAGTTGTTCAGGGCGGGACTCTTGTCAAATGTCTAAAATTTCGTACAGATCTGGGCATTTACAGCCAAGTTATTACAACTTCCTGTTTCATGGCGAATTATCGACGCCACGGACACGCCCATTGACGAAAACGCGCAGATAGCACAACTTTACATCGTCCATGCCTTTAGAAGGCACAGCAGTAATTTGAAGTCGATCAGACTAAATTCCTAGGAGGAGTTAGTTAAAGTATGTAATGAGTAAATCATCCAAAAATGGCGTTAAAATTAGAAATGGCGGACTTCCTGTTGAGTTTAGGGCATCGCTCCAAGAGACTTTTTTGTGTGACTGGACATGGTAGATGTACCACAGAAATTTCGTACATGTCGGTCAAACATGCGGCCGGTGCTGCTTCGTTAAATGTCACTTCCTGTTGCCAGCAGGTGGCGCTATGACTGTGGGTGAATGTCGGCATGTAGATTTTTTTCAGGGCGGGACTCTTGTCAAATGTGTAAAATTTTGTGCAGATCTGGGCATTTACAGCCAAGTTACTACAACTTCCTTTTTCATGGCGAATCTTCGATGCCACGGACACGCCCATCGACGAAAACGCGCAGATAGCACAACTTTACATCGTCATACCTTTAGAAGGCACAGCAGAAATTTGAAGTCGATCCGACTAAATCCCTGGGAGGAGTTAGTTAAAGTACGGAGTGTGTAAATCGTCCCAAATCGATTGCCAAATTCAAAATGGCAGACTTCCTGTCGAGTTTAGGGTATGGGTTCTTGAGACTTTTTTGTGCGGCTTGAAATGATACACATCCCCACCAAATTTCGTGCATGTAGGTTGAACGTGGACGAGGGGCTAATTTTTTCCAATTTTCTAGGTGGCGCTAGCGGGCCATTTTGCCACGCCCATCCGCGAAACCCACAAAATACGAAATTTTTCACCAGTCCTGACATGCTTGCCAAATTTGGTGAGTTTTTGAGCATGTTGCGGCCCCGAAAATGGCGCTTACTTTGCAGAAAAAAGAAAAAAGAAAAAAAAATTAAAGCTGCAAGCAGCGATGGGCGGGCCCTCGCACCTGTTGCACGTCGGGGTGTGAGGCGGCCGCGTTGCATTTTCTGCAGCTCAGGTGGTGCGGCTGTGCATTTGCTACGCTGCTTCGTTAAAGTTCACTTCCTGTTGCCAGCAGGTGGCGCTATGACTGTGGGTGAATGTCAGTATGTAGATTTGTTCAGGGTGGGACTCTTGTCAAATGTGTAAAATTTCGTGCAGATCTGGGCATTTACAGCCAAGTTACTACAACTTCCTGTTTCATGGCGAATCATCGACGCCACGGACATGCTCATCGAGGAAAATGCACAGATAGCACAACTTTACATTGTCAATGCCTTTAGAAGGCACAGTAGAAATTTGAAGTCGATCCGACTAAATCCCTAGGAGGAGTTAGTTAAAGTATGTAATGAGTAAATCATCCAAAAATGGCGGTAAAATAAGAAATGGCTGACTTCCTGTTGAGTTTAGGGCATCACTCCAAGAGACTTTTCAGTGTGTCTGGACACGGTAGATGTACCACAGAAATTTCGTACCTGTCGGTCAAACATGCGGAGGGGGCTGCGTCTTTTAAGGTCACATCCTCTTGCCACTAGATGGCGCTATGACTGTGGGTGAATGTCGGCATGAAGATTTGTTCAGGGCGGGACTCTTGTCAAATGTGTAAAATTTCGTGCAGATCTGGGCATTTACAGCCAAGTTATTACAACTTCCTGTTTCATGGCGAATCATCGACGCAACGGACACGCCCATTGACGAAAATGCGCAGATAGCACAACTTTACATCGTCAATGCCATTAGAAGGCACAGCAGAAATTTGAAGTCGATCCGACTAAATCCCTAGGAGGAGTTAGTTAAAGTACGTAATGAATAAATCATCCAAAAATGGCGGTAAAATTAGAAATGGCCGACTTCCTGTTGAGTTTAGGGCATCGCTCCAAGAGGCTTTTTTGTGCGTCTGGACATTGTAGATGTACCACAGAAATTTCATACTTGTCGGTCAAACATGCGGCCGGGGCTGCTTCGTTAAAGGTCGCTTCCTGTTGCCAGGAGGTGGCGCTATGACTGTGGGTGAATGTCGGCATGTAGATTTGTTCAGGGCGGGACTCTTGTCAAATGTGTAAAATTTCGTGCAGATCTGGGCATTTACAGCCAAGTTACTACAACTTCCTGTTTCATGGCGAATCTTCGATGCCACGGACACGCCCATCGACGAAAACGCGCAGATAGCACAACTTTACATCGTCAATGCCTTTAGAAGGCACAGCAGAAATTTGAAGTCGATCCGAGTAAATCCCTAGGAGGAGTTAGTTAAAGTACGGAGTGTGTAAATCGTCCCAAATCGGTCGCCAAATTCAAAATGGCGGACTTCCTCTCGAGTTTAGGGTATGGGTTCTTGAGGCTTTTTTGTGAGGCTTGAAATGATACACATCTCCACCAAATTTCGTGCATGTAGGTTGAACGTGGAGGGGCTAATTTTTTCCAATTTTCTAGGTGGCGCTAGCAAGCCATTTTGCCACGCCTATCCGCGAAACCAACAAAATACGAAATTTTTCACCAGTCCTGACAAGCATGCCAAATTTGGTGAGTTTTTGAGCATGTTGCGGCCCCGAAAACGGCGCTTACTTTGCAGAAAAAGAACAAATAAAGAAATAAATGAATAAAATAACCCTAACAGTTTCAAGAGGGCCTCGCACCGTTGGGTGCTCGGGCCCTAAATAACCCTAACAGTTTCAAGAGGGCCTCGCACCGTTGGGTGCTCGGGCCCTAATTAAAGCTGCAAGCAGCGATGGGAGGGCCCTCGCACCTGTAGCGTGTCGGGGTCTGAGGCGGCCACGTTGCATTTTCTGCAGCTCAGCCAGTGCTGCTGTGCATTTGCTATGCTGCTTCGGTAAAGGTCACTTCCTGTTGCCAGCAGGTGGCGCTATGACTGTGGGTGAATATCGGCATGTAGATTTGTTCAGGGCGGGACTCTTGTCAAATGTGTAAAATTTCGTGCAGATCTGGGCATTTACAGCCAAGTTAGTACAACTTCCTGTTTCATGGCGAGTCATCGACGCCACGGACACGCCTATCGAGGAAAACGCGCAGTTAGCACAACTTTACATCGTCAATGCCTTTAGAAGGCGCAGTAGAAATTTGAAGTCGATCCGACTAAATCCCTAGGAGCAGTTAGTTAAAGTATGTAATGAGTAAATCATCCAAAAATTGCATTAAAATTAGAAATGGCAGACTTCCTGTTGAGTTTAGGGCATCGCTCCAAGAGACTTTTTTGTGTGTCTGGACATGGTAGATGTACCACAGAGATCAGTGTTTCCGCTACATTCATTCTCCTGTGGCGGGCCGCCACACTTAAAATCCTCCCGCCACGGCAACAGCTCAGTGACGTCCGACATTCATAGTAGCTATTGTGTTATTTTGTTAAGCCCCACTAAAGGCATAAAAAACTTTGTAAAGCACAATCAAGTTTTCACACTATATTCCAAGACTTCTAAAGTCATTCAATAGCATATTGTGTGGTAAAATTAATATTTTAGTCGCCAAGTATTTGTTAACGGAAAGTCATCTCACCTCAGTCATTCTCCATTCAACATTCACACAGCGCATCACGTTCGGTTGCGACAGTGAAACAACGACACTCTCTTCAAGATAATGTTCCCATTATTATACTTTATTTGTTGATAAAGAATAAAGGTCTATGATTTGCATAAAATGACTTTATCTTACTGGAGTGGAGTTTATTGCCCTTTCTAAATCAATATTCCCTTCTCCCGGGTGTATTTTAGATTACAGCACTGGAGTCGAGAGTGCTATTGTTCTTCATGCGCACTGAAATTTAAAACTGTTAAAAGAAAAGGCTCAAAAAATTGTTGCATATAGAATACACTAAGCATTAGTGCTGCACGATTAATCATATCGTAATCGTAATAGCGATCTCAGACTCAAACCTATGCAATTAATATAACGCAAAATGCCGCGATTTTATATGAAATAAACAAATTATGGCTATTAACGCAGCATCTCTTCTTTTTTTGTCATCCTTTGACTAGTGTTACATGATCCCGCTCTTATTCGTGCAAATGCCTTTTCGCATTTTGCACGACAAGAAGTGAAAAGCTGCCTGTGCCCTAAATGAGACTCGCAGAAAGACGCGCGCCATAATGCGCATGCACTGACCGCGTGCCAGAATATACAGGTCTCTTTCGAGCTTGAACGAACAATAACACACACAATTATGCCAAAATGTCGTTTTGTCTAGTATCTTCATAACATAAGAAAAGTCTTATGGACGAAAAGAGTTGTGCTATAAGGCGCATGTGAGATCCGCGTCGGCAACGGGTGCTCTTAAAGCGCCAGCAGCGAATAAAGCGTTCTGTCAGTAAAGTTAATCAAAGAACAAAGGGAAATTAGAAAATTACTCACTGATCTTGACTAAAGAACTTTTGTAGCTTTATTAAGGATTATTCTATATATAATTTATTATTCATGCAGCGCAGACTGTTTGATAACTTTATTAAATTTCTGTACCTGTTAAGACAGGAAGGGCACAGGTAAATATGGTTTTTATTATGGGTTTATGTGGGGATTGTTTGAAGTTCACTTAATTTAAAAGATGTTATATTTTTTAAGCCTAATAATTTTTTAAAAAGTTAATAGCTTTCAATTGTAATGATGGAATCACTGTAATGTTGGTTTGGTTGATGGTTTATTGCTCATTATAGGTCTTATCAATCATTTAGTTGTTTTTAGTTTGAGTTGAGAAATAAACATTAATACACAGAATGATCACTAATCTGTGTGTGCATTTTACTTTAGAACCAAGCAAGTTGGACTCATGAAACCATTTTATTATATCGGAATCGCATATCGCAATTCCAATATTGACCAATAATGGCAATATGGCATTTTCCCCAAATCGTGCAGCCCTACTAAACATAGATTATAGATATAATCCCTTCGCTATGTTCTTTACAATGTGAAGCGTTGCGTGTTGTGACTTGGTGTTGCTTCAAGTGCATCATTCTGCACACACAATGCGCATGATCGCTTATAATACTTTGGGGAGACAAGGGGGCGTGGCCTAAGGGAATATCACTCGTGGGCCACGCCCCCTCCCCCTGGGGAAATGGGCCTGCCCCCACAGCTTGGAAAAATCCTAGAGGAAACACTGGAGATTTCGTACATGTCGGTCAAACATGCGGCCGGGGCTGCTTCGTTAAATGTCACTTCCTGTTGCCAGCAGGTGGCGCTATGACTGTGGGTGAATGTCGGCATGTAGATTTGTTCAGGGCGGGACTCTTGTCAAATGTGTAAAATTTCGTGCAGATCTGGGCATTTACAGCCAAGTTATTACAACTTCCTGTTTCATGGCGAATAATCGACGCCAGACACGCCCATTGACGAAAATGCGCAGATAGCACAATTTTACATCGTCAATGCCATTAGAAGGCACAGCAGAAATTTGAAGTCGATCCGACTAAATCCCTAGGAGGAGTTAGTTAAAGTACGTAATGAGTAAATCATCCAAAAATGGCGGTAAAATTAGAAATGGCCGACTTCCTGTTGAGTTTAGGGCATCGCTTCAAGAGGCTTTTTTGTGCGTCTGGACATGGTAGATGTACCACAGAAATTTCGTACATGTCAGTCAAACATGCGGCCGGGGCTGCTTCGTTAAAGGTCACTTCCTGTTGCCAGCTGGTGGCGCTATGACTGTGGGTGAATGTTGGCATGTAGATTTGTTCAGGGCGGGACTCTTGACAAATGTGTAAAATTTCGTGCATATCTGGGCATTTACAGGCAAGTTACTACAACTTCCTGTTTCATGGCGAATCTTCGATCCCACGGACACGCCCATCGACGAAAAGGCGCAGATAGCCCAACTTTACATCGTCCATGCCTTTAGAAGGCACAGCAGTAATTTGAAGTCGATCCGATTAAATCCCTAGGAGGAGTTAGTTAAAGTATGTAATGAGTAAATCATCCAAAAATGGCGGTAAAATTAGAAATGGCCGACTTCCTGTTGAGTTTAGGGCATCACTCCAAGAGACTTTTTTGTGCGTCTGAACATGGTAGATGTACCACAGAGATTTCGTACATGTCGGTCAAACATGCGGCCGGGGCTGCTTCGTTAAATGTCACTTCCTGTTGCCAGCAGGTGGCGCTATGACTGTGGGTGAATGTCGGCATGTAGATTTGTTCAGGGCGGGACTCTTGTCAAATGTGTAAAATTTCGTGCAGATCTGGGCATTTACAGCCAAGTTACTACAACTTCCTGTTTCATGGCGAATCTTCGATGCCACGGACACACCCATCGACGAAAACTTGCAGAGAGCACAACTTTACATCGTCAATGCCTTTAGAAGGCACAGAAGAAATTTGAAGTCGATCCGACTAAATCCCTAGGAGGAGTTAGTTAAAGTGTGTAAATCGTCCCAAATCGGTCGCCAAATTCAAAATGGCGTACTTCCTGTCGAGTTTAGGGTATGGGTTCTTGAGGCTTTTTTGTGCGTCTTGATATGATACACGTCCCCACCAAATTTCGTGCATGTAGGTTGAACGTGGACGCGGGGCTAATTTTTTTCAATTTTCTAGGTGGCGCTAGCGTGCCATTTTGCCATTCCCATCCGCGAAACCCACAAAATACGAAATTTTTCACCAGTCCTGACATGCGTGCCAAATTTGGTGAGTTTTTGAGCATGTTGCGGCCCCGAAAATGGCGCTTACTTTGCAGAAAAAAGAAAAAATTTTAAAAAAAAATGTAAAAAAAAATAATAACCCTAACAGTTTCAAGAGGGCCTCGCACCGTTGGGTGCTCGGGCCCTAATAACCCTAACAGTTTCAAGAGGGTCCTCGCACTGTTAGTGCTCGGGCCCTAAAAAATAACCCTAACAGTTTCAATAGGGTCCTCGCACTGTTAGTGCTCGGGCCCTAAAAAGAAAAAAAAAATAATCCCAACAGTTTCAATAGGCTCCTCACACTGTTAGTGCTCGGGCCCTAATAATCCTAACAGTTTCAATAGAGCTCCGGACGTCACGTGACCTACTCTGTTTAAACTGCCATACTGGCAGGCAAGACGGTCAGCGACCGCCGGGACGTGAATGAATGACGGCAGCTTTAGTTTCAAGGCAATCTATGTAGATCTATAATGCCCCCGGGGTGCTTTTCATGTGTATTGATAAAGAAACTGATAGTTTTCCTGAAAGTAGGTTATAGGAGGAAGAAGAGTCAGCCTCCACAGAACATATATTTTTATTTATTTTATTTTTCGTGCATTTATGAGGGAAAAAAATTGTAACGGACATGACAGTTCTCCATTATAGACCGAAAGTGACTTTAAAACTTTCACAGACTTCAGAAAGCACAGCCTTTCTTTAAAGTAGTCTAATTGTATCTTATACAATTCCTATCATATTTTAATTTATGTTTCATCAACCAATTGCCTTGATTAAATAAATAAGACGTAAATGTAGAAGACGATATAAAAGAAACAGATGCCGGCACGTGAACTGGACTCTCATAAATAAACCGAAACTCACCATAAACGTTGCTAGGCTACTTGCCTCACAAACCTTATAAATGTATAGAAAGCGTGATGTCAAGTCAAGTCACATTTATTTATATAGCGCTTTTCACAATACAGATTGTATCAAAGCAGCTTCACAGTGATAACATGAAAGTAGTACAACACAGATCGATAATATTGTTAAATATTAAATAATCCTAAATAATCCCGACTAAGCAAGTGATGTCTACTTTTAAAACAGAACATTTAAAAACGAAAAACATGATCTCTGCATGCTTATGTAATAATCCATATGAAGTGCATTTCTCTCTGGTGCGTTACTGTGAAGATCGCGAGTCAGCATCATCAACTTCATATCTTGAAGACGACACACTGACACAGAAAAACTTTGTTTAATAATAAACAATTCAAATGTCTCCTTGCTATATTTGACATATTCATAATCATTACCTTTGCCGGTTCTTTGCAGCTTTTAGATTCTTTGGAGCGCCACCCTTGTTAAATGAACGCACCATGCATCAGCACCAAAAACGTGATTTTTTTAGTATTATTATTTTTTAAAATTTAAAATAAAAAAAAATCATGATAGGCTACAAACCGAATTTTGGTATATTGTTACAGCCTTAGTAGGATGAGAAAGCAGGAGTTTAGTCGTTTGTTAGTTGTAAAAAAAATTTTTTAAAAAAAGGCTATCTGAACATCTTTGCCAAGCGCAAACCAGTACAGAAGTAATCAATAAATTATCAGGGAGGGTCATGCTTTTTCACAATCGTTTTGGAGGGTCATAGAAAAATTAATTACTGGTGAAGGGAGTCTCTTCAAGTCTTTTTTGACTTTCCCAAATTTTTCCCAGACATGAAAATATCCTAATGATGTGTCATTAGTTGTCCATTGAAATAATCAAAAAATGAAAAAACGTTTATGGAAAGTGTGTGAAACATTGTGTTTTATGGGATAATGATAATATCTTTACTGACACTATTGTGCAATTATTCTTTTATTATTCTTTTATATCTTTATGGTGGGATTAAATGGGTTAATCAACAGTTCAAACGTTCCCTGAAGTCATTTTGAAATTTTATGGTTTTAAATTTTAAATAAACTTTCAACCGCAGCCGCTCTGGCGCTCTCCTGATTTGCCTACCAAAATGGAGGAGTTTAGATTGCATGACGTCAGCTGCCGGAGCTCTATAGGGCCTCGCACAGTTAGTGTTTGGGCCCTAAAAATAACCCTAACAGTTTCAATAGGGTCCTCGCACTGTTAGTGCTCGGGCCCTAAAAATAAAAAAAAATAATCCTAACAGTTTCAAAAGGGGCCTCGCACCGTTAGTGCTCGGGCCCTAAAAATAATCCTAACAGTTTCAATAAGGCCTCACATAGTTAGTGCTCGGGCCCTAATGATTAATCATTTTGTACCTTCAGAAGTTGACTTGTTTCCACACTAGTGTGCATTCCAGACGTGCTCCCAACAGACTTCTGCTCAGCACTCACCTGAGAGAAAACATTTAGATCAGATACAAAAATGAGTAGCTGACAAATAGACATTTTCAAAGATCTCAGAGTAAATTATTTACATCTGCTGAGGGAAAATGTGTGTTTTAAAATGCTTTAACCGGTCACCAGTGAGCTTTTTACTACATTCAGAGTTTGGTGCGAGTCCTCTCGAATGTATCTTGCAGAGGATTTATCTTTTCATGATCTGACCAGTAAAAACAAGTGAGTTGAGCAAGTGTAAATACACTTAGAAATGCAAGGGATTCCATCACATTTATAGTGTAAATGCTAATGATTTTTTTTTTTTTGTCCCAGACAGCACAACTGCCTGCTTAACTGTGAATTGCACAAATACAAACTCAATGGGAACAAATTGTCTGACATTCAAGTTAAAGGAGTAGTTTACTTAAAAAAAAAAAAAAAAAAAAAAAACTTTTGCTGATAACTTACTCACCCCCATGTCATCCAAGATGTCCATGTCTTTCTTTCATCAGTCGAAAAGAAATGAAGATTTTTGATGAAAACATTCCAGGATTTTCTCCATATAATGGACTTCAATGGGAACCAAACGGTTCAAGGTCCAAATGAGAGTTTCATTGCAGCTTCAAAGGGCTTTAAACGACACCAGACGATGAATAAGGGTCTTATCTAGCGAAACGAACTACCATTTCAAAAATAAATAAAAAAGTTTAAGTTTTAAAAGCACAAATGCTCACCTTGCTCTGTTCTGTGATGAACGTTCGTGACTCTCCTGTTCAAACTCGTTCATCAAAATGAACAAATCTTTTTTTCGAGTCATGACTCGAAGGGTCCTAGATAAGACCCTTATTCATCGTCTGGCGTCGTTTAAAGCCCTTTGAAGCTGCACTGAAACTCTTTTGGACCTTGAACCGTTTGGTTCCCATTGAAGTCCATTATATGGAGAAAATCCTGGAATGTTTTCATCAAAAATCTTAATTTCTTTTTGACTGAAGAAAGAAAGATGTGGACAAAGTGAAAGAATCGGTTACCTAACGTAACCTCGGTTCTCTTTAGATGAGGGAACGAGTATTGCGTAAGCTAGCTTACGCTATGGGAAAGATTCATCTTTTCTGAGAAGTTGAAGCCAAAAAATTATCGTTTAATTTTGTATCCATTGTCAACGCAGTTCACTGCAGCAGACCATGAGCGGGCTAACTAGCAGCTCATAGGTTCGCTCAGGGAGAACTGCTACAGCCTATGAGGGAACTCGGTTGAACTTGTGGCCAACGAGAAGCAGACACGCTCTCATTACGTCAAAGCCCGCCAAACGGCGTGACCCGAGTCTATAAATAGGCGAGTTTCCCGCTGTTTTCCGGTTTTCATTGAATGAAGCGAGAACACTAGTAGCACAAGCACGTCCGGGAACGCAATACTTGTTCCCTCATCTAGAGAGAACCGAGGTTACGTTAGGTAACCGATTCGTTCTCTTAAGAGAGGTTCTCTCATATTACGAGAGAACTTACGAGAGAACGAGAGAACTCGCCTATTTATAGACTCGGGCCACGCCATTTGGCGGGCTTTGACGTAATGAGAGCGTGTCTGCTTCTCATTGGCCACGAGTTCAACCGAGTTCCCTCATAGGCTGTAGCAGCTCTCCCTGAGCGAACCTATGAGCTGCTAGCTAGCCCGCTCATGGTCTGCTGCAGTGAACTGCGTTGACAATGGATACAAAATTAAAGGATAATGTTTTGGCTTCAACTTCTCAGAAAAGATGAATCTTTCCCTCATCTAGAGAGAACCGAGGTTACGTTAGGTAACCGATTCCTTCACTTTGTCCACATCTTTGAACCTCTGTCCACGAGGTTCTCTCGTATTGCGTAAGCTAGCTTACGCTACGGAAACACCTGGTCAACGCCGTGCGCGCTAGGCATCCACAATGAGTCCCAGGGGAGCGATCCCGGGGGACCCTTGTAAGTGGGAAAATAATGTACGTGAAATAAAAGGGCCAGCAAGCGGGCTGGTGATTGTGTAGTACATGAGCACATGAGGGAAGAACAAGCGGCACGCCGGTTGTATGAGTGTGACTCCCAATAGTGCAGCTCAACATAGGAGCTGAAACATACTAGGCTGCTAGTACCTTTGCCTGCAGGGCGGGTACTTCCAGATTGTAAAATCTGACAAAGGTGGAAGGGGAAGCCCATCCCGCTGCCACGCATATGTCTTCAATGGAAATGGCGCTGGACCATGCCCACGATGAGGCCATCCCTCTTGTGGAATGAGCCCTCATGCCCAGAGGGCATGGCAGGTCTTTTGATGCATAAGCAGAAGCAATAGTGTCCACAATCAATCTGGATAGTGTCTGTTTCGAGGCGGCCAGACCCTTGGTGCGCCCACCGAACGAAACAAAAAACTGCACAGAGCGTCTGAACGCGGCAGCGCGTGTAGTGTACAATCTCAGAGCCCGAAACGGAAAAAAGGAGATTGGCGTCACATTCGTTATCGGATGCGGGTAGAGCCGATAGGGAAATAACCTGAGCCCTGAATGGGGTACCAATCGCTTTGGGGACATAGCCATGTCTAGGTTTGAGGATGACTATGGAGTCATTGGGTCCAAACTCGAGACACGCTGCACTAGAAGAGAGCGCGTGAAGGTCTCCCACTCGTTTTACTGATGACGGGGCAATGAGAAAAATGTTTTTAACGAGAGGTATTTTAGGTCCACAGACTAACGGTTCGAATGGGGAGGGGCTTTCATAGCTTCGAGAACTATTGAAAGATCCCAATTGGGAACCGAAGGGGTGCGCGGGGGTTCATCCTTCTAGCTCCACTGAGGAAGCGGATGACTAGCTCGTCTTTGCCCAGAGACTGAGCGCGTCTGGGTTCAGCGAACGCCGCGACAGCTGCCACGTAAACCTTGAGAGTGGATGGGGACCTGCCCTTATCCAGCATCTCCTGAAGGAAGACAAGCAAAGACGACATGTCGCACCACTGAGGGTCTAGGTTTTTTTTTTCGATGCACCATTTAGAGAACACAGACCATTTTGACACACAGAGCTTCCTAGTAGAAGCCACTCTGGCGTTCATGATCGTGTTTAACACTCCCTCTGGCAAAGCAACGGATAGTTGTTGATCACCCATGCATGAAGCGCCCAGCGCTGAGGGTGGGGATGCCAGATCGTGGCGCGAGCTTGAGAGAGGAGATCTGCTCTGACAGGAATAGGCCACAGGGCTGTCTGCGACAGCTGCGACAGCTCCCAACGCAGGGCTATGAGGAGCACCGAGTGGCGTGCTTCCCTGATCCTCTGTAAAACCTGTGGTAACAGGGAGACCGGAGGGAATGCCTAAAGCGGGCGGCTGGGCCAGGGCTCCTGGGCTAGCGCGTCCTCACTCTTTGAGAAAAATATTGGGCAGTGAGCGTTCTCCTCTGACGCGAAGAGATCCACCTCTGCTCTGCCGAATATTTGCCACAGTTTCTGGACTGTTGAAACGTGCAGGGACCATTCTCCCGGAAGGATGAGGTTCCTGGTCAGTCTGTCTGGGCCGTCGTTCAGATGGCCCGGCACACGCGTCACTCTTAGCGAGAGCAGGTGGCTCTGGGACCAAACTTTCCTGGTTCTGGTTCCTGGATCTGACACCGCCCTGACGGTTGAGATAGGAGACTATGGCTCCATTGTCCGAGCGGATAAATACGTGGTGACCCCGAATGCGCGGAAAAACACAAGCGTGTTCTCGACCGCAATCATCTCCAGACAGTTTATGTGTAGGGAGTAGGGCTGCATCTAACGATTATTTTTGTTGTCGATTAATCTATCGATTATTTCTTCGATTAGTCGACTAATCTAACGATTATTGTTTCGATTAATCTAATGCCTATTTTTTTGGATTAGCTGATTTGGATTGGGAAAATTTCCAATAAATAATAAGTTCAACTTCTACCATTAGTATTTCAAACTTTTATTAATTAATTTTCTGAAAAATAAATTGAAAATTCCCAGTTTAAAAAATAAAGTGCCAGAATTAAAATGCAAGCAACACTTTAATGCATCATGTAACATTAATTTCACATAAATTCTGCCAAACACAGCGCAAAAAAAATACATTATTATAAAGGCATTAAGTTGTTGAAAGGAGCAAAGTCCAACATAAACAGTGCAAAAAAAATTTTAGGGACTTTGTTACTAATTTGAACATGTTGATCATCTCACGAAAGCTCTACAATAGAAAGAGGTCTCATCCTTTAAAATCATGTTCAGAATGCTATCAGTAAGTCCAGCGGCCATGTGGGGCGTGCAAACGGTGACATTCTTTTTATGGAAGAAATCTTGCACACAGCTTTGTCTCTTCCTGAGTAATAAAACAAGCACAACAATAACATCATAAACATTTTTAAACATATTGTCAATGTTTAAAAATGTTTATGATGTTATTATTGTGCTATGAATGCAACCAATAGGCTATATCAGCTGTATTTTGAAGAGTAGGTAGTGCATCTGTATATTATTTTAACATGAAATGATTAATGACAAAAAAAGTATTTCAGAAAGGGTAATGAAATACGCAAATATTTTAAACTTTATTTGTTACTAATGGTACTATTTCATAAAATGTCCAATGTATACAATTACAGGCCGATTTAGAAAATGTGTTTATTATAGTCTGTATTTAATTACTATAGTGGGAATATGATTTACTCAATTAACTTGTTCGAAATGCACTTGTGTTTTTTTTTTTATAAAAAGGTTCACACACACTAGATTACAGCCTAAGCTACTGTTAATATGTAAATTTATATGTTATCGTTTGTTTTTAAAGATTCGGATTTCTCCCTTAATAATTCCTAAAAAGCTGACATCTGTTATTAGCAATGAAACTGACTGCACAATGAATCTTTCATAACATCGATTTGCCAATATGCAGAATTCAGCACTGAACAAAAAGTCCATTTTGAGCCGTGAGGAGATTCTATCTTAAATACTTCCGATTGGCCAATGCATTCAAGAAATCAACACAAATGTCTGTGATTGGCTACATTGTTAAACGCTGCAAACATGATATAAATAGATAGACTCTCGCCTGTAAATAGTTTTTATTTTGTTTTAGTGGTTCTTGTTGCTTTTGTGCAACCGATATATGACAATTTACTAGTTTTGCGATGTTCAATATATAGATTTCTATTCTGCGAGAGTCCCGCAAATCGTTTTATTCTCCCGGAAACAGCATACACACAAGCGCGTTAACGTCTGCGGCTCTGCGCCCGCACTCGGCCATCAGATACCGCGCCTCATTCTTTCTGTTGAGTTGGGTCCCGCTGGAGTGCAGGTCTTTAGTCTACATGTGCATACATAACTTTTAAAAACTAGCTATTTAAATGCACTGATTGAAAGCTTCGTTGACAGATTTAAGTTGAAGTTATAAATGAAAGTTCATTATTGTCGCCGAATGGGGCAATAAATTACATTTGCTTTGTTAGCAATTATCTTACCTAGCATACAAGCTGTAATAGCTGAAAAAATAAGGTATAACCGCAACAACTCCAAAAACTGCCTGGAATTATAAAGCCTACTACTAGCTGGCTCGTCGTTTTGAGTTCGCAGTCTCACAGGATGTTTCTCGGTGACAGAATGATGGTCGTTCAGTTTTACGTTACTGCTTTGCATAGGGAAAGCACCTTTCTGTTCGGCTGTAGTTTAAAGTATTCACCTACTTTGGATGATCGTGGTCTGGCTTTATGTGATAATTTGTGTGATGTGTGACTTTGTGTCATTTTCACCATGAGCTGGAGCAGAAGCTGCTGTGACTCGATATTAAAACGTAAATAATGAATGTGACGCGTCAACGCTTTCCATGCATGTCGACGTATTTTCATAGTCGACGTAATCGATGACGTCGACGCGTCGCTGCGGCCCTAGTAGGGAGCTCTCTTGAACTGACCAGTGGCCAGAGGCCGGTGAGCCCTCGCAGACCGCACCCCAACCCGAGTTGGATGCGTCTGTGGAAATGACTTTCGGCGAGAGACGTCCCCATGGTAACACCCCGCTGAAACCATTCTGCCACTGTCCATGGCTGCAGAACTGAAATACAGGTCTGCGTAATTTTGATCAGCTGGCGGCCCGTGGTCCACGCACGGTGAGACACACGGCTCTTAAACCAAAGCTGCAGGGGGCACATGCGCAGTAGACCCAGCTGAAGCACTGCGGAGGCTGAGGCCATGTAACCCAGCGCCTTCTGAAAAGTTTTCAGAGGCGTGAGGGTGTCCATCTGACAGGAAGCGGCGAGACGCTGAACACGGCACGCGCTGTGTAGATAAGCGAGCCATCATAGCCACTGAGTCTAGATCTATTCCCAGGAAGGAAATCGTCTTACTGGGCGGAAGCGAGCTCTTTGTCCAGTTGACAGAGAGACCCAAGGTGTTCAGATAGTCGAGGAGAACTGTACGATGAGACAGTAGCTCCGTCTGTGATTGAGCCAAAATCAGCCAGTCGTCCAAATAATTAGAAATTCGCAGCCCCTGACTCCGCAGGGGGCGAGCGCCGTATCCATGCACTTTGTGAACGTACGGGGTGCTAAAGACAGGCCGAACGGGAGGACTGTGTATTGATCTAGGATCGGTCTGAGGCCGCCGTCTTTCTTGGTGACAAGAAAATAACGGCCGTAAAACCCTGACTCGCTCATAGAAGGCGGAACTCTCTCTATAGCTTTTTTGCACAAAAGCTTCTCTATCTCTGAGCGAAGCATGTTTGCTGCTTCTGAACTCACTGTAGTTTCGAGCCACGCCCGAAAGCGTGGAGGGCGGTGATGGAACTGTAACAGATAGCCATATTTTATTGTGCTTGGCACCCATGGGGAGATTCCCGGTATAGCTTCCCATGCTAGTAACGCGACGCTAGCGGGTGAATGGCTATATCGCCCTGATTGTTGCACATAGCGGGCTGGACACAGTGTGTTGGCACGCTAGAATGTTTACGGCAACGGGACTTACATTTAGAGAGGAGTTTATGGGCCATGTAAGAGAGCGGGCAGAGGGGGGACGCGCACACGGGCTCGTGGGCGCGCTTATGCACTCTGACACTCGAGCGGGCTGTGTCCGCTCTATGGGAGTGGGCTCTGAGAGAGACACGGGACATGTGGTGCTTTTGTGTATGGGTGAACACTGGATTGTGGGCACATATTCTACACAAAAGGCGTGTGTATACATACACATGTTTGTGTATACACATAGCGGGCTGAACAAGTGTGTGAGCGCGCTTACAGTGCTTGTGCGTGACGGCTCGTGGACAGCCAATGGCTGTTTAGTGAGTGACTTCCCGATAACGTTAATGGGGAGCGAGTCACGGTGTGATGAGCGAGCGTGGTCGCGGGCACGGGTGTGGTGTTTGTGTGTAGGAGTGAACACTGAGCTGTGGGCACATATACTACACTTATCGCAGACATTTTGCACTTTACAGACATTATGCACTTATGCCTGATTGCATTTTAGCCTGAAGGGCTGCACTTGTGACGCGTGCATGTAGAAACGTGAGCGCTGCAAGCGGGCACGAGACTGAAGAGGCTGGGATGCGCGCGACCTGGCCGTGTAATAGAGCGGGCAGAAAGATGTGAGCACAGTTGTGGGCACATCTGTTACAGAAAACACTCTAGCAGCATAGCCAGCTAAAGGAGTGGGCTCTGTTAGACACGGGAATGCTGTGTTTTAATATGGGTGAGCACATGGGTGTGGGTACCTTTTACACTTGAACAGAAATAGCGTCAATCTTAATCTGTCGGCGTTATTGCAGGCGTTCATGTTATGACAGGCTCGTTGCTGCAATATAGACATTTTCGGCCGCTCGAACGAGGAAAGAGAAACGTTAGAGAGAGATGGGTGCTAACCGGCCTCGGCGGGTTAAAAACACACTCGTTTCTCATGTTGCCGCTGACGCACGTGCGTGGGAGAGCGCGGCCGCTTTCTGTAACGTAAGAAAGTTGGCCGCGAGCTCAGAGCTGCATAAAATTATTTGCAAGAGCCGTAATCGAACACGGGTCTCTGGCGCGAAAAGCTGTGTGTTTTACCACTGAGCCACAGCAGTAAAGACACAAGCTGAATAGCGCGAGCAGATAAGAGGGCGTGATAGTGGCGAACAGGTCCAGTCTTGGCGGAACTAACACACCATAAACACATTTTCGATGAAGTTATGCACGGGGGGCGTTTACAGCCGCTCGAACGAGTAAAGAGAAACATTAGAGAGATGGGTTGCTAACCGGCCTCGGCGGGCCAAAAACACACTCGTTTCTCATGTCGCTGCTGACGCATGTGCGCGGGAGAGCGCGGCCGCTTTCTGTAACGTAAGATAGCTGGCCATGAGCTCGGAGCTGCATAAAATTATCTGCAAGAGCCGGAATCGAACACGGGTCTCTGGCGCGAAAAGCTTTGTGTTTTGCACAAAAGACACTCTCTGCTCTTTTGTGAAGTTACACAAGCAAAATACAAATGTAAGGATACGTCGCCGTTAGCTCACAGGATGGCTAAAGGTGGGGAAGACGGCCGGCTTCCTCAGACTCTGCCCACGCTCGCTAAGAGATGCCTTCTCCACGGCGATGCGGCTTCCTCACGGAGATCAGGTGCATAGCCTCGCTGAATTGATAAAAATCGGAAAACAGCGGGAAACTCGCCTATTTATAGACTCGGGCCACGCCGTTTGGCGGGCTTTGACGTAATGAGAGCGTGTCTGCTTCTCATTGGCCACAACCGAGTTCCCTCATAGGCTGTAGCAGTTCTCCCTGAGCGAACCTATGAGCTGCTAGCTAGCCCGCTCATGGTCTGCTGCAGTGAACTGCGTTGACAATGGATACAAAATTAAAGGATAATTTTTTGGCTTCAACTTCCCAGAAAAGATTAATCTTTCCCGTAGCGTAAACCAGCTTACGCAATACGAGAGAACCTCTCGTAAGAGAACTACTCCTTTAAGACTATAAGAAGAGACTTTTGAAAAACACTGGGGAAAATGGACTACACATACAGTATATCAAAACAGAGAGAAGGGAGATACATGTATGCATATAAACATTCCTATCAAAGATGTAACCACCGTGAGAGAATATTACTTCAAGCTGCATGAAAGTACAGCTACAGACATGAGGGTATTTGTATGTCTACGGATGTATGTGTCTATAAAGTGTGTATAAGTATATCCACCTTTTTCTGACTTGACGGTTTTCTACTTCCTGTTGTCCTTTTTTCACTAATTGTATCTTAATTTCAATCAATGTTTCATCAACCAATTGACTGGTTTTAATAAATAAGAAGTATATAGTAAACAGATGATCATGACGGAGGCGACAGTGCGCAAACTCGGAATGAATGAAACTCGGCGTAACGTTATTATGCCTAACCTCACAGGCCTTAGTGAGAAATATAGACTATGCATCTTTGAAAGCAGAGGTAGCAGGAGTCAAGGGGCTAACCAGCCTAACCTTATAGTACTGTTATTCTGCAGCAGTCGGGGTGATGATACTGTCGGATGTTTTCTGGAGATTGTGCAGTCATGCATCAGCTATCCTTTGGAAGTTATGAAGCAAAGAAAAATGTTCATTTTGTTTTTATCTGTGATTTAATAAGAAATAACATGATCAGATCACATTTGATTGATGTTTTTTTCGATTTAGTTCGATGTGGGGATGACGCAATCTAAAACACATGGCAAAAAAGCATAGACCAGACTCGAACTGGAAGTTGACTACCGGCATCGTCATCATGGCAGCGCGCATTGTTTAGAGCAGAAAAAGGTGGATATGTTTACATGATAACCTGTTGACTTACAAGGATCTATTGTAATAGATTATTATGGAAAGAGTTTATTTATTTATGTTACATTTTCAAATCATTTCCATGCAAATACCCATGAAGCTGTGTTGACTTGTTTGTTACTGTTTGTCTTTGTTCTGAAAAGTTATATAAAAATCAAGTAAAAGAAAAAAATCATTGCACAAATACAAATGTTTAAACTTGAACAGTCAAAGTTGTTCAGTCAGGGTAGAAAAATGGAAAAAGTTTAAACATACATGTTTAAAGGGAAACTCCACTTTTTTGGAAATAGGCTCATTTTACAACTCCCCCAGACTTAAACTGTTGAGTTTTCAGTGTTGCCAACTTAGCAATTTTGTTGCTAGATTTAGCAACTTTTCAGACTACCCTAGCAACTTTTTTTTCAAAAAGCACCTAGCAACAAATTTAGCAATTTTTAAAATTTATTTAGCAACTTTTGGAAAGTTGCTAAAAGTGACTTTAATAGGCATATCCAGAGCCATATAGAGATAAATGTATATGGAATCTCGATAGAGAATCTCTATATATGGCTCTGGGGCTATCCAAACAACAGAATGAGATGGTGAGCTGGTACCTGCTTATGTCAAGGCACCAAAAATTCCAATAGAAATTCAACTGCAGTAGCGACCATTCAAGCTGAAGAGGGCAGCACTCAGAACTTGAGACATTTTTACACCAGATTTTGTAGAATTAAAACACTTTATTCCTCTCTATGTGAAGCGCTTTGAAGATTCCCTGAAGCGCTTTGAAGATTCGCTTGTGAAGATTCCCCTCTCTATGTGAAGCGCTTTGAGTGTCAAGAAAGGCGCTATATAAATGTGATGAATTATTAGGGCCCAAGCCCTGAAAGGGCGAAGGCCCTATTGTTTTCCTTAGGATTATTATTATTATTATTATTATTATTATTATTTATACGACTATTTGGGCACTTTTGGGGCCCTTAACGTGCTCGAAAACTCTTGAAACTTTGCACACGGGTCAGAACCCACCGCCATTAGGGCCGGGCTGAAGATGGTACCCGGGCGTGGCAGGGGGGCTCGACAGCGCCACCTGGAAAGGGGTCCGAATACTTGGTCCATAAATCAAACACGCTTGTATGTACTAATATGAAACTCGGTACACATGTTGATCTCATCATTTCATATATACGTCGCACTTTTACTTTTTACCCCAGCCCAACAGGAAGTCGGTTATTTAAGGTTCTTTGTAAAACACTTGCAATGGAATTTTTAATACTCCTCCTAGAGCTCTTATCCAAATTCTACGAAACTCAGTCAGCGTGAAGTCAAGACATTGAGGATGAAAGTTTGCGAGGGGATTTTTGATATCTCGAACGGTTTGGCCGTGGCGAGGAAATGAAATCATGGCAAAAAATGTGAAACAGGAAGTGTGTCATAACTTCAGCATACATCAACCGATCGTGATGAAACTTCAGGAGTGTGTTCGCTGTAAGAGGACGATCACATGGATGTGACTATTGTGTGTCAAAGTTATAGCGCCACCAACTGGCAGCAGAAAGTGTGTCATTTTCAAAATGCTTTGAAATCACCCTCTTATTTTAATCCAATTTGCTTCAAACTTCATCTGTATAATGTAAACATACGGCAGATGTAGACCTGTGAATGGATTCTTGATATCTTTGAAACTGTTGCCGTGGCGACGCATCAAACTTTCCAATTCTTTTAGGATGATTTTGAGACCCTTAGCATGCTTCAAATTGCATGAAACTCATCAGACACATCACATTTAATAGCCAGTAGACATGTGCAAAGTTTCAGAAACGGGCGTGGTGAGGGCTCAGTAGCGCCACCTTTTGACAAAAGTGGGGTTGTTAGTTTTATCTACAGTTACAAAAATCAGTATGTATATTGTACTCCTCAAGCCGGACAACTTTCTAATTCACACTCAATAGCTAGGACCCACAGAAAGTCAGATATTTTAGTTTGAATGTAGTCATACTCCCTCTGAGCATATGTCTGAGCCTTTGCCTGTCTCTCTCTCTCTCTGTGTGTGTGTGTGTGTGTGTGTGTGTTAGCAGGGGGAGGGGGCTTAATTAACCATTTAACTGCTGTGTGTCTGGCCAGCATAAATAAAATACATTTCTTAAGCCTGGGATTTTTTAAATAAGTTTTTATTTTATTTTTTTTATAAGTGAAGGCACATAGCCAGTTTAATTGTAGTGCATTGACAATAGTTTTATATAATTAGTTCTTTAATTAAATTAACTTGGTCCATTAACTTGGTCTGAAAATTGGGTCCATAAATCAAACACACTTGCACATAATAATATTAAACTCGGTACACTTATAGATCTCATTAGCCCAAGCAACTTTAAGCCAGCAAAACAGGAAGTCGGTTGTTTCAGTCTGTATGTGAATGTTTTGCAAAACCAGCCATTACATTTTTATTTCCCCCCTCTTAAGTAATTTTTAATTATTCCCACACCAAACTTCTTCAAAATTATGAAAATATATTAAAGATACTAAGGCATGTACTGGCCATCGGGACTACCGGGAGATTCCTGGTGGGCCGCGGTCTGGTTGGGCCGGCGGCCCGGTGCGTTATGTATTTTGTTTTTAAATCATTATTAATTGTAAATATATTCTATCGTAAGTATATTGTTAAATTGTCCAATTCCGGACTTATGCGTCTCTCTCATGAAGCCGCATGAAGCTGACGCGAGCTGCGAGACTGACAGGTCTGACTGTCTGACACTGGCCAATCGGAATCAAGTTCAGATTCTAGACTTGAGAAGCGGCCGCTTACACCGTGTCCTAACTACACACGACGCCGCGACACGCGATAAAAGGTATCTTTTCCATGTTAATAAATCAGAGTTTTTGTCCTAATTACGCGACGGCGACATGCGAAGTTTCTAATTTAGAAACGGTTCCTATTTCTGCGACGTCGCGGCTGACAGAATGAAGAAATTACACTGGTTATGAGTACACATTATTTATTTTTAGTTCAAAATAGGTCACTGTGCCACAAGCCATAACGGATAATTTACCTCAGATTTTGAAAGCATTATAGTGTTCAAAATGAATTATGCAAACATACGACTGTACTTCATAACAACGACAATAACTGGCAGATGCCACCAAATGTGTTAAAATAAATGAATTATTTTCTGGACTTAAGTGAAAAGGAAAGCCATTTAATGACCATAGCACATAGTTGACGTGAAAAAAGGAGTATTTTGCATATAGGCTAAATATGCACATATATACATATTTTTTCGATTTGTATCCCTGAAAGTGCCTGGCAGAAGCCTACTGTCTGTGTCATAAATGTGAACATAATATTATCTACTGTCTGTGTCATAAATGTGAACATAAACTATATTTCATGAGGTGAAACATCACTGCCAGGAGCTACAGAATAGGGGAGCGCGGGGATAAATGTAGGCCTAACGCGGGGTTAAATGTAACACGGACATTTTACATAGTTTGCCAGTATCTAGCCGGCTGTCTTTCCGCTCTTTTTCTCTTGCTGCCAGAAGACGGTCTCCCGCGAATTTGCGGAACGTTTTGATTATATTTCGTGAAGATAATGGACAAAGAGTGTTTTGACATCATGAAAGTAAATTTTTTTCATCGTAGATTTTTTTCTGTTTCCGGATGTATACGCGTCCAAATCTAACTTTATATTGCCTTAATCACTGTCTTGTTGGCTCAAACACAGCACCGTTTTGAAACATGTCAGTAATTCCTAGCGACTGTTAGCTAGGTTTAAAATATGTAATACACAGCGGGGTTAGTTGTAACACAGTGTTCCAACTGCTGCCACAATGATAATCAAATGAAAACGGAGCCACACAACTTTTCAGGTTTGAGTATACATTTAACTTTGTTGGACTTTCACAAACAATGTTGTAATTTAAAATGTTTAAAATTTAGTGCACTATGAATGATAGCTTATTTATTTATTAAAAATATGGCCTGTTTTTAATGTAATAAACCATTTAATATTTTATTCTAAGCTCATTTGTATTATTATTAATGTTATTATTATTAATAATAATAATTGTACATGCAGCTGCCACACAAATCTAATTTAATTGCAATTACAATATTTATATGTTTATTTTATTTTATTTATTATTATTTATTGCAAAACCGTGCAGCCCTTTTCTATGTCTCTAGCTATGATATTGATCCATAACAAAAGGATGATTGGATGAGGAATTAAAAATGTTATTATTCACCATTTATTTTCTATAAGACCAGTGTTGGGGGTAACGAGTTACAAACGAGTTTGGGTAAGTAAAGTAACGCATTACACTAAAAATATTGGTAACTACACTACTTTACTATACTAAAGGAACGCGCTTTCCTGCGTTACCCAAGCCGTGTTTGCCTGTGTGGAGAGTTCCGTCTAGTGGTGCGTGCGCGCCGTTGCCATAGAGACCGATTTGAGTGAGAGAGAGAGGGAAGTGGAGAGAGAGAGACGGGTTTCAACAAATGGCAATATTCACATTACTTTCAGTTTATTGCTCGAAAGCACAAAAATATTTGAGTGAAATGTAGGCTATAGTAAATCCTAAGATTATTATTTGTGACATTAGAACAAAATATGTGGGTATAAAAACATGTATATAGGCTAGGCTAAAGAGCTAATGAACGATCTCTATTTTCTAATTTCACTAAACATTTCATTAAGTTTCGTGGACATTTTATAAAACATGGATCTTAGGCTCATTTTGTAAACATAAATAACTGATTTAGATGCGCAAACTGGGTGCCGTTGCGGAGATGTAGGCTCCATGTTCGGTGCAGGTTCGGCTTCTTGTCGTTCATCCTCGGATGCGGCATCGCGTGCGGTGTTTGCCGCGCGCACCTTTCCGCTCGTTCGGACGCGTCAAGTAAAAACAAGGCTCGAAAGTCTTGGAAAACGAAATGAACAGGATTGTTGCAGGGTTCATTGTAGAAGACATGCTTCCCCTGTCGACCATTAATTCCCCAGGTTTAGAAAAATACATTTTAAATTAGGATTAAGAATTTTATGGGATAAAGTGACCTTTATTTTATTATTTTTCATTGACATCTTTTATTTTTTTTAATTATTATTATTACCATGAGCCGAATAAAAAGCTGGTTTTGTTCTCAGGAGAAGAGTTTTATTCTCCCAGCCTGTTTTGAAACTTCTGTGATAAACACCATTTTAAAATTTTGAATTTTGAACCCCATTTTGTTTGTGAATTTTACAGTGCGGCATATTTATTTGTGCAGACAGGGATATTGTTCTTTCATGTCATTTTGTATACATTTTTACAATAAAGTGATGATAGGGCAAAAACTGATATGATGTTTGTCCATGTAGGCTACACGGTAAATTAAGAAACAGGAAAGTAAAGTAATAAGTAGTGAAGTTATTTTTCCAACGCAGTAACTAGTAAAGTAATCTCATTACAATTTACAGAAGTAACTAGTAACTAATTACTTTTTTGAGTAACTACCCCAACACTGTGTAAGACTATACCAATATTGGAACTATAGCCATTTTATTCCTTTTTTTAATTTAAGAATTATGTTTAAGTTTAAAAACAGACAGAATGGTTTAGTCAAAAAAGAAAAAAATCATTCATAGTGCTATACTGCCCTCTTGTGTTCAAAATTAGGTAGAACTTTTGGATCAATATCCACACATTAATACAGTTGGCAATACAGTATAATAGGTAATACAGTAGGATTGGGGCCTTAAAAATTGCTAACTTAAAAAGTGAAATTAACGGACGTGCACACAAGACCAGGCTTGGGAGGGTTACTTTAAAAATGTATTCCGATACAGTTACAAATTATTTCATAAAAAAAGGGTCCCACTTTATATTAAATGGCTTTAAGTACTATATACTTTTTCAAAAAGTAACTACAATCTGATTACTACTTTTTTTGATGTAACTCACTGTAACAAATTACAGTTACTGGATTTTTGTATCCTGATTACATAATGCCATTACATGTATTCTGTTGCTCCCACAAGACATTAGTCGGAATATTTTCCTGTATGAACAAAATTGAGTTTCCATTGTTTACACACAAACACACACAGAGTTCGATCGCGCCTCTCTCGTGACTGAGTGTGTGTGCGTGTCATGTGTTCTAAGCTGTGTGCGTGCACTTCTGAAGCTGCGCAGAAAATAATAAAATGCCATGCAGAGGACTAATGCAAAATGTGTGGGAAAATCCATTTGATTGTAGTTTAAGTGAGAAATAATTTCAGTGCTCTGGTCAATAGCTGTAGAGTGAAAACTGGTGAATGCAGTACAGCTTTCACAGAAAGAGAATGATGTGAGCACGTACGATTGGCAGTGAGTCCTGTGGACAAAATAGCTCAATAAGAGTAACAAAATACATGTGAAACAAATCACATCGTAATGTTTTAAAGAAGAGTGGTTTGATTAAAGTGGTGTAAATATACCCGATCCGGCAAAGATGGCAGTATCGGAGCTGATAACGATCCTGAGTATCGAATCGGCGCATCCCTAAATACTATAATGTAAACACAGTACAGATGTAGACCTTGATGTACACCTGACCTTTCAGAAGGTTGCTCATGCATACTTTGTGGTTAAAATGTGCCCTCGATCCGCACTTTAGCAGAGCCTTCACTGATGCAAGCTCTTCAGCACGCTTCTTTTTGACAGTCAAAGCGGGGGTTACGTTTTTGCACGTCATGTAGAATAACCCTAAAAGCACCAAGGTGGCGGTGCCACTGGCCATATATATATATATATATATATATATATATATATATATATATATATAAATATAGCTGCGAGCAGCGATTGCGGGCCAAAGCCGGCGGTACCGCCATCCCGGTGCCTTTAGGTAACTAAAGGCACCGGGGTTGCGGTGCCACCGGCTTGGGCCCGCAATCGCTGCTCGCAGCTATATTTATAATTATTATTTATACCCAAATGTAAAAAAAAAAAAAAACTTGAATAAATGACCAGCATTAATAAAGCCCCAGTCTATAAAAGGTTGTTTTAGAGTTTAGTTACCCTTTAAGATCGCAAATGTGAAAACAGGAAGACAAAAGACAACGAGCGCAGGGGCAGGTCTACATTAGGTCTATATAGCCACTTAGCCAGGGTCAAAGTGTTCAACTGTTCAATATCAATGTTGTATTAAAAAAATTAAAAATCTGATCATGAAAAACTGGTTCATAGATATTATTTGATAAATAGGCTATATCAAATAATATCTACATATTACATAATGGCGTAGTTTTGCGTTTGGACTATGTAATGATGTCATAGCGCAATGACGTCATAACTTCATTTAGCAACTTTTAGCAACAAATCGACCAGCCTTTGGCAACTTCCGCTGAAAATTAGTTGGCAACACTGTTTTTACCTTTTTTGAATCCATTCAGCCGATCTCCGGTTCTGGCGGTACCACTTTTAGCATAGCTTAGCATACATCATTGAAGTGCACCAGACCATTAGCATGTCTCCCAAAAAAATTACCAAAGTGTTTCAATAACTTCACTGCCGTACCATGAGCGCAGCAGGCGCGATGTTTATGACGCAGCGCCTGAAAACAGTGCCCAGCTTCCAACGTGACCTGGACTAAGTTTGCGTAGTCATCGCGCCTGCTGCACTCATGGTACGGCAAGTGAAGTTTCCTGATTATTACGCAGGAATGAGAGTATAGTTCCTAGCCATATCAGCCTAGAAAATCGCAACTTTACATTTTCCATCTGTCTTAGTGCACGATTTAATAGAGCTGTCACGATAACTACTTTTTGTTGTGCGATATATTGCACCAAAATTAATTGCGATAAACGATATTATTGTAATTTTCAGACAATTTTATGCCACTGATTACCTAATGACAATATAATAGCATAATAATGCAAGTACACTGTTTCAAAGAACAAAGAACCTTTATTCTTATTTCTATTCGATATTTAGACATTGTGAAATGTGAAAAAAATATATCCCAAATAAATAAAACAAGTAAATAAATACACATTCATTAATAAAAAAGTGCAAGGTATCAAGAACTAGATCAAAACAAAGTAGGCATTCATTTTAATGTAAAAATGAATCTAATTATTATTTTAATATTAAAGCAAATTATCTGTTGCAATATATCGCGGCACCCCAAATGATCGCGCTCATTTACATATATCGTGCGATAAGTCAATATATTGACTATCGCGACAGCTCTACGATTTAACTATAGAAGAGTTTTAAATAGGAAAAATATTGAAACACTTTGGTAATTTTTTTGGGAGAAATGCTAATGGTCTGGTGCACTTCAATGATGTATGCTAAGCTATGCTAAAAGTGGTACCGCCAGAACCGGAGATCGGCTGAATGGATTCAAAAAAGGTAAAACTCAACAGTTTAACTCTGGGGGAGTTGTAAATTGAGCCTATTTCCAAAAAAAGTGGAGTATCCCTTTAACATCTTGAACAAATTCAGCAGTACACATGATTTGCATTGAAAAAAGTTTCTGTTAAATGAAAAGTAGATCCAGCCAAGTTTTAATACAACTACTAAAATAACCACGGACATTTTGTTCACAACATTATGTGTGTTGAGAATAAAATTGAAAAGCATTTGGGAGTAACTGTGGCAACTTTTTTGTGCTTTCTTTGTCAACATGCAGTGATACACTGATGTAGTAAACCATGTGCTCTGTTCCATTCAGTAATGTGTTGTCTAACTGTTGGAAAGGAATGCATCCCGTGTCTTGCTTTCTGAATCGATCATTGGTGCCACTTTTCAAGTACACATGCCTATTCATAGTATTACTATGATGATAGCATATAAAAAATATATTTTGATACCATGGTACCATTTTAAATATTATAAAAATTGCTGACAACACAATAATGTTTTTAAGAGCAGAGGGTTCAAATCTTTAATAAAATATTATTATTTTTATTATTATCATTTTTTTTTTACTTTTAACCCCAGTTGATATGCATCCTGGTAGATACAATTAATAATAAAAAAAAACTTTTATTCACATTATATGTATGCTGCTGCCACTCTAAAGCCCGGAACACACCAAGCTGACGCCGACGAACTAGCGCTGATGAAAGCCGACCATGTTGTTGCCTCTCGTCCGCTCTCGTCGGGGTAAAAAGCTGCACTTGAACACACCAAGAGAACTACAGGCGACTGTCAGCTATAATATGCGTTCCGCCCCTGCGTGTTATGAGCCAACTGTCTATTTCTGCAGATATATTAGTCTATATTCGTCATTCAAAAAGGAAAACCGACACTGCCGGCTGCAGATACACATACCGTAAACAAAGCAGCGCGTGCCGCGTGCTTACCGTTTTGAATATCAGGCCTGCTAAACACTTTCTTTATTCCACCCCGCTCATGTTAATATTGAAATATTCACCAAGGAACACTCAGGTTTGATAACGTAACATAAGAACAGCCTTACATCTTTACCATTTTGACTTCTTTGCTTGCTGTTTTGCTTTTATTCTCATGCACTGACTGTTTCACTAAGCTAAACAGCCAATCAGAGTTCTCTCTTTCCGCGACGGCCCGAAGCCGATTCAACGTGTCGAATCGGGTGAAACAAAGCCGACAAGGACTATTTTCAGCCGACGGCACGGAACCGTGCGGAATCTTAGTCGGTCGACGCACAAAAACTGCCCGACGGCCGACCGTCGGCTTGGTGTGTTCCGGGCTTAAAGTCCCTGTAAAGTCAATTCTACAAAAAAGTTCTAAACACATTATAAATGTTACATATGTATTGCTAAAACATATTACAAAGTCTGTGAACTGTGAAGTACTGAAATGTGGAGTTAGACCGCTAAACAGTTTTTCACCATTGCAATTTTACGGATTAATTGGGCGGGGCTAAAACAGGGCTTCGTGACGCACTGGAACCCATGAGCTGCTGGACACCCCCCTATTTGATGACGCACAGAGTCTGATCTCTCCCCTAACACGCAGTCAATAACACACCCCGAGCACATTCGCATTCACCACTCAATCGCGAGTGACTGTCAGTACTATTAGTTACTACAGCTGAGCCTACAGTTTTCTAGCTAGCTATGCCTTCGACACGGACATGCATGGGCTACTACCTGGATGCTATCATGTACAAAACAGATCGGTATCTTCATTTAAATTCCCTTAAAAACGATCACATCAAGAAGAGGTTTTTAGAGAGCCTACTTGATGAAGAGCTGAGGATCACCGACAACACCCGCCTCTGTAGTGATCGTTTTACACTGGATCGTTTATAAACTTTCCTCAGAGACAACTTGGATTCACTGATAATTCACTGATAATCCGCTGTTACTGGTGAACAAGGCCGAAACGACGATCGCCCGCCTCAGTGTTCATCCTCCCGTCTCCAAAAGCTAATCAGCTAATATCACCGTCAACAGGTGAGTGAGTCCCGTGAGTGGGCGTGGTTTCAGCGCAGCCAGCGGACACGCCCCCAGCGTTTGAGAGCAGAGACTCTGCTCATTTTTTCATGATTTTGATAGCTTATTTTATGTACTTCCCGGCTTTTTTATCATTCAAATTTGGCTGGGTGGCTAATTACACATTTTTCTGTGGTGTGACAAACTCAGAACACATACTTAATTTTGATTTACAGGGACTTTAAGAGTTAAATCCACACACTCACCACTAGAATCAATACTCTGAGCTCCGGCCAGTACGACTCAGATTCCACTTGTTCAGCGATACTGTCTTCCCCATCTGACCGTTCCCCCATCTTCCACTGGACAAAGCCACCGTACAAACTCCTGCATGCACTGCCTGAGCCCAATCGTGCCACTGTAGACAGCTCACCCTCCACATTGAACAACTTTGACAGTGTGTACACTAAAACAACACAAGTTTTCACATCAACATCAGGAACACAGAATCTCATTTTACGCAATTTATTTTTTTACTTACCCAGACAGGCGTAGCCTGCTGCTGAGGATGCCAAGCCAGCAGCAGTGGGGAAATTATTCAGAGAGCAGATATGGACCTTATGGGACACTACGCTGATATCAGAAGTTGGATCACCAGTATTCCGTCTCTTGCGAGCTAACCTTCGAACTGGTGAATTAAAATGAGTTTAATATCACAATGACAGCTCCTGTCATACAGTGCTTAGTAATGTTAATGTTCTGAAAGTCAGGGACGTACTTTCCTGCAGACATAACTGCAACCTAGGGCAGCTGATATCCTCCTCCTTGCCATTCAGCCAGATGCGGTCTTGCTGGAAACTTCTGCTGCATGCAATTGTTGTAGTAGTTTTGAGCTAAGAAAGAATTATAGTACATAATTGGCAACCTTGCTGATACAGCTAAAAATCTGGAGATCTTAAAATGCATTGTGGTAAAGCGACCAATACTGACAGGGCTAATAATATGGGGACTATCAGTCACCTGTTCCTGATGCAGTGTCACACTGAGGGATGAATTGATTGGCAGAATGAGATCTTCATTGCGTTTCCCCCCTGATTCAATGGCAATAAGTAATAACTCTGTAACAAAACTCTGAGTAGAACATGTCCAATATTATAAATATTTACAGAAGATGTTTTCCCCAAAAAGTATTTGGTCACTTAATTCACACTTATAAATGTGCGAAATGTAAAAATTAAATGTAATTTTTACTCAATGCCTTCTAATCAGCTGGAACTTTGGAGATTTATGGTTTCCTCACCACTGTCGCCTTTGGCTTGCTTAGTTGAGGACACTGACAAGTGTCACAGACAAGGCTTAAAGGGATACTCCACTTTTTTTGGAAATAGGCTCATTTTACAACTCCCCCACAGTTAAACAGTTGAGTTTCACCGTTTTCAAATGCATTCAGCCGATTTTCTGATATTTAGAAGAATATCAGTAACCAAACAGTATCTGGTCTCATTGACTTCCATAGTAGGAAAAAAAAATAAACTATGGAAGTCAATGAGACCAGTAACTGTCTGGTTACTGATATTCTTCTAAATATCAGAAAATCGTCTGAATGGATTCAAAAACGGTAAAACTCAACTGTTTAACTCTGGGGGAGTTGTAAAATGAGCCCATTTCCCAGACTAAAATGCATGTTTGAGCTGTTTTAAATTAAAGCATCTTGCACTGCCATTTCTTAAAATATGTCAGTGCCAATGTCTCTCAATGTTTGTCTCAAAATGCACACCAGTAATGCATATTTCTAAAAAAAAAAAAAAAAAACATTTATACATTTATTAAAGATACTTAAATTGCCTGGTTTTAATGTCCAGCAATATTGCTTGGACTTGACTGAATTGACATTATTGGATGAGAACTAAACTTAAACTGAATTGAGATGAATAACGATTCTATTATCTTGCTTTAGCTTTACAGCAAAATTGAAACTTGTCTTATATTTGATGTTTGCATAATTAATTCTGTTATCTTCTGTTATTGTAAAAACTGCTGCTTTGAAATATTATTGTGAGTTCTTTGCAGCCACTGTGTATAACAAATATGAAAAAAGAACATTGTAAGTATAGAAAAAAACGTTAGAACATCTTATTATAATCACAAATCAATTAATTAACGTTAACGTTACGTTTGAAAGACATGCACACTTACAGTATTTGACGACCGCAATGTTCACTGGTGCCGTGCAGGTGACAATAGCAAGATTTTGATCACTGTTTTCCAGCATATTTATAAATTTATAAAAATTGACAAACAGATGATTTAAAAAAAGTTAATTATTTACACACACAACGTGCACAGGATACCGGATAACGTTACTGCTTGGCAGTTTAAAATAGAAAGCGAATGAAACACAACAGTGGATTTGGATTGGGTCACGTTGAACACGAGAATTCGTATTTGACCAATTAGAGAGATCACCGTACAACCCCATTTCAAGTGAACCAATGATTGGGATCGGACCATGATTTCACGCAGAGATAGTCACCGGATGTGTCGAATAGAAAGCCAGATCATCCGCGCATGCTCAGTGTCACCAGTGCTCAAAAACGGATCAGGGAGAAACGAAGCTTTTCAAAACTTTGAATCAATTGATTCACTGATTCGAAAATCTCAAAAAGTGACACGCTGGTGCCGTGCCGCCTGGGCGTAATTTGAAGTTGTCCAAATCACATAGAACCACGCGATATGTCAAACTCAAAACGAGATGTTGTCGCTTGTTCCCAAAATAACCGTGTAAATGTAGTATAAGTGTATAATATAAGTCATATTGACGCTTTTTAAATTGCACAAGGGTGGAGAAAAAGCGTTTGGAACGTCGAGCATGCCAATCTCGCTGAGTGTCACACACAGATGCCAGGTCATTCTACAGAAACGTCCACTTTTGGTATGGAAAGATGTCTAACATTTAAACTTAGACGACATTATTAGATTACCCTTTGACTTTATGAATAAATTACAGCTTAATGGTTTTTTTGTGCCTTTATTTATTATTAATATTGTGCAATATTACAGTTTTTATGTAATTTTTTTCAGCACATGTAGTCAGAATTACAGAAAAAAATAATAATGCAGCAAATAACAAATGATGTTTTATTTATTTTAATCAGGTTTGTTTAAAGTGTGCTTGAATGATTTGCAATTTGCTAAAACGAAACTATTTGAAAACCAGTTAAAATCAACTAATGAAGCAATCCTCTAAATATTAACTTTGAGTGTAAGCAGAATTAAAATGATGTAAAATGATCATCGTCACGTCATGTGATATTTTATTTAATGTGATATTACTATATGTCATTGGTGATTCATTGTGTTAATGGTGTTACTGTTACTGACTTTTTTTTCTAAGACCAAAGATCATCATTCTTTAACTAAAATTATGTAGATGAGACTAAATTGTTACATCTGGCATACAATCTAGGCTAAATGAATAGCTTAAATGGGAGTCTGTGATGATCGGCAGCTGTAGTGCCCTCAAGAGCCTCAGGAGGACACTCTTTCCCTGTTTATTGTTTGAATCTTTTCTCTCATCCTCCATCTGCTGGTCTCATTACCTTTGATTTAGTGCACCTGTCTTTAGCCTGAGTGGCCTTTTGTCCATTGCTGAGTTTTGTAAGTGTCATACTGCATGCTGAGCGGTCTCCTAGTTTCTTGTTGTCTCCTAGTGTTTTCAAGTTTCACAGTTCCTGGACTCCCTGCCTGTATCTGGTTTTCCTGTTTGCCTTATCCCTGCATTGAATGTTTGCTGATCTGAACTGCTAACCTGGTTTTGAATTCTGCCTGTTCTCTCGTACCTATTCCTGGATCTTCCTCTCAATAAAGCCTGCTTTTGGATCACCACTGTCTGTTTCCATCGAGCAGTTCTTGACAGAGTTACTGGTGTTACCCATAAGAAAGGTGACACCAGTGACAGCAACATTAGTGACAATTTTCATGAAAAATTCATTTTTACAAAATGGCTGCTGCAAGGTATCAAACCACATGTTGTCAATCATGGTATAGGCCTACTAACTAAATTAAGTAGTTTAATCAATTTATATTACAGATTTTTAGGCCTACCTAAGTAAGTCATACCAGTTCAACTAAAAGCTTCAAAATCATGAGATAAATGAGAAAATGTCTGATAACTGAAAAGAGACATAGGATTTACTATGAGCCTTTCTTTATAGTTATTCAAGAAATTGGAAGGAGAAAGTCAAGTGGTCATCAGTTTGATTTTTATTTTAAAATTAGAGATTTTTGTTCTCACCATGACACAAATTCCGTAGGCTCTATAATAAATTTTATAATATTTATTTGGCATTTTGTTTTTTTATGTAATTTGCAAAAAAAATTTGATAGTTATGTATGCATTATTTTATTTTAAATGGTGGGAAACCCTCTTATTGACACAAAAATAAAGCATTTCCCCTCTGTACATGACTGTGGGGATGAGCACGTCTGTGGTGCTTGGGATTCTGTATAATTAATTAAAAATCAAATATTGACACATTGATGGGTCAAGGTGTAGCCTAATTGTTCAAATTAAATATATTGTTTTATTTTAAAAATAAAGAAAATATTTACCCTAAAGTGTCTTTTAAGTGTAATATTTCTGTAAAGGCTAGGGACCGAAAAAAAAAAAAAAGAAGAGAGATTTCTACAGAATGACAGTAGTAGATCATCCTGGGGCCCGTTCTTCGTACGTTGCTTAAAACATCCGAGATCAAATGAGACATCCAAGATAATATCATCGTGCTCATCATGATCCGGCTAATTTGGTTCTTCGAACACTCCTGCCGGTTATGATTAGTATAGCTGGATTGAGTTATGTGAGATAATTGCGCGTTCATGCGCTGGGTTAAAAGGGGATATGTATCGATAGTAGAAACATTGATCAGCAACGCTGCTATTGGCTGTTCGCCGTGGCCAAAGAGCGCGCTCAGCTTTTTTTCTCCACGGAAGAGCAAGAGTTATTGCTTAAAGGATAAGTTGAATTTGAAAACTTAATTAAAACGCAGGAAACACATTAAAGTGTGCAAAAGCCAGGAGAGAGAGACGGCAAAAAGTAGCAGACAAATTAAGTTTGTAGTTAGATGTTTTTATCACTTATTACAGTATATATATATATATATATATATATATATATATATATATATATATATATATATATATATATATATATATATATATATATATATATATATATTATTTATATTTTAATAATTTCTAAATAATTAATAACTTTTCTCATTGTAATGTCAGTCACACCCACTGCTAGAACATAGGAACAAGTAAAAGTGAAGTACTAGAATATTCTACATAATAGTAATTTGTACTAACTAATCCATTTTAAAAAGGCAATGTTAATAAACGTTTGCCTGTTTATAAAAGAAAGAAAAAGGCTGAGAAAAAAAAAGAAATACAAAGGTGGTGGTCCTGCACCCCCCACATTACCCTGGCAGAAGAGCTGGCCCTTGGGTGAAATGTGAACCTTGTGGAGGCCATCCTTGTGTTCAGCTCTTCCTCACACACACAGCACCTGCTGGTAAATGAACTTTAAATGATCCTAGTACACTATAAAATAATTTATTGCTGCATTAAATTAAGTAGGCCTATAATCCAATGGCTGTCCAGTCATATCAGCTGTTAAACCTTGATGAATTGCTTTGACTTGTGAAAGTCTACATGTGTGACTCTGAAACTAAATAATTGAATTAATTAACTACATAACTTAATGTAAAAAAATATGTTGTCATGAGTTATTGATCACATTTCCCCCCAGTGTACTTCATTGTATCACTTCAATACACTAACACTTTTATGTGTTCCCAAGCAAGTGGCTGAAGTATGTGAAGTAAGTGTGTTACATCAAAAGGGAAGAAAGTACAACACTTTGTAATGCCCATTTCTCCCCAATGCACAGGACAGGGAAGGAACCCTCTCAGGTATCTATAAATAGCTTTACTTAATTTACACTTGAATACCTATTATTTCTGAATGCAATATGAGTTGCAGGAGTCCACATCTACAGAAGAGTCTGTACAAAGCAGTGATGCAGAGGTGGGCAGTGTTGTACTTTTCCTTTTAATTTTTTTATATGCATAAGCCATGTGTTGACAGGTTCACCCCTACCCCTAGAAAACAGAGTATTTTGAAAATACTTAACAACTACTTGACAAGAAAAAAACTGGCATTAGAGATAGAGTTGCTTCAGAAACTTCAGAAATAAGTGCTAATATATTATTTCACACAGATTACAATATTATTTGCAGGTAAAAGATGACTTGATCACTGGCTTTTCTTTATAAGAATAATTAAAATAAAACTAAAAGAACTATAAGCATATTTGTCTTGTCTTTTATTAAACATTAATGAAATGTTTTATATTTTTTCTGATGGTGCAATGTTGAGTAATATGGCCCATGCAATGTCACAGGCCCTGTCAGGTGCAACCCTCAGACTTTTCAGACACTTTAGTTGCGGCTAAAGTTCACTTCATTGTGTGCCCTTCTCCTGGCTATAGAGCGGCATTGTAACTGGTCAGGGAATGTGGTCATAAAACACCTGTCTCCAGGCAGGATCGTGCTGTAATCACCTGTATAATGGTAAAATTCAGTCCTGTTAGGATAAGCATAAGTGTATGTAATACAGTGAGCTTGATTTTTCCTGACCACGTTCAAATAATGTGAATAAATATCTGAAAATTATTGAATCTTGCATTTGCTGGACATATTTGTGATATGGAACATAGTCACACACTAAGTCAGTCAACTGCTTTTATAAAATTTGATATAATCTTACTAATCTAGATAAGGATCGCGATAGTAACTTGCCTGCACTGTTATTAAAACCCATGTTAAAACCCGACTCCGCGTCAAACATTTATGCGTTTCCAGCAAATTAATGATGTAAACGCCATCCTCACGAGTCATGAGAAATATGATATCTATCAAAAAGTACACTATTGCGCTGCGCTAAAAGACTTCCCGTTTCACCTCCGCTTATAAAGTCGCGATCTAATCCTGTTAACCTGAAATAAGCCTGCTCGCGAGCAGGTTCAAGCTAGCGCACCTGTTGCTATGACAGCAAGTCCAGGATGAGCGTCGAAGAACCAAACGATCCAAGATCATGCCAAATCGCAAACAATCAAATCCAGCTAATTGAGTTAGCGACGTACGAAGAACGGGCCCCTGGAGTGGTCACTTTCTATTATTAAAATGTAAGCTATATGTAAGATGTGACCTAATAGATGTAAATGCATTAATATCGCCTAATTTATTGTTTTCGAAACCAGACTGTTTCTTCTTTATTTTTTTCTGCAGCTGTGGTGCTTTTGAGTGACAATTCCTCATTTGAATTGAATGAACTTTAACCCTCATTGTGTTGCCTTTCAATTAAAAGATTTTGTTATGGATGTGCTTGTTGTTCATTTGTCTCAAAAAGTATCATAAGATTTGTTTGTCAGCGGTGCATTTAGCTGTTATTTAGTGTTGTTGATATCAGTTATCATTTTTAATCATCATCCAAGGCATACAATAAGATATAAAAGATGTTTAAAATTATTTATTTAAAAATAATATAAAAAATAAAAATACAGCCCAATTTCTAAAGGATAAATTAGAGCTTGCTCCACACGTTAGTTGAGGTGGGAAGGATAATTGATAAAACATTACATTGCAATATGGTTTCGCAATAAATTATCAATACCCTGGCACTAATGTAGATTGCAGCTTGCTTTATATACCAGAACATGCATTTCGGTTCTTAAACAGCTAAAAGTCAGTTTAATAAACTCCAGTATGTTCAGTTTATGTTGTTAATTTCGTGCGATTCAAAAGCATACAGAACTGTGTTCTAATCGCTCTCGCGGTAATAGGTACACCGACCATTATTTGCAGCGCTGCTTTAAACCAAACCGAAGTCAATGCCCGAGGCAACCCAAAAAGGTATATTCACAGAAGTTTTGCTATGGATTATGTCAGTTATGGATGCTAACGGACTACTTTTGTATTAACAAATGATATCTGTGAATGATAGGCTATCTGTGTGTAAGGCAGTGTATTGCCTTGTCCACAAGGTGTCCCCATAATGCTGTTATATTAAAACCGATGCAAGTGCCTTTAGCGCTATTTGTGCCTCTTGAGATACCGTAGCGTTGATACGTGAGTGGTGCGTCATATTTTCCTCAATTCATGTTTTCAAACTATAGGTAAGCCACGTGAATGGTAGTGGAAAAAAGAAACGTAAACTATATTTGTTGTTATTGTCAGTACACGATCTGTTCCACCTGCACGATCCGTTCTACGCATGCGCAGTAGACGCAGTAGAAAACGCGCATGCGCAAATGATAATTCTGTTTTGCGACGCTACTTTTGATTTACGACACTGCACGAGGCGAAGGACGATGGCGTGTTCCGCGCATGGTTCCGCGTCATGTATCACACCACGCGGTGTGAAGGAAAGACAACATGAGAGGTTAAGCGACAGCTGTGATGTGAATGAAGAGAATGAAGGGGGAAATTTAGATGAAGAGGATGAATCAAATAACATGGATTCTGATGAATGGCTTCAGGTTGAGCAGATGTCTCAGAAACGCAAAGAAAGAGGATCAGACTCTGAGGAGATCGCTGGAGGAAGAGATGGGAGAAGTAAAACGATGAGGAAGGAGGATGAGTATAAAGTTATCTTGCAGTTTGAGACAATGGGTGAAATGAGTAATCCTATGCGATTAACAAAGATACTTAGGAAAACTGTTGGAGAAATAAAATCAGCCAGATACTTAACCAATAATCGGGTGATTGTGATTTGTATGAACAAAAAACAACAAGATATGTTGGTGAAAATGAAGGAGTTTGGAGGAGTAGGAGTTAAATGTCATGTGCCTGGTGAGGTGACTGACATTAAAGGAGTGATCACTGGAGTCCCAATGTGCCTAACAGACGAGACATTAAAGAATCAGTTAATGAGTGAAAAGGTAATAGATGTGAAAAGACTGACATCAAACAGAAATGGGAAAAGAGAGTTAAGTACAACAGTTATGATAACAGTGAGTGGGAAACAGCTACCAGAAAATGTTAAAATGGGATATGTGTGTTACCCAGTAAGACCTTTTATAAAACCTGCAATGAGATGTTTCAATTGCCAAAGATTAGGTCATGTAGCAGATGTATGCAAGGGAAAGAAGCGTTGTTGTAAATGTGGAGGTGAACATGGTTATGGCGAATGTGGGGATCTAGTTGAACCTAAGTGTTGCAACTGTGGAGGTCCTCATAGTGCAGCATATTTGGGATGTATAGCACAAAAACAAGCTGTGGAAGCAAATAAGTACAAAGCAGAGCATAATGTTTCATATGCACAGGCAGTAAAGAAGGTTCAAAATGAGTAAGGAAATAGGATGAAGCATGGAAGGTCTAATGCAATTGAAACAACAGACAGGGGAACAGAGAGGTGTAATTCAAATGTAGATGCAAGTATGCTTATGATTAGCAAAGTAAGCTTTATTGCATTTATTGCTGAAGTAATCAACTGTACTGCACAAACAAACAAAAGGACAGAGAAATTGAAAATCATTATATCTGCAGCATCTCGTCAGCTGGGAATAAATGAAGTATCAATTGAGAAAATTCAGAGCCTTCTGGGGCAACCTGAGAGTAATGCAAGTTCTCAGGAAACCTCAGATAGACAAAGGTTAAACAAATAATATGACATGTAGGATAGTACAATGGAATGCTAGGAGTCTGACTGCGAATGGTCAAGAATTTAAGAAGGTTATACATGAAATGATAGACCTTCCTGATTTAATATGCATTCAGGAGACATGGCTTAAATCGCACTTAGATTTCAGTATTCCAGGGTATTTATCCATTAGGAAAGATAGAACAAGAGCAACAGGTGGAGGGTGTGCAACATTTATAAAGGAAGGGGTGAATTATAGGGAAGTAAAGATAGAAACACAGTGTGAATGCATTAAGGTGGAAGTGTGGACATCATTAGGAAAAGTAACAATAATAAACTATTACAATCCATGTGAACAAATATCATTAATTGAATTAAATCATATTTGGAGTAAAGAAGAAGGTATAGTGATATGGTGCGGGGACTTTAATGCACATAGTGTGGTATGGGGAAGTCCACACTCAGATAAAAATGGCACAGTGGTGGAAGAATATATGGAGGATAATTTTTTGGTATGTTTAAATGATGGTAGTGGGACAAGGTTTGACATCAGGAAACAAATAAAATCATGCGTAGATCTAACAATAGTTTCAGCATCAATAGCAGTGAAATGTCAATGGGAGGTGTTAGAGAAGTCATCAGTTGGGAGCGACCATTTTCCAATATCTTGCATGGTAGGATTAGAAATGCAAAGGAGTACGATGATAAAACAACATAGATGGAAGTTTGAGAAAGCTGATTGGGAGAAGTATAATAAAATATGTGAGTTAGAATTAAAGAGCTACAGTACAGAGGATGATATTGACAAATGTACAAAGAAGCTTAGTTTAAGTTTGATCAAAGCGGCAGAAGAAAGTATACCAAAAGTTGAAGGAAATAGGAGGAAGAAAGCTGTTCCCTGGTGGAACGATGAATGCAATAATTCAATTAAAAACAGGAATAAAGCATTTAAAATGCTGAAAAGAACACTGACACCTGAAGCAGTAATAGAATATCAGAAGGAAAGAGCAAAAGCTAGAAGGACAATTAAACAGGCAAAAAAGAAATACTGGAGAGAATATTGTGAGTCCATAGGGAAGGAAACTGAATTAGGAGAGGTATGGAATATGTTAAAAAAGATGATTGGAATATATAAAACCAGGAATATGCCAGTAATCTCAGGAGAAGGAAGGACAGCTATTACAGAAAAGGATAAGGCAGAATTATTAGCTAAAACTTTTCAGAAAGCACATAGTAAAGAAAATCTAGATGAGAATTATAGGAAAAAAAGACAGGAAATTTTGAATCAACATCAAGACATATATATTAAAAGACCTGATGGAAAAGGAGCATTAGATGCTGACTTTGAGATATGGGAACTTAAAAGGGTATTACAAAGGATAAAACGAACAGCTCCTGGAAAAGATGGAATTTATTATATTATGCTTAAATATGCAAATGACAGAATTCTTAAAGTAGTATTGGATTTATATAATAAAATATGGATAGAAGGAAGAATGCCAAAGTCCTGGAAACATGCAATAATAATTCCAATAGCTAAACCAGGGAAAGATGCATCGATAGCAGGGAATTACAGACCAATTGCGCTTATATCAAATTTATGCAAGTTGATGGAAAAAATAATTGTAAATAGGCTAATGTATGTACTTGAGAGTAAGGGAGCATTGGCACCTAATCAATATGGTTTTAGGAAAGGTCGATCAACATTAGATGCATTAGTAAAACTGGAAACCGATGTAAAGAAAGCTATAGCAGTTAAAGAGGGATTAGTGGCAGTTTATTTTGATATGGAAAAGGCATATGACATGTTATGGAAAGAGGGAGTACTTATTAAAATGAAGAGAATCGGAATAGAAGGAAGAATGTTTAATTGGGTTTTAAGTTTTTTATTTGACAGAACAATACAAGTTCAAGTGGGTATGGAAGTATCTCAAACGTTAAGTGTGGAAAATGGAACGCCTCAGGGAAGTGTTATTAGTCCCATTTTATTTAATATTATGATTAACGATATTTTTGGAAAAGTGGCACCGGGAATTAATACTGGTTTATATGCAGATGATGGAATAATGTGGAAAAGAGGAAGGAATATATCTTATAATATGGATAAAATCCAAGAAGCCATGCAAGTTGTTGAAAAATGGTCATTAGAATGGGGTTTCAAATTCTCAGTAACTAAAACATGTTACCAGATATTTACGAAGAAGAAAATTAAAGAGGTTAAAAGGTTACAATTATATGGATCTTCATTAGAGAAAGTGTCAAAATTTAAGTATCTAGGATTGTGGTTTGATGATAAATTAACATGGAAGGATCAAATAGACTATATATTAAAGAAATGTGGTAAAGTTATAAATTTAATGAGAGCAGTAGCAGGACAAGATTGGGGTGCTGACAAGCAGTCATTAAAGAGTATTTATATTGGTCTTATGAGATCAACATTAGACTATGGATGTATAGTTTATGAGTCAGCATCACCAACGATGTTAAAGAAACTAGATGTCATGCAAGCAAAAGCATTAAGAATCATTTTAGGAGCAGTTAAGACCACACCCATTGCAGCATTACAAGTAGAGTCATCAGAAATGCCATTATTTATAAGACGACAAAAATTGGCTATGGCATACTGGATAAATTTACAGGGACAAAAAGATAATCATCCTGTAAGGGAAGTCCTGTATGATTGTTGGGAAATATTAGGTGCAACAGGTAAAGGCTTTGCGTGGAAAATAAAAGGGTGGGCTAATGAACATGGTCTAGATACAAAATCATTTGCACCAATACTAGTAATATCCCCAATTCCACCTTGGATGCTACCTCAACCTGACATTGATATAAGTCTGCACAAGAACAGGAGGGAAATGGACAAAGTGGGTAGTATAAATACATATGTTAATGAGTATATTAAAAACTCACATTACTCATTTCTTCAAATATATACAGATGGTTCAAAGAGTATAGAGACTGGAAGGACAGGGACTGCTTTCTATGTTCCAGAGTTTAAGGTGAAGAAGTATGGAAGGATAACAGATGGCACATCAGTATATACAGCAGAGATGACAGCTATTTTAATGGCACTAGAGTGGGTTTATGAAGTTAGACCTGATAAGGTAATAATTTGCTCCGACTCAAAGTCAGTTCTTGAGAGTTTACAATCATTGGAAACAAAGAGAACTGATATTTTAACAGAAATCATGATCAGGTTATACAGTTTACGACAGGTGGGAATAATAATTCGATTTATTTGGGTTCCAGCACACATGGGTGTTCAAGGTAATGAAGAAGCAGACAAAATAGCCAAGGAATCATTAAAAATGGAAGAACCAAATATAAACATTTCACTTAGTAGAACAGAAGGAAAACATTTAATTTTAGAAGCGTGCAATAGGAAATGGCAGACAGTTTGGGACTCATGTCATACAGGTCGACACTATTATAAGGTCCAAAAGAACATCAAGCGAGGCAATACAGTCCACAATTTAAGCAGAAAAGAACAAGTAATTTTCACACATTTAAGAACAGGACACTCAAATCTAAATAATACGTTACACATTATAGGGAAACATAACACAGGTCTATGTGAAGTTTGTTCAGTAGAGGAGACAGTAGAACATATATTGATGAAATGTAAGGCTTATAGTAAAGAAAGGAGGATTCTCAAGGAAGAACTGAAAGCAATAGGATGCCAGGAATTCAATATAACCAAAGTATTAAATGATGGTCCAAATTCAGGGAAACAGATAAAGGCAATCATGAGGTTTATTAAGAATAGTGGGTTATATAATAGGATTTAGGAAATTTTAGTTCATTCTCTTCACACTCCATCACAGTAGGTTGCGGTATGCACCTTTAAAGTTGGTTCGCAACCTGCCATAAAACCAAAAGAAGAAGAAGAAGACACTGCACGATCTGTTCCACGCATGCGCATGTTTTTACCGTGAGACAGAGAAAATGGAGTCCAACGGAAGAAATGAGCGATATGAGAAGTTTGCCCTTTACGCTGCCGTTAGACAATATTTGGTTGACGGTTTGGTGGAGGGAGGCTGCGTTGAAGAAGAAGGTTTCTCGAATGGCTGCAAATTTCGTTATAAGAGGTACGTGAGTGCATAGACAACATCTTATAGATACACGGCTGATCGACCGCCACTGCCTGTTGGCGCGGTCGTCTATGGGCGCGGTCGAGCCGTGGGGGTGCCATCTTAGACCGGTCACCCGCTGTAATCTATCAGATATATAATCCATGCGATCACTCCCGTGTGATAATCGAATCCAGATCAACCAATAGCCTACAATATTTCAACTTTCCACATCCACCCCAGCCCGTTTAACTTCAGGAGTCAGAAGTAACTTTACCATGACTGTAGTAGCCTAATGTCGTGTCCTCGCTCAAATCAAGTCAGACGGCGGGCCGCGGGAGTGGAAGCGGGATCGAGCGGGATTCTTTATTGCCTTACGCAACTGTCAATCTACGGAGCCCCTAAAGGGACGTGGTGGTGAAAAAAATTTTTAGGATGGGAGAAATTTTTTTTTTTAAACTTTTGCGTTCCCTCGCAAAACTTTTGCGTTCCCCCGAGAAAATTTGCGTTCCCTCGCAAAACTTTTGCGTTCCCTCGCAAAACGTTTGCGTTCCCTCGCAAAGTTATTTGCGTTCCCTCGCAAAACTTTTGCGTTCCCTCGCAAAATGTTTGCGTTCCCTCGCAAAAAGTTTTGCGAAACTTTTGCGTTCCCCCGAGAAAATTTGCGTTCCCTCGCAAAACTTTTGCGTTCCCTCGCAAAATGTTTGCGTTCCCTCGCAAAAAGTTTTGCGTTCCCTCGCAAAGATATTTGCGTTCCCACGCAAAACCTGTTGGCAGCTCGGACAGACACTTCCTGTTTAATGTCCCGCTGGCAGTGTTTCAGAGCTCCGTACGTTAATGGAGCGTTTCACAGTGTTTGAACTTGGACTCAAATATAAAGAAATGCGGTCAGTGCTTAACTCAAGCAGTTCAGTGAAGTTGGCACTCTCTCTCTCTCGCATCTGTATCTGTTTTTGCATGTTCAAACTTTAAAATCATTCATATTAACTGCTTAATAGATTTTTTCTCTGGAAGTATAGGTTTGGAAATTTTAGAGAAATTCTAAATTAATGCATTACAGTTGAACTAAACCTATTATATTTTAGTCATCTGAATTGTTTTAGATAACAGCTATGGATGATAATAACAGAAGTACAGAAACAACATTTTTATTTTGGGACGGTTGACATTCACTTTAGGACGGTTCCAGGACGGAGGTGAAAAAAGTTAGTCTGGAGCCCTGAGTTCAATAAAGTTACTGAGTAACTTTTATAGAAAGGCCACATTCTGTTGCTCCGTCCAAGAAAACAGTTGCCTTCGAGCAACACGCGTTTTGTTCCTCAAAATTGCATTTTTGACTGAATCAGACGAGTAAATGATTCAAGCAGGCTACCCATTTATAAATACAGTCGTTTGTTGGGTTAAGCAAATTGTGATTTTTGAACGACTCATTTGAATAAAGGATTCAACTCCCTCATTAAGATGGAGACTTGCCGCCACCTACTGGCGGTGTTAGTTTCATGGTTAAAAAGTAGACGTTTCATTTTAATTTTTTCAATCATTTCATATTTCTACCTACATTTTGTTTACATTTAAAACATTAATCTCTTAACATAATTTATGCAATTATAATTTGCTGTGTAAATCCACATGCCATGTCTAAACAGCCTGTGTCAATCCAAAAATTGATTTTATTGATACCGACTTTCTTTTTTTTTTCTTTTTTTTTTGCATAGTAGCCATAAACCTTGTCTTTGCGTTCTGATTGAATTTGTTGACTAACTAATCTGACTATTTAAGAATCTGACATAAGAGGACAGATACATGACAATGATCCTGCATTATATTGTATTATAATGACGTTGTAAGCCTACCACTAAACTTTGACTATATAGGCATGTTGGCTATTGCTTGTTCGAGGAACCTCAAAGCATATTTAAATTATCTAATTTGCTACTCCATCATGATGTTTGTAGTGCCCAAACATAAACTCAAGCCCAGGGGCATAAAGGCCATAAATCACAAATAGACTTTATAACAACAAATATATTATTTATTATTCATATAATGTTGTTGCATCACATATATTAGTCCAAATTTGACCCATTGAACATTTTTGTGGCCAGAGTTTCCTGGAAATTTAACTTTCTATAAATCCTCATTTTCTCCTGCTGATGTTAGTCCTTATGTGACCAATTGAACATGTTTGTGGTCGAAGTGTCCTCGATCTTGCTGTTCATCATCATTGATATTTGACCTTTTGAACAATTCTGGCCAAAGAGATCTCGATCCTGAAATTTCTAGACATTCTCATTGTCTCTTCTGTAGTTTCAAGGTTCATAGGGAAAATTATGACATTAATCATAGACTTTGTTTAAAAATAAAGTCCATCTATATACAAAATAATGTCAACTAGACTCTTTATTCAGACTATTATCAGAGTCATATCAGTGAATCAGATCACCATATGATGACTATAACATCATCAATAAATGACCAACATCAGCTGAAGTTTTCTATTGCCATAACAAAGGTGTAAAAAAAACACAGTTAAAGCAGCCAGAGAAACACTAATATTAAAAACATAAAGGTCAAGAGCCCAACTAAAGCAAACACTGATCTCAATCATGGTGACATCACGGAATGACGGAATACAGAACTGGTTTGCGCGCAGGCACCGGCTCCGAACCGGTTCTCAAAATGCTTTGGTGGAAAAGGGGCCGCAGCAGTGCATCAGCAGTGGCCAGCAGTGCATCGTGAATGAAGTTTACCATTTGCGCGTCTTTTTAGTCTTACCAGTTTAAACATTCAAGCGATTTTAAACTAATCAGCGCTCGCGCGCTCTGTGGGATGATTTTCTATGCGCACATTCATAGAAAATCCGCCTCAAGAACAGCTGGGCAGTAACAAAAGTTATTTTTCACGGATTATATTGCTTTAACATGCAAAACTGTGTCAATTTCGGTCTTCGTGAGTATAATAGTCAAAACATAGTCGGTTTTGTCTTTAATAAACATAAAACACATGCCAGTATAATGAACACAGAATCCGTGCACTAGCTCTTAAAGTGACAGCAATCATATTTGTCGGTCATTAATTTTGACTTCAAAACAACAAAAGAGAGCTTTAAGTTAAGGGAATCAGGATTAATAGCCTATGTATTTAATTTATTCAGGACTAAAATACTATCCAGTGTTATTTTCCATTTGATTACTTTATTCAGTTTCTGTCTATGAATAAAAACTTTTCTCTTTATTTGTCTTTAATTGTATCTTTATTCTATTGTATTTATTTGTGCAACTTTTTTCAATTTAATTGATCAATTTAAATCAAGCTTCGTGCTGTGTAAAATCTTAACAACATTACCCCATTGTAAAAAAGCAATGAAGGCGAACATTCTCATTGTCTCTTCTGTAGTTTCAAGGTTCATAGGGAAAATTATGACATTAATCATAGACTTTGTTTAAAAATAAAGTCCATCTATATACAAAATAATGTCAACTAGACTCTTTATTCAGACTATTATCAGTCATATCAGTGAATCAGATCACCATATGATGACTATAACATCATCAATAAATGACCAACATCAGCTGATGTTTTCTATTGCCATAACAAAGGTGTAAAAAAACACAGTTAAAGCAGCCAGAGAAACACTAATATTAAAAACATAAAGGTCAAGATCTGATCTCAATCATGGTGACATCACATTTCAGTGACAGTTAAAGTTTTTTTGCACTTTATTTGAATTATATGGTTATATGGCACTTTATGTGAATTTTATGGTTTTTGTTTGCTGCCAGTCATTTGACCCTTTTTTTTTTTTACAATTTTTGTACAATGAAGATATTTGATCATTATAATGCAGGAAATACCTGTAAATGTGTGTTTTTCGGTTTATTTAATTTAGGATGTTTTACTTTATAATGTTACCGTTTTTTGCGGGGGCTGCCGGTCATTTAACCGTTTTATCATTTAATTGTTTTGTTACTGTTTAATTACAGATTATATTTGTAATTTTACATACATTTTTATGCAATTTAAGAAAACAGAAAAAAATACTGTATGAAAAATACAATTAATTTTCTGTATAAAAAATGTGAATGACTGGAATTTGTCATTAATGTCACAATAACTCAAATAACAGCTGCATTTTTATTTTACAGATATTATTTGTAATTTGACCGTGTTTTGAGTACAAGTTAAAATGAAAGTAAATGATTGTCAAAAAAATCACAGTTATTTTCTTTGACAGTGTACTCATTGACTGCTTTGATATTCAGCCATACAAGAGTCCTTATTTTACCTACTGAACATATTTTTGGCCAAAGAGTTCTTGAAAATTAAGCTCATAAACAGAATGACCTCTTATCATGTGATTTCAGCCAGACAGATATTTGACCTACTGAACATGTTTCTGGCCCAAAAGTACTTGATCTTGAACTTTCCATACATGTACTCAGACTCCAACAGATGCTTCCTAAGCCATAGAGAAGTCCATCTGAGCTATTGAACTCATTTCTGGTCAAAGGTTCTCTAAAGGTTTTAAACAATATAAACTTATAGACTCCTTATAATGTAATATAAGCTATTCAGAGGTTCATTTTTGACCTATTGAACATAGTTCTGACCCACGGGTACTCCTGAACTTGGATTACAAATTTAAGAATATTTTTTATTTAGATTCTGTATATTAAATTTAGCATTAGCAACAGGGGATGATATCTGCTAATCCTGTTTTCAGTTTGCTGAGACTCCCACCCTTTGTCTCACTGACAAAGTAAAGGTTCGATCAATCTCAGGTTAATTGGATTAGCATCTCAAGGCTCGAATAACTGATATGCTGTCATCTCATGATCAGGGCTGGGGAATTTTCCTGTAACCATAAATCATGCATTTACATTTGCTTTGTTACATTTGCTTTGTTTCCTCACCCCTTGAAATGGATAAGAACAGTTCTGTATTTTAGTTTAGTCAGACGATTTTTGAGATGACTATCTTTCCCAAAACTACTTGATCTTGAACTTTCCATACATACTCATATAACAGATGTGTAAAGGACTCTATTTTGTGAGGTTAGGTGGAAGGCTAGTCCACTACGGAACTCCAGCAAGAAGTATGACAGGAGACAGAAGACAGTTCAATTATTTATCTCTTCCGATGTGCCAGTATACATTTCCAGCATTATACAGCATTGGAATTGAGGTGGTAAACGTGGGGTTTAGTCTGAAATAAACAAATAAATGTATCAGAATATGTCTGAATACAGTTAACATAAATATTCAACTCAGTATGCATCATTTAACATTATATATTTATATTGTCCACAGCGCGGTAAATGGCGCTAAACAGGGACGTGCACAGGAATTTTGAGGGGCAGTTGCTCTGACCTGAAAAAAGGGCACCCCCCCCCCCTCCCTCTTCCCCCCTCACGGGCTATATGAAGGAATATAAGTCAGAGATGAGACACATGATAACAAGAGTTCCTCATATTATTGTTTTTTTTTATTATTACTTATTTATTTTATTTTATTTTTAATTTGAAAAGAAATAATCTGGATTGAATGAAAAAACTTGCTTCTAATTAAAAAAAAAAATAAAAACGCTTAGATTTCGTGAAAAAATAATAATAATACAATCCTTTTGTAACCTTTTGGCTTCCCATACATTCAGTTGTGCTTCTTGCTCCTATTCAGTTCTGATTGTAGGCTACGGGCAACTACGCATGATTTGTAGTATAATTGCGTAAAGGGAACAGGAATTCAGGTAGGGAACAGAATCAACTGCTAAATCCAGTGCCGATCTTGACCTCCCCCTGGGGCCCTAAGCAAAATTCTGCTAAGGGGCCCTCTACCTGATCTGTGATGCTGTGAGCTATGTAAACCATTTGCCATTGCCACACAGTCACAGCTGACACTTCAGTGCTCCCAATACAATCCTACCTCCTTTCAGACTGATCTCATGAAGTATCGTGTGTATGACACGCCAATTCGTATTTCCATTTTTGGCATGCTATCAAGACGCATAATCGCTTTTCAACGTGTTTTTTTAATGCATGTTGAAGCAATTCTTGATTTATGGTTATTATTTACTGAGGGATGTGCATCCATATTGATCAGTATGTCCAGCTAATCAACATTTTAAATTCAATATAGCCTATAAATCAATAGTCAATCAATGTCAAATTGTCAACATTGCATTCTGCATATATAGTGCAGTTGTTTAGAGTTTTTAACTACACTGAGACTAGATAATCAGTGTCTTTATAATGTGTACTTTGATTGGGAGTGCCATCATTCACGTGCATGAATTGTAAAGTATGTCTGGTCTCCACATATTTTTGCTTGAAAAATGCGAGTTTCATTTTGTGACGCGCGTTTGAACGCACAACACGCGACGCGGTTATGTTTTCCGAGCTGCAGTAAACAAACACCGTTGTCGTTTATCAAAAACAAACGTAGGCTAATAAATTTGTATTTTGCTCTCTTGTCAGGCACAAAGTGATGCAAGAGATGCACTGCCTGCTAGGTTAGCAAGACAGAAAAACATTAAAATTTGCTGAAATCAAACTTAGAGAGGAGAGAACACAAGTTTACCTGATATTGTTCCCGCAATTCACTCTCATGTTTTTCTTTTCTTCTTCTTCCTCTTTTCGTGACTAGAAGGATAGTTTCGCTTCATTTTGTCATGGATGTTGTACACATTAATTGGCGCGGTACTAATGGAGGCGGCACCTTAAGTCATTTGCGCACCGGTTGCGCGAACTTGTCTATGGTCGCGTGCAGCGCTGCAGCCATGTAAACAGTTTGCCCTTCCCTTACACTGACTTTCACTTTCGGTGCCCGAATAGAATTGAATGAGGCTTTGAGACTTTTTTATTTTTTTATCTAGGCCGCAGAAGATGCCGCATTCTATATGAAATTCTGAATCCACTGTAGGGTTTTTTTTTTTTTCCTCGGAAGGGCAAACTGAGTCGAGAAGGGCATATGGGCAGTTGCCCGGGCAACCTGAGCAACCCCCCTGTGCACGTCCCTGGCGCTAAACATATTCGCGGGAATTACACTGATATCACTCGCCTCAGAACACATTCAGTACAATATGAACAAAATAACATCAATCAGATATACAGCTGCAGCATTAAAGTGTTAATATATCACGATAACAGCTAAATATAAGGATAAATGAACTTACATTCATGCACGCACAGTTACCACTCGTCGGAGATGAAGATGCGGCAGAGACGAAACTGAAAGTAAACTAAACTCAGAATGCGCGTGAATGCGCTCTACGTGCACTACAGCTTAATATGCATTAAAGGGCTACTACCTATTACCATATAAGTATAAGGAATTTAGTACAGCCGCCCCCAGATTAGCATAGCTAAAATGTAGAAAAGGTAAATTCCTTAGTTCTTAACGTCGGTTTCATCATCATCCGGGAGTGCTGGGAGTTGAACTAACTTAGCCACTGGTCGAAGATACAAGCGATCCTTTATTCTGACCTTTGCTGACCTAATATGGCCGTCTTCGCTGGGAACCAGACTCTCAACTTTACCGATGGGCCAGTGAGCACGAGGTAGTTGTGGGTCCACCACCATTACCACCGTACCCTGAGTCAGATCCTGAGTCTCACGCTGCCACTTAAGACGATGCTGGAGGTTAGGTAAGTAATGGCGTGTATAGTGCGCCCAAAAGTGATCAACTATAGTCTGGGCATGGCGCCATCGGCGCTTAGACAGAGGTTCTGGAGTGTAGACCACCTGGGGTAGTGAAGAGTCCCGCCGCCCCATGAGGAGGAAGTTAGGCGTGACTGGGTCTACATCTGCCACGTCAGAGGAGACATAACCCAATGGCTTACTATTCAGGATACCCTCTATCTCCACAAACACAGTGTGCAAGACATCTTCAGGCAGGGATTGACTTCCGACAACGACCTGCAGGGCCGACTTCACAGATTTGATCTCGCGCTCCCATGTGCCACCAAAATGCGGTGCCGCCGGAGGATTCATCTTGAATGTGATCTGATGGTCTGCCAGTCGTTCCTGCAGTTGAGGTTCCATACTCCTAAAGGCTTCTCTCAGTTCTGTTTCAGCACCTCTGAAATTAGTCCCTTGATCAGAGAGAATTTCCGAAGGAGTACCCCGTCGTGCGATGAAACGTCTCAGGGAGAGTAAGACAGCATCTGCATCCAGGCTATTGAGAAGATCAAGGTGTACGCAGCGGGTAGTCAGACATTTAAAGATCACGGCCCATCTTTTTTCTGAGCGGCGACCTATTTTCACAGTGAAGGGCCCGAAACAGTCAACACCCGTCGAGAAGAATGGTGGGTGATGAATTCGTAGACGAGACAAGGGTAGATCAGCCATTATGGGTACTGTTGGCTTAGCCCTCCACCTCTGACATTGAACGCACCCGCTCTGGTGTTTCTTCACTGCTTGCCGGCCTCTCAGGACCCAGTAGTAACGACGGAGCTCTGCAAAAACTCTGTCAGGGCCGGGATGAAATAAGCGTTCATCAAAGTCTTGGATCAGGAGCTTGGTAACAGGATGATGAGAGTCCAAAACTACTGGATGAGTCTCAGTTGGACTTAGACCTTCCAATCTCCGGAGCCGTCCTCCAACCCGAATAAGACTTAAGGCATGATCAAACTCCGGTGCCAGTGTATTCAGACGACTAGAAGTGCTCACTGGCTTGCCTCCCTTCAAGGCTCTGAATTCTAGAGGAAAGGACTCAGCCTGAGACCGACTTAACAAAAACGCTTCAGCGCTCCGATAATCAGGACTCTGAGTTCCGGCATCTGAGTTGGCCGCCCCGTAAAGGGACTGGTATGTTGCCTTAACCAAAGCTTTCCAGGAGGCAAATTGAGCTGCATCAGACATTTGCTGACTTTGGTCGTCTACAGTTAATCCACAGAATACACCCTTTCTGGTTTCTGAGGAGCCATCTCCATTCTCCATCGGGGGTATAGCTGGCCACTGTTCTGGTGACTCACGGAGGAAATGAGGTCCCTGATTCCACCGACTGGGATTTGCCAACTCTACCAGTGTCTTCCCCCGGGTGATGTCGTCTGCCGGGTTATTTGCTGAGTCCACATATCTCCATGAATGCGGATCAGTCAATTCCTGGATTTCGGCCACTCTAGTACCGACAAAAACTTTATACCGGCAGGACTCAGACTGTATCCAGGTCAAGACGGTAGTAGAGTCAGTCCAGAGTGTCGTCATCTCAATCTGAATGGTTAGCTCTTGCAATAGAAGCTTAGCGAGCTGTGCACCCGCCAAGGCTGCGCAAAGTTCCAACCGCGGCATTGTCAATTGTCGCTTTGGAGCTACCCTTGACCTGGCCATCACAAAGGAAGTGTGAACTTCACCCTGTTGCTCGATAAGCAGGTACGCTACTGCTCCATATGCCACTTCGGCTGCATCACAGAAAATGTGCAAGCTGAATCGGGATGCCTCATCCTTGAAACGTGAAGGAACGTAACAACGGGGAAACACAACCTTAACGAGGTTAGGTAACTCATGTTCCCACGCTCTCCAGCTTTCAAGGAGATCTGTAGGGATGTTCGGGTCATCCCAACTTCTCGGTTTAGCCCAGAGCTTTTGGACTAAAACTTTAGCCCTGGTGGTGAAGGGGTTGATGAACCCTAAAGGGTCATATTGGGATGCCAGGACTTTGTAGATGTGTCTCATTGTCGGGAGACACTCTGTCGTTGGGCGGTGTCTGTAACCAAGACAATCATTGAGGCAGTGCCACATCAGACCAAGAGCTGGCTCCTGAGGATCAGAATGATTTTTCTGCAGCCATAGTTCTATACTCTGGGATTTGGCATCTGCTGGTAAGTGGTCGACCACTGAGGGGACATTGCTGGCCCACTGTCGTATTTCGAACCCTCCAGAGGCAAGAAAGGATCTCATCTTGTCGACTAACTGCTTGGCTTGTTCCACAGTGGGAAGACTCTGTAGACAGTTGTCCACATAGAAGCTCTGTTCTATGAACTGTCTCACTGCTTCGTCACCTGCCTGGTGGTCTCTGACATGCTTCTGCAGTGCGAAGGTCGCGCAGCATGGGCTGCAGGTTGTTCCGAAAGGCAAGACTTCCCACTGATAGATATCAGGCTGATCTCCTTTCCGCATGTTTCGCCAGATGAATCTCAGAAGAGGTTTGTCCTCCGGCAGGAGCCTTACTTGGTGGAACATAGCGCGTATGTCCCCGCTGATAGCAACTGGATGCTGCCGGAACCGAATAAGGACTCCCAATAATGAAGCACCAAGGCTTGGGCCTGGAAGGAGCTGCTGGTTGAGGTAGAGGCCTTGATGAATGAAGGAGCAGTTGAAAACTAGTCTATCCTTGCCATTGTGGTGGACAAGATGATGTGGGATGAACCACGATTCCTTATCCATATGTAGAAGTTCTGGCGAGACCTTGACAACATATCCTGCATCCAAGAGCTTCTGGATTTCTGCCTCATAAATCTTAGCCTTCCCTGGATCCCTGCTCAAGCGTTTCTCCGTACCCCTAAGATTGGGTAAAACAGACTCCTTGGTAGCTTTCAATGGTGGTGCATTTGGCATGCGTACGAGGGGGGTAGCATAACGCCAGATTCCATCCACTTCCACACGTTGAGTTCTGCTCTCCAAAAGTTCCATGGCTACTTGGTCCTGTCGTGATCGGATTACCAGCTTCTCGTTGCGGTAAGGCAGAACTTCTAACTGCCACAGCCGTTCGACCTCTTGGAGTATCGAATCTCGAACAGGTGTAAGGGAAGTGAGCAAACACTGCTGAGATGGTATTTGATGCGGGAGAAGCCCGTCTGGTCCCTGGAGAACCCAACCGAGCTGCGTATGTACAGCTGCTGGTCCGCCATCCGGGCCTAATCTGGGGGGCTCTTTAGCAGTGATTAGACCTGGGTAATCAGATCCAATTAAGAGAAGGGGTTGAATTTTGCTGAACGATGGAAGAGGAATACCCTTTAGGTGGCAGTAACTCCTCTGAAGCCTCTTGCTAGGATATGTCTGCTCTGTCAAAGTCAGGAAAGGTGCAGAGAATACACCAGCAAGGTTGTACCTCTCTTTTGGCCTGGACTGCGGTGAGAGCTGAAAGTGGACTGACTGTCCCTCCAACTGGGTAATATCATGACGAATGGTACGAAGGGCCATAACTTCCTTTTTTCCTTGTAGTCCTAGCTGCTGGACCGCTGCAGGGAGAATAATGCTGCGCTGTGCACCATCGTCAAGGATTGCGTAGGTTTGTATAGACTTCTCACCTTTCCACAGCAACACGGGAGTGACCTTTAGGAATACCCGACCTGTATGACTAGGTGGTGTCACATAGATGCGGTCACTTGAGGTTGTAACCAGCATGATGCTCGGCCCTTGTTGTGCTATGCGGTGAAGAACTCTAAGATGCACGTCCCCACATTCCCCGCATGGTTTCCTCAACGTGCACTCATTACAATTGTGGTTGGTGCGTCCGCATTTCCAGCATCTCTTAGCTTCTTTTATCCACTTGATAAGTCGCTCAGGTGGACATTCCGTGATCTCATTGCACTGAGAGAGGTAGTACTCTTCACTGTGACAGAACAAACACAAGCGCTTTGTTCTCTGAACTAGTTGCTGGTTTGGAAGAGCCTCTGTTCGAATATGCTTCACTTCCTTAACCTCCTTGGGCTGATTGGTACCGTGATAAACGGAGATGGCCCGGGCCTGTGGCTTAATAACAGCTGGACGCTCTCTACGTGGAGCTGGAGCCTTCTCAGTGTGGTAGCGTTGAGCCATCTTCGATGAGAGCCGTTGAGCTTCGGCCTTGACCTTCAACCATTCTGCAAGATCGTGTAAATTATACGGATTAAGACTGCCTGTGTTCAATCTTCCCCTTAGTTGTAAGTGCTTTATGAAACCATCCCTGTAGTGTTTAGGGAGCTTACTAAGCAACCTGTCAACATGACCAGTACAGGTGAGCTCTCTTCCTTGTGGTCCCTCTAGAGACATAAGCATACCCACCAGAAGATCAATGTTAAGAGCAAAGTTCTGGAATGCCTTTGAATCTCCAGCCTTGATATCTGGTAAATTCATTAGAGCCGCAACCTCACTTTGTGCAAGCTGGTGGGGTTGGCCGTATTGGCGCTGCAGGGCTGCCATGGCTGCTGTGTAAGGTGCAGGGTGATGACGGCACGCTTGGGCTATCAGCTTTGCTTCGTCCAGGACCAACTGCTCCATCAGCACACGATATTTGTAATGTTCTGTGAGCTCAGTGTGGGGGTTCAACAGATTGTCGAGGGCTATTTTCAGATCTGTGAACTCACTTTCACTGTCGTTCACAAGCTTTGGTAGCGATGGGACAGGGACTGGTTGGAGCGGAGGTGCAGCAGGTACTGGCTGATATACTGGACGAGAGTGAGTGGCCAGATAAGGCACAGTATATTCCACTGGAGGAGGATGCCAGTTCTGTACTGATGACTGAATGGAGGGCTGCGATGTATAATGTCCTGCGACCATGAGTGATGGCTGATACGGGTGTGGCATGTGTGTTGGTTGGCTATGAGCTGGAATCTGTAATTGGTAAACTGGTGGCACCAGAGTGTTGTGCGCTGTTGAGACTGTAGGCTGCTTCAAGGATGTAATGGTTTGCGGCAAGGATGATGTAACATTATAGGAAGCAAGGGAGGACATTGCACTGCATGCCACTGCTGTCTGCCTCGCATACTGTACATTGCTGCTGGCTGCTGACCAAATGGTTGTGGTGTGGGTGTACTATACACCGTTTGAGCTGTAGTTGGAGACATTTGCCATCGTACAGATTGATGAGAGGTGTCTCGAAGGCATGGAATGAGCGTCTCGGTATTCAGTAATGGGATGGCTGGAACTGCAGTAGCCTTTGGTCTGACAATGGGTGATGAGTAAGCTTGCACTTGTTCCATTTCCTCGAAGAATGGAGAAAGAGTGCCATCACTTAACGACTCACACTCTAACTGTCTGTTATCTTGGTGCTGTAGTACTGGAGATGTGTAATAAGCAGTAGGAGATCTACCAAAATCTACCTGCTCCATCATGCTGCTGAGCTCCATTTCTATACGACCCCCACTGACTATGGCAGGACCTTGTCCATACTGCAGAGATGATAACTGCCTTGCCGGCTGAAACCCAGTCGAGACAGGCTCGGCCTGTCCACTGGAGGTCAACGATGACGCTGCATTATCCATCTTCAGCTGCTGATATGTCTCATGAGGCCCAGTAACTGGTAGAAGCGATTTAGGCAAAGCTACCTCGTAAGCTTGCAAATATGAAGGGATCTGACGTGCTCTGGCTTGCATTTGAGCAGGATGTGTAGTATCTGGAGAACGACGTGGTGTCTGTGGCTCCATGTCACCGTAGTGGCTATAGCAATCCGGCTCGAAGGACCAATGTAAAGGACTCTATTTTGTGAGGTTAGGTGGAAGGCTAGTCCACTACGGAACTCCGGCAAGAAGTATGACAGGAGACAGAAGACAGTTCAATTATTTATCTCTTCCGATGTGCCAGTATACATTTCCAGCATTATACAGCATTGGAATTGAGGTGGTAAACGTGTGGTTTAGTCTGAAATAAACAAATAAATATATCAGAATATGTCTGAATACAGTTAACATAAATATTCAACTCAGTATGCATCATTTAACATTATATATTTATATTGTCCACAGCGCGGTAAATGGCGCTAAACATATTCGCGGGAATTACACTGACATCACTCGCCTCAGAACACATTCAGTACAATATGAACAAAATAACATCAATCAGATATACAGCTGCAGCATTAAAGTGTTAATATATCACGATAACAGCTAAATATAAAGATAAATGAACTTACATTCATGCACGCACAGTTACCACTCGTCGGAGATGAAGATGCGGCAGAGACGAAACTGAAAGTAAACTAAACTCAGAATGCGCGTGAATGCGCTCTACGTGCACTACAGCTTAATATGCATTAAAGGGCTACTACCTATTACCATATAAGTATAAGGAATTTAGTACAAGATGCTTCCTAAGCCATAGAGAAGTCCATGTCTAAGCTATTGAACTCATTTCTGGTCAAAGGTTCCTCAAAAGGTTTTAAACAATATAAACTTATGAATGAAATGATGACATTTAAGAGTTCCTTTTGACCAGGTTTTCAAAAACCTGTGATTAAGCATAACATTACTGGATCTGTTGAATTATACTGTCAATCACACAAAATTAACAATTAATATAATTAGAGATTAGTGTACCAGGCCACGGCGTGATGGTTTTGAAAATAAAAGAAATACCTTATCATATTTTGTCTTGTTTTGTTTTTTGGTATAACAAATTTGTTTTATAAACCATAGCAGTAATTTAACACTGAGGGTTTTGCTGTGAACACATCTCTGTCTCTTGTCTGATATTAAGGGAAGTGGCGAAAGATTCGAGTCCCAGCTGAGCGAGAACGTCTTTACCCTCACACCAAAGATGAGTGAACTGCAGACTGTGATGGATTCTTTTTTCCCTGAACCTGACTACTCTACAATAATACTCACTCTAGTTGGCCAAGTCTTATACTTTTACCTCAACGCGTCTACAGTCGACGTCTGGCTGAGCTAATAAACCTACCCTATACCTCAGCGCGTCTACAGTCGACGTCTGGCTGGGTACTAATCCTATAACCTCAGCGCGTCTACAGTCGACGTCTGGCTGGGTACTAATAATTCTAACTTACTTGTTCTTGCTGCGCAGCTTAAATAACAGACAGACTCCAGCAAATGTCCTTTCAATGCTTTTAATTACGGCCAGGAGAGTTCTCGAGCAATACTCAGAGAACTTCCCAAGTAAAAACAAGGCCGGTGGATCTCAGACAAATTCCATTGAGAATCCCCCCGAAAACACTGATACAACCGTTTTTATACAATAGGGAGGCATGGCATAATGACATTAATTCCATTGGTTCTTCATAGGTAGACTGTTTTGTTACTGGGTAGAGGAGACTTTGTTTTAATGATTCTAACTTAGTCATCTGTCTAGTTCCATTTCCCATATTTGTTATTTATACACACAGTCAGGTGTTTGACACACATACATTCATCTGAAGTACAGAATGTCTTAGGACATTGTATCAGAGATTTAGCTGGTTAAATGAGGTCAAATGTTAAAACATGGTTAGCTTAATATTCAGTTTAAAATTTTCCACCACAAGACACATTTTCCATTTTCTATAGGTGTGAATGTGTGTTTTACTGCCTACAACCCTCAGAACAATGTTAAATCAATGTTTATGTGTCTGATAACTGCACTGAATCGACATCACTTTTGCTCCCGCAAGTAATGCAGACATTAGTTTTTAAATTTCATCCAAAAATCAATGGTAATGGCATTGAATCATGTTACAATGCAATGTTGGTTTAACATCATGCTTGCACTCTCAGAAGATACACAATAAGTGACTTAATGCCACTCAGCCTGAAATCAAATGGAAATAAAAGAAGACAATGCATCTCTGAAGATCTGATTGAACACCTCCACAAACAGCATTACCAGCTTCACTTATTACTAACCAAACTGACTTTATCTCTGCCAGACGTCAGCAGAAGCTCTTATTGAGAATGAACAGAGGTTTATATGTTATTTTATTAAAAATGTTTGGTCACCTTTACACCATGTCATTTTTATGTGAGTTATGGTCTTCTATGGTCAGTGTATACTAAAACACATAATATGTTGCAAAGGGAACCAGAAACACGGATGATCAGGTGATCATAAAGTAGAATAATTCATTAATCTTATCAATGACCAATAGTGGTTATTTATTATTAATAGAGAATAATTCAGTAATCTTATCACTGACCAAGAGTGGTTATTTATTATTACAGATTATTTTCATCAACAAAGCTTTCTTGTTACAGATTGGCTACTTATTCATAACTGTATCAAAGACCACAAACTCTTATTAATGCAGACGTTTAGTGGCTATATTGAAATTTCGTCTTGCTTTAACTGTGTTAGGTTTCCAAAAGATGGCAGCAACCTCCCCCTAAATCATGGCACATTTTTCATATTATCATCATGAATGAAATTGCTTTCTTCTCGTGTTGGAAGTGCCGAAGTGATGACGTCACTTTGTAGGACAACTCGGAAGCTAGCGGCGCATGGGTTCCCTTGATCGAAAATCTATGCATTTTTCCCATAGACTTTTGGAAAATCGCAAAAAATAATATCTGTGTTTAACTAAGAGTTGTGACCCTTACACGTTTTGTCTATCAAGATAATCTTTACAAGTTAATCCAAAATGTATACATTTTGAAGACTTTTAATGTCTCATCTAAAGTTTTTAAAAAACACAAGCATACACTATAGTATTCCTGCTTTGGTTACGTTTTTATAACGCACTTCATGGTGAGAGGAAGGACGACAACATGAAGATCGTTTACTTCTTTTAATGTCTCCTCCCGGCAATAGTCCACAACAACATAACACACACTACGCACATTTCACTCCCTCCGCCTCTAAGCAGGCACTATTTAACATTAGTATAAGTGTGCAACAACACGAAATTGAGAATGAGGAGTCACGTGCCGATTTGAGCTGGTCGGCCATACGCACAACAGGTGTTCTGTCGATTTTTGCTTCCTTGTCGAAAAATGCTACCGTAGCGCGAATTGATGACAGAATGCCGATTAAAGTCGTATGAAATACAATTATAATACAATTCTAAGTTATAAGAAGCTACTGTATACTGTAGACGACTATTTTTACTTTTAAAACGGTGTGAAAAATCATAAAATATTCATCGTTGACTTGTCAAGTAGCCTACACCTTTCCTCATAGTAACTGAAAATTTCAGTTATTCCTTTTCAGCTGGCTTACCGTACAAATATTCATATGGTAGTAAGCATTTTTAAAGGGAAATTATATCCTATTATAACGGGAAAATGTACCCAATTTCAGTTATTCCTTTTCAGCTGGCTGACCGTACAAATATTCATATGGTAGTAAGCATTTTTTAAAGGGAAATTATATATTATTACGGGAAAATGTAGGCTACCTTTTGTAAAAAAAAAAGAAAAAATATATATCTGACGCTGCACGCGCATAACCGGTAAGTAGCAAATCTCGATGGGTAGCATCAGAGCCGTCTAAAAACAGAGTTCAGACACTCTCATAGGCTGCCATAGGAACTTTGGAATGCGGAAGTAACGCCTGTCGTGGAGCCGCCAATAGTTCCAAACACTGATAGTTCCAGCATTGAACCCCATTCATTTTCAGCGCTTCCGACGTACGCTCGCTGGTAAGTTCATTAAATTACTGTATTTTTTATATTTGAACGCATTAGCCGTGCTCTTATGAATCTAGTCAGTAGTTGTAATTGATGTAGCCAACTTTAGTTAATGTTTATTGGAAGATAACAAATAATTGAAGCTAGCGAACGTGACCAACACTCCACTATAACGTTAGGTACCAGTCAGAAATGTGTAAATTCAATACTGAGGTCATAGTTAAATGTGATGTTGCACTAGATTGTATTCAGAGTTTTTTGATAAACCTATTTACATACATAAGGTGGTCAGAAAATTAGAAATATATCTGGATATAAAGCAACAGTACAGCAGCACCCCCACATAGGCCTAGGCCTAGGAATTAGCTAATTCTTCAATGCTAAAACGTGAAATGGAATGTACACCTCAATAACAGGATAAAAAAAGACCCAGAACATCACAGAAAAGCAGAATGTATGGCTGAGCTTTATATGGTATCATCATAACGCAATGAAAATATAAAATTACATTTTCCTTAAGTTGATAAAATAATCATCCAGATTCTTCCATAACGTTGTTGTAAGAACAGCAATTTTAATAACAATAGTGGTTTGTATATAGATATTTTTGTTCTCATTTAATTTCAAATTATACAGGAGTAGAGTCAAAATAACAAATCATGATAAATGTAACTGTTAACCGTAGGTGTGTACTCTCAACCTCGTGAAAATGTATAGGAAACATAGGCTTTAAATGTGTATTTAATCTGTCCTTCAATGTATTGACTTCCGTTTCCTTACTTTACCACTACCAGTTCTCTCCAACAGCAACAGGCTTTTCTTCTAGACCCTGTCTCCTCTGGGGCCTATGACACGCTTTGCTTCTGGCAGGGGAATGCTGTCACACACAAATACAAGTAACGATAGCATTACTTGATTGCGTGGAGTTTAAATGCTTTTGTTATCATTGTATGGCTGATTCTCGATTCACCAGCAGGTCTCCAGATCATCAGCTTCGGGGACAGAGTGTTATGGCTATTGTGAACACTTGTATTCCTTAACTGGATTTCTGCCATCTTGCTCTCCCTGGGAAGTCGAACAAGTTTCTTTGAAGACAAACATTCAAGGAAACTTACTTACCCTCACGCTATAGATATATAATTAAATGTTTTGTTGAATGTGATTGGTTGCCTTGTATACTTTTTACTGTTGACCAAACTTCTTTCTTGACTCAAACTGAGCAGCTTTAATTGATATTTGCTTGTTGTGCAGTTTTATGGGAATGTATTTCAACATAACATAAGGATGTTATTAATTATGACCATAGAAGCACAAGAAAAATATATACAATGGCTAAATACTGGAAATATACCTTATGGGAGCAGTACCCCTTCCCTCCAAAATTCAAAACACACCATTTTTTTTTTTATTCAAATGGCTTTGACATAAAAGTTTCAAGAACAATGTGTATATACACTACCAATCAAAAGTTTTGGGTTGGTAAGATTTTTTATGTTTTTAAAAGAAGTCTCTTCTGCTCACCAAAGTTGCATTTATTTGATTAAAAATACAAGAAAAAAAAACAGTAATATTGTCAAATATATATATATATATATATATATATATATATATATATATATATATATATATATATATATATATATATATATATATATATTTGACAACATTACTGGGTTTTTTTTCTTCAGTAAAGACATTTATAATGTTACAAAAGACCCTTTTTCAAATAAACACTTCTTTTGAACTTTCTATTCATCAAATATCCTGAAATAAATTGTACACAACTGTTTTTAGCATTGATAATAATAATAATGAATGTTTTTTGGGGCATCAAATCCACATGTTGGAATGATTTCTGAAGGATCTTGTGACACTGAAGACTGGAGTAATGATGCTGAAAATTCAGCTTTGATCACAAGAATAAATGAGATTTTAAATTGTATTAAAATGGAAAATAGTTATTTTGAAATTGTCATTATATATATATATATATATATAAAACTTTATTTTTGGATGTGTATTTTTAATCAAATAAATACACCTTTGGTGGGCAGACTTATTTTAAAAACATTAAAAATCTTGGCCTGTCCTACTGATCCAATACTTTGGTGTAGAGTATGCACACACACGCACACACACACACACAATATATATATATATATATATATATATATATATATATATATATATATATATATATATATATATATATATATATATATATATGTGTGTGTGTGTGTGTGTGTGTGTGTGTGTGTTTGTGTGTGTGTGTGTGTAGTGAATATGTATATATTTATATTTATTTCACTTAGTTACCATCTCTCCAGTGTGTGTAACTGGAAAGGTGGTTACTAAGTGAAATAAATATAAATTCGATCTAGCATTAACGTTTAGGATTAATTTTAATATGGCATCATACTTCAACATCCTTTCAAACCATTCATCAGAACACACAAATGCATAGTAACCATAATTCATTTTATATATATATATCAGTAGTAACCATAATTCATTTTAATTTCAACCGATAACACTGTTAACGTTAATGCCGTCTCCCAATCATATTTACAGAAACGTGCTGAAAATGGTCGTTGCTATGCTGTGTTAATGTATTCCACGTAATGCGAGAGCCTCATTTCCCTCCAAAAAATAAACACAAAAACGTATTAATGCCGTTTCTGCTACTCCCCAGAAAAAAATGCTATTATATGCAAGCCATTTAAGTGTCAACGAAAAAAATCAATGTTCATTATGCGTCAATATTTCCCGATAATTGCTGCAAATACCGTTTCTGCTGTCTGTCCCGTTAGAATCATTGGCAACGCTGGCTTGTTTGGAACTATTGAGAGCTACACGAACCACGTGACCGCGTGGCGGCGAGATCAAAGAGTGTCGTAACTCTCATATTTAACGGCTCTGGGTAGCATGAATTGTCAGAACACCGGCACTGCGTCATAGAATGTCTCTGAATACTAGGTTCACGCCCACTTTTGGGGGAAACAAACTAGACTCCCCATAGACTTCAATACAAAATAACGGCAAAACCCAACGCCCGTACACAGCCGACATGCGTAAAATAACTTAAGAAAATACTTATATACACCATGTCAAGTAATTATATCCACCCTGCCTGCCATAGAGCGTGAAAGATACATTTTTTATACCCGTTATCAAGCCCAGGCTATCTGCCATCATCATCATAAATTCATAAGATATACTTTAAGTTTTTTTACTTTAAAAAAAAACGAAATAAAATCATTCACTGGCTTGCCTGTTGACTCGACGAGGTACAAATAAATGTCCGGGTAAGACACCTCTGGCCACTGGGTGGGGTTGTTACTCCAATTTCACATAGGGAGAATAAAGGGACATGTTTTTAAATTGGCCAAATTAAGTTTTTGTATGTATCTTCCATGCTCTATGGCAGGCAGAGTGGACATATAGACCATTTCAAAAGATGTAAACAACACTGGTCCAGAAGCACTTCCTGTTTCAGTTTGTAACTGTTTTCTTTATTTCACATGTAAAGAAAACTTCTTAAAGATGTTTGTTTAACTTTTCGATTCAGTTTTAAATGTTCTGTTGGTTGTATTTTATCCCAGCTTTTATGTAGTGTTAAAAAACTGAAACAGGAAGTGCTTCTGGGCCAGTGTTGTTTACATCTTTTGAAATGGTCTATAATTACTTGACATGTTTTATGTAAGAGATTTCTTAAGTTATTTACGTCTGTCGGCTGTGTATGGACGTTGGTTTTTGCCGTTATTTTGTATTGAAGTCTATGGGGAGTCTAGTTTGTTTTTTCCCAAAAGGGGGCGGGGACAAAATTGACAGTTAAGTTCCCGGATGTGCCGGTTGTGCGTATGATGGTAGGAGACGCTATCGGTTACCAGTGGCAACGCCTTTAGAACCTTGTTAGAGTTCCCCACAGAGACGCGACTAAACATTCCAGAGCTCCTTAATTTTCGCACATTTATTATTTTGAAATATTCGTTTTCATTTATATAATACATTTGCTATATGGATTTTTACATCATAGAAATAATTATATAAATCATTACATTATTATAGTAATTGTTTGGCATTAAAACACCATTGATAATGTAATGCAGACTGAGACTCTCATACCTAAAAAGATGTTTGAGCCTTTTTTATTGTCCTGTTACAAATCAATGTTTTTTACTTTGTTCAACGAGCAGTTCATGGGTTGAAGCTCTTAATTTTGATCTCTCAGAGAGCACGAGATTGATGCATTTAACCTTAAAATGTACTCGAACCCCCCTAGAGGCACAGAGTCCACCCAACATCCACAAGTACAACAACGTTCCTTTAAAGTCAGTAAAACTGTAAATGCCATATTAAAAAGTCCTTGGAAAAAATATACCTTTGGCCTGCTTAAGAGGGGACATCCTGCCCAGGGGGCCCTGAACTCTTAATCCGGCCCTGCCGGCGACGAGGGCCGGTGCTCTACAAAATTTCCTGGAAGATTTTTTGGTCCCACTCCGCCCTAGCCTGGATGCCAGCCCGAACTCCGCCCACAACATTTTTTGGACGGTAAGTTCAGTCTGGACTCGATCCATTGAGGAGTAATTATGATCGGTTCAGAAACCATCGGGCCAATCAAATTGCCAGGGCGGGCTTTATACGATGATGGACAGGTGATCTGAAGGGACGTAATCATCACGTTATCAAAGAGTGCTTACTGTCTTCCCTCAGAGTTGACTGCAGCTGGAGAATTGAGATGTACAGATTCCGCTGTCGCGTCTGTTGTGAAATAAAATCGACAGGGTATTAATTTTAATAGACAAACAGAAAACTGCAATCAAGGCATTTGTCGATTGGAAAGATAATTTTGCCATCCCACATGATTCGGGAAAAGTGTAACTTATCAGCTGGCTCTGACGGTCGCTAAGAAGATGGGACGTAATGAAAAGCCTGTGGTCGTTGTGGTTTCTCCTTTGGTCGCATTCATGCAGGAGTAAGTAAAAGAAGCAACACTCGTTATTTAACTTCTAAAATAAGTAAAGCTGGGCTACGTTCTGTATTTGACAACTGTATGCAAAGTAGCTGACTTACTGCGTTGCTCTGATTGGTTGTAGGTTTACCGACTATCCAATTGAGTGCAGAGTTGTTTTTTTCCTGGTTCGGTTAAGACACACCTCATAATCAAAGCCAGACGGAGGGGTTTCAGACTCATCTTCCGATAGGAAACTAAGTACATGACGAAGTCAGGCTAAGTCCGCCCGTAATCTTAATTATAACTTAATTATAAAATTTATTCATTTCAACAAAACCAGTTGCATGTTACCATATCAAGTACATTTAAGTTGAACTGACATTTTTTCAGTGTATTACAGAGCAAATTAAATGTAATATTGTAACGTTTACATTTATTTCCTTTTTTACAATGTAACCCTTAACATGATGATATGTTTGGAACTATTTGATTTCTCCTAAATTAATAACTTTAGTTTGGCAATTCATTACAATCATGTAGAATGATGGATTTGGATCAGCCTAGCAAGTGTAGCGGACCTCGTCTCACACCACAAAGAACTCAACGACACCACTGGCTTCGGTGGAGAAAGAGGACAGAAAATCAATACGCACGCCTTCAGGGTTTACTCTGAGCTCATTTTATACAATAAAGTTTTGCATTACAACAACTTTGTCTCTCATTTATAAAAATTCACATTCACACAAAACATTTTAAAGAAATAAAATAAAATAGTTACATATTTTTACATTAATATTATAGCCAATATGTCTCAATTTCTTAGATCGTATAGTGGTTTTTTCCTTATTCAAAACAATTATACATACCTACTTAGGTAAAGTTGGTTTTATATTCGCACATTCGCGTTAAAGAACTTTTCAATTAAATAATCAATGAAGCAATTTTTTTTTCAGATTCGAAGCAGCTACAAGATAGTGAACTACAACCTTTTCTACAATCAATCAAAATGGGCAAGTATATTTTTGATGCATGCATAATTTAGGGAATATTCAATGTAGTGTGGTAACCAAGATAGGGACCGTCTAAAAATTTAACATTGTTTTTCATCGTGTGCAAACAGACAATTACATTCTAGCCAACTATGTGTTCTAATGCAATAAAATGTCCTTTAGCAACAATAAAACTGCATTATAATGATGGTGTTTAAAAAGGTGTTTAGGAAATAATAAAGAATGAACATGTTGGCTATACATGAACTGTAATCTGGTAACAATCCAGACTGTAGAAAGTGGAAAATCATGAGTAATCTCCTGAACACAGTTAATTGCTTTATTTTACATCTGTTTAAATTTTTGTTTATCTATTTATTTGAAATCAAAATGAACAAGAACAGTGTTGGTGTTGGTTTTAATAATAACATATGATTTATTTCAATAGGTTTTAAAAGGATGGGCCGACTGTTCATAAGCAAGTTGGATCGTCTTGACTGGACCCTACAGAACATACTACTACAGCCCATGTCTTTCTGTTTTATCCACCTCTGTTTTTCTGTTTTTAAGTGTAATAAAGACTTATACAGACTCAATATAAAGACTTAATAAAGACAGTGTGACAGTGTTCTCCAGGCGCTGAATAAAAAGAATGGCCCAACGTTTTTTTATTCTTTCCTGTTGTATAGCATCTTCAGTTAAAGTTAAACTCTCACAATAACACAATTCGTTTGAATTGATTGATGTTTACAGTCCTGCAGAAATATCACTGTCCATGGTACTGAATCCATCAGATTATTGACAAGTACTCAGAAAGCATGAAAGCAAACATGGTGTTGTTTTGGGTGTGAAGGGTGTGGATTTTGGAATAAACTGCTGCTTCAATGTATATTTTGACTGATTATAATCAAGGTTTTCTTTCTAAATATCACATGAGTGGAATGACTTAGATAGGCATGTGAGATTTTACTTAGTTATAGAAGTTACCAGTATGATTACTTAAATGTTTGTTTCATGTAATGTTTTTTTTCTGTGTTTGATATCTCAATGTAGTAACAATGCTTGGTCATTTAGTGATTCTGTGATCTTTGTAATGGCCTACAAACTCCTGTGAGAGTTTGAAGCTGACTTCTGTTGATGAAATTAAAAACTATCTTAAGTAAATCTTTAATTTAATATAATTCTGACTCCTGCTCTTCATTCATCATATCTGGTTCTGGGTCTTTGACTGTGCACCCCTGACAGGTGAACATTTAAAAGAGTAGCATAAATCCTATGGGGTTCTTCAATAGCACACCTTCCATCAAAAAAAATATTATATTATCTAAATATATCTATTACTGTAATGGCTGAAAACTGTAACTTCTTTACTTCGTTTAAAGAAGAATGATTTGCTTTAAAAGAACATTGAAACAAAAGTACAGTTTGACAATATCTCCCTTACTGTTTGTACATTTATCAAATGTTTATTAAAAAGATACTGTAATTCCCCTAAAGTATTTTTTGTGTGTGTGTTTCAAAGGCTGTAGTGCTTTCCTAGTGACCACACTGACTAACTACAGGTGAAATTTTGCCAATAACTCCCTTACTGTACGTACAATAAACTAATAAGATCAAGAAAAAATTATGCTACTGTAATTCACCAAATTTTTTCCCGTTCCAAAGGCTGTAGTCCTTTCCTAGTGACCACACTGACTTACTACAAGTGCAATTTTGACAACTCCCTTACTGTACAATTATCAAATATATTTATATAATAAACATTACATGTGTTTATTACATATGTGTATGTAATAAACTGTAATTGACCTATAGTATTATATATATATGAAGAGTTCTGATGCAAAAGCCTCTAAATGCCATTTGAAATTTTCTTCTAAAATGCCCATTTTTATCAAGCTTGTATATTTAAGTTCAGTAATTTCACTTAAATGACAATTAATAGGTAATCTTCATTGCCATTTAAGTGAAATTACTGAACTTAAATATACAAGCTTGATAAAAATGATAATTTTAGAAGAAAATTTCAAATGGCACTTAGAGGCTTTTGCATCTGAACTCTTCATATATATATATATATATATATATATATATATATATATATATATATATCTTTTTATTTTCGCTTTGCATATTTTCGGAGTTCCGTGTTCAATATCTCGTGAGCCGAATATTTGTTACTACACAAATAACATTGTTTTAATCTCCTCAAAACTTGTTTTCCTCCAGGTTTGCACTTTGCAGATGGTCCCTTCTTAGCAGCCTGCGCATAGAGATCAATGTATTTTATCCAGTGCGAAGGAAAGGTCGTTTTGAGAAAATTAATGTTGTAGCTTCTGGTGTTTTATCTGTAGTTATATGTGTTGTGTGTAGCAACAACGTTTAGTTCGCGAGTTATTGAACGCGGAAGTCCGCGAATATACGAATATAAAACCAACTTTACCTAAGTGACATACCTGCACTGCAGTTTATTGAAAGAGGACAGAAAATCAACACACACGCCTTCAGGGTTTACTCTCTCGCAGCTGAAGGATGTATGAGGAAAAGACAGGTTAAACACTGTCCCCTCTAACTGCAATTCATATCATGCACTGGTAACACATAAGGCTAAAAACATAAATTTTAACATCCAGAAGAAGGCTACACACATTTAACAAACTAAACAACATATCTACAAAATCAATCCACCGAAATTAATTGTGAAGAAAATTATTAACACTGGAAAACCTGCACTCTAATTTGGCGCGCAGGCAGAAACATTAAACAAACACGTGCGTTTGTAAAACTACAAAAATACAATATATATATATATATATATAGCTGCGAGCAGCGATTGCGGGCCCAAGCCGGTGGCACCGCAACCCCTAAAGGCACCGGGATGGCAGTACCGCCGGCTTTGGCCCGCAATCGCTGCTCGCAGCTATATATATATATATATATATATATATATAAAGCTGGTGGCACCGCCACCTTGGTGCTTTTAGGGTTATTCTACATGACGTGCAAAAATATAACCCCCGCTTTGACTGTCAAAAAGAAGTGTGCTGAAGAGCTTGCATCAGTGAAGGCTCTGCAAAAGTGCACATTGAGGGCACATTTTAACCTCAAAGTATGCATGAGCAACCTTCTGAAAGGTCAGGTGTACATCCAGGTCTACATCTGTACTGTGTTTACATTATAGTATTTAGGGATGCGCCGATCCGATACTCAGGATCGGTATCAGCTCCGATACTGCCATCTTTACCGGATCGGGTATATTTACACCACTTTAATCAAACCACTCTTCTTTAAAACATGATGATGTGATTTTTTTCACATGTATTTTATTACTCTTATTGAGCTATTTTGTCCACACACAGGACTCACTGCCAATCATACGTGCTCACATCATTCTCTTTCTGTGAAAGCTGTATACTGCACTCACCAGTTTTCACTCTACAGCTATTGACCAGAGCACTGAAATTATTTCTCACTTAAACTACAATCAAATGGATTTTCTCACACATTTTGCGTTAGTCCTCCACATGGCATTTTATTATTTTCTGCGCAGCTTCAGAAGTGCATGCACACAGCCTAGAACACATGACGCGCACACACAGTCACGAGAGAGGCGCGATCGAATGTGTGTTTGTGTGCGAACAATGGAAACTCCATTTTGTTCATACAGGAACATATTCAGACTAATGTCTTGTGGGAGCAACAGAATACTTGTAACGGCATTATGTAATCAGGATACAAAAATCCAGTGAGTTACATCAAAAAAAGTAGTAATCAGATTGTAGTTACTTTTTGAAAAAGTATATAGTACTTAAAGCCATTTAATATAAAGTGGGACCCTTTTTTATGAAATAATTTGTAACTGTATCGGAATACATTTTTAAAGTAACCCTCCCAAGCCTGGTCTTGTGTGCACGTCCGTTACTTTCACTTTTTAAGTTAGCGATTTTTAAGGCCCCAATCCTACTGTATTACCTAATGTGGATATTGATCCAATAGTTCTACCTAATTTTGAACACAAGAGGGCAGTATAGCACTATGAATGATTTTTTTCTCTTTTGACTAAACCATTCTGTCTGTTTTTAAACTTAAACATAATTCTTAAATTTAAAAAAGGAATAAAATGGCTATAGTTCCAATATTGGTATAGTCTTATACAGTGTTGGGGTAGTTACTCAAAAAAGTAATTAGTTACTAGTTACTTCTGTAAATTGTAATGAGATTACTTTACTAGTTACTGCGTTGGAAAAGTAACTTCACTACTTATTACTTTACTTTCCTGTTTCTTAATTTACCGTGTAGCCTACATGGACAAACATCATATCAGTTTTTGCCCTATCATCACTTTATTGTAAAAATGTATACAAAATGACATGAAAGAACAATATCCCTGTCTGCACAAATAAATATGCCGCACTGTAAAATTCACAAACAAAATGGGGTTCAAAATTCAATATTTTAAAATGGTGTTTAACACAGAAGTTTCAAAACAGGCTGGGAGAATAAAACTCTTCTCCTGAGAACAAAACCAGCTTTTTATTCGGCTCATGGTAATAATAATAATTAAAAAAAAAAAGATGTCAATGAAAAATAATAAAATAAAGGTCACTTTATCCCATAAAATTCTTAATCCTAATTTAAAATGTATTTTTCTAAACCTGGGGGATTAATGGTCGACAGGGGAAGGGGCGATTCTAGGATTTTCCTTTTAGGGGGGCTAAGCCCCCAATATATGATTAAAAAAAAAAACAAGGTAAAAGTTTCATTTAAGGTCTAATGCTCACTTTCATAACCATGCAATTGCAGGGTTATATAATAACTGTAGTCCTGAATTTGAGTTGTGTTAGTCAGGGGGGTTCGGGGTTTCCCTGAGAAATTTTTGAATTCTCTGAACCATTATGTGCATTTTAAGATGTTTTGAAGGCAAATTTTTTTGGGATAAAGCCATGTCAGTGGGCAGCTGATTATTATTTTTTTGTTCATCATCAGCATCACACTCTTTTTCTCTTTGTTTTTTTTCTCTTGCTCTTCCCTTCCTAAAGTTGAGCTTTGACTGATAATAGGCTTTTCATTTTTGTCTGACAGTGAAGAAAGTAAACATAGGGTCAACTGGTTGATTTTGCCTATGAATCATTTTCTCAGACGTGTTCTTTTACTGAAAACGACTAGGAAAGGTAACTAAGTTTATAAAATTAATCCACATTAAAGGCTACACATTCATTATTGATCTTATGCCTTATCACATATTTGTATATGTGCACTGGAAACATCAGCATCAAAACAAATTCCTTGTGTGTGCAAGCACACTTGGGATAAAGCTCTTTCTTATTCTGATGCCTAATACAGGGCTGTAGACAGGGCTTTATAATCAAAGAGGTCCTACATTTGAGGTGGAGGTTTGGGGGTTCATTTTTTTTTTAATCTCTGATATGTGCATTTTAAGACATTTGAAGACCAAAAAAGGATAATAAATAGCTTTAAAACTATCAGTAGACTATTTGTCAATACCTGCTCGCTCCTCATCTCCATCATCCTTTTTTTCAGTCACCTCATCGTGCCCTTTCTCTTCCCCTCTAAAGCTGAGCTTTTTTTTAATTTACTAAAGGCTACAATTTGTATTACATTTGCATTATGTACACATTCATTATTAATCCTGTTTTTGATGAAAACGGCTTTGGTAATGTTTCTTGTCCCCTCACAATGACCGTAAACGAATGATTACATTAGGCTGACGTAAAATGCCCAATTTCAGTTCAAAAGGGCGAAATTAGACAAAACTATATTAGTTTTCCCGACTATTTTTTGTCATTCCTTTAACATTTATGACCTCAAAAAACTGTCAAATATATAACGTTATAAGTTTAACAATTTACATCTTATCTCGCACTTGCCTGTGAACTGAAGCGTCGAGTCGTGCTGCTAAAATTAGCGCTCAGCGTCTGTGAATGTAAAGCCCGCCTAGATTGATTTGATTGGTCATCTCAAATATTCTGACATTGACGAGCAGTGACAGACCAATGGGCTCAGATTAACACACACGCACAAACACAATTTCCTCTCTTTTTGACGTGCTCTCTGTTCGGCGCCAAAGCGGATTGAAGATGAAGAACGCGCTGAATCTGATTAAAACAAGACTGAAGCAAACACGAATTTGTGTAGCATATTAATCACAAATTTTTAGGGGGGCTAGGCTTAAATTTAGGGGGGCTGAAGCCCCCCTAAAAAGGGCCTAGTGACGCCCCTGCGTGGTATGCTGGAAAGAAGCGATCGACGTCATTTTCGCGCGAAGAAAGCGACATAGTAAACAAAAATGAACAGACAGCAGATCTTGTTCGTGCTTCTCGGCATGTTTGTCACTAGAAATAAGCGCTGGCATTATGCGTTTCCAAGAACCCAACGCAAAAAATGCGAAGCCAAATTCGACCCAGGAGAATGATCCCGAGGACGCGAGTCCAGTAATCGTGCTAATGGAAAAGCGTGTTCTTGAACGCGGCACTCAGCTCGCTCTGGGTCTGTGACTCCGGTTATCTCTGTATGTTCATTTTAGGCAACAATAAAACGAAATATGTTCTAAAACACCACTCTGCTTCTTTTCGATTTCATTTTAATACATTTAAAAATTCTAAAGCACACAAATGTGGTTCAGGCAACGCATAGCCTATTGATTATATTCACTGCATGTATTTAACGTTATATTTATAACAAAACTAAATATACAACAACCCTGCCTCTTTTCGTTAAAATTTAAAAATATTAAACATATTCCAGGCAATAGGCTATGTAATGTAATGTATTCCATATCGCATTGGTACGAATGTTGCAATAAACAACATTACAGATGATCTTGTAATAAAATTTAAAAAAATGACAAAACTATCTCTTTTGTTGAATTTCAGTTTTATCAATAATGGCCATTATAAAAGTATAAGTAAAAGGTACAAAAGATATACAGTAAAAAGCTTAAATAACATCAAGAAACAATTCAGTCAGTGAAATACAAATTCAGCGCTAAAAGATATGAAACTTCACGTTGCCTTCTGCCAAAACTATTGGCCAGGGAACGAATTATAGTTTCACGAGACCAAAGATCACCTGTACAAGACGAAAATATATCATGTTCAACCACTACAGAGACCTGTCAGCCGAGTCAGCGGCAAACATCAGAACGACTAGCCGAGGAAAGGCTGCTCCAGGCGGGGGACACGAGCGCGAGCGTCCGGTGATCGCTTGGAATGGATCTCAGTCAAATTATCATAAATCTATAAATAAACCACAGATTTGAGCTTTAAAAAACTACTTTCTCGCCTGAAATACTCTTAAAACTACATTTCGTGACACAATAACAGTAGAATTTTATTTCAACTGCATGATTCTAATGCGCTTGTAGTACGCGCGAGTGACGATACTCTGTCCACCAATCACCGTTCTGCAGTGAGTCTAGCTCCACCTTTTAGTACCCTTTCACTGTGCTAGGTACCCCAACGGAAGGGTACCCAAAAAGTGGTACGGTACGGTTCGGCTTTTTGGTACCATTCACAAGTTTTGACAGTGGAAACGCAAATAATTGCGTACCGAACCGAACTGTACCGTACCGTACCACTCAGTGGAAACGAGCCATAAGATGTATTTCATTGCATTGCATGACATATCTGACTTGTTCCTCGTTATGCACCTGCACGCAATAAATAACCTCTGTGCAATGAAAAGAAAACACCTAAGATGTGTTTCATTGCATTGCACGATATATCCAACTTGTTCCTCGTTATGCATATGCACGCAATAACTAAGTGAAAAGAAAACACCTAAGATGTGTTTCGTTGCATTGCATGACATATCTAACTTGTTCCTCGTTACGCATATGCACGCAATAACTAACCTCTGTGCAATGAAAAGAAAACACCTAAGATGTGTTTCACTGCATTGCGAGGAATATATAAATTGTTCCTCGTTATGCATATGCACGCAATAACTAAGTGAAAAGAAAACACCTAAGATGTGTTTAATTGCATTGCATAACATATCTAACTTGTTCCTCGTTATGCATGTGCACATAATATCTAACCTCTGTGCAATGAAAAGAAAACACCTAAGATGTGTTTCATTGCATTGCATGACATATCTAACTTGTTCCTCGTTATGCATATGCACGCAATAACTAACCTTTCTGTAATGAAAAGAAAATACCTAAGATGTGTTACATTGCATTGCATGACATATCTAATTTGTTTGTCGTTATGCATATGCACGCAATAACTAACCTCTATGCAATGAAAAGAAAACACCTAAGACATTTTTCATTGCATTGCATGACATATCTAATTTGTTTGTCGTTATGCATAAGCACACAATAACTAAGATGTGTTTCATTACATTGCATGACATATCTAACCTCTGTGCAATGAAAAGAAAACACCTAAGATGTGTTTCATTGCATTGCGAGGAATATCTAAATTGTTCATCGTTATGCATAAAGCACGCAATAGCTAAATGAAAAGAAAACACCTAAGATGTGTTTCATTGCATTGCATAACATATCCAACTTGTTGCTCGTTATGCTTATGCACGCAATAACTAACCTCTGTGTAATGAAAAGAAAACACCCAAGATGTGTTTCAATGCATTGCATGACATATCTGACTTGTTCCTCGTTTATGCATATGCACGCAATAACTAAGATGTTTCATTGCAAATTTGCAAGACATATCTAACCTCTGTGCAATGAAAAGAAAACACCTAAGATGTGTTTCATTGCATTGCATGACATATCCAACTTGTTCCTCGTTTATGCATATGCACGCAATAACTAATATATGTTTCATTGCATTGCATGACATATCTAACTTCTGTGCAATGAAAAGAAAAACCTAAGATGTGTTTCATTGCATTGCATGACATATCCAACTTGTTCCTCGTTATACATATGCACGCAATAACTTAGTGAAGAGAAAACACCTAAGATGTGTTTCATTGCATTGCGTAACATCTAACTTGTTGCACGTTACGCATATGCACACAATAACTAACCTCTGTGCAATGAAAAGAAAACAGCTAAGATGTGTTTCATTGTATTGCATTACATATCTAACTTGATCCTCGTTATGCACGCAATAACTAACCTCTGTTGCAGTGAAAAGAAAACACATAAGATGTGTTTCATTGCATTTAGTTATTGCGTGCATATTGCATGACGAGAAACAAGTCAGATAGGTCATGCAATGCACTGAAACAGATCTTAGGCGTTTTCCTTTCACCGCGCAAAAGTTAGTTATTGGGTGCATATTGCATGACGAGGAACAAGTCAGATAGGTCATGCAATGCATTGAAACACATCTTAGGCGTTTTCCTTTCACCGCGGAGAGGTTAGTTATTGCGTGCATATTGCATGAAGAGGGACAAGTCAGATAGGTCATGCAATGCACTGAAACACATCTTAGGCGTTTTCCTTTCACCACGCAGAGGTTATTGCGTGCATATTGCATAACGAGGAACAAGTCTGATAGGTCATGCAATGCACTGAAACACGTCTTCGGCGTTTTCCTTTAACCACGCAGAGGTTAGTTATTGCGTGCATATTGCATGATGAAGAACAAGCCAGATAGGTCATGCAATGCACTGAAACACGTCTTAGGCGTTATCCTTTCATCGCGCAGAGGTTAGTTATTGCGTGCATATTGCATAACGATGAATAAGTCAGATAGGTTATGAAATGCACTGAAACACGTCTTAGGCGTTTTCCTTTCACCGCGCAGAGTTCTTGCACCCATATTGCATAACGAGGAACAATTCAGATAGATCATGCAATGCACTGAAACACGTCTTATGCTTTTTCCTTTCACCAAGCAGAGGTTAGTTATTGCGTGCATATTGCATGACGAAGAACAAGCCAGATAGGTCATGCATGCATGCAAAGGTTAGTTATTGCGTGCATATTGCATGACGAGGAACAAAGTCAGATAGGTCAGGCAATGCACTGAAAAACATCTTAGACGTTTTCCTTTCACCGCGCAGAGGTTAGTTATTGCGTGCATATTGCACGATGAAGAACAAGCCAGATAGGTCATGCAATGCACTGAAACACGACTTAGGCGTTATCCTTTCACCGTGCAGAGTTTAGTTCTTGCATGCATATTGCATAACGATGAATAAGTCAGATAGGTTATGCAATGCTCTGAAACAAGTCTTAGGCGTTTTCCTTTCGCCGCGCAGAGGTTAGTTATTGCGTGCATATTGCATGACGAGGAACAACTCGGATAGGTCGTGCAATGCACTGAAACACGTCTTAGGCGTTTTCCTTTCACCGCGCAGAGTTTAGTTCTGGCACGCATATTGCATAACGAGGAAAGATTCAGAGAGCTCATGCAATGCACTGAAACACGTCTTAGGCGTTTTCCTTTCACCTCGCAGAGGAGAGTTATTGCGTGCATATTGCATGACGAGGAACAAGTCAGGTCATGCAATGCACTGAAACACATCTTAGGCGTTTTCCTTTCACCGCGCAGAGGTTAGTTATTGCGTTTATATTGCATGACGAAGAACAAGTCAGGTCATGCAATACACTGAAACACATCTTAGGCGTTTTCCTTTCACTGCGCAGAGTTTAGTTATTGCGTGCATATTGCATGACGAGGAACAATTCAGATAGGTCATGCAATGCACTGAAACATGTCTTAGGGGTTTTCCTTTCACCACGCAGAGGTTAGTTATTGCGTGCATATTGCATGACGAGGAACAAGTCCGATAGGTCATGCAATGCACTGAAACACATCTTAGGCGTTTTCCTTTCACCGGCGCAGAGCTTAGTTATGGTGTGAATATTGCATGACGAGGAACAAGTCAGATAGGTCATGCAATGCACTGAAACACATCTTAGGCGTTTTCCTTTCACCGCGCAGAGGTTATTATTGCGTGCATATTGCATGATGTGGAACAAGTCAGATAGGTCATGCAATGCACTGAAACACATCTTAGGCGTTTTCCTTTCACCGTGCAGAGGTTATTATTGCGTGCATATTGCATGACGAGGAACAAGTCAGATAGGTCATGCAATGCACTGAAACACGTCTTAGGCGTTTTCCTTTCACCGCGCAGAGGTTAGTTATTGCGTGCATATTGCATGACGAAGAACGAGCCAGATAGGTCATGCAATGTACTGAAACACGTCTTAGGCGTTATCCTTTCACCGCGCAGAGTTTAGTTCTTGCATGCATATTGCATAACGTGGAACAAGTCAGATAGGTCATGCAATGCACTGAAACACGTCTTAGGCATTTTCCTTTCACCTCGCAGAGAAGAGTTATTGCGTGTATATTGCATGACGAGGAACAAGTCAAGTAGGTCATGCAATGCACTGAAACACGTCTTAGGCGTTTTCCTTTCACCGCGCAGAGTTTAGTTATTGCGTGCATATTGCATGACGAGGAACAAGTCAGATAGGTCATGCAATGCACTGAAACATGTCTTAGGGGTTTTCCTTTCACCACGCAGAGGTTAGTTATTGCGTGCATATTGCATGACGAGGAACAAGTCAGATAGGTCATGCAAATATACTAAAACATGTCTTAGGCGTTTTTCTTTAACCAAGCAGAGGTTAGTTATTCGTGCATATTGCATAACGATGAATAAGTCAGTTAGTTCATGCAATGCACTGAAACACGTCTTAGACGTTTTCCTTTCACCGCGCAGAGGTTAGTTATTGCGTGCATATTGCATGACAAGGAACAAGTCAGATAGATAATGCAATGCACTGAAACACGTCTTAGGCGTTTTCCGTTCACCAAGCAGAGGTTAGTTATTGCGTGCATATTGCATGACGAAGAACAAGCCAGATAGGTCATCTATGCATGCAAAGGTTAGTTTTCGCGTGCATATTGCATGACGAGGAACAAGTCAGATAGGTCATGCAATGCACTGAAACACGTCTCAGGCGTTTTCCTTTCACCACGCAGAGGTTATTGCATGCATATTGCATAACGAGGAACAAATCAGATAGGTCATGCAATGCACTGAAACACGTCTTAGGCGTTTTCCTTTCACCGCGCAGAGGTTAGTTATTGCGTGCATATTGCATGACGAGGAACAAGTCAGGTAGGTCATTCAATGCACTGAAACACGTCTTAGTCGTTTTCCTTTCACCACGCAGAGGTTAGTTATTGAGTGCATATTGCATGACGAGGAACGATTCAGATAGGTCATGCAATGCAATGAAACACATCTTAGGTGTTTTCCTTTCACCGCGCAGAGGTTAGTTATTGCGTGCATATGCATTACGAGAAACAAGTTAGATATATAATGCAATGCGACGAAACACATCTTATGGTGTTTTCTTTTCATTGCTCAGAGTTTAGTTATTTTTTAGCATATGCATAACTTAGGAACAAGTTGGTCAGCATGATTTTTTCAAGTAAGACATGGTCCTGGATCAACATATTTTGATGATCCTGGATCAACATTCCTGTCCCAAAAATGTTGTCCTTAACCAATCCCTACCCCTAAACCTAACTCTACTCATAACTTTTCCCTTATCAGAAGGTACAAAGGTGAATGACACTGATGTTTAAGTACTTCACTCTGGTTCTAAATCTAAACCAAAAATTGACATAAACTGTAAACTTGTTCCTCAATTCTGTTTGGTTGATTGAAAAGTTGATCCAGGATCAACAATGATGTTGATCCAGGAACATGTGGTAGTTGATGAAATCACGTTCACCGAAAAAGTTAGATAGGTCATGCAATGCAATGAAACATATCTTGGGTGTTTTCTTTTCATTGCACAGAGGTTAGTTTTTGCGTGAACAGGCCTAATGAGGAAGAAGTTAGATGTCTTGCAATGCAATTGAAACTCATCTTAGTTGTTTTCTTTTCAATGCACAGAGGTCAGTTATTGCGAGCATATGCGTAACGAGGAACAAGTTAGAAATGTCATGCATGGCTATGAAACACATCTTATGGTGTTTTCTTTTCATTGGTCGGAGTTTAGTTATTTTTGTGCATACGTATAACAAGGAACAAGTTAGATAGGTCATGTAATGCAATGAAACACGTCTTAGGCGTTTTCCTTCACCGCGCAGAGGTTAGTTATTGCGTGCATATTGCATTACGAGGAAAAATTCAGATAGATAATGCAATGCACTGAAACACGTCTTAGGCGTTTTCCTTTCACCAAGCAGAGGTTAGTTATTGCGTGCATATTGCATGACGAAGAACAAGCCAGATAGGTCATCCATGCATGCAAAGGTTAGTTATTGCGTGCATATTGCATGACGAGGAACAAGTCAGAGAGGTCATGCAATGCACTGAAACACGTGTCAGGCGTTTTCCTTTCACCACGCAGAGGTTATTGCATGCATATTGCGTAACGATAAGCGAGTCAGATAGGTCAAGCAATGCACTGAAACACGTCTTAGGCGTTTTCCTTCACCACGCAGAGGTTATTGCATGCATATTGCATAACGAGGAACAAGTCAGATAGGTCATGCAATGCACTGAAACACGTCTTAGGCGTTTTCCTTTCACCGCACAGAGGTTAGTTATTGCGTGCATATTGCATGACGAGGAACAAGCCAGATAGGTCCTGCAATGCACTGAAACACGTCTTAGGCGTTTTCCTTCAACCGCGCAGAGTTTAGATCTTGCATGTATATTGCATGACGAGGAACAAGTAAGGTAGGTCATTCAATGCACTGAAACACATCTTAGACGTTTTCCTTTCACCGCGCAGAGGTTAGTTATTGCGTGCATATTGCACGATGAAGAACAAGCCAGATAGGTCATGCAATGCACTGAAACACGTCTTAGGCGTTTTCCTTTTACCGCGCAGAGTTTAGTTATTGCATGCATATTGAATAACGATGAATAGGTCATATAGGTCATGCAATGCACTGAAACACGTCTCAGGCGTTTTCCTTTCACCGCGCAGAGGTTAGTTATTGCGTGCATATTGCATGATGAGGAACAAGTCAGATAGGTCATGCAATGCACTGTGAAACACGTCTTAGGCGTTTTCCTTTCACCGCACAGAGTTTAGTTCTTGCACGCATATTGCATAACGAGGAACAATTCCGATAGTTCATGCAATGCACTGAAACACGTCTTAGGCGTTTTCCATTCACCTCGCAGAGTAGAGTTATTGCGTGCATATTGCATGACGAGGAACAAGTCAGGTCATGCAATGCACTGAAACACATCTTAGGCGTTTTCCTTTCACCACGCAGAGGTTATTGCATGCATATTGCATAAAGAGGAACAAGTCAGATAGGTCATGCAATGCACTGAAACACGTCTTAGGCGTTTTCCTTTCACTGCGCAGAGGTTAGTTATTGCGTGCATATTGCATGACGAGGAACAAGTCAGATAGGTCATGCAATGCACTGAAACACGTCTTAGTCGTTTTCCTTTCACCACGCAGAGTTTATTGCATGCATATTGCATAACGAAGAACAAGTCAGATAGGTCATGCAATGCACTGAAACACGTCTTAGGCGTTTTCCTTTCACCGCGCAGAGGTTAGTTATTGCGTGCATATTGCATGATGAGGAACAAGTCAGATATGTCATGCAATGCACTGAAACACGTCTTAGGCGTTTTACTTTCACCGCACAGAGTTTAGTTCTTGCACGCATATTGCATACGAGGAACAATTCCGATAGATAATGCAATGCACTGAAACACGTCTTAGGCGTTTTCCTTTCACCTCGCAGAGTAGAGTTATTGCGTGCATATTGCATGACGAGGAACAAGTCAGGTCATGCAATGCACTGAAACACATCTTAGGCGTTTTCCTTTCACCACGCATAGGTTATTGCATGCATATTGCATAAAGAGGAACAAGTCAGATAGGTCATGCAATGCACTGAAACACGTCTTAGGCGTTTTCCTTTCACTGCGCAGAGGTTAGTTATTGCGTGCATATTGCATGACGAGGAACAAGTCAGATAGGTCATGCAATGCACTGAAACACGTCTTAGTCGTTTTACTTTCACCACGCAGAGTTTATTGCATGCATATTGCATAACGAGGAACAAGTCAGATAGGTCATGCAATGCACTGAAACACGTCTTAGGCGTTTTCCTTTCACCGCTTAGAGGTTAGTTATTGCGTGCATATTGCATGACGAGGAACAAGTCAAGTCATGCAATGCATTGAAACACGTCTTAGGCGTTTTCCTTTCACCTCGCAGAGGAGAGTTATTGCGTGCATATTGCATGACGAGGAACAAGTCAGATAGGTCATGCAATGCACTGAAACACGTCTTCGGCGTTTTCCTTTCACCGCGCTGAGTTTAGTTCTTGCACGCATATTGCATACCGAGGAACAATTCAGATAGATCATGCAATGCACTGAAACACGTCTTAGGCGTTTTCCTTTCACCGCGCAGAGGTTAGTTATTGCGTGCATATTGCCTGACGAGGAACAAGTCAGGTCATGCAATGCACTGAAACACATCTTAGGCGTTTTCCTTTCACCACGCAGAGGTTATTGCATGCATATTGCATAAAGAGGAACAAGTCAGATAGGTCATGCAATGCACTGAAACACGTCTTAGGCGTTTTCCTTTCACTGCGCAGAGGTTAGTTATTGCGTGCATATTGCATGACGAGGAACAAGTCAGATAGGTCATGCAATGCACTGAAACACGTCTTAGTCGTTTTCCTTTCACCACGCAGAGTTTATTGCATGCATATTGCATAACGAAGAACAAGTCAGATAGGTCATGCAATGCACTGAAACACGTCTTAGGCGTTTTCCTTTCACTGCGCAGAGGTTAGTTATTGCGTGCATATTGCATGACGAGGAACAAGTCAGATAGGTCATGCAATGCACTGAAACACGTCTTAGTCGTTTTCCTTTCACCACGCAGAGTTTATTGCATGCATATTGCATAACGAAGAACAAGTCAGATAGGTCATGCAATGCACTGAAACACGTCTTAGGCGTTTTACTTTCACCGCACAGAGTTTAGTTCTTGCACGCATATTGCATACGAGGAACAATTCCGATAGATAATGCAATGCACTGAAACACGTCTTAGGCGTTTTCCTTTCACCTCGCAGAGTAGAGTTATTGCGTGCATATTGCATGACGAGGAACAAGTCAGGTCATGCAATGCACTGAAACACATCTTAGGCGTTTTCCTTTCACCACGCATAGGTTATTGCATGCATATTGCATAAAGAGGAACAAGTCAGATAGGTCATGCAATGCACTGAAACACGTCTTAGGCGTTTTCCTTTCACTGCGCAGAGGTTAGTTATTGCGTGCATATTGCATGACGAGGAACAAGTCAGATAGGTCATGCAATGCACTGAAACACGTCTTAGTCGTTTTACTTTCACCACGCAGAGTTTATTGCATGCATATTGCATAACGAGGAACAAGTCAGATAGGTCATGCAATGCACTGAAACACGTCTTAGGCGTTTTCCTTTCACCGCTTAGAGGTTAGTTATTGCGTGCATATTGCATGACGAGGAACAAGTCAAGTCATGCAATGCATTGAAACACGTCTTAGGCGTTTTCCTTTCACCTCGCAGAGGAGAGTTATTGCGTGCATATTGCATGACGAGGAACAAGTCAGATAGGTCATGCAATGCACTGAAACACGTCTTCGGCGTTTTCCTTTCACCGCGCTGAGTTTAGTTCTTGCACGCATATTGCATACCGAGGAACAATTCAGATAGATCATGCAATGCACTGAAACACGTCTTAGGCGTTTTCCTTTCACCGCGCAGAGGTTAGTTATTGCGTGCATATTGCCTGACGAGGAACAAGTCAGATAGGTCATGCAATGCACTGAAACACGTCTTAGGCGTTTTCCTTTCACCGCGCAGAGGTTGGTTATTGCGGGCTTATTCCATGACGAGGAACAAGTCATATCGGTCATGCAATGCACTGAAACACGTCTTAGTCGTTTTCCTTTCACCGCGCAGAGGTTAGTTATTGAGTGCATATTGCATGACGAGGAAAGAGTCAGATAGGTCATGCAATGCAATGAAACACATCTTAGGTGTTTTTCTTTCACCGCGGAGAGGTTAGTTATTGCGTGCATATGCATTACGAGAAACAAGTTAGATATATCATGCAATGCGACGAAACACATCTTATGGTGTTTTCTTTTTATTGCTCAGAGTTTAGTTATTTTTTAGCATATGCATAACTTAGGAACAAGTTGGTCAGCATGATTTTTACAAGTAAGACATGGTCCTGGATCAACACATTTTGATGACCCTGGATCAACATTCCTGTCCCAAAAATGTTGTCCTTAACCAATCCCTACCCCTAAACCTAACTCTACTCATAACTTTTCCATTATCAGAAGGTACAAAGGTGAATGACACTGATGTTTAAGTACTTCACTCTGGTTCTAAATCTAAACCAAAAATTGACATAAACTGTAAACTTGTTCCTCAATTCTGTTTGGTTGATTGAAAAGTTGATCCAGGATCAACAATGATGTTGATCCAGGAACATGTGGTAGTTGATGAAATCACGTTCACCGAAAAAGTTAGATAGGTCATGCAATGCAATGAAACATATCTTGGGTGTTTTCTTTTCATTGCACAGAGGTTAGTTTTTGCGTGAACAGGCCTAATGAGGAAGAAGTTAGATATGTCTTGCAATGCAATTGAAACACATCTTAGTTGTTTTCTTTTCAATGCACAGAGGTCAGTTATTGCGAGCATATGCGTAACGAGGAACAAGTTAGAAATGTCATGCATGGCTATGAAACACATCTTATGGTGTTTTCTTTTCATTGGTCGGAGTTTAGTTATTTTTGTGCATACGTATAACGAGGAACAAGTTAGATAGGTCATGTAATGCAATGAAACACGTCTTAGGCGTTTTCCTTCACCGCGCAGAGGTTAGTTATTGCGTGCATATTGCATTACGAGGAAAAATTCAGATAGATAATGCAATGCACTGAAACACGTCTTAGGCGTTTTCCTTTCACCAAGCAGAGGTTAGTTATTGCGTGCATATTGCATGAGGAAGAACAAGCCAGATAGGTCATGCAATGCACTGAAACACGTCTTATGCGTTTTCGTTTCACCGCGCAGAGTTTAGATCTTGCATGTATATTGCAAGGCGAGGAACAAGTCAGGTAGGTCATTCAATGCACTGAAACACATCTTAGACGTTTTCCTTTCCCGCGCAGAGGTTAGTTATTGCGTGCAAATTGCACGATGAAGAACAAGCCAGATAGGTCATGCAATGCACTGAAACACGTCTTAGGCGTTTTCCTTTCAACGCGCAGAGTTTAGTTATTGCATGCATATTGCATAACGATGAATAGGTCATATAGGTCATGCAATGCACTGAAACACGTCTTAGGCGTTTTCCTTTCACCGCGCAGAGGTTAGTTATTGCGTGCATATTGCATGATGAGGAACAAGTCAGATAGGTCATGCAATGCACTGAAACACGTCTTAGGCGTTTTCCTTTCACCGCACAGTGTTTAGTTCTTGCACGCATATTGCATAACGAGGAACAATTCCGATAGATCATGCAATGCACTGAAACACGTCTTAGGCGTTTTCATTTCACCTCGCAGAGTAGAGTTATTGCGTGCATATTGCATGACGAGGAACAAGTCAGGTCAGGCAAAGCACTGAAACACATCTTAGGCGTTTTCCTTTCACCACGCAGAGGTTAGTTATTGCGTGCTTATTCCATGACGAGGAACAAGTCAGATCGGTCATGCAATGGACTGAAACACGTCTTAGTCGTTTTCCTTTCACCGCGCAGAGGTTAGTTAATGAGTGCATATTGCATGACGAGGAACGAGTCAGATAGGTCATGCAATGCGACGAAACACATCTTATGGTGTTTTCTTTTCATTGCTCAGAGTTTAGTTATTTTTTAGCATATGCATAACTTAGGAACAAGTTGGTCAGCATGATTTTTACAAGTAAGACATGGTCCTGGATCAACATATTTTGATGATCCTGGATCAACATTCCTGTCCCAAAAATATCCTTAACCAATCCCTACCCCTAAACCTACCTCTACTCATAACTTTTCCCTTATCAGAAGGTACAAAGGTGAATGACACTGATGTTTAAGTACTTCACTCTGGTTCTAAATCTAAACCAAAAATTGACATAAACTGTAAACTTGTTCCTCAATTCTGTTTGGTTGATTGAAAAGTTGATCCAGGATCAACAATGATGTTGATCCAGGAACATGTGGTAGTTGATGAAATCACGTTCACCGAAAAAGTTAGATAGGTCATGCAATGCAATGAAACATATCTTGGGTGTTTTCTTTTCATTGCACAGAGGTTAGTTTTTGCGTGAACAGGCCTAATGAGGAAGAAGTTAGATAGGTCTTGCAATGCAATTGAAACACATCTTAGTTGTTTTCTTTTCAATGCACAGAGGTCAGTTATTGCGAGCATATGCGTAACGAGGAACAAGTTAGAAATGTCATGCATGGCTATGAAACACATCTTATGGTGTTTTCTTTTCATTGGTCGGAGTTTAGTTATTTTTGTGCATACGTATAACGAGGAACAAGTTAGATAGGTCATGTAATGCAATGAAACACGTCCTAGGCGTTTTCCTTCACCGCGCAGTGGTTAGTTATTGCGTGCATATTGCATTACGAGGAAAAATTCAGATAGATAATGCAATGCACTGAAACACGTCTTAGGCGTTTTCCTTTCACCACGCAGAGATTATTGCATGCATATTGCATAACGAGGAACAAGTCAGATAGGTCATGCAATGCACTGAAACACGTCTTAGGCGTTTTCCTTTCACCGCGCAGAGGTTAGTTATTGCTTGCATATTGCCTGACGAGGAACAAGTCAGATAGGTCATGCAATGCACTGAAACGCGTCTTAGTCGTTTTCCTTTCACCGCGCAGAAGTTAGTTATTGAGTGCATATTGAATGACGAGGAACGAGTCAGATAGGTCATGCAATGCACTGAAACACGTCTTAGGCGTTTTCCTTTCACCGCACAGTGTTTAGTTCTTGCACGCATATTGCATAACGAGGAACAATTCCGATAGATCATGCAATGCACTGAAACACGTCTTAGGCTTTTTCCTTTCACCTCGCAGAGTAGAGTTATTGCGTGCATATTGCATAAAGAGGAACAAGTCAGATAGTTCATGCAATGCACTGAAACACGTCTTAGGCGTTTTCCTTTCACCGCGCAGAGGTTAGTTATTGCGTGCATATTGCCTGACGAGGAACAAGTCAGATAGGTCATGCAATGCACTGAAACACGTCTTAGGCGTTTTCCTTTCACCACACAGAGGTTGGTTATTGCGTGCTTATTCCATGACGAGGAACAAGTCAGATCGGTCATGCAATGCACTGAAACACGTCTTAGTCGTTTTCCTTTCACCGCGCAGAGGTTAGTTAATGAGTGCATATTGCATGACGAGGAACGAGTCAGATAGGTCATGCAATGCAATGAAACACATCTTAGGTGTTTTCCTTTCACCGCGCAGAGGTTAGTTATTGCGTGCATATGCATTACGAGAAACAAGTTAGATATATCATGCAATGCGACGAAACACATCTTATGGTGTTTTCTTTTCATTGCTCAGAGTTTAGTTATTTTTTAGCATATGCATAACTTAGGAACAAGTTGGTCAGCATGATTTTTACAAGTAAGACATGGTCCTGGATCAACATATTTTGATGATCCTGGATCAACATTCCTGTCCCAAAAATATCCTTAACCAATCCCTACCCCTAAACCTAACTCTACTCATAACTTTTCCCTTATCAGAAGGTACAAAGGTGAATGACACTGATGTTTAAGTACTTCACTCTTGTTCTAAATCTAAATCAAAAATTGACATAAACTGTAAACTTGTTCCTCAATTCTGTTTGGTTGATTGAAAAGTTGATCCAGGATCAACAATGATGTTGATCCAGGAACATTTGGTAGTTGATGAAATCACGTTCACCGAAAAAGTTAGATAGGTCATGCAATGCAATGAAACATATCTTGGGTGTTTTCTTTTCATTGCACAGAGGTTAATTTTTTGAGTGAACAGGCCTAATGAGGAAGAAGTTAGATAGGTCTTGCAATGCAATTGAAACACATCTTAGTTGTTTTCTTTTCAATGCACAGAGGTCAGTTATTGCGAGCATATGCGTAACGAGGAACAAGTTAGAAATGTCATGCATGGCTATGAAACACATCTTATGGTGTTTTCTTTTCATTGGTCGGAGTTTAGTTATTTTTGTGCATACGTACAACGAGGAACAAGTTAGATAGGTCATGTAATGCAATGAAACACGTCCTAGGCGTTTTCCTTCACCGCGCAGTGGTTAGTTATTGCGTGCCTATTGCATTACGAGGAAAAATTCAGATAGATAATGCAATGCACTGAAACAAGTCTTAGGCGTTTTCCTTTCACCACGCAGAGATTATTGCATGCATATTGCATAACGAGGAACAAGTCAGATAGGTCATGCAATGCACTGAAACACGTCTTAGGCGTTTTCCTTTCACCGCGCAGAGGTTAGTTATTGCGTGCATATTGCCTGACGAGGAACAAGTCAGATATGTCATGCAATGCACTGAAACGCGTCTTAGTCGTTTTCCTTTCACCGCGCAGAAGTTAGTTATTGAGTGCATATTGAATGACGAGGAACGAGTCAGATAGGTCATGCAATGCAATGAAACACATCTTAGGTGTTTTCCTTTCACCGCGCAGAGGTTAGTTATTGCGTGCATATGCATTACGAGAAACAAGTTAGATATATCATGCAATGCGACGAAACACATATTATGGTGTTTTCTTTTCATTGCTCAGAGTTTAGTTATTTTTTAGCATATGCATAACTTAGGAACAAGTTGGTCAGCATGGTTTTTACAAGTAAGACATGGTCCTGGATCAACATATTTTGATGATCCTGGATCAACATTCCTCCCCCAAAAATATCCTTAACCAATCCCTACCCCTAAACCTAACTCTACTCATAACTTTTCCCTTATCAGAAGGTACAAAGGTGAATGACACTGATGTTTAAGTACTTCACTCTGGTTCTAAATCTGAACCAAAAATTGACATAAACTGTAAACTTGTTCCTCAATTCTGTTTGGTTGATTGAAACGTTGATCCAGGATCAACAATGATGTTGATCCAGGAACATGTGGTAGTTGATGAAATCACGTTCACCGAAAAAGTTAGATAGGTCATGCAATGCAATGAAACATATCTTGGGTGTTTTCTTTTCATTGCACAGAGGTTAGTTTTTGCGTGAACAGGCCTAATGAGGAAGAAGTTAGATAGGTCTTGCAATGCAATTGAAACACATCTTAGTTGTTTTCTTTTCAATGCACAGAGGTCAGTTATTGCGAGCATATGCGTAACGAGGAACAAGTTAGAAATGTCATGCATGGCTATGAAACACATCTTATGGTGTTTTCTTTTCATTGGTCGGAGTTTAGTTATTTTTGTGCATACGTATAACGAGGAACAAGTTAGATAGGTCATGCAATGCAATGAAACACATCTTAGGTGTTTTATTTTCATTGTACAGAGGTTAGTTATTTCATGCATGTACAATGCAATCCTAAAGCGCATGAATTGCAAAATCTCTTCGTTGCACAAAGGAACAAGTTTTGTAAAGTTTTCACAAATCACTTTTGTAATGATTTCTGGTCAAAACACAAATTAATTAGTTGTAGAATGGAAATGCATGGGAAAGCACTTGTGTTTTATCTTTTCTTTTCAATGCAAAGAAGAACAAGTTAGAAAATTTAAGTTTTGCAATGAAACACACATTTCAGAGAGACATATATTTGAACTACTGAAGATATTTCTGGCCCAAAAGGACTTGATCTTGAACTTTCCATACATACTCACAGACTCCAATAGATGCTTCCAAAGCCATGGAAAAGTCCATATCTGACCTTTTGAACTAATTTCTGGTCAAACGTTCCTCAAAAAGTTTAAAACGATATAAACTCATAGACTCCTTCTGATGTTATATTTACTTAGGTCAATTTTTGACCTCCAGGAACACATTTATGGCCCACGGTTCCTTGATCTGTGGGTTAATATACAGAGAGATTTACTTCTCATGATGTCATTTCAGCCAGACAAATATTTGACCTACTGAACATATTTCTAGCCCAACAGTACTTGATCTTGAACTTTCCATACATAATCATAGACTCGAACAGATGCTTCCCTACATATACATAGAAGTCCATATCTGACCTATTGAACTCATTTATGGTCAAAAGGTTCTTCAAAAGCTTTTAAACAATAAAAAGTCATAGACTCCTGATGTTACATTAGCTATACATAGGTCAATTTTTGACCTCCAGAAACACATTTATGGCCCACGGGTATTTGGTCTTTGGGTTTGGGTACCGAGAGCTTTCCTTCTCATGATGTCATTTCAGCCAGAAAGATATTTGACCTACTGAACATATTTCTGGCCCAAAAGCACTTGATCTTGTACTTTCCATTCATACTCATAGACTCCAACAGATGCTTCCTAAGCCATAGAGAAGTCCATATCTGAACTATTGAACTCATTTCTGGTCAAAGGCTCCTCACAAAGTTAAAAACAATATAAACTTTTAGACTCCTTCTGATGTTATATTAGATATACAAAGGACAATTTTTGACCTTCAAGAACACATTTATGGCACATTTCCAGAAGAAAACGTGAAGTGGATCTTGAAGCGGCAAATCTCACCACCCGGTTGCTAGAGTGTTCTGGGAGGTTGGTACGGTGTTCTGGGTGGTTGCTAGGCGTTTTTTAGGGTATTCTGTGTGATTTCTGTGGTGTTCTGGGTGGTTGCTAGGCGGTTGCTGGGGTGTTCCTGGTGGTTGCTAGGGTGTTGCCAAATGGTTGCTGAGGTGTTCTGGTTTGTTGCTAGGGTGTTCTCGGTGGTTGCTAGGTTGTTGCTAGGTGGTTGCTAGGGTGTTGTGGTGGGTTGGAGACTTACTTCTCATGATGTCATTTCAGCCAGAAAAAAATATATTTTACGTAAAGAACATTTTTCTGGCCCAAAAGTACTTGATCTTGAACTTTCCATACATGCTCATAGACTCCAGTCGATGCTTCCTAAGCCATAGAGAAGTCCATATCTGAACTATTGAAATCATTTCTGGTCAAAGGTTCCTCAAAAGGTTTTAAACAATATAAACTTATAGGGCCCTATTTTAACGATCTGAAACGCAAGTGTCAAAGCGCATGGCGCAAGTAACTTTGTGGGCGGGTCCCGGCGCTGTTGCTATTTTCCCGGCGGGATAATGCAAAATAGGAATGAGACATGCGTTTGTGTATAAAGTCATTTGCGCCGGGTGCAAGAGAGGGCCCATAGACTCCTGATGTTAGATTAGCTATATATGGGTCAATTTTTGACCTCCAGAAACACATTCATGGCATACGGGTTTTTGATCTTTGGGTTAATATACCGAGAGCTTTACTTTTCATGATGTCATTTCAGCCAGAAAGATATTTGACCTACTGAACATATTTCTGGCCCAAAAGTACTTGATCTTGTATTTTCCAATCATACTCATAGACTCCAACAGATCCTTCCTAAGCCATAGAGATGTCCATATCTGAGCTATTGAACTCATTTCTGGTCAAAGGTTCTTCAAAAGGTTTTAAACAATATGAACTTATAGACTCCTGATGTTACATTAGCTATACATAGGTCAATTTTTGACCTCCAGAAACACATTTATGGCCCACGGGTATTTGATCTTTGGGTTAATATAACGAGAGCTTTACTTCTCATGATGTCATTTCAGCCAGAAAGATATTTGACCTACTGAACATATTTTTGGCCTAAAAGCGCTTGATCTTGTACTTTCCATTCATACTCATATTCTCCAACAGATGCTTCCTAAGCCATAGAGATGTCCATATCTGACCTATTGAACTCATTTCTGGTCAAAGGTTCCTCAAAAAATTTAAAACAGTATAAACTTTTTGACTCCTTCTGATGTTATATTAGATATACATAGGTCAATGTTTGACCTCCAGGAACACATTGTGGCACATTTCCAGAAGAAAACGTGAAGGGGAGCTTGAAGCGGCAAATCTCACCACCCGGTTGCTCAGGTGCTCTGGGAGTTTGATACGGTGTCCTGGGTGGTTGCTAGGCGTTTTTTAGGGTATTCTGGGTGATTGCTATGGTGTTCCAGGTGGTTGCTAGGGTGTTGCTAGGCGGTTGCTGGGGTGTTCCTGGTGGTTGCTAGGGTGTTGCTAGGTGGTTGCTAGGGTGTTTTGGTGGGTTGGAGATTTACTTCTCATGACGTCATTTCAGCCAAAAAAATATTTTACGTAAAGAACATTTTTCTGGCCCAAAAGTACTTGATCTTGAACTTTCCATACGTACTCATAGACTATGTAATATAACATTCTGATGTTATATTACATAGGTCAATTTTTGACCTCCAGGAACACTTTTCATGGCACACGGGTGCTTGATCTTTGGGTTAATATACCGAGAGATTTACTTCTCATGATGTAATTTCAGCCAGACAAATATTTGACCTACTGAACATGTTTATGGACCAAAAGAACTTGATCTTGAACTTTCCATACATACTCAGAGACTGCAGTCGATGCTTCCTAAGCCATAGAGAAGTCCATATCTGAAACTATTGAAATCATTTCTGATCAAAGGTTCCTCAAAAGGTTTTAAAAAATATAAACTTATAGACTCCTGATGTTAAATTAGCTATATATAGGTCAATTTTTGACCTCCAGAAACACATTTATGGCATACGGGTATTTGATCTTTGGGCTAATATACCGAGAGCTTTACGTCTCATGATGTCATTTCAGACAGATAGATATTTGACCTACTGAACATATTTCTGGCCCAAAAGTACTTGATCTTGAACTTTCCATATATACTCATAGACTCCAACAGTTGCTTCCTAAGCCATAGAGAAGTCCATATCTGAACTATTAAACTCATTTATGGTCAAAGGTTCCTCAAAAGTTTTTAAACAAATATGAACTTATAGACCCCTGATGTTGCATTAGCTATACATAGGTCAATTTTTGACCTCCAGAAACACATTTATGGCCCATGAGTATTTGATCTTTGGATTCATATACCGATGGACTTACTTCTCATGATGTCATTTCAGCCAGACAAATATTTGACCTCCTTCTGATGTTATATAAGATATACATAGGTCAATTTTTGACCTCCAAGAACACATTTATGTCCCACGGGTACTTGATCTGTGGGTTCATATACCGATGTATTTTTTCTCATGATGTCAATGAACTCATTTCTGGTCAAAGGTTCCTCAAAAAGTTTAAAACAATATAAACTTTTATAGACTCTTTCTGATGTTATATTAGATATACATAGGTCATTTTTTGACCACCAGGAGCACATTTAATGCACATTTCCAGAAGTAAATGTGAAGTGGAGCCTGAAGTGGCAAATCTCACCACCCGGTTGCTAGGGTTTTCTGGGTGGTTGCTACGGTGTTGTTGGTGGTTTCTAGGCGTTTATTAGGGTATTCTGGGTGGTTGCTATGGTGTTCGTATGCGGTTGCTAGAGTATTCTGGGTGGTTGCCAAGGTGCTAATGTTGTTAGGGTGTTGCTAGGTGATTGCTGGGATGTTCTTGTTTGCTGCTAGGGTGTTCTGAGTGGTTGCTAGGGTGTTGCTAGGGTGTTTTAGGTGGTTACTATGGTATTCTGGGTCATTGCTATGGTGTTACCAGGTGGTTGGTAGTGTTCACTTATAGTTACTATAGAGTTTCTATAATGTTTTTGGCATGATTTAGCTCTTAACTATTCGATTATTTTATTGCAGTTCATGTTTATATTGTTTGAAATCTTTTGAGGACCCTTTTACCATAACAATATAAACTTATAGACTCCTTCTGATGTTGTAAGAAGGACAAGGTCAATTTTTGACCTCCAGGAACATATTTATGGCACATTTCCAGAAGAAAATGTGAAGTGGTGCTTGCACTGGCAAATCTCACCACCCGGTTGCTAGGGTGTTCCCAGTGGTTGCTACAGTGTTCTGGATGGTTGCTAGGTGGTTGTTAGGGTAGTCTGTGTGGTTGCTAGGGTGTTGCTAGGTGGTTGCTAGGGTGTTCTGGGTGGTTGCCAGGGTGTTGCTAGGCGGTTGCTAGGGTGGTCTGGTTGGTTGCTAGGTGTTGCTAAGGTGTTCTCGTTGGTTGCTTGTGGTTGCTAGAGTGATGCTAGGGTGTTTTAGGTGGTTACTATGGTAGTCTGTGTGGTTCCTATGGTGTTTCTAGGTGGTTGGTAATGTCCACAAATGGTTACTATAGAGTTTTTATAAAGTTTTTGGCAATTGATTTCTGGCCCAAATCAAGTTTTGATTTTGATTATGTATCATCAAAAGGTAGTTAAAATAAGGACTCTTGTATGGCTTCAGTGACATCAAAAGGAGTTAATGAGTATGTTTAGACCATTCAAGATCAAGTGTGCCACAACTATGTTCAGTAGGTCAAAAAGGAACCTATCTATAGCTCATGTAATATCAGAAGGAGTCTCATAGTTTTTCTTTTTTAAAAACATTTGAGGACCCTTTGACCAGAAATGAGTTAAATACATAAGATGTGGACATTCTATATGGCTTAAGAAGCATCAAAAATAGTCTTTGAGAATTTATAGAAAGTTCGAGACCTAGTACTCGTGGGCCAGGACTATGTTTGTGGGTCAAATAGAAACCTCTAGTTCTAGGAAGCATAAGAAGTAGTCTATTTAGTATGTATAGAAAGTTCAATATCAGGTACTCGTGGGAGAGATATATGTTCAGTCAAATATCTTCCTGCTCATAAAACATCACAAGTAGTAAAAATCAATGTATAGTAACCTAACGATCAAGTACCCTTTGACCAGAAATGAGTTCAATGGGTCAGATCTAAACAATCCATGTGGCTAATATGTTCATTAGGTAAAATAAGGACTCTTGTATGGCTTCAGTAACATCAAAAGGAGTCAATGAGTATGTTTAGAAAGTTTAAGATCTAGTACTTGTGGGCCAGAACTATGTTCAGTAGGTCAAATAGGAACCTTTGTATAGCTTATATATCATCAAAATGTGTCTATAAACTTATATTGTTTAATAACTTTTGAGGACCCTTTTACCAGAAATGAGCTCATAGCTAATACCATCCACTGTAAAGTGACATCTCATGTGATTTTTTCTCGTCTGTGCACAAATAAATTAGTTTGTAAAAAAAAATGCATGCAAAATCACATTATAAATTTTCATTACAACGAGGAACAAGTCAGATAGGTCATGCAATGCACTGAAACACGTCTTAGGCGTTTTCCTTTCACCAAGCAGAGGTTATTGCAGGCATATTGCATAACGAGGAACAAGTCAGATAGGCCATGCAATGCACTGAAACACATCTTAGGCGTTTTCCTTCACCGCGCAGAGGTTAGTTATTGCGTGCATATTGCATGACGAGGAACAAGTCAGATAGGTCATGCAATGCACTGAAACATGTCTTAGGCTTTTTCCTTTCACCAAGCAGAGGTTAGTTATTGCGTGCATATTGCATGACGAAGAACAAGCCAGATAGGTCATGCATGCAAAGGTTATTGCGTGCATATTGCATGACGAGGAACAAGTCGGATAGGTCATGCAATGCACTAAAACATGTCTTAGGCGTTTTCCTTTAACCACGCAGAGGTTAGTTATTGCATGCATATTGCATAACGAGGAACGAGTCAGATAGGTCAAGCAATGCACTGAAACACGTCTTAGGCGTTTTCCTTCACCACGCAGAGGTTATTGCATGCATATTGCATAACGAGGAACAAGTCAGATAGGTCATGCAATGCACTGAAACACGTCTTAGGCATTTTCCTTTCACCGCGCAGAGGTTAGATCTTGCATGCATATTGCATAACGAGGAACAAGTCAGGTAGGTCATTCAATGCACTGAAACACATCTTAGACGTTTTCCTTTCACCGCGCAGAGGTTTGTTATTGCGTGCATATTGCACGATGAAGAACAAGCCAGATAGGTCATGCAATGCACTGAAACACTTCTTAGGCGTTTTCCTTTAACCAAGCAGAGGTTATTGCAGGCATATTGCATAACGAGGAACAAGTCAGATAGGCCATGCAATGCACTGAAACACATCTTAGGCGTTTTCCTTCACCGCGCAGAGGTTAGTTATTGCGTGCATATTGCATGACGAGGAACAAGTCAGATTGGTCATGCAATGCACTGAAACATGTCTTAGGCTTTTTCCTTTCACCAAGCAGAGGTTAGTTATTGCGTGCATATTGCATGACGAAGAACAAGCCAGATAGGTCATGCATGCAAAGGTTATTGCGTGCATATTGCATGACGAGGAACAAGTTGGATAGGTCATGCAATGCACTAAAACATGTCTTAGGCGTTTTCCTTTAACCACGCAGAGGTTAGTTATTGCATGCATATTGCATAACGAGGAACGAGTCAGATAGGTCAAGCAATGCACTGAAACACGTCTTAGGCGTTTTCCTTCACCACGCAGAGGTTATTGCATGCATATTGCATAACGAGGAACAAGTCAGATAGGTCATGCAATGCACTGAAACACGTCTTAGGCATTTTCCTTTCACCGCGCAGAGGTTAGATCTTGCATGCATATTGCATAACGAGGAACAAGTCAGGTAGGTCATTCAATGCACTGAAACACATCTTAGACGTTTTCCTTTCACCGCGCAGAGGTTTGTTATTGCGTGCATATTGCACGATGAAGAACAAGCCAGATAGGTCATGCAATGCACTGAAACACTTCTTAGGCGTTTTCCTTTCACCGCGCAGAGTTTAGTTCTTGCATGCATATAGCATAACGATGAATAGGTCAGATAGGTCATGCAATGCACTGAAACACGTCTTAGGCGTTTTCCTTTCACCGCGCAGAGGTTAGTTATTGTGTGCATATTGCATGAGAAGGAACAATCATGCAATGCACTAAAACTCGTCTTAGGCGTTTTCCTTTCACCGCACAGAGTTTAGTTCTTGCAGGCATATTGCATAACGAGGAACAATTCAGATAGTTCATGCAATGCACTGAAACACATCTTATGCGTTTTCCTTTCACTGCGAAGAGTTTAGTTCTTGCACGCATATTGCATAACGAGGAACAATTCAGATTGATCATGCAATGCACTGAAACACGTCTTAGACGTTTTCCTTTCACCACGCAGAGGTTATTGCATGCATATTGAATAACGAGGAACAAGTTAGATAGGTCATGCAATGCACTGAAACACGTCTTAGGCGTTTTCCTTTCACCGCGCAGAGGTTAGTTATTGCGTGCATATTGCATGACGAGGAACAAGTCAGATAGGTCATGCAATGCACTGAAACACGTCTTAGGCGTTTTCCTTTCACCGCGCAGAGGTTAGTTATTGCGTGCATATTGCATGACGAGGAACAAGTCAGATAGGTCATGCAATGCACTGAAACATGTCTTAGGCTTTTTCCTTTCACCAAGCAGAGGTTAGTTATTGCGTGCATATTGCATGACGAAGAACAAGCCAGATAGGTCATGCATGCAAAGGTTATTGCGTGCATATTGCATGACGAGGAACAAGTCAGGTCATGCAATGCATTGAAACACGTCTTAGGCGTTTTCCTTTCACCTCGCAGAGGAGAGTTATTGCGTGCATATTGCATGACGAGGAACAAGTCAGATAGGTCATGCAATGCACTGAAACACGTTTTCGGCGTTTTCCTTTCACCGCGCTGAGTTTAGTTCTTGCACGCATATTGCATACCGAGGAACAATTCAGATAGATCATGCAATGTACTGAAACACGTCTTAGGCGTTTTCCTTTCACCACGTAGAGGTTATTGCATGCATATTGCATAACGAGGAACAAGTCAGATAGGTCATGCAATGCACTGAAACACGTCTTAGGCGTTTTCCTTTCACCGCGCAGAGGTTAGTTATTGCGTGCATATTGCCTGACGAGGAACAAGTCAGATAGGTCATGCAATGCACTGAAACACGTCTTAGGCGTTTTCCTTTCACCGCGCAGAGGTTAGTTATTGCGTGCATATTGCCCGACGAGGAACAAGTCAGATAGGTCATGCAGTGCACTGAAACACGTCTTAGTCGTTTTCCTTTCACCGCGCAGAGGTTAGTTATTGAGTGCATATTGAATGACGAGGAACGAGTCAGATAGGTCATGCAATGCAATGAAACACATCTTAGGTGTTTTCCTTTCACCGCGCAGAGGTTAGTTATTGCGTGCATATGCATTACGAGAAACAAGTTAGATATATCATGCAATGCGACGAAACACATCTTATGGTGTTTTCTTTTCATTGCTCAGAGTTTAGTTATTTTTTAGCATATGCATAACTTAGGAACAAGTTGGTCAGCATGATTTTTACAAGTAAGACATGGTCCTGGATCAACATATTTTGATGATCCTGGATCAACATTCCTGTCCCAAAAATGTTGTCCTTAACCAATCCCTACCCATAAACCTAACGCTACTCATAACTTTTCCCTTATCAGAAGGTACAAAGGTGAATGACACTGATGTTTAAGTACTTCACTCTGGTTCTAAATCTAAACCTAAATTGACATAAACTGTAAACTTGTTCCTCAAATCTGTTTGGTTGATTGAAAAGTTGACCCAGGATCAACAATGATGTTGATCCAGGAACATGTGGTAGTTGATAAAATCACGTTCACCGAATAAGTTAGATAGGTCATGCAATGCAATGAAACACATCTTAGGTGTTTTCTTTTCATTGCACAGAGGTTAGTTTTTGCGTGAACAGGCCTAATGAGGAAGAAGTTAGATATGTCTTGCAATGCAACTGAAACACATCTTAGTTGTTTTCTTTTCAATGCACAGAGGTCAGTTATTGCGAGCATATGCGTAACGAGGAACAAGTTAGAAATGTCATGCATGGCTATGAAACACATCTTATGGTGTTTTCTTTTCATTGGTCAGAGTTTAGTTATTTTTGTGCATACGTATAACGAAGAACAAGTTAGATAGGTCATGCAATGCAATGAAACACATCTTAGGTGTTTTCTTTTCATTGCACAGAGGTTAGTTATTTCATGCATGTACAATGCAATCCTAAAGCGCATGAATTGCAAATCTCTTCGTTGCACAAAGGAACAAGTTCGTTTATGCATTGTAAATCAATCACTTTTGTAATGATTTCTGGTCAAAACACAAATTAATTAGTTGTAGAATGGAAATGCATGGGAAAGCACTTGTGTTTTATCTTTTCTTTTCAATGCAAAGAAGAACAAGTTAGAAAATTTAAGTTTTGCAATGAATCACACATTTCAGCCAGACATATATTTGAACTACTGAAGATATTTCTGGCCCAAAAGAACTTGATCTTGAACTTTCCATACATACTCACAGACTCCAGATAGACTCACAGACTCACAGATAGATGCTTCCTAAGCCATGGAAAAGTCCATATCTGACCTTTTGAACTAATTTCTGGTCAAACGTTCCTCAAAAAGTTTAAAACGATATAAACTCATAGACTCCTTCTGATGTTATATTTACTTAGGTCAATTTTTGACCTCCAGGAACACATTTATGGCCCACGGTTCCTTGATCTGTGGGTTAATATACAGAGAGATTTACTTCTCATGATGTCATTTCAGCCAGACAAATATTTGACCTTATGAACATATATCTAGCCCGAAAGTACTTGATCTTGAACTTTCCATACATAATCATAGACTCCAACAGATGCTTCCCTACATATACATAGAAGTCCATATCTGACCTATTGAACTCATTTCTGGTCAAAAGGTTCTTCAAAAGCTTTTAACAATAAAAAGTCATAGACTCCTGATGTTACATTAGCTATACATAGGTCAATTTTTGACCTCCAGAAACACATTTATGGCCCACGGGTATTTGATCTTTGGGTTAATATACCGAGAGCTTTCCTTCTCATGATGTCATTTCAGCCAGAAAGATATTTGACCTACTGAACATATTTCTGGCCCAAAAGCACTTGATCTTGTACTTTCCATTCATACTCATAGACTCCAACAGATGCTTCCTAAGCCATAGAGAGGTCCATATCTGAACTATTGAACTCATTTCTGGTCAAAGGCTCCTCACAAAGTTAAAAACAATATAAACTTTTAGACTCCTTCTGATGTTATATTAGATATACAAAGGTCAATTTTTGACCTTCAAGAACACATTTATGGCACATTTCCAGAAGAAAACGTGAAGTGGATCTTGAAGCAGCAAATCTCACCACCCGGTTGCTAGAGTGTTCTGGGAGGTTGGTACGGTGTTCTGGGTGGTTGCTAGGCGTTTTTTAGGGTATTCTGTGTGATTTCTGTGGTGTTCTGGGTGGTTGCTAGGGTGTTGCTAGGCGGTTGCTGGGGTGTTCCTGGTGGTTGCTAGGGTGTTGCCAAATGGTTGCTGGGGTGTTCTGGTTTGTTGCTAGGGTGTTCTCGGTGGTTGCTAGGTTGTTGCTAGGTGGTTGCTAGGGTGTTGTGGTGGGTTGGAGACTTACTTCTCATGATGTCATTTCAGCCAGAAAAAATATATTTTACGTAAAGAACATTTTTCTGGCCCAAAAGTAATTGATCTTGAACTTTCCATACATGCTCATAGACTCCAGTCGATGCTTCCTAAGCCATAGAGAAGTCCATATCTGAACTATTGAAATCATTTCTGGTCAAAGGTTCCTCAAAAGGTTTTAAACAATATAAACTTATAGACTCCTGATGTTAGATTAGCTATATATGGGTCAATTTTTGACCTCCAGAAACACATTCATGGCATACGGGTTTTTGATCTTTGGGTTAATATACCGAGAGCTTTACTTTTCATGATGTAATTTCAGCCAGAAAGATATTTGACCTACTGAACATATTTCTGGCCCAAAAGTACTTGATCTTGTATTTTCCAATCATACTCATAGACTCCAACAGATCCTTCCTAAGCCTTAGAGATGTCCATATCTGAGCTATTGAACTCATTTCTGGTCAAAGGTAATTCAAAAGGTTTTAAACAATATGAACTTATAGACTCCTGATGTTACATTAGCTATACATAGGTCAATTTTTGACCTCCAGAAACACATTTATGGCCCACGGGTATTTGATCTTTGGGTTAATATACCGAGAGCTTTACTTCTCATGATGTCATTTCAGCCAGAAAGATATTTGACCTACTGAACATATTTTTGGCCCAAAAGTGCTTGATCTTGTACTTTCCATTCATACTCATATTCTCCAACATATGCTTCTTAAGCCATAGAGATGTCCATATCTGACCTATTGAACTCATTTCTGGTCAAAGGTTCCTCAAAAAATTTAAAACAATATAAACTTTTTGACTCCTTCTGATGTTATATTAGATATAAATAGGTCAATGTTTGACCTCCAGGAACACATTGTAGCACATTTCCAGAAGAAAACGTGAAGGGGAGCTTGAAGCGGCAAATCTCACCACCCGGTTGCTCAGGTGTTCTGGGAGTTTGATACGGTGTCCTGGGTGGTTGCTAGGCGTTTTTTAGGGTATTCTGGGTGATTGCTATGGTGTTCCGGGTGGTTGCTAGGGTGTTGCTAGGCGGTTGCTGGGGTGTTCCTGGTGGTTGCTAGGGTGTTGCTAGGTGGTTGCTAGGGTGTTTTGGTGGGTTGGAGATTTACTTCTCATGACGTCATTTCAGCCAAAAAAATATTTTACGTAAAGAACATTTTTCTGGCCCAAAAGTACTTGATCTTGAACTTTCCATACGTACTCATAGACTATGTAATATAACATTCTGATGTTATATTACATAAGTCAATTTTTGACCTCCAGGAACACTTTTCATGGCACACGGGTGCTTGATCTTTGGGTTAATATACCGAGAGATTTAGTTCTCATGATGTCATTTCAGCCAGACAAATATTTGACCTACTGAACATGTTTATGGACCAAAAGAACTTGATCTTGAACTTTCCATACATACTCAGAGACTGCAGTCGATGCTTCCTAAGCCATAGAGAAGTCCATATCTGAAACCATTGAAATCATTTCTGGTCAAAGGTTCCTCAAAAGGTTTTAAAAAATATAAACTTATAGACTCCTGATGTTAAATTAGCTATACATAGGTCAATTTTTGACCTCCAGAAACACATTTATGGCATACGGGTATTTGATCTTTGGGCTAATATACCGAGAGCTTTACTTCTCATGATGTCATTTCAGACAGATAGATATTTGACCTACTGAACATATTTCTGGCCCAAAAGTACTTGATCTTGAACTTTCCATATATACTCATAGACTCCAACAGATGCTTCCTAAGCCATAGAGAAGTCCATATCTGAACTATTAAACTCATTTATGGTCAAAGGTTCCTCAAAAGTTTTTAAACAAATATGAACTTATAGACCCCTGATGTTGCATTAGCTATACATAGGTCAATTTTTGACCTCCAGAAACACATTTATGGCCCATGAGTATTTGATCTTTGGGTTCATATACCGATGGACTTACTTCTCATGATGTCATTTCAGCCAGACAAATATTTGACCTCCTTCTGATGTTATATAAGATATACATAGGTCAATTTTTGACCTCCAAGAACACATTTATGTCCCACGGGTACTTGATCTGTGGGTTCATATACCGATGTATTTTTTCTCATGATGTCAATGAACTCATTTCTGGTCAAAGGTTCCTCAAAAAGTTTAAAACAATATAAACTTTTATAGACTCTTTCTGATGTTATATTAGATATACATAGGTCATTTTTTGACCACCAGGAGCACATTTAATGCACATTTCCAGAAGTAAATGTGAAGTGGAGCCTGAAGTGGCAAATCTCACCACCCGGTTGCTAGGGTTTTCTGGGTGGTTGCTACGGTGTTGTTGGTGGTTTCTAGGCGTTTATTAGGGTATTCTGGGTGGTTGCTATGGTGTTCGTATGCGGTTGCTAGAGTATTCTGGGTGGTTGCCAAGGTGCTAATGTTGTTAGGGTGTTGCTAGGTGATTGCTGGGATGTTCTTGTTTGCTGCTAGGGTGTTCTGAGTGGTTGCTAGGGTGTTGCTAGGGTGTTTTAGGTGGTTACTATGGTATTCTGGGTCATTGCTATGGTGTTACCAGGTGGTTGGTAGTGTTCACTTATAGTTACTATAGAGTTTCTATAATGTTTTTGGCATGATTTAGCTCTTAACTATTCGATTATTTTATTGCAGTTCATGTTTATATTGTTTGAAATCTTTTGAGGACCCTTTTACCATAACAATATAAACTTATAGACTCCTTCTGATGTTGTAAGAAGGACAAGGTCAATTTTTGACCTCCAGGAACATATTTATGGCACATTTCCAGAAGAAAATGTGAAGTGGTGCTTGCACTGGCAAATCTCACCACCCGGTTGCTAGGGTGTTCCCAGTGGTTGCTACAGTGTTCTGGATGGTTGCTAGGTGGTTGTTAGGGTAGTCTGTGTGGTTGCTAGGGTGTTGCTAGGTGGTTGCTAGGGTGTTCTGGGTGGTTGCCAGGGTGTTGCTAGGCGGTTGCTAGGGTGGTCTGGTTGGTTGCTAGGTGTTGCTAAGGTGTTCTCGTTGGTTGCTCTGTGGTTGCTAGAGTGATGCTAGGGTGTTTTAGGTGGTTACTATGGTAGTCTGTGTGGTTCCTATGGTGTTTCTAGGTGGTTGGTAATGTCCACAAATGGTTACTATAGAGTTTTTATAAAGTTTTTGGCAATTGATTTCTGGCCCAAATCAAGTTTTGATTTTGATTATGTATCATCAAAAGGTAGTTAAAATAAGGACTCTTGTATGGCTTCAGTGACATCAAAAGGAGTTAATGAGTATGTTTAGACCATTCAAGATCAAGTGTGCCACAACTATGTTCAGTAGGTCAAAAAGGAACCTATCTATAGCTCATGTAATATCAGAAGGAGTCTCATAATTTTTCTTTTTTAAAAACATTTGAGGACCCTTTGACCAGAAATGAGTTAAATACATAAGATGTGGACATTCTATATGGCTTAAGAAGCATCAAAAATAGTCTTTGAGAATTTATAGAAAGTTCGAGACCTAGTACTCGTGGGCCAGGACTATGTTTGTGGGTCAAATAGAAACCTCTAGTTCTAGGAAGCATAAGAAGTAGTCTATTTAGTATGTATAGAAAGTTCAATATCAGGTACTCGTGGGAGAGATATATGTTCAGTCAAATATCTTCCTGCTCATAAAACATCACAAGTAGTAAAAATCAATGTATAGTAACCTAACGATCAAGTACCATTTGACCAGAAATGAGTTCAATGGGTCAGATCTAAACAATCCATGTGGCTAATATGTTCATTAGGTAAAATAAGGACTCTTGTATGGCTTCAGTAACATCAAAAGGAGTCAATGAGTATGTTTAGAAAGTTTAAGATCTAGTACTTGTGGGCCAGAACTATGTTCAGTAGGTCAAATAGGAACCTTTGTATAGCTTATATATCATCAAAATGTGTCTATAAACTTATATTGTTTAATAACTTTTGAGGACCCTTTTACCAGAAATGAGCTCATAGCTAATACCATCCACTGTAAAGTGACATCTCATGTGATGTTTTCTCGTCTGTGCACAAATAAATTAGTTTGTAAAAAAAAATGCATGCAAAATCACATTATAAATTTTCATTACAACGAGGAACAAGTCAGATAGGTCATGCAATGCACTGAAACACGTCTTAGGCGTTTTCCTTTCACCAAGCAGAGGTTATTGCAGGCATATTGCATAACGAGGAACAAGTCAGATAGGCCATGCAATGCACTGAAACACATCTTAGGCGTTTTCCTTCACCGCGCAGAGGTTAGTTATTGCGTGCATATTGCATGACGAGGAACAAGTCAGATAGGTCATGCAATGCACTGAAACATGTCTTAGGCTTTTTCCTTTCACCAAGCAGAGGTTAGTTATTGCGTGCATATTGCATGACGAAGAACAAGCCAGATAGGTCATGCATGCAAAGGTTAGTTATTGCGTGCATATTGCATGACGAGGAACAAGTCGGATAGGTCATGCAATGCACTAAAACATGTCTTAGGCGTTTTCCTTTAACCACGCAGAGGTTAGTTATTGCATGCATATTGCATAACGAGGAACGAGTAAGATAGGTCAAGCAATGCACTGAAACACGTCTTAGGCGTTTTCCTTCACCACGCAGAGGTTATTGCATGCATATTGCATAACGAGGAACAAGTCAGATAGGTCATGCAATGCACTGAAACACGTCTTAGGCATTTTCCTTTCACCGCGCAGAGGTTAGATCTTGCATGCATATTGCATGACGAGGAACAAGTCAGGTAGGTCATTCAATGCACTGAAACACATCTTAGACGTTTTCCTTTCACCGCGCAGAGGTTTGTTATTGCGTGCATATTGCACGATGAAGAACAAGCCAGATAGGTCATGCAATGCACTGAAACACTTCTTAGGCGTTTTCCTTTCACCGCGCAGAGTTTAGTTCTTGCATGCATATTGCATAACGATGAATAGGTCAGATAGGTCATGCAATGCACTGAAACACGTCTTAGGCGTTTTCCTTTCACCGCGCAGAGGTTAGTTATTGCGTGCATATTGCATGAGAAGGAACAATCATGCAATGCACTGAAACTCGTCTTAGGCGTTTTCCTTTCACCGCACAGAGTTTAGTTCTTGCAGGCATATTGCATAACGAGGAACAATTCAGATAGTTCATGCAATGCACTGAAACACGTCTTAGGCTTTTTCCTTTCACCGCGCTGAGTTTAGTTCTTGCACGCATATTGCATAACGAGGAACAATTCAGATAGATCATGCAATGCACTGAAACACGTCTTAGGCGTTTTCCTTTCACCACGCAGAGGTTATTGCATGCATATTGAATAACGAGGAACAAGTTAGATAGGTCATGCAATGCACTGAAACACGTCTTAGGCGTTTTCCTTTCACCGCGCAGAGGTTAGTTATTGCGTGCATATTGCATGACGAGGAACAAGTCAGATAGGTCATGCAATGCACTGAAACACGTCTTAGGCGTTTTCATTTCACCACGCAGAGATTATTGCATGCATATTGCATAACGAGGAACAAGTCAGATAGGTCATGCAATGCACTGAAACACGTCTTAGGCGTTTTCATTTCACCACGCAGAGATTATTGCATGCATATTGCATAACGAGGAACAAGTCAGATAGGTCATGCAATGCACTGAAACACGTCTTAGGCGTTTTCCTTTCACCGCGCAGAGGTTAGTTATTGCGTGCATATTGCCCGACGAGGAACAAGTCAGATAGGTCATGCAGTGCACTGAAACACGTCTTAGTCATTTTCCTTTCACCGCGCAGAGGTTAGTTATTGAGTGCATATTGAATGACGAGGAACGAGTCAGATAGGTCATGCAATGCAATGAAACACATCTTAGGTGTTTTCCTTTCACCGCGCAGAGTTTAGTTATTGCGTGCATATGCATTACGAGAAACAAGTTAGATATATCATGCAATGCGACGAAACACATCTTATGGTGTTTTCTTTTCATTGCTCAGAGTTTAGTTATTTTTTAGCATATGCATAACTTAGGAACAAGTTGGTCAGCATGATTTTTACAAGTAAGACATGGTTCCTGGATCAACATATTTTGTTGATCCTGGATCAACATTCCTGTCCCAAAAATGTTGTCCTTAACCAATCCCTACACATAAACCTAACGCTACTCATAACTTTTCCCTTATCAGAAGGTACAAAGGTGAATGACACTGATGTTTAAGTACTTCACTCTGGTTCTAAATCTAAACCTAAATTGACATAAACTGTAAACTTGTTCCTCAAATCTGTTTGGTTGATTGAAAAGTTGACCCAGGATCAACAATGATGTTGATCCAGGAACATGTGGTAGTTGATAAAATCACGTTCACCGAATAAGTTAGATAGGTCATGCAATGCAATGAAACACATCTTAGGTGTTTTCTTTTCATTGCACAGAGGTTAGTTTTTGCGTAAACAGGCCTAATGAGGAAGAAGTTAGATATGTCTTGCAATGCAACTGAAACACGTCTTAGTTGTTTTCTTTTCAATGCACAGAGGTCAGTTATTGCGAGCATATGCGTAACGAGGAACAAGTTAGAAATGTCATGCATGGCTATGAAACACATCTTATGGTGTTTTCTTTACATTGGTCAGAGTTTAGTTATTTTTGTGCATACGTATAACGAAGAACAAGTTAGTTAGGTCATGCAATGCAATGAAACACATCTTAGGTGTTTTCTTTTCATTGCACAGAGGTTAGTTATTTCATGCATGTACAATGCAATCCTAAAGCGCATGAATTGCAAATCTCTTCGTTGCACAAAGGAACAAGTTCGTTTATGCATTGTAAATCAATCACTTTTGTAATGGTTTCTGGTCAAAACACAAATTAATTAGTTGTAGAATGGAAATGCATGGGAAAGCACTTGTGTTTTATCTTTTCTTTTCAATGCAAAGAAGAACAAGTTAGAAAATTTAAGTTTTGCAATGAAACACACATTTCAGCCAGACATATATTTGAACTACTGAAGATATTTCTGGCCCAAAAGGACTTGATCTTGAACTTTCCATACATACTCACAGACTCCAATAGATGCTTCCTAAGCCATGGAAAAGTCCATATCTGACCTTTTGAACTAATTTCTGGTCAAACGTTCCTCAAAAAGTTTAAAACGATATAAACTCATAGACTCCTTCTGATGTTATATTTACTTAGGTCAATTTTTGACCTCCAGGAACACATTTATGGCCCACGGTTCCTTGATCTGTGGGTTAATATACAGAGAGATTTACTTCTCATGATGTCATTTCAGCCAGACAAATATTTGACCTTATGAACATATATCTAGCCCGAAAGTACTTGATCTTGAACTTTCCATACATAATCATAGACTCCAACAGATGCTTCCCTACATATACATAGAAGTCCATATCTGACCTATTGAACTCATTTCTGGTCAAAAGGTTCTTCAAAAGCTTTTAACAATAAAAAGTCATAGACTCCTGATGTTACATTAGCTATACATAGGTCAATTTTTGACCTCCAGAAACACATTTATGGCCCACGGGTATTTGGTCTTTGGGTTTGGGTACCGAGAGCTTTCCTTCTCATGATGTCATTTCAGCCAGAAAGATATTTGACCTACTGAACATATTTCTGGCCCAAAAGCACTTGATCTTGTACTTTCCATTCATACTCATAGACTCCAACAGATGCTTCCTAAGCCATAGAGAAGTCCATATCTGAACTATTGAACTCATTTCTGGTCAAAGGCTCCTCACAAAGTTAAAAACAATATAAACTTTTAGACTCCTTCTGATGTCATATTAGATATACAAAAGTCAATTTTTGACCTTCAAGAACACATTTATGGCACATTTCCAGAAGAAAACGTGAAGTGGATCTTGAAGCAGCAAATCTCACCACCCGGTTGCTAGAGTGTTCTGGGAGGTTGGTACGGTGTTCTGGGTGGTTGCTAGGCGTTTTTTAGGGTATTCTGTGTGATTTCTGTGGTGTTCTGGGTGGTTGCTAGGGTGTTGCTAGGCGGTTGCTGGGGTGTTCCTGGTGGTTGCTAGGGTGTTGCCAAATGGTTGCTGGGGTGTTCTGGTTTGTTGCTAGGGTGTTCTCGGTGGTTGCTAGGTTGTTGCTAGGTGGTTGCTAGGGTGTTGTGGTGGGTTGGAGACTTACTTCTCATGATGTCATTTCAGCCAGAAAAAATATATTTTACGTAAAGAACATTTTTCTGGCCCAAAAGTACTTGATCTTGAACTTTCCATACATGCTCATAGACTCCAGTCGATGCTTCCTAAGCCATAGAGAAGTCCATATCTGAACTATTGAAATCATTTCTGGTCAAAGGTTCCTCAAAAGGTTTTAAACAATATAAACTTATAGACTCCTGATGTTAGATTAGCTATATATGGGTCAATTTTTGACCTCCAGAAACAAATTCATGGCATACGGGTTTTTGATCTTTGGGTTAATATACCGAGAGCTTTACTTTTCATGATGTCATTTCAGCCAGAAAGATATTTGACCTACTGAACATATTTCTGGCCCAAAAGTACTTGATCTTGTATTTTCCAATCATACTCATAGACTCCAAAAGATCCTTACTAAGCCATAGAGATGTCCATATCTGAAACTATTGAAATCATTTCTGGTCAAAGGTTCCTCAAAAGGTTTTAAAAAATATAAACTTATAGACTCCTGATGTTAAATTAGCTATACATAGGTCAATTTTTGACCTCCAGAAACACATTTATGGCATACGGGTATTTGATCTTTGGGCTAATATACCGAGAGCTTTACTTCTCATGATGTCATTTCAGACAGATAGATATTTGACCTACTGAACATATTTCTGGCCCAAAAGTACTTGATCTTGAACTTTCCATATATACTCATAGACTCCAACAGATGCTTCCTAAACCATAGAGAAGTCCATATCTGAACTATTAAACTCATTTATGGTCAAAGGTTCCTCAAAAGTTTTTAAACAAATATGAACTTATAGACCCCTGATGTTGCATTAGCTATACATAGGTCAATTTTTGACCTCCAGAAACACATTTATGGCCCATGAGTATTTGATCTTTGGGTTCATATACCGATGGACTTACTTCTCATGATGTAATTTCAGCCAGACAAATATTTGACCTCCTTCTGGTGTTATATAAGATATACATAGGTCAATTTTTGACCTCCAAGAACACATTTACGTCCCACGGGTACTTGATCTGTGGGTTCATATACCGATGTATTTACATCTCATGATGTCAAAGAACTCATTTCTGGTCAAAGGTTCCTCAAAAAGTTTAAAACAATATAAACTTTTAGACTCTTTCTGATGTTATATTAGATATACATAGGTCATTTTTTGACCACCAGGAGCACATTTAATGCACATTTCCAGAAGTAAATGTGAAGTGGAGCCTGAAGTCGCAAATCTCACCACCCGGTTGCTAGGGTTTTCTGGGTGGTTGCTACGGTGTTGTTGGTGGTTTCTAGGCGTTTATTAGGGTATTCTGGGTGGTTGCTATGGTGTTTGTATAAGGTTACTAGGGTATTCTGGGTGGTTGCCAAGGTGCTAATGTTGTTAGGGTGTTGCTAGGTGGTTGCTGGGGTGTTCTTGATTGCTGCTAGGGTGTTCTGAGTGGTTGCTAGGGTGTTGCTAGGGTGTTTTAGGTGGTTACCAGGTTACCAGGTGGTTGGTAGTGTTCACTTATAGTTACTATAGAGTTTCTATAATGTTTTTGGCATGATTTAGCTCTTAACTATTCGATTAGTTTATTTTATTTCTTGTTTATATTGTTTGAAATCTTTTGAGGACCCTTTTACCATAACAATATAAACTTATAGACTCCTTCTGATGTTGTAAGAAGGACAAGGTCAATTTTTGACCTCCAGGAACATATTTATGGCACATTTCCAGAAGAAAATGTGAAGTGGTGCTTGCACTGGCAAATCTCACCACCCGGTTGCTAGGGTGTTCCCAGTGGTTGCTACAGTGTTCTGGATGGTTGCTTGGCGGTTGTTAGGGTAGTCTGTGTGGTTGCTAGGGTGTTGCTAGGTGGTTGCTAGGGTGTTCTGGGTGGTTGCCAGGGTGTTGCTAGGTGGTTGCTAGGGTGGTCTGGTTGGTTGCTAGGTGTTGCTAAGGTGTTCTTGTTGGTTGCTCTGTGGTTGCTAGAGTGATGCTAGGGTGTTTTAGGTGGTTACTATGGTAGTCTGTGTGGTTCCTATGGTGTTTCTAGGTGGTTGGTAATGTCCACAAATGGTTACTATAGAGTTTTTATAAAGTTTTTGGCAATTGATTTCTGGCCCAAATCAATTTTTGATTTTGATTATGTATCATCAAAAGGTAGTTAAAATAAGGACTCTTGTATGGCTTCAGTGACATCAAAAGAGTTAATGAGTATGTTTAGACCATTCAAGATCAAGTGTGCCACAACTATGTTCAGTAGGTCAAAAAGGAACCTATCTATAGCTCATGTAATATCAGAAGGAGTCTCATAGTTTTTCTTTTTTTAAAAACATTTGAGGACCCTTTGACCAGAAATGAGTTAAATACATAAGATGTGGACATTCTATATGGCTTAAGAAGCATCAAAAATAGTCTTTGAGAATTTATAGAAAGTTCGAGACCTAGTACTCGTGGGCCAGGACTATGTTTATGGGTCAAATAGAAACCTCTAGTTCTAGGAAGCATAAGAAGTAGTCTATTTAGTATGTATAGAAAGTTCAATATCAAGGTACTCGTGGGAGAGATATATGTTCAGTCAAATATCTTCCTGCTCATAAAACATCACAAGTAGTAAAAATCAATCTATAGTAACCTAACGATCAAGCACCCTTTGACCAGAAATGAGTTCAATGGGTCAGATCTAAACAATCCATGTGGCTAATATGTTCATTAGGTAAAATAAGGACTCTTGTATGGCTTCAGTAACATCAAAAGGAGTCAATGAGTATGTTTAGAAAGTTTAAGATCTAGTACTTGTGGGCCAGAAGTATGTTCAGTAGGTCAAATAGGAACCTTTGTATAGCTTATATATCATCAAAATGTGTCTATAAACTTATATTGTTTAAAAACTTTTGAGGACCCTTTTACCATAAATGAGCTCAATAGCTAATACCAGGCACTGTAAAGTGACATCTAATGCGATGTTTTCTCGTCTGTGCACAAATAAATTAGTTTGTAAAAAAATGCATGCAAAATCACATTATATATTTTCATTGCAACGAGGAACAAGTCAGATAGTTCATGCAATGCACTGAAACACGTCTTAGGCGTTTTCCTTTCACCACGCAGAGGTTATTGCATGCATATTGCATAACGAGGAACAAGTCAGATGGGTCATTCAATGCACTGAAACACGTCTTAGGCGTTTTCCTTTCACCGCGAAGAGGTTAGTTATTGCGTGCATATTGCATGACGAGGAACAAGTCAGATAGGTCATGCAATGCACTGAAACACGTCTTAGGCGTTATCCTTCACCGCGCAGAGGTTAGTTATTGCGTGCATATTGCATGACGAGGAACAAGTCAGATAGGTCATGCAATGCACTGAAACATGTCTTAGGCTTTTTCCTTTCACCAAGCAGAGGTTAGTTATTGCGTGCATATTGCATGACGAAGAACAAGCCAGATTGGTCATGCATGCAAAGGTTAGTTATTGCGTGCATATTGCATGAAGAAGAACAAGTCAGATAGGTCATGCAATGCACTGAAACACATCTCAGGCGTTTTCCTTTCACCACGCAGAGGTTATTGCATGCATATTGCACAACGAGGAACGAGTCAGATAGGTCAAGCAATGCACTGAAACACGTCTTAGGCGTTTACCTTCACCACGCAGAGGTTATTGCATGCATATTGCGTAACGAGGAACAAGTCAGATAGGTCATGCAATGCACTGAAACACGTCTTAGGCGTTTTCCTTTCACCGCGCAGAGGTTAGATCTTGCATGCATATTGCATGACGAGGAACAAGTCAGGTAGGTCATTCAATGCACTGAAACACGTCTTAGTCGTTTTCCTTTCACCACGCAGAGGTTATTGCATGCATATTGCATAACGAGGAACAAGTCAGATAGGTCATGCAAATGCACTGAAACACGTCTTAGGCGTTTTCCTTTCACCGCGCAGAGGTTAGTTATTGCGTGCATATTGCATGACGAGGAACGAGTAAGATAGGTCATGCAATGCACTGAAACACGTCTAAGGCGTTTTCCTTTCACCGCGCAGAGGTTAGTTATTGCGTGCATATTGCATGACGAGGAACGAGTAAGATAGGTCATGCAATAAACTGTAACACGTCTTAAGGGGGTCGCACACCGGACGCGCAGCGCCGCGCCGCGTCGCGCAGCGCCACGTCTTTAAAATTCGAACACATTATTCTCTATGAGTGTACACACACCGGCGGCGCCATTCGGCGTCTGTCCGCGGCGCCCAGCAACGGCTCAGGACCGTGTTCAAAACCCTGCAGCGCCACAGAGCGCCATTTACATAGTTTATATAAAATTGTAATTATTTTTGACTCAAATCGTTGCGGATGGATCCTGACTTCGCACTATGCTGCAATATACATTTGGTTTTGCATTCATTTACAGAAATCAGCCGCTTGAATGACAATTGCTGAATGTTATTGGATTTTTCAGGTGAGATTCTCAATTCATTCAGTTAACGGATGCTCTGAGGTAAAGTTTTCAGATTGCAGACTCAGCAGCGATTGTATTTAATTGTGCAGTACAATAATAACATAGAACAGGCATTATCGTCATTTCCTGTCATTAAACATTACAATATTGCTGGCCATACACTAATGATAAAGTGCGCGTCCGGTGTGCGATACCTTGAGTTGTCCTAGACGCGACGCGACGCGGCGCGGCGCTGCGCGTCCGGTGTGCGACCCCCTTTAGGCGTTTTCCTTTCACCGCGCAGATTTTAGTTCTTGCACACATATTGGATAACGAGGAACAATTCAGATATATCATGCAATGCACTGAAACACGTCTTAGGCGTTTTTCTCTTCACCACGCAGAGGTTATTGCATGCATATTGCATAACGAGGAACAAGTCAGATAGGTCATGCAATGCACTGAAACACGTCTTAGGCGTTTTCCTTTCACCGCGTAGAGGTTAGTTATTGCGTGCATATTGCATGACGAGGAACAAGTCAGATAGGTCATGCAATGCACTGAAACACGTCTTAGTCGTGTTCCTTTCACCGCGCAGAGGTTAGTTATTAGGGACTTTAAGCAACAGCCTCTGGTGGAACGGCAACGGCAACTGGCGTTCTATTGCGCGACAATAACTGCTACTTCTTGACGTTCTACTGTAACCGTCTACTACGGGAGAACAGCTGATTTGCCGTAGTCGTTACTACGTGACAGATTAAGACAGTTAACGTTAATGTTATGTTTTAGGTTTAGTGGCATTGAAATCGTTTCTGTATCATTAAGTGCTAAAATCAACCCTTATCTTTCTTTTTAAAATCACTTTCTTTTTGTATTTTGTCTGATGATTAAATTATTCTCTATGCCGTGCTCTTTACTGTTGCTTAGTGATTTTTGCGCTCTTTAGCTATGGCAGTTAACTGTTTATTTTCGGCTGCCGTCGCCGTTCTATCAACAGCTGTTGCTTAAAGTCCCTACTGAGTGCATATTGCATGACGAGGAACGAGTCAGATAAGTCATGCAATCCAATGAAACACATCTTAGGTGTTTTCCTTTCACCGCGCAGAGGTTAGTTATTGCGTGCATATGCATTACGAGAAACAAGTTGATATATCATGCAATGCGACGAAACACATGGTGTTTTCTTTTCATTGCTGAGTTTAGTTATTTTTGTGCATATGCATAACTTAGGAACAAGTTGGTCAGCATGATTTTTTCAAGTAAGACATGGTCCTGGATCAACATATTTTGATGATCCTGGATCAACATTCCTGTCCCAAAAATGTTGTCCTTAACCAATCCCTACCCCTAAACCTAACTCTACTCATAACTTTTCCCTTATCAGAAGGTACAAAGGTGAATGACACTGATGTTTAAGTACTTCACTCTGGTTCTAAATCTAAACCTAAAATTGACATAAACTGTAAACTTGTTCCTCAAATCTGTTTGGTTGATTGAAAAGTTGATCCAGGATCAACAATGATGTTGATCCAGGAACATGTGGTAGTTGATGAAATCACGTTCACCGAACAAGTTAGATAGGTCATGCAATGCAATGAAACACATCTTAGGTGTTTTCTTTTCATTGCACAGAGGTTAGTTTTTGCATGAACAGGCCTAATGAGGAAGAAGTTAGATATGTCTTGCAATGAAATTGAAACACATCTTAGTTGTTTTCTTTTCAATGCACAGAGGTCAGTTATTGCGAACATATGCGAAACGAGGAACAAGTTAGAAATGTCATGCATGGCTATGAAACACATCTTATGGTGTTTTCTTTTCATGGGTCAGAGTTTAGTTATTTTTGTGCATACGTATAACGAGGAACAAGTTAGATAGGTCATGCAATGCAATGAAACACATCTTAGGTGTTTTCTTTTCATTGCGCAGAGGTTAGTTATCGCGTGGACAGGCATAATGAGGAACAAGTCAGATAGGTCATTCAGATGCATCGAAACACATCTTAGGTGTTTTCTTTTAATTGCATAGAGGTTAGTTATTGCATGCATGTACAATGCAATCCTAAAGCACATGAATTGCAAATCTCTTCGTTGCACAAAAGAACAAGTTCGTTTATGCATTGTAAATCGATCACTTTTGTAATGTTTTCTCGTCAAAACACAAATTAATTAGTTGTAGAATGGAAATACATGGGAAAGCACTTGTGTTTTATCTTTTCTTTTCAATGCAAAGAAGAACAAGTTAGAAAATTTAAGTAGAGGAAGGCCAGACATATATTTGACCTACTGAAGATATTTCTGGCCCAAAAGTACTTGATCTTGAACTTTCCATACATACTCACAGACTCCAAAAGATGCTTCCTAAGCCATGGAAAAGTCCATATCTGACCTTTTGAACTAATTTCTGGTCAAACGTTCCTCAAAAAGTTTAAAACGATATAAACTCATGGACTCCTTCTGATGTTATATTTACTTAGGTCAATTTTTGACCTCCAAGGAACACATTTATGGCCCACGGTTCCTTGATCTGTGGGTTAATATACAGAGAGATTTACTTCTCATGATGTCATTTCAGCCAGACAAATATTTGACCTACTGAACATATTTCTAGCCCAACAGTACTTGATCTTGAACTTTCCATACATAACCATAGACTCCAACAGATGCTTCCCTACATATACATAGAAGTCCATATCTGACCTATTGAACTCATTTCTGGTCAAAAGGTTCTTAAAAAGCTTTTAAACAATAAAAATTCATAGACTCCTGATGTTACATTAGCTATACATAGGTCAATTTTTGACCTCCAGAAACACATTTATGGCCCACGGGTATTTGATCTTTGGGTTAATATACCGAGAGCTTTCCTTCTCATGATGTCATTTCAGCCAGAAAGATATTTGACCTACTGAACATATTTCTGGCCCAAAAGCACTTGATCTTGTACTTTCCATTCATACTCATAGACTCCAACAGATGCTTCCTAAGCCATAGAGAAGTCCATATCTGAACTATTGAACTCATCATTTCTGGTCAAAGGTTCCTTACAAAGTTAAAAACAATATAAACTTTTAGACTCCTTCTGATGTTATATTAGATATACAAAGGTCAATTTTTGACCTTCAAGAACACATTTATGGCACATTTCCAGAAGAAAACGTGAAGTGGATCTTGAAGCGGCAAATCTCACCACCCGGTTGCTAGAGTGTTCTGGGAGGTTGCTACGGTGTTCTGGGTGGTTGCTATGCGTTTTTTTTAGGGTATTCTGTGTGATTTCTGTGGTGTTCTTGGTGGTTGCTAGGGTGTTGCTAGTCAGTTGCTGGGTTGTTCCTGGTGGTTGCTAGGGTGTTGCCAAATGGTTGCTGGGGTGTTCTGGTTTGTTGCTAGGGTGTTCTCGGTGGTTGCTAGGTTGTTGCTAGGTGGTTGCTAGGGTGTTGTGGTGGGTTGGAGACTTACTTCTCATGATGTCATTTCAGCCAGAAAAAATATATTTTACGTAAAGAACATTTTTCTTTCCCAAAAATACTTGATCTTGAACTTTCCATACATGCTCATAGACTCGATGCTTCCTAAGCCATAGAGAAGTCCATATCTGAACTATTGAAATCATTTCTGGTCAAAGGTTCCTCAAAAGGTTTTAAACAATATAAACGTATAGACTCCTGATGTTACATTAGCTATACATGGGTCAATTTTTGACCTCCAGAAACACCATTCATGGCATACGGGTATTTGATCTTTGGGTTAATATACCGAGAGCTTTACTTTTCATGATGTCATTTCAGCCAGAAAGATATTTTTCCTACTGAACATATTTCTGGCCCAAAAGTACTTGATCTTGTATTTTCCAATCATACTCATAGACTCCAACAGATCCTTCCTAAGCCACAGAGAAGTTCATATCTGAGCTATTGAAATCATTTTTGGTCAAAGGTTCCTCAAAAGGTTTTAAACAATCTAAACTTATAGACTCCTGATGTTACAATAGCTATACATAGGTCAATTTTTGACCTCCATAAACACATTCATGGCATACGGGTATTTGATCTTTGGGTTAATATACCGAGAGCTTATACATAGGTCAATGTTTGACCTCCAGGAACACATTGTGACACATTTCCAGAAGAAAACGTGAAGGGGAGCTTGAAGCGGCAAATCTCACCACCCCGTTGCTCAGGTGTTTTGGGAGTTTGCTACGGTGTTCTGGGTGGTTGCTAGGCGTTTTTTAGGGTATTCTGGGTGATTGCTATGGTGTTCCGGGTGGTTGCTAGGCGGTTGCTGGGGTGTTCCTGGTGGTTGCTAGGGTGTTGCCATATGGTTTCTGGTGTTTTTTGGTTTGTTGCTAGGGTGTTCTCGTGGTTACTAGGGTGTTGCTAGGTGGTTGCTAGGGTGTTTTGGTGGGTTGGAGATTTACTTGTCATGATGTCATTTCAGCCAGAAAAATATTTTACGTAAAGAACATTTTTCTGGCCCAAAAGTACTTGATCTTGAACTTTCCATACGTATTCATAGATTATGTAATATAACATTCTGATGTCATATTATATAGGTCAATTTTTGACCTCCAGGAACACTTTTCATGGCACACGGGTGCTTGATCTTTGGGTTAATATACCGAGAGATTTACTTCTCATGATGTCATTTCAGCCAGACAAATATTTAACCTACTGAACATGTTTATGGCCCAAAAGTACTTGATCTTGAACTTTCCATACAAACTCAGAGACTGCAGTCGATGCTTCCTAAGCCATAGAGAAGTCCATAACTGAAACTATTGAAATCATTTCTGGTCAAAGGTTCCTCAAAAGGTTTTAAACAATATAAACTTATAGACTCCTGATGTTAAATTAGCTATACATAGGTCAATTTTTGACCTCTAGAAACACATTTATGGCATACGGGTATTTGATCTTTGGGCTAATATACCGAGATCTTTACTTCTGATGATGTCATTTCAGAAAGAAAGATATTTGACCTACTGAACATATTTCTGGCCCAAAAGTACTTGATCTTGAACTTTCCATATATACTCATAGACTCCAACAGATGCTTCCTAAGCCATAGAGAAGTCAATATCTGACCTATTAAACTCATTTCTGGTCAAAGGTTCCTCAAAAGTTTTTAAACAAATATGAACTTATAGACTCCTGATGTTGCATTAGCTATACATAGGTCAATTTTTGACCTCCAGAAACACATTTATGGCCCATGGGTATTTGATCTTTGGGTTAATATACCGATGGATTTACTTCTCATGATGTCATTCCAGCCAGACAAATATTTGACCTCCTTCTGATGTTATATAAGATATACATAGGTCAATTTTTGACCTCCAAGAACACATTTATGTCCCACGGGTACTTGATCTGTGGGTTCATATACCGATGTATTTACTTCTCATGATGTCAAAGAACTCATTTCTGGTCAAAGGTTCCTCAAAAAGTTTAAAACAATATAAACTTTTAGACTCTTTCTGATGTTATATTAGATATACATAGGTCATTTTTTGACCAACAGGAGCACATTTAATGCACATTTCCAGAAGTAAATGTGAAGTGGAGCCTGAAGTCGCAAATCTGGGTGGTTGCTATGGTGTTGTTGGTGGTTTCTAGGCGTTTATTAGGGTATTCTGGGTGGTTGCTATGGTGTATGTATGCGGTTGCTAGGGTATTCTGGGTGGTTGCCAAGGTGCTAATGTTGTTAGGGTGTTGCTAGGTGGTTGCTGGGGTGTTCTTGTTTGCTGCTAGGGTGTTCTGAGTGGTTGCTAGGGTGTTGCTAGGGTGTTTTAGGTGGTTACTATAGTATTCTGGGTCATTGCTATGGTGTTACCAGGTGGTTGGTAGTGTTCACTTATAGTTACTATAGAGTTTCTATAATGTTTTTGGCATGATTTAGCTCTTAACTATTCGATTATTTTATTACATTTCATGTTTATATTGTTTGAAATCTTTTGAGGACCCTTTTACCATAACAATATAAACTTATAGACTCCTTCTGATGTTGTAAGAAGGACAAGGTCAATTTTTGACCTCCAGGAACATATTTATGGCACATTTCCAGAAGAAAATGTGAAGTGGTGCTTGCACTGGCAAATCTCACCACCCGGTTGCTAGGGTGTTCCCAGTGGTTGCTACAGTGTTCTGGATGGTTGCTAGGCGGTTGTTAGGGTAGTCTGTGTGGTTGCTAGGGTGTTGCTAGGTGGTTGCTAGGGTGTTCTGGGTGGTTGCCAGGGTGTTGCTAGGCGGTTGCTAGGGTGGTCTGGTTGGTTGCTAGGTGTTGCTAAGGTGTTCTCGTTGGTTGCTCTGTGGTTGCTAGAGTGATGCTAGGGTGTTTTAGGTGGTTACTATGGTAGTCTGTGTGGTTCCTATGGTGTTTCTAGGTGGTTGGTAATGTCCACAAACGGTTACTACAGAGTTTTTTTTGAAAGTTTTTGGCAATTGATTTCTGGCCCAAATCAATTTTTGATTTTGATTATGTATCATCAAAAGGTAGTTAAAATAAGGACTCTTGTATGGCTTTAGTGACATCAAAAGAGTTAATGAGTATGTTTAGACCATTCAAGATCAAATGTGCCAAAACTATGTTCAGTAGGTCAAAAAGGAACCTATCTATAGCTCATGTAATATCAGAAGGAGTCTCATAGTTTTTCTTTTTTAAAAACATTTGAGGACCCTTTGACCAGAAATGAGTTAAATACATAAGATGTGGAAATTCTATATGGCTTAAGAAGCATCAAAAATAAGGTGCGTTCCATTCGACCGTTAGTGAACTGCGAAGTGGACTTCACAGGGTATTTCGCCATCTTAAGTGAGATTCCAATCCGAAGGGAACGAACTTGTTCAGTTGGAAGGGCACTGCAAACGGCGTAGGGAATAAGTGAACATCGATACATCACTTCACAGGAAGTGGAGAGCGGAATCACCCAACTGTCATTGCGCGTCACGTCATCACCAGTCAGAGCGGTCGTAAATAACGAGGAGTTTATGTTTGTGTATAAGTATTTATACATTTTGTCATTATTATAATAACTAAGTATTTTTTAACGGTTATTGGGTGAATATTACATTTACATATGCTATTTTTTGTATGTCCTTGGGACTTTATAAACGATTACCACAACCATTTACCTCAGAATTTACCTTATCATATTTTTATTTATTATTGTATATTATATATATATATATATATATATATATATATATATATATATATATATATATATATATATATATATATATATATATATATATATATATATATATTTAAATGTGATAATAAATTCAATTGAAATATTAATGTAAGCCTATATCTATTTGTTTTATTATCATAATCTGCGGAACCCCGTGCGTTAACTTAACTTAACTGATGACGTTTGCAGGGCATTCCAAATGAGCGGTATTGTCAGCGAAGTCCACTTCAACTGATGTACCGTGTTCAGGGAGTAGGGAGCAGTGAACACTGCGTAGGGACCCTGTCGAATGGAACGCAGCAATAGTCTTTGAGAATTTATAGAAAGTTCGAGACCTAGTACTCGTGGGCCAGGACTATGTTTGTGGGTCAAATAGAAACCTCTAGTTCTAGGAATCATAAGAAGTAGTCTATTTAGTATGTATAGAAAGTTCAATATCAGGTACTCGTGGGAGAGATATATGTTCAGTCAAATATCTTCCTGCTCATAAAACATCACAAGTAGTAAAAATGTATAGTAACCTAACGATCAAGTACCCTTTGACCAGAAATGAGTTCAATGGGTCAGATCTAAACAATCCATGTGGCTAATATGTTCATTAGGTAAAATAAGGACTCTTGTATGGCTTCAGTAACATCAAAAGGAGTCAATGAGTATGTTTAGAAAGTTTAAGATCTAGTACTTGTGGGCCAGAATTATGTTCAGTAGGTCAAATAGGAACCTTTGTATAGCTTATATATCATCAAAATGTGTCTAAAAACTTATATTGTTAAAAAAATTTTGAGGACCCTTTTAGCAGAAATGAGCTCAATAGCTAATACCATGCACTGTAAAGTGACATCTCATGTGATGTTTTCTCGTCTGTGCACAAATAAATTAGTTTGTAAAAAAAAAATGCATGCAAAATCACATTATATATTTTCATTGCAACGAGGGACAAGTCAGATAGGTCATGCAAAGCACTGAAACACGTCTTAGGCGTTTTCCTTTCACCACGCAGAGGTCATTGCATGCATATTGCATAACGAGGAACAAGTCAGATAGGTCATGCAATGCACTGAAGCACGTCTTAGGCGTTTTCCTTTCACCGCGTAGAGGTTAGTTATTGTGCATATTGCATGACGAGGAACAAGTCAGATAGGTCATGCAATGCACTGAAACATGTCTTAGGCTTTTTCCTTTCACCAAGCAGAGGTTAGTTCTTGCATGCATATTGCATAACGATGAATAAGTCAGATAGGTCATGCAATGCACTGAAACACGTCTTAGGCGTTTTCCTTCACCGCGCAGAGGTTAGTTATTGCGTGCATATTGCATGACGAAAAACAAGCCAGATAGGTCATCAATGTATGCAAAGGTTAGTTATTGCGTGCATATTGCATGACGAGGAACAAGTCAGATAGGTCATGCAATGCACTGAAACACGTCTCAGGCGTATTCCTTTCACCACGCAGAGGTTATTGCATGCATATTGCGTCACGAGGAACAAGTCAGATAGGTCATGCAATGCACTGAAACACGTTTTGTTTTCCTTTCACCAAGCAGAGGTTAGTTATTGCGTGCATATTGCATGACGAAAAACAAGCCAGATAGGTCATCAATGTATGCAAAGGTTAGTTATTGCGTGCATATTGCATGACGAGGAACAAGTCAGATAGGTCATGCAATGCACTGAAACACGTCTCAGGCGTATTCCTTTCACCACGCAGAGGTTATTGCATGCATATTGCGTCACGAGGAACAAGTCAGATAGGTCATGCAATGCACTGAAACACGTTTTAGAAGTTTTCCTTTCACCGCGCAGAGGTTAGATCTTGCATGCATATTGCATGACGAGGAACAAGCCAGGTAGGTCATTCAATGCACTAAAACACATCTTAGACGTTTTCCTTTCACCGCTCAGAGGTTAGTTATTGCGTGCATATTGCACGATGAAGAACAAGTCAGATAGGTCAAGCAATGCACTGAAACACGTCTTAGGCGTTTACCTTCACCACGCAGAGGTTATTGCATGCATATTGCGTAACGAGGAACAAGTCAGATAGGTCATGCAATGCACTGAAACACGTCTTAGGCGTTTTTCTTTCACCGCGCAGAGGTTAGTTATTGCGTGCATATTGCACGATGAAGAACAAGCCAGATAGGTCATGCAATGCACTGAAACACGTCTTAGGCGTTTTCCTTTCACCGCGCAGAATTTAGTTCTTGCATGCATATTGCATAACGATGAATAGGTCAGATAGGTCATGCAATGCACTGAAACACGTCTTAGGCGTTTTCCTTTCACCGCGCAGAGTTTAGTTATTGCGTGCATATTGCATGATGAGGAACAAGTCATGCAATGCACTGAAACACGTCTTAGGCGTTTTCCTTTCACCGCGCAGAGGTTAGTTATTGCGTGCCTATTGCATGACGAGGAACAAGTCAGATAGGTCATGCAATTCACTGAAACACGTCTTAGTCGTTTTCCTTTCACCGCGCAGAGGTTAGTTATTGAGTGCATATTGCATGACGAGGAACGAGTCAGATAGGTCATCCAATGCACTGAAACACGTCTTAGGCGTTTTCCTTTCACCGCGCAGAGGTTAGTTATTGCGTGCCTATTGCATAACGAACAAGTCAGATAGGTCATGCAATTCACTGAAACACGTCTTCCTTTCACCGCGCAGAGGTTAGTTATTGAGTGCATATTGCATGACGAGGAACGAGTCAGATAAGTCATGCAATCCAATGAAACACATCTTAGGTGTTTTCCTTTCACCGCGCAGAGGTTAGTTATTGCGTAGTCTCGCGTAGCCAGACCTTCAGACTGACGGCTGAAGGTCTGGAATTCATAGCAGCTTTCTTTGGCCAAGGCCCGCCCATAAGGCCGTTTGACCGACATGTCAAACAACCAATTACAGTTCGTTTCGTTCAGCGTCACGTTTCGGGGCGTGGAAATGTCTCCACAACAACAGGCCGGCGTGCAACAAGTCAGCAGCAGTCACCGGAGCGCCTTATACTGTATATGGATCAATTGGTTAGCAAAGCTCTGCGTTATTAATTTCGCCCACGAACTCGCGCTCATGTCCATCTTATGCCCGCTTTGTCACACGGCCAGTTCAACCTCGTATAAATCAGGAAATGTGTGTAATTAACGTGCCCGCTCACGAGTGCTCACTCTTAACAGACACACAGCGCTGCTCGCGCGTCACAGAATGTAGCGCTCCCCATTCATCGGGTCGTCTCATTCAAAACAGCCTGCTGTTGCTGTCATTGAGCCGCCGCACATTGAATACTCACATGAGTCAGGCTGCGAATGTAAGTTACGTCCCCGCCCCAGCGCGCTCACGCCTACTAAATAAACGCCTCACCTCCGGCGCCGTGCACTCGCTACATTCCATGTAGCCTTTAGCACATCTAGTGGATGCATAACGCAAACCCAGTCAGTATGCCCTATATATGAATACTGAATCGGCCAGCGATGTCAGCGTCTTGTTTCATGTTTGCCCACAAACGCGGTTGATATCCCCTTCTTAGTTAGGTACTTCACTTGATCTTCCATAATAGATAGGAGGTGACATACAACTACGTTTAGCTGATCTTGATAAATGCTAATTGTCACTCATATAAACACAACAGTTTTTCTTCCGCAATCACACGCCTGCGCTTTGTTTCCCGGCGGACCGAAAATAAACGCGACACTGACGCCCCCCGGAAATCCGAAAAATTCAACCAATCAGATAACGACTTCGACATTCCTGAAGTGTTTCCAGTTAAGTGCACCATATGCATCAGACGTTTAGCCAACGTTCCGTGGGCGTGACGTCTGAGGCTGAGACTAGTTATTGCGTGCATATGCATTACGAGAAACAAGTTAGATATATCATGCAATGCGACGAAACACATCTTATGGTGCTTTCTTTTCATTGCTCAGAGTTTAGTTATTTTTGTGCATATGCATAACTTAGGAACAAGTTGGTCAGCATGATTTTTTCAAGTAAGACATGGTCCTGGATCAACATATTTTGATGATCCTGGATCAACATTCCTGTCCCAAAAATGTTGTCCTTAACCAATCCCTACCCCTAAACCTAACTCTACTCATAACTTTTCCCTTATCAGAAGGTACAAAGGTGAATGACACTGACGTTTAAGTACTTCACTCTTGTTCTAAATCTAAACATAAAATTGACATAAACTGTAAACTTGTTCCTCAAATCTGTTTGGTTGATTGAAAAGTTGATCCAGGATCAACAATGATGTTGATCCAGGAACTTGTGGTAGTTGATTAAATCACGTTCACCGAACAAGTTAGATAGGTCATGCAATGCAATGAAACACATCTTAGGTGTTTTCTTTTCATTGCACAGAGGTTAGTTTTTGCGTGAACAGGCCTAATGAGGAAGAAGTTAGATATGTCTTGCAATGCAATTGAAACAAATCTTAGTTGTTTTCTTTTCAATGCACAGAGGTCAGTTATTGTGAACATATGCGTAACGAGGAACAAGTTAGAAATGTCATGCATGGCTATGAAACACATCTTATGGTGTTTTCTTTTCATGGGACAGAGTTTAGTTATTTTTGTGCATACGTATAACGAGGAACAAGTTAGATAGGTCATGCAATGCACTGAAACACGTCTTAGGCGTTTTCCTTTCACCGCGCAGAGGTTAGTTATTGCGTGCCTATTGTATAACGAGGAACAAGTCAGATAGGTCATGCAATGCACTGAAACACGTCTTAGGCGTTTTCCTTTCACCGCGCAGAGGTTAGTTATTGCGTGCATATTGCATGACGAGGAACAAGTCAGATAGGTCATGCAATTCACTGAAACACGTCTTAGTCGTTTTCCTTTCACCGCGCAGAGGTTAGTTATTGAGTGCATATTGCATGACGAGGAACGAGTCAGATAAGTCATGCAATCCAATGAAACACATCTTAGGTGTTTTCCTTTCACCGCGCAGAGGTTAGTTATTGCGTGCATATGCATTACGAGAAACAAGTTAGATATATCATGCAATGCGACGAAACACATCTTATGTTGTTTTCTTTTCATTGCTCAGAGTTCAGTTATTTTTGTGCATATGCATAACTTAGGAACAAGTTGGTCAGCATGATTTTTTCAAGGAAGACATGGTCCTGGATCAACATATTTTGATGATCCTGGATCAACATTCCTGTCCCAAAAATGTTGTCCTTAACCAATCCCTACCCCTAAACCTAACTCTACTCATAACTTTTCCCTTATCAGAAGGTACAAAGGTGAATGACACTGATGTTTAAGTACTTCACTCTGGTTCTAAATCTAAACCTAAAATTGACATAAACTGTAAACTTGTTCCTCAAATCTGTTTGGTTGATTGAAAAGTTGATCCAGGATCAACAATGATGTTGATCCAGGAACATGTGGTAGTTGATGAAATCACGTTCACCGAACAAGTTAGATAGGTCATGCAATGCAATGAAACACATCTTAGGTGTTTTCTTTTCATTGCACAGAGGTTAGTTTTTGCGTGAACAGGCCTAATGAGGAATAAGTTAGATATGTCTTGCAATGCAACTGAAACACATCTTAGTTGTTTTCTTTAATTTTTATTAAAAAAATTATCAGTTATTGCGAGCATATGCGTAACGAGGAAGTTAGAAATGTCATGCATGGCTATGAAACACATCTTATGGTGTTTTCTTTTCATTGGTCAGTGTTTAGTTATTTTTGTGCATACGTATAATGAGGAACAAGTTAGATAGGTCATGCAATGCAATGAAACCCATCTTAGGTGTTTTCTTTTCATTGCGCAGAGGTTAGTTATCGCGTGGACAGGCATAACGAGGAACAAGTCAGATAGGTCATTCAAATGCATCGAAACACATCTTAGGTGTTTTCTTTTAATTGCATAGAGGTTATTTATTGCATGCATGTACAATGCAATCCTAAAGCACATGAATTGCTAATCTCTTCGTTGCACAAAGGAACAAGTTCGTTTATGCATTGTAAATCGATCACTTTTGTAATGTTTTCTCGTCAAAACACAAATTAATTAGTTGTAGAATGGAAATGCATGGGAAAGCACTTGTGTTTTATCTTTTCTTTTCAATGCAAAGAAGAACAAGTTAGAAAATTTAAGTATTGCAATGAAACACACATTTCAGCCAGACATATATTTGACCTACTGAAGATATTTCTGGCCCAAAAGTACTTGATCTTGAACTTTCCATACATACTCACAGACTCCAATAGATGATTCCTAAGCCATGGAAAAGTCTATATCTGACCTTTTGAACTAATTTCTGGTCAAACGTTCCTCAAAAAGTTTAAAATGATATAAACTCATAGACTCCTTCTGATGTTATATTTACTTAGGTCAATTTTTGACCTCCAGGAACACATTTATGGCCCACGGTTCCTTGATCTGTGGGTTAATATACAGAGAGATTTACTTCTCATGATGTCATTTCAGCCAGACAAATATTTGACCTACTGAACATATTTCTAGCCCAACAGTACTTGATCTTGAACTTTCCATACATAATCATAGACTCGAACAGATGCTTCCCTACATATACATAGAAGTCCATATCTGACCTATTGAACTCATTTATGGTCAAAAGGTTCTTCAAAAGCTTTTAAACAATAAAAAGTCATAGACTCCTGATGTTACATTAGCTATACATAGGTCAATTTTTGACCTCCAGAAACACATTTATGGCCCACGGGTATTTGATCTTTGGGTTAATATACCGAGAGCTTTCCTTCTCATGATGTCATTTCAGCCAGAAAGATATTTGACCTACTGAACATATTTCTGGCCCAAAAGTACTTGATCTTGTACTTTCCATTCATACTCATAGACTCCAACAGATGCTTCCTAAGCCATAGAGAAGTCCATATCTGAACTATTGAACTCATCATTTCTGGTCAAAGGTTCCTTACAAAGTTAAAAACAATATAAACTTTTAGACTCCTTCTGATGTTATATTAGATATACAAAGGTCAATTTTTGACCTTCAAGAACACATTTATGGCACATTTCCAGAAGAAAACGTGAAGTGGATCTTGAAGCGGCAAATCTCACCACCCGGTTGCTAGAGTGTTCTGGGAGGTTGCTACGGTGTTCTGGGTGGTTGCTATGCGTTTTTTTTAGGGTATTCTGTGTGATTTCTGTGGTGTTCTTGGGGGTTGCTAGGGTGTTGCTAGGCGGTTGCTGGGGTGTTCCTGGTGGTTGCTAGGGTGTTGCCAAATGGTTGCTAGGGTGTTCTGGTTTGTTGCTAGGGTATTCTCGGTGGTTGCTAGGTTGTTGCTAGGTGGTTGCTAGGGTGTTGTGGTGGGTTGGAGACTACTTCTCATGATGTCATTTCAGCCAGAAAAAATATATTTTACGTAAAGAACATTTTTCTGGCCCAAAAGTACTTGATCTTGAACTTTCCATACATGCTCATAGACTCGATGCTTCCTAAGCCATAGAGAAGTCCATATCTGAACTATTGAAATCATTTCTGGTCAAAGGTTCCTCAAAAGGTTTTAAACAATATAAACTTATAGACTCCTGATGTTACATTAGCTATACATGGGTCAATTTTTGGACTCCAGAAACACATTCATGGCATACGGGTATTTGATATTTGGGTTAATATACCGAGAACTTTACTTTTCATGATGTCATTTCAGCCAGAAAGATATTTGACCTACTGAACATATTTCTGGCCCAAAAGTACTTGATCTTGTATTTTCCAATCATAGTCATAGACTCCAACAGATCCTTCCTAAGCCACAGAGAAGTTCATATCTGAGCTATTGAAATCATTTTTGGTCAAAGGTTCCTCAAAAGGTTTTAAACAATATAAACTTATAGACTCCTGATGTTACATTAGCAGATCCTTCGAAGGATCATAGGTCATTTTTCATAGGTCAGCAGGTCAGCAGGATCATAGGTCAATTTTTGACCTCCAGAAACACATTCATGGCATACGGGTATTTGATCTTTGGGTTAATATACCGAGAGCTTTACTTCTCATGATGTCATTTCAGCCAGAAAGATTTTTGACCTACTGAACATATTTCTGGCCCAAAAGTACTTGATCTTGTATTTTCCATTCATACTCATAGACTCCAACAGATCCTTCCTAAGCCATAGAGATGTCCATATCTGAGCTATTGAACTCATTTCTGGTCAAAGGTTCTTCAAAAGGTTTTAAACAATATAAACTTATAGACTCCTGATGTTACACTAGCTATACATAGGTCAATTTTTGACCTCCAGAAACACATTTATGGCCCACGGGTATTTGATCTTTGGGTTAATATACCGAGAGCTTTACTTCTCATGATGTCATTTCAGCCAGAAAGATATTTGACCTACTGAACATATTTTTGGCCCAAAAAAGTGCTTGATCTTGTACTTTCCATTCATACTCATATTCTCCAACAGATGCTTCCTAAGCCATAGAGATGTCCAAATCTGACGTATTGAACTCATTTCTGGTCAAAGGTTCCTCAAAAAATTTAAAACAATATAAACTTTTTGACTCCTTCTGATGTTATATTAGATATACATAGGTCAATGTTTGACCTCCAGGAACACATTGTGGCACATTTCCAGAAGAAAACGTGAAGGGGAGCTTGAAGCGGCAAATCTCACCACCCGGTTGCTCAGGTGTTCTGGGAGTTTGCTACGGTGTTCTGGGTGGTTGCTAGGCGTTTTTTAGGGTATTCTGGGTGATTGCTATGGTGTTCCGGGTGGTTGCTAGGGTGTTGCTAGGCGGTTGCTGGGGTGTTCCTGGTGGTTGCTAGGGTGTTGCCATATGGTTGCTGGGGTGTTCTGGTTTGTTGCTAGGGTGTTCTCGGTGGTTACTAGGGTGTTGCTAGGTGGTTGCTAGGGTGTTTTGGTGGGTTGGAGATTTACTTCTCATGATGTCATTTCAGCCAGAAAAATATTTTACGTAAAGAACATTTTTCTGGCCCAAAAGTACTTGATCTTGAACTTTCCATACGTATTCATAGACTATGTAATATAACATTCTGATGTTATATTACATAGGTCAATTTTTGACCTCCAGGAACACTTTTCATGGCACACGGGTGCTTGATCTTTGGGTTAATATAACGAGAGATTTACTTCTCATGATGTCATTTCAGCCAGACAAATATTTGACCTACTGAACATGTTTATGGCCCAAAAGAACTTGATCTTGAACTTTCCATACATACTCAGAGACTGCAGTCGATGCTTCCTAAGCCATAGAGAAGTCCATATCTGAAACTATTGAAATCATTTCTGATCAAAGGTTCCTCAAAAGGTTTTAAACAATATAAACTTATAGACTCCTGATGTTAAATTAGCTATACATAGGTCAATTTTTGACCTCTAGAAACACATTTATGGCATACGGGTATTTCATCTTTGGGCTAATATACCGAGAGCTTTACTTCTCATGATGTCATTTCAGACAGAAAGATATTTGACCTACTGAACATATTTCTGGCCCAAAAGTACTTGATCTTGAACTTTCCATATATACTCATAGACTCCAACAGATGCTTCCTAAGCCATAGAGAAGTCCATATCTGACCTATTAAACTCATTTCTGGTCAAAGGTTCCTCAAAAGTTTTTAAACAAATATGAACTTATAGACTCCTGATGTTGCATTAGCTATACATAGGTCAATTTTTGACCTCCAGAAACACATTTATGGCCCATGGGTATTTGATCTTTGGGTTCATATACCGATGGATTTACTTCTCATGATGTCATTCCAGCCAGACAAATATTTGACCTCCTTCGGATGTTATATAAGATATACATAGGTCAATTTTTGACCTCCAAGAACACATTTATGTACCACGGGTACTTGATCTGTGGGTTCATATACCGATGTATTTACTTCTCATGATGTCAATGAACTCATTTCTGGTCAAAGGTTCCTCAAAAAGTCTAAAACAATATAAACTTTTAGACTCTTTCTGATGTTATATTAGATATACATAGGTCATTTTTTGACCACCAGGAGCACATTTAATGCACATTTCCAGAAGTAAATGTGAAGTGGAGCCTGAAGTCGCAAATCTGGGTGGTTGCTATGGTGTTGTTGGTGGTTTCTAGGCGTTTATTAGGGTATTCTGGGTGGTTGCTATGGTGTTTGTATGCGGTTGCTAGGGTATTCTGGGTGGTTGCCAAGGTGCTAATGTTGTTAGGGTGTTGCTAGGTGGTTGCTGGGGTGTTCTTGTTTGCTGCTAGGGTGTTCTGAGTGGTTGCTAGGGTGTTGCTAGGGTGTTTTAGGTGGTTACTATGGTATTCTGGGTCATTGCTATGGTGTTACCAGGTGGTTGGTAGTGTTCACTTATAGTTACTATAGAGTTTCTATAATGTTTTTGGCATGATTTAGCTCTTAACTATTCGATTATTTTATTACATTTCATGTTTATATTGTTTGAAATCTTTTGAGGACCCTTTTACCATAACAATATAAACTTATAGACTCCTTCTGATGTTGTAAGAAGGACAAGGTCAATTTTTGACCTCCAGGAACATATTTATGGCACATTTCCAGAAGAAAATGTGAAGTGGTGCTTGCACTGGCAAATCTCACCACCCGGTTGCTAGGGTGTTCCCAGTGGTTGCTACAGTGTTCTGGATGGTTGCTAGGCGGTTGTTAGGGTAGTCTGTGTGGTTGCTAGGGTGTTGCTAGGTGGTTGCTAGGGTGTTGTGGGTGGTTGCCAGGGTGTTGCTAGGCGGTTGCTAGGGTGGTCTGGTTGGTTGCTAGGTGTTGCTAAGGTGTTCTCGTTGTTTGCTCTGTGGTTGCTAGAGTGATGCTAGGGTGTTTTAGGTGGTTACTATGGTAGTCTGTGTGGTTCCTATGGTGTTTCTAGGTGGTTGGTAATGTCCACAAATGGTTACTACAGAGTTTTTTAAAGTTTTTGGCAATTGATTTCTGGCCCAAATCAATTTTTGATTTTGATTATGTATCATCAAAAGGTAGTTAAAATAAGGACTCTTGTATGGCTTCAGTGACATCAAAAGAGTTAATGAGTATGTTTAGACCATTCAAGATCAAGTGTGCCACAACTATGTTCAGTAGGTCAAAAAGGAACCTATCTATAGCTCATGTAATATCAGAAGGAGTCTCATAATTTTTCTTTTTTAAAAACATTTGAGGACCCTTTGACCAGAAATGAGTTAAATACATAAGATGTGGACATTCTATATGGCTTAAGAAGCATCAAAAATAGTCTTTGAGAATTTATAGAAAGTTCGAGACCTAGTACTCGTGGGCCAGGACTATGTTTGTGGGTCAAATAGAAACCTCTAGTTCTAGGAATCATAAGAAGTAGTCTATTTAGTATGTATAGAAAGTTCAATATCAGGTACTCGTGGGAGAGATATATGTTCAGTCAAATATCTTCCTGCTCATAAAACATCACAAGTAGTAAAAATGTATAGTAACCTAACGATCAAGTACCCTTTGACCAGAAATGAGTTCAATGGGTCAGATCTAAACAATCCATGTGGCTAATATGTTCATTAGGTAAAATAAGGACTCTTGTATGGCTTCAGTAACATCAAAAGGAGTCAATGAGTATGTTTAGAAAGTTTAAGATCTAGTACTTGTGGGCCAGAATTATGTTCAGTAGGTCAAATAGGAACCTTTGTATAGCTTATATATCATCAAAATGTGTCTATAAACTTATATTGTTTAAAAACTTTTGAGGACCCTTTTACCAGAAATGAGCTCAATAGCTAATACCATGCACTGTAAAGTGACATCTCATGTGATGTTTTCTCGTCTGTGCACAAATAAATTAGTTTGTAAAAAAAAATGCATGCAAAATCACATTATATATTTTCTTTGCAACGAGGAACAGGTCAGATAGGTCATGCAATGCACTGAAACACGTCTTAGGCGTTTTCCTTTCACCGCGTAGAGGTTAGTTATTGTGCATATTGCATGACGAGGAACAAGTCAGATGGGTCATGCAATGCACTGAAACATGTCTTAGGCTTTTTCCTTTCACCAAGCAGAGGTTAGTTATTGCGTGCATATTGCATGACGAAGAACAAGCCAGATAGGTCATGCAAGCAAAGGTTAGTTATTGCGTGCATATTGCATGAAGAAGAACAAGCCAGATAAGTCATGCAATGCACTGAAACACGTCTTAGGCGTTATCCTTTCACCGCGCAAAGGTTAGTTATTGCGTGCATATTGCATGACGAGGAACAAGTCAGATAGGTCATGCAATGCACTGAAACACGTCTTAGGCGTTTTCCTTCACCGCGCAGAGGTTAGTTATTGCGTGCATATTGCATGACGAGGAACAATTCAGATAGATAATGCAATGCACTGAAACACGTCTTGTTTTCCTTTCACCAAGAAGAGGTTAGTTATTGCGTGCATATTGCATGACGAAGAACAAGCCAGATAGGTCATCAATGCATGCAAAGGTTAGTTATTGCGTGCATATTGCATGACGAGGAACAAGTCAGATAGGTCATGCAATGCACTGAAACACGTCTCAGGCGTTTTCCTTTCACCACGCAGAGGTTATTGCCTGCAGATTGCGTAACGAGGAACAAGTCAGATAGGTCATGCAATGCACTGAAACACGTTTTAGGCGTTTTCCTTTCACCGCGCAGAGGTTAGATCTTGCATGCATATTGCATGACGAGGAACAAGTCAGGTAGGTCATGCAATGCACTGAAACACGTCTTAGGCTTTTTCCTTTCACCGCTCAGAGGTTAGTTAATGCGTGCATATTGCACGATGAAGAACAAGCCAGATAGGTCATGCAATGTACTGAAACACGTCTTAGGCGTTTTCCTTTCACCGCGCAGAGTTTAGTTCTTGCATGCATATTGCATAACGATGAATAAGTCAGATAGGTCATGCAATGCACTGAAACACGTCTTAGGCGTTTTCCTTCACCGCGCAAGGGTTAGTTATTGCGTGAATATTGCATGACGAGGAACAATTCAGATAGATAATGCAATGCACTGAAACACGTCTTAGGCGTTTTCCTTTCACCAAGCAGAGTTTAGTTATTGCGTGTATATTGCATGAAGAAAGAACGAGCCAGATAGGTCATCCATGCATGCAAAGGTTAGTTATTGCGTGCATATTGCATGACGAGGAACAAGTCAGATAGGTCATGCAATGCACTGAAACACGTCTCAGGCGTTTTCCTTTCACCACCCAGAGGTTATTGCATGCATATTGCATAACGAGGAACGAGTCAGATAGGTCAAGCAATGCACTGAAACACGTCTTAGGCGTTTACCTTCACCACGCAGAGGTTATTGCATGCATATTGCGTAACGAGGAACAAGTCAGATAGGTCATGCAATGCACTGAAACACGTCTTAGGCGTTTTCCTTTCACCGCGCAGAGGTTAGTTATTGCGTGCATATTGCACGATTAAGAACAAGCCAGATAGGTCATGCAATGCACTGAAACACGTCTTAGGCGTTTTCCTTTCACCGCGCAGAGTTTAGTTCTTGCATGCATATTGCATAAAGATGAATAGGTCAGATAGGTCATGCAATGCACTGAAACACGTCTTAGGCGTTTTCCTTTCACCGCGCAGAGTTTAGTTCTTGCACGCATATTGCATAACGAGGAACAATTCAGATAGTTCATGCAATGCACTGAAACACGTCTTAGGCGTTTTCCTTTCACCGCGCAGAGGTTAGTTATTGCGTGCCTATTGCATGACGAGGAACAAGTCAGATAGGTCATGCAATTCACTGAAACACGTCTTAGTCGTTTTCCTTTCACCGCGCAGAGGTTAGTTATTGAGTGCATATTGCATGACGAGGAACGAGTCAGATAGGTCATGCAATGCACTGGAACACGTCTTAGGCGTTTTCTTTTCACCGCGCAGAGGTTAGTTATTGCGTGCCTATTGCATAACGAGGAACAAGTCAGATAGGTCATGCAATGCACTGAAACACGTCTTAGTCGTTTTCCTTTCACCGCGTAGAGGTTAGTTATTGCGTGCATATTGCATGACGAGGAACAAGTCAGATAGGTCATGCAATTCACTGAAACACGTCTTAGTCGTTTTCCTTTCACCGCGCAGAGGTTAGTTATTGAGTGCATATTGCATGACGAGGAACGAGTCAGATAAGTCATGCAATCCAATGAAACACATCTTAGGTGTTTTTCTTTCACCGTGCAGAGGTTAGTTATTGCGTGCATATGCATTACGAGAAACAAGTTAGATATATCATGCAATGCGACGAAACACATCTTATGGTGTTTTCTTTTCATTGCTCAGAGTTTAGTTATTTTTGTGCATATGCATAACTTAGGAACAAGTTGGTCAGCATGATTTTTTCAAGTAAGACATGGTCCTGGATCAACATATTTTGATGATCCTGGATCAACATTCCTTTCCCAAAAATGTTGTCCTTAACCAATCCCTACCCCTAAACCTAACTCTACTCATAACTTTTCCCTTATCAGAAGGTACAAAGGTGAATGACACTGACGTTTAAGTACTTCACTCTGGTTCTAAATCTAAACCTAAAATTGACATAAACTGTAAACTTGTTCCTCAAATCTGTTTGGTTGATTGAAAAGTTGATCCAGGATCAACAATGTTGTTGATCCAGGAACTTGTGGTAGTTGATGAAATCACGTTCACCGAACAAGTTAGATAGGTCATGCAATGCAATGAAACACATCTTATGGTGTTTTCTTTTCATTGGTCAGAGTTTAGTTATTTTTGTGCATACGTATAATGAGGAACAAGTTAGATAGGTCATGCAATGCAATGAAACACATCTTAGGTGTTTTCTTTTCATTGCGCAGAGGTTAGTTATCGCGTGGACAGGCATAACGAGGAACAAGTCAGATTGGTCATTCAAATGCATCGAAACCCATCTTAGGTGTTTTCTTTTAATTCCATAGAGGTTATTTATTGCATGCATGTACAATGCAATCCTAAAGCACATGAATTGCAAATCTCTTCGTTGCACAAAGGAACAAGTTCGTTTATGCATTGTAAATCGATCACTTTTGTAATGTTTTCTCGTCAAAACACAAATTAATTAGTTGTAGAATGGAAATGCATGGGAAAGCACTTGTGTTTTATCTTTTCTTTTCAATGCAAAGAAGAACAAGTTAGAAAATTTAAGTATTGCAATTCAATTGCATTTCAGCCAGACATATATTTGACCTACTGAAGATATTTCTGGCCCAAAAGTACTTGATCTTGAACTTTCCATACATACTCACAGACTCCAATAGATGATTCCTAAGCCATGGAAAAGTCTATATCTGACCTTTTGAACTAATTTCTGGTCAAACGTTCCTCAAAAAGTTTAAAACGATATAAACTCATAGACTCCTTCTGATGTTATATTTACGTAGGTCAATTTTTGACCTCCAGGAACACATTTATGGCCCACGGTTCCTTGATCTGTGGGTTATTATACAGAGAGATTTACTTCTCATGATGTCATTTCAGCCAGACAAATATTTGACCTACTGAACATATTTCTAGCCCAACAGTACTTGATCTTGAACTTTCCATACATAATCATAGACTCGAACAGATGCTTCCCTACATATACATAGAAGTCCATATCTGACCTATTGAACTCATTTATGGTCAAAAGGTTCTTCAAAAGCTTTTAAACAATGAAAAGTCATAGACTCCTGATGTTACATTAGCTATACATAGGTCAATTTTTGACCTCCAGAAACACATTTATGGCCCATGGGTATTTGATCTTTGGGTTAATATACCGAGAGCTTTCCTTCTCATGATGTCATTTCAGCCAGAAAGATATTTGACCTACTGAACATATTTCTGGCCCAAAAGTACTTGATCTTGTACTTTCCATTCATACTCATAGACTCCAACAGATGCTTCCTAAGCCATAGAGAAGTCCATATCTGAACTATTGAACTCATTTCTGGTCAGAGGTTCCTCACAAAGTTAAAAACAATATAAACTTTTAGACTCCTTCTGATGTTATATTAGATATACAAAGGTCAATTTTTGACCTTCAAGAACACATTTATGGCACATTTCCAGAAGAAAACGTGAAGTGGATCTTGAAGCGGCAAATCTCACCACCCGGTTGCTAGAGTGTTCTGGGAGGTTGCTACGGTGTTCTGGGTGGTTGCTAGGCGTTTTTTAGGGTATTCTGTGTGATTTCTGTGGTGTTCTGGGTGGTTGCTAGGGTGTTGCTAGGCGGTTGCTGGGGTGTTCCTGGTGGTTGCTAGGTTGTTGCCAAATGGTTGCTGGGGTGTTCTGGTTTGTTGCTAGGGTGTTCTCGGTGGTTGCTAGGTTGTTGCTAGGTGGTTGCTAGGGTGTTGTGGTGGGTTGGAGACTACTTCTCATGATGTCATTTCAGCCAGAAAAAATATATTTTACGTAAAGAACATTTTTCTGGCCCAAAAGTAATTGATCTTGAACTTTCCATACATGCTCATAGACTCCAGTCGATGCTTCCTAAGCCATAGAGAAGTCCATATCTGAACTATTGAAATCATTTCTGGTCAAAGGTTCCTCAAAAGGTTTTAAACAATATAAACTTATAGACTCCTGATGTTAGATTAGCTATATATGGGTCAATTTTTGACCTCCAGAAACACATTCATGGCATACGGGTTTTTGATCTTTGGGTTAATATACCGAGAGCTTAACTTTTCATGATGTAATTTCAGCCAGAAAGATATTTGACCTACTGAACATATTTCTGGCCCAAAAGTACTTGATCTTGTATTTTCCATTCATACTCATAGACTCCAACAGATCCTTCCTAAGCCATAGAGATGTCCATATCTGAGCTATTGAACTCATTTCTGGTCAAAGGTTCTTCAAAAGGTTTTAAACAATATAAACTTATAGACTCCTGATGTTACACTAGCTATACATAGGTCAATTTTTGACCTCCAGAAACACATTTATGGCCCACGGGTATTTGATCTTTGGGTTAATATACCGAGAGCTTTACTTCTCATGATGTCATTTCAGCCAGAAAGATATTTGACCTACTGAACATATTTTTGGCCCAAAAAAGTGCTTGATCTTGTACTTTCCATTCATACTCATATTCTCCAACAGATGCTTCCTAAGCCATAGAGATGTCCAAATCTGACGTATTGAACTCATTTCTGGTCAAAGGTTCCTCAAAAAATTTAAAACAATATAAACTTTTTGACTCCTTCTGATGTTATATTAGATATACATAGGTCAATGTTTGACCTCCAGGAACACATTGTGGCACATTTCCAGAAGAAAACGTGAAGGGGAGCTTGAAGCGGCAAATCTCACCACCCGGTTGCTCAGGTGTTCTGGGAGTTTGCTACGGTGTTCTGGGTGGTTGCTAGGCGTTTTTTAGGGTATTCTGGGTGATTGCTATGGTGTTCCGGGTGGTTGCTAGGGTGTTGCTAGGCGGTTGCTGGGGTGTTCCTGGTGGTTGCTAGGGTGTTGCCATATGGTTGCTGGGGTGTTCTGGTTTGTTGCTAGGGTGTTCTCGGTGGTTACTAGGGTGTTGCTAGGTGGTTGCTAGGGTGTTTTGGTGGGTTGGAGATTTACTTCTCATGATGTCATTTCAGCCAGAAAAATATTTTACGTAAAGAACATTTTTCTGGCCCAAAAGTACTTGATCTTGAACTTTCCATACGTATTCATAGACTATGTAATATAACATTCTGATGTTATATTACATAGGTCAATTTTTGACCTCCAGGAACACTTTTCATGGCACACGGGTGCTTGATCTTTGGGTTAATATAACGAGAGATTTACTTCTCATGATGTCATTTCAGCCAGACAAATATTTGACCTACTGAACATGTTTATGGCCCAAAAGAACTTGATCTTGAACTTTCCATACATACTCAGAGACTGCAGTCGATGCTTCCTAAGCCATAGAGAAGTCCATATCTGAAACTATTGAAATCATTTCTGATCAAAGGTTCCTCAAAAGGTTTTAAACAATATAAACTTATAGACTCCTGATGTTAAATTAGCTATACATAGGTCAATTTTTGACCTCTAGAAACACATTTATGGCATACGGGTATTTCATCTTTGGGCTAATATACCGAGAGCTTTACTTCTCATGATGTCATTTCAGACAGAAAGATATTTGACCTACTGAACATATTTCTGGCCCAAAAGTACTTGATCTTGAACTTTCCATATATACTCATAGACTCCAACAGATGCTTCCTAAGCCATAGAGAAGTCCATATCTGACCTATTAAACTCATTTCTGGTCAAAGGTTCCTCAAAAGTTTTTAAACAAATATGAACTTATAGACTCCTGATGTTGCATTAGCTATACATAGGTCAATTTTTGACCTCCAGAAACACATTTATGGCCCATGGGTATTTGATCTTTGGGTTCATATACCGATGGATTTACTTCTCATGATGTCATTCCAGCCAGACAAATATTTGACCTCCTTCGGATGTTATATAAGATATACATAGGTCAATTTTTGACCTCCAAGAACACATTTATGTACCACGGGTACTTGATCTGTGGGTTCATATACCGATGTATTTACTTCTCATGATGTCAATGAACTCATTTCTGGTCAAAGGTTCCTCAAAAAGTCTAAAACAATATAAACTTTTAGACTCTTTCTGATGTTATATTAGATATACATAGGTCATTTTTTGACCACCAGGAGCACATTTAATGCACATTTCCAGAAGTAAATGTGAAGTGGAGCCTGAAGTCGCAAATCTGGGTGGTTGCTATGGTGTTGTTGGTGGTTTCTAGGCGTTTATTAGGGTATTCTGGGTGGTTGCTATGGTGTTTGTATGCGGTTGCTAGGGTATTCTGGGTGGTTGCCAAGGTGCTAATGTTGTTAGGGTGTTGCTAGGTGGTTGCTGGGGTGTTCTTGTTTGCTGCTAGGGTGTTCTGAGTGGTTGCTAGGGTGTTGCTAGGGTGTTTTAGGTGGTTACTATGGTATTCTGGGTCATTGCTATGGTGTTACCAGGTGGTTGGTAGTGTTCACTTATAGAGTTTCTATAATGTTTTTGGCATGATTTAGCTCTTAACTATTCGATTATTTTATTACATTTCATGTTTATATTGTTTGAAATCTTTTGAGGACCCTTTTACCATAACAATATAAACTTATAGACTCCTTCTGATGTTGTAAGAAGGACAAGGTCAATTTTTGACCTCCAGGAACATATTTATGGCACATTTCCAGAAGAAAATGTGAAGTGGTGCTTGCACTGGCAAATCTCACCACCCGGTTGCTAGGGTGTTCCCAGTGGTTGCTACAGTGTTCTGGATGGTTGCTAGGCGGTTGTTAGGGTAGTCTGTGTGGTTGCTAGGGTGTTGCTAGGTGGTTGCTAGGGTGTTGTGGGTGGTTGCCAGGGTGTTGCTAGGCGGTTGCTAGGGTGGTCTGGTTGGTTGCTAGGTGTTGCTAAGGTGTTCTCGTTGTTTGCTCTGTGGTTGCTAGAGTGATGCTAGGGTGTTTTAGGTGGTTACTATGGTAGTCTGTGTGGTTCCTATGGTGTTTCTAGGTGGTTGGTAATGTCCACAAATGGTTACTACAGAGTTTTTTAAAGTTTTTGGCAATTGATTTCTGGCCCAAATCAATTTTTGATTTTGATTATGTATCATCAAAAGGTAGTTAAAATAAGGACTCTTGTATGGCTTCAGTGACATCAAAAGAGTTAATGAGTATGTTTAGACCATTCAAGATCAAGTGTGCCACAACTATGTTCAGTAGGTCAAAAAGGAACCTATCTATAGCTCATGTAATATCAGAAGGAGTCTCATAATTTTTCTTTTTTAAAAACATTTGAGGACCCTTTGACCAGAAATGAGTTAAATACATAAGATGTGGACATTCTATATGGCTTAAGAAGCATCAAAAATAGTCTTTGAGAATTTATAGAAAGTTCGAGACCTAGTACTCGTGGGCCAGGACTATGTTTGTGGGTCAAATAGAAACCTCTAGTTCTAGGAATCATAAGAAGTAGTCTATTTAGTATGTATAGAAAGTTCAATATCAGGTACTCGTGGGAGAGATATATGTTCAGTCAAATATCTTCCTGCTCATAAAACATCACAAGTAGTAAAAATGTATAGTAACCTAACGATCAAGTACCCTTTGACCAGAAATGAGTTCAATGGGTCAGATCTAAACAATCCATGTGGCTAATATGTTCATTAGGTAAAATAAGGACTCTTGTATGGCTTCAGTAACATCAAAAGGAGTCAACGAGTATGTTTAGAAAGTTTAAGATCTAGTACTTGTGGGCCAGAATTATGTTCAGTAGGTCAAATAGGAACCTTTGTATAGCTTATATATCATCAAAATGTGTCTATAAACTTATATTGTTTAAAAACTTTTGAGGACCCTTTTACCAGAAATGAGCTCAATAGCTAATACCATGCACTGTAAAGTGACATCTCATGTGATGTTTTCTCGTCTGTGCACAAATAAATTAGTTTGTAAAAAAAAATGCATGCAAAATCACATTATATATTTTCTTTGCAACGAGGAACAGGTCAGATAGGTCATGCAATGCACTGAAACACGTCTTAGGCGTTTTCCTTTCACCGCGTAGAGGTTAGTTATTGTGCATATTGCATGACGAGGAACAAGTCAGATGGGTCATGCAATGCACTGAAACATGTCTTAGGCTTTTTCCTTTCACCAAGCAGAGGTTAGTTATTGCGTGCATATTGCATGACGAAGAACAAGCCAGATAGGTCATGCAAGCAAAGGTTAGTTATTGCGTGCATATTGCATGAAGAAGAACAAGCCAGATAAGTCATGCAATGCACTGAAACACGTCTTAGGCGTTATCCTTTCACCGCGCAAAGGTTAGTTATTGCGTGCATATTGCATGACGAGGAACAAGTCAGATAGGTCATGCAATGCACTGAAACACGTCTTAGGCGTTTTCCTTCACCGCGCAGAGGTTAGTTATTGCGTGCATATTGCATGACGAGGAACAATTCAGATAGATAATGCAATGCACTGAAACACGTCTTGTTTTCCTTTCACCAAGAAGAGGTTAGTTATTGCGTGCATATTGCATGACGAAGAACAAGCCAGATAGGTCATCAATGCATGCAAATGTTAGTTATTGCGTGCATATTGCATGACGAGGAACAAGTCAGATAGGTCATGCAATGCACTGAAACACGTCTCAGGCGTTTTCCTTTCACCACGCAGAGGTTATTGCCTGCAGATTGCGTAACGAGGAACAAGTCAGATAGGTCATGCAATGCACTGAAACACGTTTTAGGCGTTTTCCTTTCACCGCGCAGAGGTTAGATCTTGCATGCATATTGCATGACGAGGAACAAGTCAGGTAGGTCATGCAATGCACTGAAACACGTCTTAGGCTTTTTCCTTTCACCGCTCAGAGGTTAGTTAATGCGTGCATATTGCACGATGAAGAACAAGCCAGATAGGTCATGCAATGTACTGAAACACGTCTTAGGCGTTTTCCTTTCACCGCGCAGAGTTTAGTTCTTGCATGCATATTGCATAACGATGAATAAGTCAGATAGGTCATGCAATGCACTGAAACACGTCTTAGGCGTTTTCCTTCACCGCGCAAGGGTTAGTTATTGCGTGAATATTGCATGACGAGGAACAATTCAGATAGATAATGCAATGCACTGAAACACGTCTTAGGCGTTTTCCTTTCACCAAGCAGAGGTTAGTTATTGCGTGTATATTGCATGAAGAAAGAACGAGCCAGATAGGTCATCCATGCATGCAAAGGTTAGTTATTGCGTGCATATTGCATGACGAGGAACAAGTCAGATAGGTCATGCAATGCACTGAAACACGTCTCAGGCGTTTTCCTTTCACCACCCAGAGGTTATTGCATGCATATTGCATAACGAGGAACGAGTCAGATAGGTCAAGCAATGCACTGAAACACGTCTTAGGCGTTTACCTTCACCACGCAGAGGTTATTGCATGCATATTGCGTAACGAGGAACAAGTCAGATAGGTCATGCAATGCACTGAAACACGTCTTAGGCGTTTTCCTTTCACCGCGCAGAGGTTAGTTATTGCGTGCATATTGCACGATTAAGAACAAGCCAGATAGGTCATGCAATGCACTGAAACACGTCTTAGGCGTTTTCTTTTCACCGCGCAGAGTTTAGTTCTTGCATGCATATTGCATAACGATGAATAGGTCAGATAGGTCATGCAATGCACTGAAACACGTCTTAGGCGTTTTCCTTTCACCGCGCAGAGTTTAGTTCTTGCACGCATATTGCATAACGAGGAACAATTCAGATAGTTCATGCAATGCACTGAAACACGTCTTAGGCGTTTTCCTTTCACCGCGCAGAGGTTAGTTATTGCGTGCCTATTGCATGACGAGGAACAAGTCAGATAGGTCATGCAATTCACTGAAACACGTCTTAGTCGTTTTCCTTTCACCGCGCAGAGGTTAGTTATTGAGTGCATATTGCATGACGAGGAACGAGTCAGATAGGTCATGCAATGCACTGGAACACGTCTTAGGCGTTTTCTTTTCACCGCGCAGAGGTTAGTTATTGCGTGCCTATTGCATAACGAGGAACAAGTCAGATAGGTCATGCAATGCACTGAAACACGTCTTAGTCGTTTTCCTTTCACCGCGTAGAGGTTAGTTATTGCGTGCATATTGCATGACGAGGAACAAGTCAGATAGGTCATGCAATTCACTGAAACACGTCTTAGTCGTTTTCCTTTCACCGCGCAGAGGTTAGTTATTGAGTGCATATTGCATGACGAGGAACGAGTCAGATAAGTCATGCAATCCAATGAAACACATCTTAGGTGTTTTTCTTTCACCGTGCAGAGGTTAGTTATTGCGTGCATATGCATTACGAGAAACAAGTTAGATATATCATGCAATGCGACGAAACACATCTTATGGTGTTTTCTTTTCATTGCTCAGAGTTTAGTTATTTTTGTGCATATGCATAACTTAGGAACAAGTTGGTCAGCATGATTTTTTCAAGTAAGACATGGTCCTGGATCAACATATTTTGATGATCCTGGATCAACATTCCTTTCCCAAAAATGTTGTCCTTAACCAATCCCTACCCCTAAACCTAACTCTACTCATAACTTTTCCCTTATCAGAAGGTACAAAGGTGAATGACACTGACGTTTAAGTACTTCACTCTGGTTCTAAATCTAAACCTAAAATTGACATAAACTGTAAACTTGTTCCTCAAATCTGTTTGGTTGATTGAAAAGTTGATCCAGGATCAACAATGTTGTTGATCCAGGAACTTGTGGTAGTTGATGAAATCACGTTCACCGAACAAGTTAGATAGGTCATGCAATGCAATGAAACACATCTTATGGTGTTTTCTTTTCATTGGTCAGAGTTTAGTTATTTTTGTGCATACGTATAATGAGGAACAAGTTAGATAGGTCATGCAATGCAATGAAACACATCTTAGGTGTTTTCTTTTCATTGCGCAGAGGTTAGTTATCGCGTGGACAGGCATAACGAGGAACAAGTCAGATTGGTCATTCAAATGCATCGAAACCCATCTTAGGTGTTTTCTTTTAATTCCATAGAGGTTATTTATTGCATGCATGTACAATGCAATCCTAAAGCACATGAATTGCAAATCTCTTCGTTGCACAAAGGAACAAGTTCGTTTATGCATTGTAAATCGATCACTTTTGTAATGTTTTCTCGTCAAAACACAAATTAATTAGTTGTAGAATGGAAATGCATGGGAAAGCACTTGTGTTTTATCTTTTCTTTTCAATGCAAAGAAGAACAAGTTAGAAAATTTAAGTATTGCAATTCAATTGCATTTCAGCCAGACATATATTTGACCTACTGAAGATATTTCTGGCCCAAAAGTACTTGATCTTGAACTTTCCATACATACTCACAGACTCCAATAGATGATTCCTAAGCCATGGAAAAGTCTATATCTGACCTTTTGAACTAATTTCTGGTCAAACGTTCCTCAAAAAGTTTAAAACGATATAAACTCATAGACTCCTTCTGATGTTATATTTACGTAGGTCAATTTTTGACCTCCAGGAACACATTTATGGCCCACGGTTCCTTGATCTGTGGGTTATTATACAGAGAGATTTACTTCTCATGATGTCATTTCAGCCAGACAAATATTTGACCTACTGAACATATTTCTAGCCCAACAGTACTTGATCTTGAACTTTCCATACATAATCATAGACTCGAACAGATGCTTCCCTACATATACATAGAAGTCCATATCTGACCTATTGAACTCATTTATGGTCAAAAGGTTCTTCAAAAGCTTTTAAACAATGAAAAGTCATAGACTCCTGATGTTACATTAGCTATACATAGGTCAATTTTTGACCTCCAGAAACACATTTATGGCCCATGGGTATTTGATCTTTGGGTTAATATACCGAGAGCTTTCCTTCTCATGATGTCATTTCAGCCAGAAAGATATTTGACCTACTGAACATATTTCTGGCCCAAAAGTACTTGATCTTGTACTTTCCATTCATACTCATAGACTCCAACAGATGCTTCCTAAGCCATAGAGAAGTCCATATCTGAACTATTGAACTCATTTCTGGTCAGAGGTTCCTCACAAAGTTAAAAACAATATAAACTTTTAGACTCCTTCTGATGTTATATTAGATATACAAAGGTCAATTTTTGACCTTCAAGAACACATTTATGGCACATTTCCAGAAGAAAACGTGAAGTGGATCTTGAAGCGGCAAATCTCACCACCCGGTTGCTAGAGTGTTCTGGGAGGTTGCTACGGTGTTCTGGGTGGTTGCTAGGCGTTTTTTAGGGTATTCTGTGTGATTTCTGTGGTGTTCTGGGTGGTTGCTAGGGTGTTGCTAGGCGGTTGCTGGGGTGTTCCTGGTGGTTGCTAGGGTGTTGCCAAATGGTTGCTGGGGTGTTCTGGTTTGTTGCTAGGGTGTTCTCGGTGGTTGCTAGGTTGTTGCTAGGTGGTTGCTAGGGTGTTGTGGTGGGTTGGAGACTACTTCTCATGATGTCATTTCAGCCAGAAAAAATATATTTTACGTAAAGAACATTTTTCTGGCCCAAAAGTACTTGATCTTGAACTTTCCATACATGCACATAGACTCCAGTCGATGCTTCCTAAGCCATAGAGAAGTCCATATCTGAACTATTGAAATCATTTCTGGTCAAAGGTTCCTCAAAAGGTTTTAAACAATATAAACTTATAGACTCCTGATGTTACATTAGCTATACATGGGTCAATTTTTGGACTCCAGAAACACATTCATGGCATACGGGTATTTGATATTTGGGTTAATATATCGAGAACTTTACTTTTCATGATGTCATTTCAGCCAGAAAGATATTTGACCTACTGAACATATTTCTGGCCCAAAAGTACTTGATCTTGTATTTTCCAATCATAGTCATAGACTCCAACAGATCCTTCCTAAGCCACAGAGAAGTTCATATCTGAGCTATTGAAATCATTTTTGGTCAAAGGTTCCTCAAAAGGTTTTAAACAATATAAACTTATAGACTCCTGATGTTACATTAGCTATACATAGGTCAATTTTTGACCTCCAGAAACACATTCATGGCATACGGGTATTTGATCTTTGGGTTAATATACCGAGAGCTTTACTTCTCATGATGTCATTTCAGCCAGAAAGATTTTTGACCTACTGAACATATTTCTGGCCCAAAAGTACTTGATCTTGTATTTTCCATTCATACTCATAGACTCCAACAGATCCTTCCTAAGCCATAGAGATGTCCATATCTGAGCTATTGAACTCATTTCTGGTCAAAGGTTCTTCAAAAGGTTTTAAACAATATAAACTTATAGACTCCTGATGTTACACTAGCTATACATAGGTCAATTTTTGACCTCCAGAAACACATTTATGGCCCACGGGTATTTGATCTTTGGGTTAATATACCGAGAGCTTTACTTCTCATGATGTCATTTCAGCCAGAAAGATATTTGACCTACTGAACATATTTTTGGCCCAAAAAAGTGCTTGATCTTGTACTTTCCATTCATACTCATATTCTCCAACAGATGCTTCCTAAGCCATAGAGATGTCCAAATCTGACGTATTGAACTCATTTCTGGTCAAAGGTTCCTCAAAAAATTTAAAACAATATAAACTTTTTGACTCCTTCTGATGTTATATTAGATATACATAGGTCAATGTTTGACCTCCAGGAACACATTGTGGCACATTTCCAGAAGAAAACGTGAAGGGGAGCTTGAAGCGGCAAATCTCACCACCCGGTTGCTCAGGTGTTCTGGGAGTTTGCTACGGTGTTCTGGGTGGTTGCTAGGCGTTTTTTAGGGTATTCTGGGTGATTGCTATGGTGTTCCGGGTGGTTGCTAGGGTGTTGCTAGGCGGTTGCTGGGGTGTTCCTGGTTGTTGCTAGGGTGTTGCCATATGGTTGCTGGGGTGTTCTGGTTTGTTGCTAGGGTGTTCTCGGTGGTTACTAGGGTGTTGCTAGGTGGTTGCTAGGGTGTTTTGGTGGGTTGGAGATTTACTTCTCATGATGTCATTTCAGCCAGAAAAATATTTTACGTAAAGAACATTTTTCTGGCCCAAAAGTACTTGATCTTGAACTTTCCATACGTATTCATAGACTATGTAATATAACATTCTGATGTTATATTACATAGGTCAATTTTTGACCTCCAGGAACACTTTTCATGGCACACGGGTGCTTGATCTTTGGGTTAATATAACGAGAGATTTACTTCTCATGATGTCATTTCAGCCAGACAAATATTTGACCTACTGAACATGTTTATGGCCCAAAAGAACTTGATCTTGAACTTTCCATACATACTCAGAGACTGCAGTCGATGCTTCCTAAGCCATAGAGAAGTCCATATCTGAAACTATTGAAATCATTTCTGATCAAAGGTTCCTCAAAAGGTTTTAAACAATATAAACTTATAGACTCCTGATGTTAAATTAGCTATACATAGGTCAATTTTTGACCTCTAGAAACACATTTATGGCATACGGGTATTTCATCTTTGGGCTAATATACCGAGAGCTTTACTTCTCATGATGTCATTTCAGACAGAAAGATATTTGACCTACTGAACATATTTCTGGCCCAAAAGTACTTGATCTTGAACTTTCCATATATACTCATAGACTCCAACAGATGCTTCCTAAGCCATAGAGAAGTCCATATCTGACCTATTAAACTCATTTCTGGTCAAAGGTTCCTCAAAAGTTTTTAAACAAATATGAACTTATAGACTCCTGATGTTGCATTAGCTATACATAGGTCAATTTTTGACCTCCAGAAACACATTTATGGCCCATGGGTATTTGATCTTTGGGTTCATATACCGATGGATTTACTTCTCATGATGTCATTCCAGCCAGACAAATATTTGACCTCCTTCGGATGTTATATAAGATATACATAGGTCAATTTTTGACCTCCAAGAACACATTTATGTACCACGGGTACTTGATCTGTGGGTTCATATACCGATGTATTTACTTCTCATGATGTCAATGAACTCATTTCTGGTCAAAGGTTCCTCAAAAAGTCTAAAACAATATAAACTTTTAGACTCTTTCTGATGTTATATTAGATATACATAGGTCATTTTTTGACCACCAGGAGCACATTTAATGCACATTTCCAGAAGTAAATGTGAAGTGGAGCCTGAAGTCGCAAATCTGGGTGGTTGCTATGGTGTTGTTGGTGGTTTCTAGGCGTTTATTAGGGTATTCTGGGTGGTTGCTATGGTGTTTGTATGCGGTTGCTAGGGTATTCTGGGTGGTTGCCAAGGTGCTAATGTTGTTAGGGTGTTGCTAGGTGGTTGCTGGGGTGTTCTTGTTTGCTGCTAGGGTGTTCTGAGTGGTTGCTAGGGTGTTGCTAGGGTGTTTTAGGTGGTTACTATGGTATTCTGGGTCATTGCTATGGTGTTACCAGGTGGTTGGTAGTGTTCACTTATAGTTACTATAGAGTTTCTATAATGTTTTTGGCATGATTTAGCTCTTAACTATTCGATTATTTTATTACATTTCATGTTTATATTGTTTGAAATCTTTTGAGGACCCTTTTACCATAACAATATAAACTTATAGACTCCTTCTGATGTTGTAAGAAGGACAAGGTCAATTTTTGACCTCCAGGAACATATTTATGGCACATTTCCAGAAGAAAATGTGAAGTGGTGCTTGCACTGGCAAATCTCACCACCCGGTTGCTAGGGTGTTCCCAGTGGTTGCTACAGTGTTCTGGATGGTTGCTAGGCGGTTGTTAGGGTAGTCTGTGTGGTTGCTAGGGTGTTGCTAGGTGGTTGCTAGGGTGTTGTGGGTGGTTGCCAGGGTGTTGCTAGGCGGTTGCTAGGGTGGTCTGGTTGGTTGCTAGGTGTTGCTAAGGTGTTCTCGTTGTTTGCTCTGTGGTTGCTAGAGTGATGCTAGGGTGTTTTAGGTGGTTACTATGGTAGTCTGTGTGGTTCCTATGGTGTTTCTAGGTGGTTGGTAATGTCCACAAATGGTTACTACAGAGTTTTTTAAAGTTTTGGCAATTGATTTCTGGCCCAAATCAATTTTTGATTTTGATTATGTATCATCAAAAGGTAGTTAAAATAAGGACTCTTGTATGGCTTCAGTGACATCAAAAGAGTTAATGAGTATGTTTAGACCATTCAAGATCAAGTGTGCCACAACTATGTTCAGTAGGTCAAAAAGGAACCTATCTATAGCTCATGTAATATCAGAAGGAGTCTCATAATTTTTCTTTTTTAAAAACATTTGAGGACCCTTTGACCAGAAATGAGTTAAATACATAAGATGTGGACATTCTATATGGCTTAAGAAGCATCAAAAATAGTCTTTGAGAATTTATAGAAAGTTCGAGACCTAGTACTCGTGGGCCAGGACTATGTTTGTGGGTCAAATAGAAACCTCTAGTTCTAGGAATCATAAGAAGTAGTCTATTTAGTATGTATAGAAAGTTCAATATCAGGTACTCGTGGGAGAGATATATGTTCAGTCAAATATCTTCCTGCTCATAAAACATCACAAGTAGTAAAAATGTATAGTAACCTAACGATCAAGTACCCTTTGACCAGAAATGAGTTCAATGGGTCAGATCTAAACAATCCATGTGGCTAATATGTTCATTAGGTAAAATAAGGACTCTTGTATGGCTTCAGTAACATCAAAAGGAGTCAATGAGTATGTTTAGAAAGTTTAAGATCTAGTACTTGTGGGCAAGAATTATGTTCAGTAGGTCAAATAGGAACCTTTGTATAGCTTATATATCATCAAAATGTGTCTATAAACTTATATTGTTTAAAAACTTTTGAGGACCCTTTTACCAGAAATGAGCTCAATAGCTAATACCATGCACTGTAAAGTGACATCTCATTTGATGTTTTCTCGTCTGTGCACAAATAAATTAGTTTGTAAAAAAAAATGCATGCAAAATCACATTATATATTTTCATTGCAACGAGGAACAGGTCAGATAGGTCATGCAATGCACTGAAACACGTCTTAGGCGTTTTCCTTTCACCGCGTAGAGGTTAGTTATTGTGCATATTGCATGACGAGGAACAAGTCAGATGGGTCATGCAATGCACTGAAACATGTCTTAGGCTTTTTCCTTTCACCAAGCAGAGGTTAGTTATTGCGTGCATATTGCATGACGAAGAACAAGCCAGATAGGTCATGCAAGCAAAGGTTAGTTATTGCGTGCATATTGCATGAAGAAGAACAAGCCAGATAAGTCATGCAATGCACTGAAACACGTCTTAGGCGTTATCCTTTCACCGCGCAAAGGTTAGTTATTGCGTGCATATTGCATGACGAGGAACAAGTCAGATAGGTCATGCAATGCACTGAAACACGTCTTAGGCGTTTTCCTTCACCGCGCAGAGGTTAGTTATTGCGTGCATATTGCATGACGAGGAACAATTCAGATAGATAATGCAATGCACTGAAACACGTCTTGTTTTCCTTTCACCAAGAAGAGGTTAGTTATTGCGTGCATATTGCATGACGAAGAACAAGCCAGATAGGTCATCAATGCATGCAAAGGTTAGTTATTGCGTGCATATTGCATGACGAGGAACAAGTCAGATAGGTCATGCAATGCACTGAAACACGTCTCAGGCGTTTTCCTTTCACCACGCAGAGGTTATTGCCTGCAGATTGCGTAACGAGGAACAAGTCAGATAGGTCATGCAATGCACTGAAACACGTCTTAGGCTTTTTCCTTTCACCGCTCAGAGGTTAGTTAATGCGTGCATATTGCACGATGAAGAACAAGCCAGATAGGTCATGCAATGTACTGAAACACGTCTTAGGCGTTTTCCTTTCACCGCGCAGAGTTTAGTTCTTGCATGCATATTGCATAACGATGAATAAGTCAGATAGGTCATGCAATGCACTGAAACACGTCTTAGGCGTTTTCCTTCACCGCGCAAGGGTTAGTTATTGCGTGAATATTGCATGACGAGGAACAATTCAGATAGATAATGCAATGCACTGAAACACGTCTTAAGGGGGTCGCACACCGGACGCGCAGCGCCGCGCCGCGTCACGTCGCGTCTAGGACAACTCAAGGTATCACACACCGGACGCGCACTGTCTCATTAGTGTATGGCCAGCAATATTGTAATGTTTAATGACAGGAAATGAAGATAAAATGTATATTGCAGCATAGTGCGAAGTCAGGATCCATCACCAACGATTTGAGTCAAAAATAATTAAAAATTTATATAAACTATGTAAATGGCGCTCTGTGGCGCTGCAGGGTTTTGAACACGGTCCTGAGCCGTTGCTGGGCGCCGCGGACAGACGCCGAATGGCGCCGCCGGTGTGTGTACGCTCATAGAGAATAATGTGTTCGAATTTTAAAGACGTGGCGCTGCGCGACGCGGCGCGGCGCTGCGCGTCCGGTGTGCGACCCCCTTTAGGCGTTTTCCTTTCACCAAGCAGAGTTTAGTTATTGCGTGTATATTGCATGAAGAAAGAACGAGCCAGATAGGTCATCCATGCATGCAAAGGTTAGTTATTGCGTGCATATTGCATGACGAGGAACAAGTCAGATAGGTCATGCAATGCACTGAAACACGTCTCAGGCGTTTTCCTTTCACCACCCAGAGGTTATTGCATGCATATTGCATAACGAGGAACGAGTCAGATAGGTCAAGCAATGCACTGAAACACGTCTTAGGCGTTTACCTTCACCACGCAGAGGTTATTGCATGCATATTGCGTAACGAGGAACAAGTCAGATAGGTCATGCAATGCACTGAAACACGTCTTAGGCGTTTTCCTTTCACCGCGCAGAGGTCAGTTATTGCGTGCATATTGCACGATTAAGAACAAGCCAGATAGGTCATGCAATGCACTGAAACACGTCTTAGGCGTTTTCCTTTCACCGCGCAGAGTTTAGTTCTTGCATGCATATTGCATAACGATGAATAGGTCAGATAGGTCATGCAATGCACTGAAACACGTCTTAGGCGTTTTCCTTTCACCGCGCAGAGTTTAGTTCTTGCACGCATATTGCATAACGAGGAACAATTCAGATAGTTCATGCAATGCACTGAAACACGTCTTAGGCGTTTTCCTTTCACCGCGCAGAGGTTAGTTATTGCGTGCCTATTGCATGACGAGGAACAAGTCAGATAGGTCATGCAATTCACTGAAACACGTCTTAGTCGTTTTCCTTTCACCGCGCAGAGGTTAGTTATTGAGTGCATATTGCATGACGAGGAACGAGTCAGATAGGTCATGCAATGCACTGGAACACGTCTTAGGCGTTTTCTTTTCACCGCGCAGAGGTTAGTTATTGCGTGCCTATTGCATAACGAGGAACAAGTCAGATAGGTCATGCAATGCACTGAAACACGTCTTAGTCGTTTTCCTTTCACCGCGTAGAGGTTAGTTATTGCGTGCATATTGCATGACGAGGAACAAGTCAGATAGGTCATGCAATTCACTGAAACACGTCTTAGTCGTTTTCCTTTCACCGCGCAGAGGTTAGTTATTGAGTGCATATTGCATGACGAGGAACGAGTCAGATAAGTCATGCAATCCAATGAAACACATCTTAGGTGTTTTTCTTTCACCGTGCAGAGGTTAGTTATTGCGTGCATATGCATTACGAGAAACAAGTTAGATATATCATGCAATGCGACGAAACACATCTTATGGTGTTTTCTTTTCATTGCTCAGAGTTTAGTTATTTTTGTGCATATGCATAACTTAGGAACAAGTTGGTCAGCATGATTTTTTCAAGTAAGACATGGTCCTGGATCAACATATTTTGATGATCCTGGATCAACATTCCTTTCCCAAAAATGTTGTCCTTAACCAATCCCTACCCCTAAACCTAACTCTACTCATAACTTTTCCCTTATCAGAAGGTACAAAGGTGAATGACACTGACGTTTAAGTACTTCACTCTGGTTCTAAATCTAAACCTAAAATTGACATAAACTGTAAACTTGTTCCTCAAATCTGTTTGGTTGATTGAAAAGTTGATCCAGGATCAACAATGTTGTTGATCCAGGAACTTGTGGTAGTTGATGAAATCACGTTCACCGAACAAGTTAGATAGGTCATGCAATGCAACGAAACACATCTATGGTGTTTTCTTTTCATTGGTCAGAGTTTAGTTATTTTTGTGCATACGTATAATGAGGAACAAGTTAGATAGGTCATGCAATGCAATGAAACACATCTTAGGTGTTTTCTTTTCATTGCGCAGAGGTTAGTTATCGCGTGGACAGGCATAACGAGGAACAAGTCAGATTGGTCATTCAAATGCATCGAAACCCATCTTAGGTGTTTTCTTTTAATTCCATAGAGGTTATTTATTGCATGCATGTACAATGCAATCCTAAAGCACATGAATTGCAAATCTCTTCGTTGCACAAAGGAACAAGTTCGTTTATGCATTGTAAATCGATCACTTTTGTAATGTTTTCTCGTCAAAACACAAATTAATTAGTTGTAGAATGGAACTTGTGTTTTATCTTTTCTTTTCAATGCAAAGAAGAACAAGTTAGAAAATTTAAGTATTGCAATGAAACACACATTTCAGCCAGACATATATTTGACCTACTGAAGATATTTCTGGCCCAAAAGTACTTGATCTTGAACTTTCCATACATACTCACAGACTCCAATAGATGATTCCTAAGCCATGGAAAAGTCTATATCTGACCTTTTGAACTAATTTCTGGTCAAACGTTCCTCAAAAAGTTTAAAACGATATAAACTCATAGACTCCTTCTGATGTTATATTTACGTAGGTCAATTTTTGACCTCCAGGAACACATTTATGGCCCACGGTTCCTTGATCTGTGGGTTATTATACAGAGAGATTTACTTCTCATGATGTCATTTCAGCCAGACAAATATTTGACCTACTGAACATATTTCTAGCCCAACAGTACTTGATCTTGAACTTTCCATACATAATCATAGACTCGAACAGATGCTTCCCTACATATACATAGAAGTCCATATCTGACCTATTGAACTCATTTATGGTCAAAAGGTTCTTCAAAAGCTTTTAAACAATGAAAAGTCATAGACTCCTGATGTTACATTAGCTATACATAGGTCAATTTTTGACCTCCAGAAACACATTTATGGCCCATGGGTATTTGATCTTTGGGTTAATATACCGAGAGCTTTCCTTCTCATGATGTCATTTCAGCCAGAAAGATATTTGACCTACTGAACATATTTCTGGCCCAAAAGTACTTGATCTTGTACTTTCCATTCATACTCATAGACTCCAACAGATGCTTCCTAAGCCATAGAGAAGTCCATATCTGAACTATTGAACTCATTTCTGGTCAGAGGTTCCTCACAAAGTTAAAAACAATATAAACTTTTAGACTCCTTCTGATGTTATATTAGAATTACAAAGGTCAATTTTTGACCTTCAAGAACACATTTATGGCACATTTCCAGAAGAAAACGTGAAGTGGATCTTGAAGCGGCAAATCTCACCACCCGGTTGCTAGAGTGTTCTGGGAGGTTGCTACGGTGTTCTGGGTGGTTGCTAGGCGTTTTTTAGGGTATTCTGTGTGATTTCTGTGGTGTTCTGGGTGGTTGCTAGGGTGTTGCTAGGCGGTTGCTGGGGTGTTCCTGGTGGTTGCTAGGGTGTTGCCAAATGGTTGCTGGGGTGTTCTGGTTTGTTGCTAGGGTGTTCTCGGTGGTTGCTAGGTTGTTGCTAGGTGGTTGCTAGGGTGTTGTGGTGGGTTGGAGACTACTTCTCATGATGTCATTTCAGCCAGAAAAAATATATTTTACGTAAAGAACATTTTTCTGGCCCAAAAGTACTTGATCTTGAACTTTCCATACATGCACATAGACTCCAGTCGATGCTTCCTAAGCCATAGAGAAGTCCATATCTGAACTATTGAAATCATTTCTGGTCAAAGGTTCCTCAAAAGGTTTTAAACAATATAAACTTATAGACTCCTGATGTTACATTAGCTATACATGGGTCAATTTTTGGACTCCAGAAACACATTCATGGCATACGGGTATTTGATATTTGGGTTAATATATCGAGAACTTTACTTTTCATGATGTCATTTCAGCCAGAAAGATATTTGACCTACTGAACATATTTCTGGCCCAAAAGTACTTGATCTTGTATTTTCCAATCATAGTCATAGACTCCAACAGATCCTTCCTAAGCCACAGAGAAGTTCATATCTGAGCTATTGAAATCATTTTTGGTCAAAGGTTCCTCAAAAGGTTTTAAACAATATAAACTTATAGACTCCTGATGTTACATTAGCTATACATAGGTCAATTTTTGACCTCCAGAAACACATTCATGGCATACGGGTATTTGATCTTTGGGTTAATATACCGAGAGCTTTACTTCTCATGATGTCATTTCAGCCAGAAAGATTTTTGACCTACTGAACATATTTCTGGCCCAAAAGTACTTGATCTTGTATTTTCCATTCATACTCATAGACTCCAACAGATCCTTCCTAAGCCATAGAGATGTCCATATCTGAGCTATTGAACTCATTTCTGGTCAAAGGTTCTTCAAAAGGTTTTAAACAATATAAACTTATAGACTCCTGATGTTACACTAGCTATACATAGGTCAATTTTTGACCTCCAGAAACACATTTATGGCCCACGGGTATTTGATCTTTGGGTTAATATACCGAGAGCTTTACTTCTCATGATGTCATTTCAGCCAGAAAGATATTTGACCTACTGAACATATTTTTGGCCCAAAAAAGTGCTTGATCTTGTACTTTCCATTCATACTCATATTCTCCAACAGATGCTTCCTAAGCCATAGAGATGTCCAAATCTGACGTATTGAACTCATTTCTGGTCAAAGGTTCCTCAAAAAATTTAAAACAATATAAACTTTTTGACTCCTTCTGATGTTATATTAGATATACATAGGTCAATGTTTGACCTCCAGGAACACATTGTGGCACATTTCCAGAAGAAAACGTGAAGGGGAGCTTGAAGCGGCAAATCTCACCACCCGGTTGCTCAGGTGTTCTGGGAGTTTGCTACGGTGTTCTGGGTGGTTGCTAGGCGTTTTTTAGGGTATTCTGGGTGATTGCTATGGTGTTCCGGGTGGTTGCTAGGGTGTTGCTAGGCGGTTGCTGGGGTGTTCCTGGTGGTTGCTAGGGTGTTGCCATATGGTTGCTGGGGTGTTCTGGTTTGTTGCTAGGGTGTTCTCGGTGGTTACTAGGGTGTTGCTAGGTGGTTGCTAGGGTGTTTTGGTGGGTTGGAGATTTACTTCTCATGATGTCATTTCAGCCAGAAAAATATTTTACGTAAAGAACATTTTTCTGGCCCAAAAGTACTTGATCTTGAACTTTCCATACGTATTCATAGACTATGTAATATAACATTCTGATGTTATATTACATAGGTCAATTTTTGACCTCCAGGAACACTTTTCATGGCACACGGGTGCTTGATCTTTGGGTTAATATAACGAGAGATTTACTTCTCATGATGTCATTTCAGCCAGACAAATATTTGACCTACTGAACATGTTTATGGCCCAAAAGAACTTGATCTTGAACTTTCCATACATACTCAGAGACTGCAGTCGATGCTTCCTAAGCCATAGAGAAGTCCATATCTGAAACTATTGAAATCATTTCTGATCAAAGGTTCCTCAAAAGGTTTTAAACAATATAAACTTATAGACTCCTGATGTTAAATTAGCTATACATAGGTCAATTTTTGACCTCTAGAAACACATTTATGGCATACGGGTATTTCATCTTTGGGCTAATATACCGAGAGCTTTACTTCTCATGATGTCATTTCAGACAGAAAGATATTTGACCTACTGAACATATTTCTGGCCCAAAAGTACTTGATCTTGAACTTTCCATATATACTCATAGACTCCAACAGATGCTTCCTAAGCCATAGAGAAGTCCATATCTGACCTATTAAACTCATTTCTGGTCAAAGGTTCCTCAAAAGTTTTTAAACAAATATGAACTTATAGACTCCTGATGTTGCATTAGCTATACATAGGTCAATTTTTGACCTCCAGAAACACATTTATGGCCCATGGGTATTTGATCTTTGGGTTCATATACCGATGGATTTACTTCTCATGATGTCATTCCAGCCAGACAAATATTTGACCTCCTTCGGATGTTATATAAGATATACATAGGTCAATTTTTGACCTCCAAGAACACATTTATGTACCACGGGTACTTGATCTGTGGGTTCATATACCGATGTATTTACTTCTCATGATGTCAATGAACTCATTTCTGGTCAAAGGTTCCTCAAAAAGTCTAAAACAATATAAACTTTTAGACTCTTTCTGATGTTATATTAGATATACATAGGTCATTTTTTGACCACCAGGAGCACATTTAATGCACATTTCCAGAAGTAAATGTGAAGTGGAGCCTGAAGTCGCAAATCTGGGTGGTTGCTATGGTGTTGTTGGTGGTTTCTAGGCGTTTATTAGGGTATTCTGGGTGGTTGCTATGGTGTTTGTATGCGGTTGCTAGGGTATTCTGGGTGGTTGCCAAGGTGCTAATGTTGTTAGGGTGTTGCTAGGTGGTTGCTGGGGTGTTCTTGTTTGCTGCTAGGGTGTTCTGAGTGGTTGCTAGGGTGTTGCTAGGGTGTTTTAGGTGGTTACTATGGTATTCTGGGTCATTGCTATGGTGTTACCAGGTGGTTGGTAGTGTTCACTTATAGTTACTATAGAGTTTCTATAATGTTTTTGGCATGATTTAGCTCTTAACTATTCGATTATTTTATTACATTTCATGTTTATATTGTTTGAAATCTTTTGAGGACCCTTTTACCATAACAATATAAACTTATAGACTCCTTCTGATGTTGTAAGAAGGACAAGGTCAATTTTTGACCTCCAGGAACATATTTATGGCACATTTCCAGAAGAAAATGTGAAGTGGTGCTTGCACTGGCAAATCTCACCACCCGGTTGCTAGGGTGTTCCCAGTGGTTGCTACAGTGTTCTGGATGGTTGCTAGGCGGTTGTTAGGGTAGTCTGTGTGGTTGCTAGGGTGTTGCTAGGTGGTTGCTAGGGTGTTGTGGGTGGTTGCCAGGGTGTTGCTAGGCGGTTGCTAGGGTGGTCTGGTTGGTTGCTAGGTGTTGCTAAGGTGTTCTCGTTGTTTGCTCTGTGGTTGCTAGAGTGATGCTAGGGTGTTTTAGGTGGTTACTATGGTAGTCTGTGTGGTTCCTATGGTGTTTCTAGGTGGTTGGTAATGTCCACAAATGGTTACTACAGAGTTTTTTAAAGTTTTGGCAATTGATTTCTGGCCCAAATCAATTTTTGATTTTGATTATGTATCATCAAAAGGTAGTTAAAATAAGGACTCTTGTATGGCTTCAGTGACATCAAAAGAGTTAATGAGTATGTTTAGACCATTCAAGATCAAGTGTGCCACAACTATGTTCAGTAGGTCAAAAAGGAACCTATCTATAGCTCATGTAATATCAGAAGGAGTCTCATAATTTTTCTTTTTTAAAAACATTTGAGGACCCTTTGACCAGAAATGAGTTAAATACATAAGATGTGGACATTCTATATGGCTTAAGAAGCATCAAAAATAGTCTTTGAGAATTTATAGAAAGTTCGAGACCTAGTACTCGTGGGCCAGGACTATGTTTGTGGGTCAAATAGAAACCTCTAGTTCTAGGAATCATAAGAAGTAGTCTATTTAGTATGTATAGAAAGTTCAATATCAGGTACTCGTGGGAGAGATATATGTTCAGTCAAATATCTTCCTGCTCATAAAACATCACAAGTAGTAAAAATGTATAGTAACCTAACGATCAAGTACCCTTTGACCAGAAATGAGTTCAATGGGTCAGATCTAAACAATCCATGTGGCTAATATGTTCATTAGGTAAAATAAGGACTCTTGTATGGCTTCAGTAACATCAAAAGGAGTCAATGAGTATGTTTAGAAAGTTTAAGATCTAGTACTTGTGGGCCAGAATTATGTTCAGTAGGTCAAATAGGAACCTTTGTATAGCTTATATATCATCAAAATGTGTCTATAAACTTATATTGTTTAAAAACTTTTGAGGACCCTTTTACCAGAAATGAGCTCAATAGCTAATACCATGCACTGTAAAGTGACATCTCATTTGATGTTTTCTCGTCTGTGCACAAATAAATTAGTTTGTAAAAAAAAAATGCATGCAAAATCACATTATATATTTTCATTGCAACGAGGAACAGGTCAGATAGGTCATGCAATGCACTGAAACACGTCTTAGGCGTTTTCCTTTCACCGCGTAGAGGTTAGTTATTGTGCATATTGCATGACGAGGAACAAGTCAGATGGGTCATGCAATGCACTGAAACATGTCTTAGGCTTTTTCCTTTCACCAAGCAGAGGTTAGTTATTGCGTGCATATTGCATGACGAAGAACAAGCCAGATAGGTCATGCAAGCAAAGGTTAGTTATTGCGTGCATATTGCATGAAGAAGAACAAGCCAGATAAGTCATGCAATGCACTGAAACACGTCTTAGGCGTTATCCTTTCACCGCGCAAAGGTTAGTTATTGCGTGCATATTGCATGACGAGGAACAAGTCAGATAGGTCATGCAATGCACTGAAACACGTCTTAGGCGTTTTCCTTCACCGCGCAGAGGTTAGTTATTGCGTGCATATTGCATGACGAGGAACAATTCAGATAGATAATGCAATGCACTGAAACACGTCTTGTTTTCCTTTCACCAAGAAGAGGTTAGTTATTGCGTGCATATTGCATGACGAAGAACAAGCCAGATAGGTCATCAATGCATGCAAAGGTTAGTTATTGCGTGCATATTGCATGACGAGGAACAAGTCAGATAGGTCATGCAATGCACTGAAACACGTCTCAGGCGTTTTCCTTTCACCACGCAGAGGTTATTGCCTGCAGATTGCGTAACGAGGAACAAGTCAGATAGGTCATGCAATGCACTGAAACACGTTTTAGGCGTTTTCCTTTCACCGCGCAGAGGTTAGATCTTGCATGCATATTGCATGACGAGGAACAAGTCAGGTAGGTCATGCAATGCACTGAAACACGTCTTAGGCTTTTTCCTTTCACCGCTCAGAGGTTAGTTAATGCGTGCATATTGCACGATGAAGAACAAGCCAGATAGGTCATGCAATGTACTGAAACACGTCTTAGGCGTTTTCCTTTCACCGCGCAGAGTTTAGTTCTTGCATGCATATTGCATAACGATGAATAAGTCAGATAGGTCATGCAATGCACTGAAACACGTCTTAGGCGTTTTCCTTCACCGCGCAAGGGTTAGTTATTGCGTGAATATTGCATGACGAGGAACAATTCAGATAGATAATGCAATGCACTGAAACACGTCTTAGGCGTTTTCCTTTCACCAAGCAGAGTTTAGTTATTGCGTGTATATTGCATGAAGAAAGAACGAGCCAGATAGGTCATCCATGCATGCAAAGGTTAGTTATTGCGTGCATATTGCATGACGAGGAACAAGTCAGATAGGTCATGCAATGCACTGAAACACGTCTCAGGCGTTTTCCTTTCACCACCCAGAGGTTATTGCATGCATATTGCATAACGAGGAACGAGTCAGATAGGTCAAGCAATGCACTGAAACACGTCTTAGGCGTTTACCTTCACCACGCAGAGGTTATTGCATGCATATTGCGTAACGAGGAACAAGTCAGATAGGTCATGCAATGCACTGAAACACGTCTTAGGCGTTTTCCTTTCACCGCGCAGAGGTTAGTTATTGCGTGCATATTGCACGATTAAGAACAAGCCAGATAGGTCATGCAATGCACTGAAACACGTCTTAGGCGTTTTCCTTTCACCGCGCAGAGTTTAGTTCTTGCATGCATATTGCATAAAGATGAATAGGTCAGATAGGTCATGCAATGCACTGAAACACGTCTTAGGCGTTTTCCTTTCACCGCGCAGAGTTTAGTTCTTGCACGCATATTGCATAACGAGGAACAATTCAGATAGTTCATGCAATGCACTGAAACACGTCTTAGGCGTTTTCCTTTCACCGCGCAGAGGTTAGTTATTGCGTGCCTATTGCATGACGAGGAACAAGTCAGATAGGTCATGCAATTCACTGAAACACGTCTTAGTCGTTTTCCTTTCACCGCGCAGAGGTTAGTTATTGAGTGCATATTGCATGACGAGGAACGAGTCAGATAGGTCATGCAATGCACTGGAACACGTCTTAGGCGTTTTCTTTTCACCGCGCAGAGGTTAGTTATTGCGTGCCTATTGCATAACGAGGAACAAGTCAGATAGGTCATGCAATGCACTGAAACACGTCTTAGTCGTTTTCCTTTCACCGCGTAGAGGTTAGTTATTGCGTGCATATTGCATGACGAGGAACAAGTCAGATAGGTCATGCAATTCACTGAAACACGTCTTAGTCGTTTTCCTTTCACCGCGCAGAGGTTAGTTATTGAGTGCATATTGCATGACGAGGAACGAGTCAGATAAGTCATGCAATCCAATGAAACACATCTTAGGTGTTTTTCTTTCACCGTGCAGAGGTTAGTTATTGCGTGCATATGCATTACGAGAAACAAGTTAGATATATCATGCAATGCGACGAAACACATCTTATGGTGTTTTCTTTTCATTGCTCAGAGTTTAGTTATTTTTGTGCATATGCATAACTTAGGAACAAGTTGGTCAGCATGATTTTTTCAAGTAAGACATGGTCCTGGATCAACATATTTTGATGATCCTGGATCAACATTCCTTTCCCAAAAATGTTGTCCTTAACCAATCCCTACCCCTAAACCTAACTCTACTCATAACTTTTCCCTTATCAGAAGGTACAAAGGTGAATGACACTGACGTTTAAGTACTTCACTCTGGTTCTAAATCTAAACCTAAAATTGACATAAACTGTAAACTTGTTCCTCAAATCTGTTTGGTTGATTGAAAAGTTGATCCAGGATCAACAATGTTGTTGATCCAGGAACTTGTGGTAGTTGATGAAATCACGTTCACCGAACAAGTTAGATAGGTCATGCAATGCAATGAAACACATCTTATGGTGTTTTCTTTTCATTGGTCAGAGTTTAGTTATTTTTGTGCATACGTATAATGAGGAACAAGTTAGATAGGTCATGCAATGCAATGAAACACATCTTAGGTGTTTTCTTTTCATTGCGCAGAGGTTAGTTATCGCGTGGACAGGCATAACGAGGAACAAGTCAGATTGGTCATTCAAATGCATCGAAACCCATCTTAGGTGTTTTCTTTTAATTCCATAGAGGTTATTTATTGCATGCATGTACAATGCAATCCTAAAGCACATGAATTGCAAATCTCTTCGTTGCACAAAGGAACAAGTTCGTTTATGCATTGTAAATCGATCACTTTTGTAATGTTTTCTCGTCAAAACACAAATTAATTAGTTGTAGAATGGAAATGCATGGGAAAGCACTTGTGTTTTATCTTTTCTTTTCAATGCAAAGAAGAACAAGTTAGAAAATTTAAGTATTGCAATGAAACACACATTTCAGCCAGACATATATTTGACCTACTGAAGATATTTCTGGCCCAAAAGTACTTGATCTTGAACTTTCCATACATACTCACAGACTCCAATAGATGATTCCTAAGCCATGGAAAAGTCTATATCTGACCTTTTGAACTAATTTCTGGTCAAACGTTCCTCAAAAAGTTTAAAACGATATAAACTCATAGACTCCTTCTGATGTTATATTTACGTAGGTCAATTTTTGACCTCCAGGAACACATTTATGGCCCACGGTTCCTTGATCTGTGGGTTATTATACAGAGAGATTTACTTCTCATGATGTCATTTCAGCCAGACAAATATTTGACCTACTGAACATATTTCTAGCCCAACAGTACTTGATCTTGAACTTTCCATACATAATCATAGACTCGAACAGATGCTTCCCTACATATACATAGAAGTCCATATCTGACCTATTGAACTCATTTATGGTCAAAAGGTTCTTCAAAAGCTTTTAAACAATGAAAAGTCATAGACTCCTGATGTTACATTAGCTATACATAGGTCAATTTTTGACCTCCAGAAACACATTTATGGCCCATGGGTATTTGATCTTTGGGTTAATATACCGAGAGCTTTCCTTCTCATGATGTCATTTCAGCCAGAAAGATATTTGACCTACTGAACATATTTCTGGCCCAAAAGTACTTGATCTTGTACTTTCCATTCATACTCATAGACTCCAACAGATGCTTCCTAAGCCATAGAGAAGTCCATATCTGAACTATTGAACTCATTTCTGGTCAGAGGTTCCTCACAAAGTTAAAAACAATATAAACTTTTAGACTCCTTCTGATGTTATATTAGATATACAAAGGTCAATTTTTGACCTTCAAGAACACATTTATGGCACATTTCCAGAAGAAAACGTGAAGTGGATCTTGAAGCGGCAAATCTCACCACCCGGTTGCTAGAGTGTTCTGGGAGGTTGCTACGGTGTTCTGGGTGGTTGCTAGGCGTTTTTTAGGGTATTCTGTGTGATTTCTGTGGTGTTCTGGGTGGTTGCTAGGGTGTTGCTAGGCGGTTGCTGGGGTGTTCCTGGTGGTTGCTAGGGTGTTGCCAAATGGTTGCTGGGGTGTTCTGGTTTGTTGCTAGGGTGTTCTCGGTGGTTGCTAGGTTGTTGCTAGGTGGTTGCTAGGGTGTTGTGGTGGGTTGGAGACTACTTCTCATGATGTCATTTCAGCCAGAAAAAATATATTTTACGTAAAGAACATTTTTCTGGCCCAAAAGTACTTGATCTTGAACTTTCCATACATGCACATAGACTCCAGTCGATGCTTCCTAAGCCATAGAGAAGTCCATATCTGAACTATTGAAATCATTTCTGGTCAAAGGTTCCTCAAAAGGTTTTAAACAATATAAACTTATAGACTCCTGATGTTACATTAGCTATACATGGGTCAATTTTTGGACTCCAGAAACACATTCATGGCATACGGGTATTTGATATTTGGGTTAATATATCGAGAACTTTACTTTTCATGATGTCATTTCAGCCAGAAAGATATTTGACCTACTGAACATATTTCTGGCCCAAAAGTACTTGATCTTGTATTTTCCAATCATAGTCATAGACTCCAACAGATCCTTCCTAAGCCACAGAGAAGTTCATATCTGAGCTATTGAAATCATTTTTGGTCAAAGGTTCCTCAAAAGGTTTTAAACAATATAAACTTATAGACTCCTGATGTTACATTAGCTATACATAGGTCAATTTTTGACCTCCAGAAACACATTCATGGCATACGGGTATTTGATCTTTGGGTTAATATACCGAGAGCTTTACTTCTCATGATGTCATTTCAGCCAGAAAGATTTTTGACCTACTGAACATATTTCTGGCCCAAAAGTACTTGATCTTGTATTTTCCATTCATACTCATAGACTCCAACAGATCCTTCCTAAGCCATAGAGATGTCCATATCTGAGCTATTGAACTCATTTCTGGTCAAAGGTTCTTCAAAAGGTTTTAAACAATATAAACTTATAGACTCCTGATGTTACACTAGCTATACATAGGTCAATTTTTGACCTCCAGAAACACATTTATGGCCCACGGGTATTTGATCTTTGGGTTAATATACAGAGAGCTTTACTTCTCATGATGTCATTTCAGCCAGAAAGATATTTGACCTACTGAACATATTTTTGGCCCAAAAAAGTGCTTGATCTTGTACTTTCCATTCATACTCATATTCTCCAACAGATGCTTCCTAAGCCATAGAGATGTCCAAATCTGACGTATTGAACTCATTTCTGGTCAAAGGTTCCTCAAAAAATTTAAAACAATATAAACTTTTTGACTCCTTCTGATGTTATATTAGATATACATAGGTCAATGTTTGACCTCCAGGAACACATTGTGGCACATTTCCAGAAGAAAACGTGAAGGGGAGCTTGAAGCGGCAAATCTCACCACCCGGTTGCTCAGGTGTTCTGGGAGTTTGCTACGGTGTTCTGGGTGGTTGCTAGGCGTTTTTTAGGGTATTCTGGGTGATTGCTATGGTGTTCCGGGTGGTTGCTAGGGTGTTGCTAGGCGGTTGCTGGGGTGTTCCTGGTGGTTGCTAGGGTGTTGCCATATGGTTGCTGGGGTGTTCTGGTTTGTTGCTAGGGTGTTCTCGGTGGTTACTAGGGTGTTGCTAGGTGGTTGCTAGGGTGTTTTGGTGGGTTGGAGATTTACTTCTCATGATGTCATTTCAGCCAGAAAAATATTTTACGTAAAGAACATTTTTCTGGCCCAAAAGTACTTGATCTTGAACTTTCCATACGTATTCATAGACTATGTAATATAACATTCTGATGTTATATTACATAGGTCAATTTTTGACCTCCAGGAACACTTTTCATGGCACACGGGTGCTTGATCTTTGGGTTAATATAACGAGAGATTTACTTCTCATGATGTCATTTCAGCCAGACAAATATTTGACCTACTGAACATGTTTATGGCCCAAAAGAACTTGATCTTGAACTTTCCATACATACTCAGAGACTGCAGTCGATGCTTCCTAAGCCATAGAGAAGTCCATATCTGAAACTATTGAAATCATTTCTGATCAAAGGTTCCTCAAAAGGTTTTAAACAATATAAACTTATAGACTCCTGATGTTAAATTAGCTATACATAGGTCAATTTTTGACCTCTAGAAACACATTTATGGCATACGGGTATTTCATCTTTGGGCTAATATACCGAGAGCTTTACTTCTCATGGTCATTTCAGACAGAAAGATATTTGACCTACTGAACATATTTCTGGCCCAAAAGTACTTGATCTTGAACTTTCCATATATACTCATAGACTCCAACAGATGCTTCCTAAGCCATAGAGAAGTCCATATCTGACCTATTAAACTCATTTCTGGTCAAAGGTTCCTCAAAAGTTTTTAAACAAATATGAACTTATAGACTCCTGATGTTGCATTAGCTATACATAGGTCAATTTTTGACCTCCAGAAACACATTTATGGCCCATGGGTATTTGATCTTTGGGTTCATATACCGATGGATTTACTTCTCATGATGTCATTCCAGCCAGACAAATATTTGACCTCCTTCGGATGTTATATAAGATATACATAGGTCAATTTTTGACCTCCAAGAACACATTTATGTACCACGGGTACTTGATCTGTGGGTTCATATACCGATGTATTTACTTCTCATGATGTCAATGAACTCATTTCTGGTCAAAGGTTCCTCAAAAAGTCTAAAACAATATAAACTTTTAGACTCTTTCTGATGTTATATTAGATATACATAGGTCATTTTTTGACCACCAGGAGCACATTTAATGCACATTTCCAGAAGTAAATGTGAAGTGGAGCCTGAAGTCGCAAATCTGGGTGGTTGCTATGGTGTTGTTGGTGGTTTCTAGGCGTTTATTAGGGTATTCTGGGTGGTTGCTATGGTGTTTGTATGCGGTTGCTAGGGTATTCTGGGTGGTTGCCAAGGTGCTAATGTTGTTAGGGTGTTGCTAGGTGGTTGCTGGGGTGTTCTTGTTTGCTGCTAGGGTGTTCTGAGTGGTTGCTAGGGTGTTGCTAGGGTGTTTTAGGTGGTTACTATGGTATTCTGGGTCATTGCTATGGTGTTACCAGGTGGTTGGTAGTGTTCACTTATAGTTACTATAGAGTTTCTATAATGTTTTTGGCATGATTTAGCTCTTAACTATTCGATTATTTTATTACATTTCATGTTTATATTGTTTGAAATCTTTTGAGGACCCTTTTACCATAACAATATAAACTTATAGACTCCTTCTGATGTTGTAAGAAGGACAAGGTCAATTTTTGACCTCCAGGAACATATTTATGGCACATTTCCAGAAGAAAATGTGAAGTGGTGCTTGCACTGGCAAATCTCACCACCCGGTTGCTAGGGTGTTCCCAGTGGTTGCTACAGTGTTCTGGATGGTTGCTAGGCGGTTGTTAGGGTAGTCTGTGTGGTTGCTAGGGTGTTGCTAGGTGGTTGCTAGGGTGTTGTGGGTGGTTGCCAGGGTGTTGCTAGGCGGTTGCTAGGGTGGTCTGGTTGGTTGCTAGGTGTTGCTAAGGTGTTCTCGTTGTTTGCTCTGTGGTTGCTAGAGTGATGCTAGGGTGTTTTAGGTGGTTACTATGGTAGTCTGTGTGGTTCCTATGGTGTTTCTAGGTGGTTGGTAATGTCCACAAATGGTTACTACAGAGTTTTTTAAAGTTTTTGGCAATTGATTTCTGGCCCAAATCAATTTTTGATTTTGATTATGTATCATCAAAAGGTAGTTAAAATAAGGACTCTTGTATGGCTTCAGTGACATCAAAAGAGTTAATGAGTATGTTTAGACCATTCAAGATCAAGTGTGCCACAACTATGTTCAGTTGTCAAAAAGGAACCTATCTATAGCTCATGTAATATCAGAAGGAGTCTCATAATTTTTCTTTTTTAAAAACATTTGAGGACCCTTTGACCAGAAATGAGTTAAATACATAAGATGTGGACATTCTATATGGCTTAAGAAGCATCAAAAATAGTCTTTGAGAATTTATAGAAAGTTGGAGACCTAGTACTCGTGGGCCAGGACTATGTTTGTGGGTCAAATAGAAACCTCTAGTTCTAGGAATCATAAGAAGTAGTCTATTTAGTATGTATAGAAAGTTCAATATCAGGTACTCGTGGGAGAGATATATGTTCAGTCAAATATCTTCCTGCTCATAAAACATCACAAGTAGTAAAAATGTATAGTAACCTAACGATCAAGTACCCTTTGACCAGAAATGAGTTCAATGGGTCAGATCTAAACAATCCATGTGGCTAATATGTTCATTAGGTAAAATAATGACTCTTGTATGGCTTCAGTAACATCAAAAGGAGTCAATGAGTATGTTTAGAAAGTTTAAGATCTAGTACTTGTGGGCCAGAATTATGTTCAGTAGGTCAAATAGGAACCTTTGTATAGCTTATATATCATCAAAATGTGTCTATAAACTTATATTGTTTAAAAACTTTTGAGGACCCTTTTACCAGAAATGAGCTCAATAGCTAATACCATGCACTGTAAAGTGACATCTCATTTGATGTTTTCTCGTCTGTGCACAAATAAATTAGTTTGTAAAAAAAAATGCATGCAAAATCACATTATATATTTTCATTGCAACGAGGAACAGGTCAGATAGGTCATGCAATGCACTGAAACACGTCTTAGGCGTTTTCCTTTCACCGCGTAGAGGTTAGTTATTGTGCATATTGCATGACGAGGAACAAGTCAGATGGGTCATGCAATGCACTGAAACATGTCTTAGGCTTTTTCCTTTCACCAAGCAGAGGTTAGTTATTGCGTGCATATTGCATGACGAAGAACAAGCCAGATAGGTCATGCAAGCAAAGGTTAGTTATTGCGTGCATATTGCATGAAGAAGAACAAGCCAGATAAGTCATGCAATGCACTGAAACACGTCTTAGGCGTTATCCTTTCACCGCGCAAAGGTTAGTTATTGCGTGCATATTGCATGACGAGGAACAAGTCAGATAGGTCATGCAATGCACTGAAACACGTCTTAGGCGTTTTCCTTCACCGCGCAGAGGTTAGTTATTGCGTGCATATTGCATGACGAGGAAACAATTCAGATAGATAATGCAATGCACTGAAACACGTCTTGTTTTCCTTTCACCAAGAAGAGGTTAGTTATTGCGTGCATATTGCATGACGAAGAACAAGCCAGATAGGTCATCAATGCATGCAAAGGTTAGTTATTGCGTGCATATTGCATGACGAGGAACAAGTCAGATAGGTCATGCAATGCACTGAAACACGTCTCAGGCGTTTTCCTTTCACCACGCAGAGGTTATTGCCTGCAGATTGCGTAACGAGGAACAAGTCAGATAGGTCATGCAATGCACTGAAACACGTTTTAGGCGTTTTCCTTTCACCGCGCAGAGGTTAGATCTTGCATGCATATTGCATGACGAGGAACAAGTCAGGTCATGCAATGCACTGAAACACGTCTTAGGCTTTTTCCTTTCACCGCTCAGAGGTTAGTTAATGCGTGCATATTGCACGATGAAGAACAAGCCAGATAGGTCATGCAATGTACTGAAACACGTCTTAGGCGTTTTCCTTTCACCGCGCAGAGTTTAGTTCTTGCATGCATATTGCATAACGATGAATAAGTCAGATAGGTCATGCAATGCACTGAAACACGTCTTAGGCGTTTTCCTTCACCGCGCAAGGGTTAGTTATTGCGTGAATATTGCATGACGAGGAACAATTCAGATAGATAATGCAATGCACTGAAACACGTCTTAGGCGTTTTCCTTTCACCAAGCAGAGGTTAGTTATTGCGTGTATATTGCATGAAGAAAGAACGAGCCAGATAGGTCATCCATGCATGCAAAGGTTAGTTATTGCGTGCATATTGCATGACGAGGAACAAGTCAGATAGGTCATGCAATGCACTGAAACACGTCTCAGGCGTTTTCCTTTCACCACCCAGAGATTATTGCATGCATATTGCATAACGAGGAACGAGTCAGATAGGTCAAGCAATGCACTGAAACACGTCTTAGGCGTTTACCTTCACCACGCAGAGGTTATTGCATGCATATTGCGTAACGAGGAACAAGTCAGATAGGTCATGCAATGCACTGAAACACGTCTTAGGCGTTTTCCTTTCACCGCGCAGAGGTTAGTTATTGCGTGCATATTGCACGATTAAGAACAAGCCAGATAGGTCATGCAATGCACTGAAACACGTCTTAAGCGTTTTCCTTTCACCGCGCAGAGTTTAGTTCTTGCATGCATATTGCATAACGATGAATAGGTCAGATAGGTCATGCAATGCACTGAAACACGTCTTAGGCGTTTTCCTTTCACCGCGCAGAGTTTAGTTCTTGCACGCATATTGCATAACGAGGAACAATTCAGATAGTTCATGCAATGCACTGAAACACGTCTTAGGCGTTTTCCTTTCACCGCGCAGAGGTTAGTTATTGCGTGCCTATTGCATGACGAGGAACAAGTCAGATAGGTCATGCAATTCACTGAAACACGTCTTAGTCGTTTTCCTTTCACCGCGCAGAGGTTAGTTATTGAGTGCATATTGCATGACGAGGAACGAGTCAGATAGGTCATGCAATGCACTGGAACACGTCTTAGGCGTTTTCTTTTCACCGCGCAGAGGTTAGTTATTGCGTGCCTATTGCATAACGAGGAACAAGTCAGATAGGTCATGCAATGCACTGAAACACGTCTTAGTCGTTTTCCTTTCACCGCGTAGAGGTTAGTTATTGCGTGCATATTGCATGACGAGGAACAAGTCAGATAGGTCATGCAATTCACTGAAACACGTCTTAGTCGTTTTCCTTTCACCGCGCAGAGGTTAGTTATTGAGTGCATATTGCATGACGAGGAACGAGTCAGATAAGTCATGCAATCCAATGAAACACATCTTAGGTGTTTTCCTTTCACCGTGCAGAGGTTAGTTATTGCGTGCATATGCATTACGAGAAACAAGTTAGATATATCATGCAATGCGACGAAACACATCCTATGGTGTTTTCTTTTCATTGCTCAGAGTTTAGTTATTTTTGTGCATATGCATAACTTAGGAACAAGTTGGTCAGCATGATTTTTTCAAGTAAGACATGGTCCTGGATCAACATATTTTGATGATCCTGGATCAACATTCCTTTCCCAAAAATGTTGTCCTTAACCAATCCCTACCCCTAAACCTAACTCTACTCATAACTTTTCCCTTATCAGAAGGTACAAAGGTGAATGACACTGACGTTTAAGTACTTCACTCTGGTTCTAAATCTAAACCTAAAATTGACATAAACTGTAAACTTGTTCCTCAAATCTGTTTGGTTGATTGAAAAGTTGATCCAGGATCAACAATGTTGTTGATCCAGGAACTTGTGGTAGTTGATGAAATCACGTTCACCGAACAAGTTAGATAGGTCATGCAATGCAATGAAACACATCTTATGGTGTTTTCTTTTCATTGGTCAGAGTTTAGTTATTTTTGTGCATACGTATAATGAGGAACAAGTTAGATAGGTCATGCAATGCAATGAAACACATCTTAGGTGTTTTCTTTTCATTGCGCAGAGGTTAGTTATCGCGTGGACAGGCATAACGAGGAACAAGTCAGATTGGTCATTCAAATGCATCGAAACCCATCTTAGGTGTTTTCTTTTAATTCCATAGAGGTTATTTATTGCATGCATGTACAATGCAATCCTAAAGCACATGAATTGCAAATCTCTTCGTTGCACAAAGGAACAAGTTCGTTTATGCATTGTAAATCGATCACTTTTGTAATGTTTTCTCGTCAAAACACAAATTAATTAGTTGTAGAATGGAAATGCATGGGAAAGCACTTGTGTTTTATCTTTTCTTTTCAATGCAAAGAAGAACAAGTTAGAAAATTTAAGTATTGCAATGAAACACACATTTCAGCCAGACATATATTTGACCTACTGAAGATATTTCTGGCCCAAAAGTACTTGATCTTGAACTTTCCATACATACTCACAGACTCCAATAGATGATTCCTAAGCCATGGAAAAGTCTATATCTGACCTTTTGAACTAATTTCTGGTCAAACGTTCCTCAAAAAGTTTAAAACGATATAAACTCATAGACTCCTTCTGATGTTATATTTACGTAGGTCAATTTTTGACCTCCAGGAACACATTTATGGCCCACGGTTCCTTGATCTGTGGGTTATTATACAGAGAGATTTACTTCTCATGATGTCATTTCAGCCAGACAAATATTTGACCTACTGAACATATTTCTAGCCCAACAGTACTTGATCTTGAACTTTCCATACATAATCATAGACTCGAACAGATGCTTCCCTACATATACATAGAAGTCCATATCTGACCTATTGAACTCATTTATGGTCAAAAGGTTCTTCAAAAGCTTTTAAACAATGAAAAGTCATAGACTCCTGATGTTACATTAGCTATACATAGGTCAATTTTTGACCTCCAGAAACACATTTATGGCCCATGGGTATTTGATCTTTGGGTTAATATACCGAGAGCTTTCCTTCTCATGATGTCATTTCAGCCAGAAAGATATTTGACCTACTGAACATATTTCTGGCCCAAAAGTACTTGATCTTGTACTTTCCATTCATACTCATAGACTCCAACAGATGCTTCCTAAGCCATAGAGAAGTCCATATCTGAACTATTGAACTCATTTCTGGTCAGAGGTTCCTCACAAAGTTAAAAACAATATAAACTTTTAGACTCCTTCTGATGTTATATTAGATATACAAAGGTCAATTTTTGACCTTCAAGAACACATTTATGGCACATTTCCAGAAGAAAACGTGAAGTGGATCTTGAAGCGGCAAATCTCACCACCCGGTTGCTAGAGTGTTCTGGGAGGTTGCTACGGTGTTCTGGGTGGTTGCTAGGCGTTTTTTAGGGTATTCTGTGTGATTTCTGTGGTGTTCTGGGTGGTTGCTAGGGTGTTGCTAGGCGGTTGCTGGGGTGTTCCTGGTGGTTGCTAGGGTGTTGCCAAATGGTTGCTGGGGTGTTCTGGTTTGTTGCTAGGGTGTTCTCGGTGGTTGCTAGGTTGTTGCTAGGTGGTTGCTAGGGTGTTGTGGTGGGTTGGAGACTACTTCTCATGATGTCATTTCAGCCAGAAAAAATATATTTTACGTAAAGAACATTTTTCTGGCCCAAAAGTACTTGATCTTGAACTTTCCATACATGCACATAGACTCCAGTCGATGCTTCCTAAGCCATAGAGAAGTCCATATCTGAACTATTGAAATCATTTCTGGTCAAAGGTTCCTCAAAAGGTTTTAAACAATATAAACTTATAGACTCCTGATGTTACATTAGCTATACATGGGTCAATTTTTGGACTCCAGAAACACATTCATGGCATACGGGTATTTGATATTTGGGTTAATATATCGAGAACTTTACTTTTCATGATGTCATTTCAGCCAGAAAGATATTTGACCTACTGAACATATTTCTGGCCCAAAAGTACTTGATCTTGTATTTTCCAATCATAGTCATAGACTCCAACAGATCCTTCCTAAGCCACAGAGAAGTTCATATCTGAGCTATTGAAATCATTTTTGGTCAAAGGTTCCTCAAAAGGTTTTAAACAATATAAACTTATAGACTCCTGATGTTACATTAGCTATACATAGGTCAATTTTTGACCTCCAGAAACACATTCATGGCATACGGGTATTTGATCTTTGGGTTAATATACCGAGAGCTTTACTTCTCATGATGTCATTTCAGCCAGAAAGATTTTTGACCTACTGAACATATTTCTGGCCCAAAAGTACTTGATCTTGTATTTTCCATTCATACTCATAGACTCCAACAGATCCTTCCTAAGCCATAGAGATGTCCATATCTGAGCTATTGAACTCATTTCTGGTCAAAGGTTCTTCAAAAGGTTTTAAACAATATAAACTTATAGACTCCTGATGTTACACTAGCTATACATAGGTCAATTTTTGACCTCCAGAAACACATTTATGGCCCACGGGTATTTGATCTTTGGGTTAATATACCGAGAGCTTTACTTCTCATGATGTCATTTCAGCCAGAAAGATATTTGACCTACTGAACATATTTTTGGCCCAAAAAAGTGCTTGATCTTGTACTTTCCATTCATACTCATATTCTCCAACAGATGCTTCCTAAGCCATAGAGATGTCCAAATCTGACGTATTGAACTCATTTCTGGTCAAAGGTTCCTCAAAAAATTTAAAACAATATAAACTTTTTGAGTCCTTCTGATGTTATATTAGATATACATAGGTCAATGTTTGACCTCCAGGAACACATTGTGGCACATTTCCAGAAGAAAACGTGAAGGGGAGCTTGAAGCGGCAAATCTCACCACCCGGTTGCTCAGGTGTTCTGGGAGTTTGCTACGGTGTTCTGGGTGGTTGCTAGGCGTTTTTTAGGGTATTCTGGGTGATTGCTATGGTGTTCCGGGTGGTTGCTAGGGTGTTGCTAGGCGGTTGCTGGGGTGTTCCTGGTGGTTGCTAGGGTGTTGCCATATGGTTGCTGGGGTGTTCTGGTTTGTTGCTAGGGTGTTCTCGGTGGTTACTAGGGTGTTGCTAGGTGGTTGCTAGGGTGTTTTGGTGGGTTGGAGATTTACTTCTCATGATGTCATTTCAGCCAGAAAAATATTTTACGTAAAGAACATTTTTCTGGCCCAAAAGTACTTGATCTTGAACTTTCCATACGTATTCATAGACTATGTAATATAACATTCTGATGTTATATTACATAGGTCAATTTTTGACCTCCAGGAACACTTTTCATGGCACACGGGTGCTTGATCTTTGGGTTAATATAACGAGAGATTTACTTCTCATGATGTCATTTCAGCCAGACAAATATTTGACCTACTGAACATGTTTATGGCCCAAAAGAACTTGATCTTGAACTTTCCATACATACTCAGAGACTGCAGTCGATGCTTCCTAAGCCATAGAGAAGTCCATATCTGAAACTATTGAAATCATTTCTGATCAAAGGTTCCTCAAAAGGTTTTAAACAATATAAACTTATAGACTCCTGATGTTAAATTAGCTATACATAGGTCAATTTTTGACCTCTAGAAACACATTTATGGCATACGGGTATTTCATCTTTGGGCTAATATACCGAGAGCTTTACTTCTCATGATGTCATTTCAGACAGAAAGATATTTGACCTACTGAACATATTTCTGGCCCAAAAGTACTTGATCTTGAACTTTCCATATATACTCATAGACTCCAACAGATGCTTCCTAAGCCATAGAGAAGTCCATATCTGACCTATTAAACTCATTTCTGGTCAAAGGTTCCTCAAAAGTTTTTAAACAAATATGAACTTATAGACTCCTGATGTTGCATTAGCTATACATTACACATTTATGGCCCATGGGTATTTGATCTTTGGGTTCATATACCGATGGATTTACTTCTCATGATGTCATTCCAGCCAGACAAATATTTGACCTCCTTCGGATGTTATATAAGATATACATAGGTCAATTTTTGACCTCCAAGAACACATTTATGTACCACGGGTACTTGATCTGTGGGTTCATATACCGATGTATTTACTTCTCATGATGTCAATGAACTCATTTCTGGTCAAAGGTTCCTCAAAAAGTCTAAAACAATATAAACTTTTAGACTCTTTCTGATGTTATATTAGATATACATAGGTCATTTTTTGACCACCAGGAGCACATTTAATGCACATTTCCAGAAGTAAATGTGAAGTGGAGCCTGAAGTCGCAAATCTGGGTGGTTGCTATGGTGTTGTTGGTGGTTTCTAGGCGTTTATTAGGGTATTCTGGGTGGTTGCTATGGTGTTTGTATGCGGTTGCTAGGGTATTCTGGGTGGTTGCCAAGGTGCTAATGTTGTTAGGGTGTTGCTAGGTGGTTGCTGGGGTGTTCTTGTTTGCTGCTAGGGTGTTCTGAGTGGTTGCTAGGGTGTTGCTAGGGTGTTTTAGGTGGTTACTATGGTATTCTGGGTCATTGCTATGGTGTTACCAGGTGGTTGGTAGTGTTCACTTATAGTTACTATAGAGTTTCTATAATGTTTTTGGCATGATTTAGCTCTTAACTATTCGATTATTTTATTACATTTCATGTTTATATTGTTTGAAATCTTTTGAGGACCCTTTTACCATAACAATATAAACTTATAGACTCCTTCTGATGTTGTAAGAAGGACAAGGTCAATTTTTGACCTCCAGGAACATATTTATGGCACATTTCCAGAAGAAAATGTGAAGTGGTGCTTGCACTGGCAAATCTCACCACCCGGTTGCTAGGGTGTTCCCAGTGGTTGCTACAGTGTTCTGGATGGTTGCTAGGCGGTTGTTAGGGTAGTCTGTGTGGTTGCTAGGGTGTTGCTAGGTGGTTGCTAGGGTGTTGTGGGTGGTTGCCAGGGTGTTGCTAGGCGGTTGCTAGGGTGGTCTGGTTGGTTGCTAGGTGTTGCTAAGGTGTTCTCGTTGTTTGCTCTGTGGTTGCTAGAGTGATGCTAGGGTGTTTTAGGTGGTTACTATGGTAGTCTGTGTGGTTCCTATGGTGTTTCTAGGTGGTTGGTAATGTCCACAAATGGTTACTACAGAGTTTTTTAAAGTTTTTGGCAATTGATTTCTGGCCCAAATCAATTTTTGATTTTGATTATGTATCATCAAAAGGTAGTTAAAATAAGGACTCTTGTATGGCTTCAGTGACATCAAAAGAGTTAATGAGTATGTTTAGACCATTCAAGATCAAGTGTGCCACAACTATGTTCAGTAGGTCAAAAAGGAACCTATCTATAGCTCATGTAATATCAGAAGGAGTCTCATAATTTTTCTTTTTTAAAAACATTTGAGGACCCTTTGACCAGAAATGAGTTAAATACATAAGATGTGGACATTCTATATGGCTTAAGAAGCATCAAAAATAGTCTTTGAGAATTTATAGAAAGTTCGAGACCTAGTACTCGTGGGCCAGGACTATGTTTGTGGGTCAAATAGAAACCTCTAGTTCTAGGAATCATAAGAAGTAGTCTATTTAGTATGTATAGAAAGTTCAATATCAGGTACTCGTGGGAGAGATATATGTTCAGTCAAATATCTTCCTGCTCATAAAACATCACAAGTAGTAAAAATGTATAGTAACCTAACGATCAAGTACCCTTTGACCAGAAATGAGTTCAATGGGTCAGATCTAAACAATCCATGTGGCTAATATGTTCATTAGGTAAAATAAGGACTCTTGTATGGCTTCAGTAACATCAAAAGGAGTCAATGAGTATGTTTAGAAAGTTTAAGATCTAGTACTTGTGGGCCAGAATTATGTTCAGTAGGTCAAATAGGAACCTTTGTATAGCTTATATATCATCAAAATGTGTCTATAAACTTATATTGTTTAAAAACTTTTGAGGACCCTTTTACCAGAAATGAGCTCAATAGCTAATACCATGCACTGTAAAGTGACATCTCATGTGATGTTTTCTCGTCTGTGCACAAATAAATTAGTTTGTAAAAAAAAATGCATGCAAAATCACATTATATATTTTCTTTGCAACGAGGAACAGGTCAGATAGGTCATGCAATGCACTGAAACACGTCTTAGGCGTTTTCCTTTCACCGCGTAGAGGTTAGTTATTGTGCATATTGCATGACGAGGAACAAGTCAGATGGGTCATGCAATGCACTGAAACATGTCTTAGGCTTTTTCCTTTCACCAAGCAGAGGTTAGTTATTGCGTGCATATTGCATGACGAAGAACAAGCCAGATAGGTCATGCAAGCAAAGGTTAGTTATTGCGTGCATATTGCATGAAGAAGAACAAGCCAGATAAGTCATGCAATGCACTGAAACACGTCTTAGGCGTTATCCTTTCACCGCGCAAAGGTTAGTTATTGCGTGCATATTGCATGACGAGGAACAAGTCAGATAGGTCATGCAATGCACTGAAACACGTCTTAGGCGTTTTCCTTCACCGCGCAGAGGTTAGTTATTGCGTGCATATTGCATGACGAGGAACAATTCAGATAGATAATGCAATGCACTGAAACACGTCTTGTTTTCCTTTCACCAAGAAGAGGTTAGTTATTGCGTGCATATTGCATGACGAAGAACAAGCCAGATAGGTCATCAATGCATGCAAAGGTTAGTTATTGCGTGCATATTGCATGACGAGGAACAAGTCAGATAGGTCATGCAATGCACTGAAACACGTCTCAGGCGTTTTCCTTTCACCACGCAGAGGTTATTGCCTGCAGATTGCGTAATGAGGAACAAGTCATATAGGTCATGCAATGCACTGAAACACGTTTTAGGCGTTTTCCTTTCACCGCGCAGAGGTTAGATCTTGCATGCATATTGCATGACGAGGAACAAGTCAGGTAGGTCATGCAATGCACTGAAACACGTCTTAGGCTTTTTCCTTTCACCGCTCAGAGGTTAGTTAATGCGTGCATATTGCACGATGAAGAACAAGCCAGATAGGTCATGCAATGTACTGAAACACGTCTTAGGCGTTTTCCTTTCACCGCGCAGAGTTTAGTTCTTGCATGCATATTGCATAACGATGAATAAGTCAGATAGGTCATGCAATGCACTGAAACACGTCTTAGGCGTTTTCCTTCACCGCGCAAGGGTTAGTTATTGCGTGAATATTGCATGACGAGGAACAATTCAGATAGATAATGCAATGCACTGAAACACGTCTTAGGCGTTTTCCTTTCACCAAGCAGAGGTTAGTTATTGCGTGTATATTGCATGAAGAAAGAACGAGCCAGATAGGTCATCCATGCATGCAAAGGTTAGTTATTGCGTGCATATTGCATGACGAGGAACAAGTCAGATAGGTCATGCAATGCACTGAAACACGTCTCAGGCGTTTTCCTTTCACCACCCAGAGGTTATTGCATGCATATTGCATAACGAGGAACGAGTCAGATAGGTCAAGCAATGCACTGAAACACGTCTTAGGCGTTTACCTTCACCACGCAGAGGTTATTGCATGCATATTGCGTAACGAGGAACAAGTCAGATAGGTCATGCAATGCACTGAAACACGTCTTAGGCGTTTTCCTTTCACCGCGCAGAGGTTAGTTATTGCGTGCATATTGCACGATTAAGAACAAGCCAGATAGGTCATGCAATGCACTGAAACACGTCTTAGGCGTTTTCCTTTCACCGCGCAGAGTTTAGTTCTTGCATGCATATTGCATAACGATGAATAGGTCAGATAGGTCATGCAATGCACTGAAACACGTCTTAGGCGTTTTCCTTTCACCGCGCAGAGTTTAGTTCTTGCACGCATATTGCATAACGAGGAACAATTCAGATAGTTCATGCAATGCACTGAAACACGTCTTAGGCGTTTTCCTTTCACCGCGCAGAGGTTAGTTATTGCGTGCCTATTGCATGACGAGGAACAAGTCAGATAGGTCATGCAATTCACTGAAACACGTCTTAGTCGTTTTCCTTTCACCGCGCAGAGGTTAGTTATTGAGTGCATATTGCATGACGAGGAACGAGTCAGATAGGTCATGCAATGCACTGGAACATGTCTTAGGCGTTTTCTTTTCACCGCGCAGAGGTTAGTTATTGCGTGCCTATTGCATAACGAGGAACAAGTCAGATAGGTCATGCAATGCACTGAAACACGTCTTAGTCGTTTTCCTTTCACCGCGTAGAGGTTAGTTATTGCGTGCATATTGCATGACGAGGAACAAGTCAGATAGGTCATGCAATTCACTGAAACACGTCTTAGTCGTTTTCCTTTCACCGCGCAGAGGTTAGTTATTGAGTGCATATTGCATGACGAGGAACGAGTCAGATAAGTCATGCAATCCAATGAAACACATCTTAAGTGTTTTCCTTTCACCGTGCAGAGGTTAGTTATTGCGTGCATATGCATTACGAGAAACAAGTTAGATATATCATGCAATGCGACGAAACACATCTTATGGTGTTTTCTTTTCATTGCTCAGAGTTTAGTTATTTTTGTGCATATGCATAACTTAGGAACAAGTTGGTCAGCATGATTTTTTCAAGTAAGACATGGTCCTGGATCAACATATTTTGATGATCCTGGATCAACATTCCTTTCCCAAAAATGTTGTCCTTAACCAATCCCTACCCCTAAACCTAACTCTACTCATAACTTTTCCCTTATCAGAAGGTACAAAGGTGAATGACACTGACGTTTAAGTACTTCACTCTGGTTCTAAATCTAAACCTAAAATTGACATAAACTGTAAACTTGTTCCTCAAATCTGTTTGGTTGATTGAAAAGTTGATCCAGGATCAACAATGTTGTTGATCCAGGAACTTGTGGTAGTTGATGAAATCACGTTCAACGAACAAGTTAGATAGGTCATGCAATGCAATGAAACACATCTTATGGTGTTTTCTTTTCATTGGTCAGAGTTTAGTTATTTTTGTGCATACGTATAATGAGGAACAAGTTAGATAGGTCATGCAATGCAATGAAACACATCTTAGGTGTTTTCTTTTCATTGCGCAGAGGTTAGTTATCGCGTGGACAGGCATAACGAGGAACAAGTCAGATTGGTCATTCAAATGCATCGAAACCCATCTTAGGTGTTTTCTTTTAATTCCATAGAGGTTATTTATTGCATGCATGTACAATGCAATCCTAAAGCACATGAATTGCAAATCTCTTCGTTGCACAAAGGAACAAGTTCGTTTATGCATTGTAAATCGATCACTTTTGTAATGTTTTCTCGTCAAAACACAAATTAATTAGTTGTAGAATGGAAATGCATGGGAAAGCACTTGTGTTTTATCTTTTCTTTTCAATGCAAAGAAGAACAAGTTAGAAAATTTAAGTATTGCAATGAAACACACATTTCAGCCAGACATATATTTGACCTACTGAAGATATTTCTGGCCCAAAAGTACTTGATCTTGAACTTTCCATACATACTCACAGACTCCAATAGATGATTCCTAAGCCATGGAAAAGTCTATATCTGACCTTTTGAACTAATTTCTGGTCAAACGTTCCTCAAAAAGTTTAAAACGATATAAACTCATAGACTCCTTCTGATGTTATATTTACGTAGGTCAATTTTTGACCTCCAGGAACACATTTATGGCCCACGGTTCCTTGATCTGTGGGTTATTATACAGAGAGATTTACTTCTCATGATGTCATTTCAGCCAGACAAATATTTGACCTACTGAACATATTTCTAGCCCAACAGTACTTGATCTTGAACTTTCCATACATAATCATAGACTCGAACAGATGCTTCCCTACATATACATAGAAGTCCATATCTGACCTATTGAACTCATTTATGGTCAAAAGGTTCTTCAAAAGCTTTTAAACAATAAAAAGTCATAGACTCCTGATGTTACATTAGCTATACATAGGTCAATTTTTGACCTCCAGAAACACATTTATGGCCCATGGGTATTTGATCTTTGGGTTAATATACCGAGAGCTTTCCTTCTCATGATGTCATTTCAGCCAGAAAGATATTTGACCTACTGAACATATTTCTGGCCCAAAAGTACTTGATCTTGTACTTTCCATTCATACTCATAGACTCCAACAGATGCTTCCTAAGCCATAGAGAAGTCCATATCTGAACTATTGAACTCATTTCTGGTCAGAGGTTCCTCACAAAGTTAAAAACAATATAAACTTTTAGACTCCTTCTGATGTTATATTAGATATACAAAGGTCAATTTTTGACCTTCAAGAACACATTTATGGCACATTTCCAGAAGAAAACGTGAAGTGGATCTTGAAGCGGCAAATCTCACCACCCGGTTGCTAGAGTGTTCTGGGAGGTTGCTACGGTGTTCTGGGTGGTTGCTAGGCGTTTTTTAGGGTATTCTGTGTGATTTCTGTGGTGTTCTGGGTGGTTGCTAGGGTGTTGCTAGGCGGTTGCTGGGGTGTTCCTGGTGGTTGCTAGGGTGTTGCCAAATGGTTGCTGGGGTGTTCTGGTTTGTTGCTAGGGTGTTCTCGGTGGTTGCTAGGTTGTTGCTAGGTGGTTGCTAGGGTGTTGTGGTGGGTTGGAGACTACTTCTCATGATGTCATTTCAGCCAGAAAAAATATATTTTACGTAAAGAACATTTTTCTGGCCCAAAAGTACTTGATCTTGAACTTTCCATACATGCACATAGACTCCAGTCGATGCTTCCTAAGCCATAGAGAAGTCCATATCTGAACTATTGAAATCATTTCTGGTCAAAGGTTCCTCAAAAGGTTTTAAACAATATAAACTTATAGACTCCTGATGTTACATTAGCTATACATGGGTCAATTTTTGGACTCCAGAAACACATTCATGGCATACGGGTATTTGATATTTGGGTTAATATATCGAGAACTTTACTTTTCATGATGTCATTTCAGCCAGAAAGATATTTGACCTACTGAACATATTTCTGGCCCAAAAGTACTTGATCTTGTATTTTCCAATCATAGTCATAGACTCCAACAGATCCTTCCTAAGCCACAGAGAAGTTCATATCTGAGCTATTGAAATCATTTTTGGTCAAAGGTTCCTCAAAAGGTTTTAAACAATATAAACTTATAGACTCCTGATGTTACATTAGCTATACATAGGTCAATTTTTGACCTCCAGAAACACATTCATGGCATACGGGTATTTGATCTTTGGGTTAATATACCGAGAGCTTTACTTCTCATGATGTCATTTCAGCCAGAAAGATTTTTGACCTACTGAACATATTTCTGGCCCAAAAGTACTTGATCTTGTATTTTCCATTCATACTCATAGACTCCAACAGATCCTTCCTAAGCCATAGAGATGTCCATATCTGAGCTATTGAACTCATTTCTGGTCAAAGGTTCTTCAAAAGGTTTTAAACAATATAAACTTATAGACTCCTGATGTTACACTAGCTATACATAGGTCAATTTTTGACCTCCAGAAACACATTTATGGCCCACGGGTATTTGATCTTTGGGTTAATATACCGAGAGCTTTACTTCTCATAATGTCATTTCAGCCAGAAAGATATTTGACCTACTGAACATATTTTTGGCCCAAAAAAGTGCTTGATCTTGTACTTTCCATTCATACTCATATTCTCCAACAGATGCTTCCTAAGCCATAGAGATGTCCAAATCTGACGTATTGAACTCATTTCTGGTCAAAGGTTCCTCAAAAAATTTAAAACAATATAAACTTTTTGACTCCTTCTGATGTTATATTAGATATACATAGGTCAATGTTTGACCTCCAGGAACACATTGTGGCACATTTCCAGAAGAAAACGTGAAGGGGAGCTTGAAGCGGCAAATCTCACCACCCGGTTGCTCAGGTGTTCTGGGAGTTTGCTACGGTGTTCTGGGTGGTTGCTAGGCGTTTTTTAGGGTATTCTGGGTGATTGCTATGGTGTTCCGGGTGGTTGCTAGGGTGTTGCTAGGCGGTTGCTGGGGTGTTCCTGGTGGTTGTTAGGGTGTTGCCATATGGTTGCTGGGGTGTTCTGGTTTGTTGCTAGGGTGTTCTCGGTGGTTACTAGGGTGTTGCTAGGTGGTTGCTAGGGTGTTTTGGTGGGTTGGAGATTTACTTCTCATGATGTCATTTCAGCCAGAAAAATATTTTACGTAAAGAACATTTTTCTGGCCCAAAAGTACTTGATCTTGAACTTTCCATACGTATTCATAGACTATGTAATATAACATTCTGATGTTATATTACATAGGTCAATTTTTGACCTCCAGGAACACTTTTCATGGCACACGGGTGCTTGATCTTTGGGTTAATATAACGAGAGATTTACTTCTCATGATGTCATTTCAGCCAGACAAATATTTGACCTACTGAACATGTTTATGGCCCAAAAGAACTTGATCTTGAACTTTCCATACATACTCAGAGACTGCAGTCGATGCTTCCTAAGCCATAGAGAAGTCCATATCTGAAACTATTGAAATCATTTCTGATCAAAGGTTCCTCAAAAGGTTTTAAACAATATAAACTTATAGACTCCTGATGTTAAATTAACTATAGGTCAATTTTTGACCTCTAGAAACACATTTATGGCATACGGGTATTTCATCTTTGGGCTAATATACCGAGAGCTTTACTTCTCATGATGTCATTTCAGACAGAAAGATATTTGACCTACTGAACATATTTCTGGCCCAAAAGTACTTGATCTTGAACTTTCCATACATACTCACAGACTCCAATAGATGATTCCTAAGCCATGGAAAAGTCTATATCTGACCTTTTGAACCAATTTCTGGTCAAACGTTCCTCAAAAAGTTTAAAACGATATAAACTCATAGACTCCTTCTGATGTTATATTTACGTAGGTCAATTTTTGACCTCCAGGAACACATTTATGGCCCACGGTTCCTTGATCTGTGGGTTAATATACACAGAGATTTACTTCTCATGATGTCATTTCAGCTAGACAAATATTTGACCTACTGAACATATTTCTAGCCCAACAGTACTTGATCTTGAACTTTCCATACATAATCATAGACTCGAACAGATGCTTCCCTACATATACATAGAAGTCCATATCTGACCTATTGAACTCATTTATGGTCAAAAGGTTCTTCAAAAGCTTTTAAACAATAAAAAGTCATAGACTCCTGATGTTACATAAGCTATACATAGGTCAATTTTTGACCTCCAGAAACACATTTATGGCCCATGGGTATTTGATCTTTGGGTTAATATACCGAGAGCTTTCCTTCTCATGATGTCATTTCAGCCAGAAAGATATTTGACCTACTGAAAATATTTCTGGCCCAAAAGTACTTGATCTTGTACTTTCCATTCATACTCATAGACTCCAACAGATGCTTCCTAAGCCATAGAGAAGTCCATATCTGAACTATTGAACTCATTTCTGGTCAGAGGTTCCTCACAAAGTTAAAAACAATATAAACTTTTAGACTTCTTCTGATGTTATATTAGATATACAAAGGTCAATTTTTGACCTTCAAGAACACATTTATGGCACATTTCCAGAAGAAAACGTGAAGTGGATCTTGAAGCGGCAAATCTCACCACCCGGTTGCTAGAGTGTTCTGGGAGGTTGCTACGGTGTTCTGGGTGGTTGCTAGGCGTTTTTTTAGGGTATTCTGTGTGATTTCTGTGGTGTTCTGGGTGGTTGCTAGGGTGTTGCTAGGCGGTTGCTGGGGTGTTCCTGGTGGTTGCTAGGGTGTTGCCAAATGGTTGCTGGGGTGTTCTGGTTTGTTGCTAGGGTGTTCTCGGTGGTTGCTAGGTTGTTGCTAGGTGGTTGCTAGGGTGTTGTGGTGGGTTGGAGACTACTTCTCATGATGTCATTTCAGCCAGAAAAAATATATTTTACGTAAAGAACATTTTTCTGGCCCAAAAGTACTTGATCTTGAACTTTCCATACAATGCACATAGACTCCAGTCGATGCTTCCTAAGCCATAGAGAAGTCCATATCTGAACTATTGAAATCATTTCTGGTCAAAGGTTCCTCAAAAGGTTTTAAACAATATAAACTTATAGACTCCTGATGTTACATTAGCTATACATGGGTCAATTTTTGGACTCCAGAAACACATTCATGGCATACGGGTATTTGATATTTGGGTTAATATATCGAGAACTTTACTTTTCATGATGTCATTTCAGCCAGAAAGATATTTGACCTACTGAACATATTTCTGGCCCAAAAGTACTTGATCTTGTATTTTCCAATCATAGTCATAGACTCCAACAGATCCTTCCTAAGCCACAGAGAAGTTCATATCTGAGCTATTGAAATCATTTTTGGTCAAAGGTTCCTCAAAAGGTTTTAAACAATATAAACTTATAGACTCCTGATGTTACATTAGCTATACATAGGTCAATTTTTGACCTCCAGAAACACATTCATGGCATACGGGTATTTGATCTTTGGGTTAATATACCGAGAGCTTTACTTCTCATGATGTCATTTCAGCCAGAAAGATTTTTGACCTACTGAACATATTTCTGGCCCAAAAGTACTTGATCTTGTATTTTCCATTCATACTCATAGACTCCAACAGATCCTTCCTAAGCCATAGAGATGTCCATATCTGAGCTATTGAACTCATTTCTGGTCAAAGGTTCTTCAAAAGGTTTTAAACAATATAAACTTATAGACTCCTTATGTTACACTAGCTATACATAGGTCAATTTTTGACCTCCAGAAACACATTTATGGCCCACGGGTATTTGATCTTTGGGTTAATATACCGAGAGCTTTACTTCTCATGATGTCATTTCAGCCAGAAAGATATTTGACCTACTGAACACATTTTTGGCCCAAAAAAGTGCTTGATCTTGTACTTTCCATTCATACTCATATTCTCCAACAGATGCTTCCTAAGCCATAGAGATGTCCAAATCTGACGTATTGAACTCATTTCTGGTCAAAGGTTCCTCAAAAAATTTAAAACAATATAAACTTTTTGACTCCTTCTGATGTTATATTAGATATACATAGGTCAATGTTTGACCTCCAGGAACACATTGTGGCACATTTCCAGAAGAAAACGTGAAGGGGAGCTTGAAGCGGCAAATCTCACCACCCGGTTGCTCAGGTGTTCTGGGAGTTTGCTACGGTGTTCTGGGTGGTTGCTAGGCGTTTTTTAGGGTATTCTGGGTGATTGCTATGGTGTTCCGGGTGGTTGCTAGGGTGTTGCTAGGCGGTTGCTGGGGTGTTCCTGGTGGTTGCTAGGGTGTTGCCATATGGTTGCTGGGGTGTTCTGGTTTGTTGCTAGGGTGTTCTCGGTGGTTACTAGGGTGTTGCTAGGTGGTTGCTAGGGTGTTTTGGTGGGTTGGAGATTTACTTCTCATGATGTCATTTCAGCCAGAAAAATATTTTACGTAAAGAACATTTTTCTGGCCCAAAAGTACTTGATCTTGAACTTTCCATACGTATTCATAGACTATGTAATATAACATTCTGATGTTATATTACATAGGTCAATTTTTGACCTCCAGGAACACTTTTCATGGCACACGGGTGCTTGATCTTTGGGTTAATATAACGAGAGATTTACTTCTCATGATGTCATTTCAGCCAGACAAATATTTGACCTACTGAACATGTTTATGGCCCAAAAGAACTTGATCTTGAACTTTCCATACATACTCAGAGACTGCAGTCGATGCTTCCTAAGCCATAGAGAAGTCCATATCTGAAACTATTGAAATCATTTCTGATCAAAGGTTCCTCAAAAGGTTTTAAACAATATAAACTTATAGACTCCTGATGTTAAATTAGCTATACATAGGTCAATTTTTGACCTCTAGAAACACATTTATGGCATACGGGTATTTCATCTTTGGGCTAATATACCGAGAGCTTTACTTCTCATGATGTCATTTCAGACAGAAAGATATTTGACCTACTGAACATATTTCTGGCCCAAAAGTACTTGATCTTGAACTTTCCATATATACTCATAGACTCCAACAGATGCTTCCTAAGCCATAGAGAAGTCCATATCTGACCTATTAAACTCATTTCTGGTCAAAGGTTCCTCAAAAGTTTTTAAACAAATATGAACTTATAGACTCCTGATGTTGCATTAGCTATACATAGGTCAATTTTTGACCTCCAGAAACACATTTATGGCCCATGGGTATTTGATCTTTGGGTTCATATACCGATGGATTTACTTCTCATGATGTCATTCCAGCCAGACAAATATTTGACCTCCTTCGGATGTTATATAAGATATACATAGGTCAATTTTTGACCTCCAAGAACACATTTATGTACCACGGGTACTTGATCTGTGGGTTCATATACCGATGTATTTACTTCTCATGATGTCAATGAACTCATTTCTGGTCAAAGGTTCCTCAAAAAGTTTAAAACAATATAAACTTTTAGACTCTTTCTGATGTTATATTAGATATACATAGGTCATTTTTTGACCACCAGGAGCACATTTAATGCACATTTCCAGAAGTAAATGTGAAGTGGAGCCTGAAGTCGCAAATCTGGGTGGTTGCTATGGTGTTGTTGGTGGTTTCTAGGCGTTTATTAGGGTATTCTGGGTGGTTGCCAAGGTGCTAATGTTGTTAGGGTGTTGCTAGGTGGTTGCTGGGGTGTTCTTGTTTGCTGCTAGGGTGTTCTGAGTGGTTGCTAGGGTGTTGCTATGGTGTTTTAGGTGGTTACTATGGTATTCTGGGTCATTGCTATGGTGTTACCAGGTGGTTGGTAGTGTTCACTTATAGTTACTATAGAGTTTCTATAATGTTTTTGGCATGATTTAGCTCTTAACTATTCGATTATTTTATTACATTTCATGTTTATATTGTTTGAAATCTTTTGAGGACCCTTTTACCATAACAATATAAACTTATAGACTCCTTCTGATGTTGTAAGAAGGACAAGGTCAATTTTTGACCTCCAGGAACATATTTATGGCATATTTCCAGAAGAAAATGTGAAGTGGTGCTTGCACTGGCAAATCTCACCACCCGGTTGCTAGGGTGTTCCCAGTGGTTGCTACAGTGTTCTGGATGGTTGCTAGGCGGTTGTTAGGGTAGTCTGTGTGGTTGCTAGGGTGTTGCTAGGTGGTTGCTAGGGTGTTCTGGGTGGTTGCCAGGGTGTTGCTAGGCGGTGGCTAGGGTGGTCTGGTTGGTTGCTAGGTGTTGCTAAGGTGTTCTCGTTGGTTGCTCTGTGGTTGCTAGAGTGATGCTAGGGTGTTTTAGGTGGTTACTATGGTAGTCTGTGTGGTTCCTATGGTGTTTCTAGGTGGTTGGTAATGTCCACAAATGGTTACTACAGAGTTTTTTAAAGTTTTTGGCAATTGATTTCTGGCCCAAATCAATTTTTGATTTTGATTATGTATCATCAAAGGTAGTTAAAATAAGGACTCTTGTATGGCTTCAGTGACATCAAAAGAGTTAATGAGTATGTTTAGACCATTCAAGATCAAGTGTGCCACAACTATGTTCAGTAGGTCAAAAAGGAACCTATCTATAGCTCATGTAATATCAGAAGGAGTCTCATAATTTTTCTTTTTTAAAAACATTTGAGGACCCTTTGACCAGAAATGAGTTAAATACATAAGATGTGGACATTCTATATGGCTTAAGAAGCATCAAAAATAGTCTTTGAGAATTTATAGAAAGTTCGAGACCTAGTACTCGTGGGCCAGGACTATGTTTGTGGGTCAAATAGAAACCTCTAGTTCTAGGAATCATAAGAAGTAGTCTATTTAGTATGTATAGAAAGTTCAATATCAGGTACTCGTGGGAGAGATATATGTTCAGTCAAATATCTTCCTGCTCATAAAACATCACAAGTAGTAAAAATGTATAGTAACCTAACGATCAAGTACCCTTTGACCAGAAATGAGTTCAATGGGTCAGATCTAAACAATCCATGTGGCTAATATGTTCATTAGGTAAAATAAGGACTCTTGTATGACTTCAGTAACATCAAAAGGAGTCAATGAGTATGTTTAGAAAGTTTAAGATCTATTACTTGTGGGCCAGAATTATGTTCAGTAGGTAAAAAAGGGACCTTTATATAGCTTATATATCATCAAAATGTGTCTATAAACTTATATTGTTTAAAAACTTTTGAGGACCCTTTTACCAGAAATGAGCTCAATAGCTAATACCATGCACTGTAAAGTGACATCTCATGTGATGTTTTCTCGTCTGTGCACAAATAAATTAGTTTGTAAAAAAAAAAATGCATGCAAAATCACATTATATATTTTCATTGCAACGAGGAACAGGTCAGATAGGTCATGCAATGCACTGAAACATGTCTTAGGCGTTTTCCTTTCACCGCGTAGAGGTTAGTTATTGTGCATATTGCATGACGAGGAACAAGTCAGATAGGTCATGCAATGCACTGAAACATGTCTTAGGCTTTTTCCTTTCACCAAGCAGAGGTTAGTTATTGCGTGCATATTGCATGACGAAGAACAAGCCAGATAGGTCATGCAAGCAAAGGTTAGTTATTGCGTGCATATTGCATGAAGAAGAACAAGCCAGATAAGTCATGCAATGCACTGAAACACGTCTTAGGCGTTATCCTTTCACCGTGCAGAGTTTAGTTCTTGCATGCATATTGCATAACGATGAATAAGTCAGATAGGTCATGCAATGCACTGAAACACGTCTTAGACGTTTTCCTTTCACCGCGCAAAGGTTAGTTATTGCGTGCATATTGCATGACGAGGAACAAGTCAGATAGGTCATGTAATGCACTGAAACACGTCTTAGGCGTTTTCCTTCACCGCGCAGAGGTTAGTTATTGCGTGCATATTGCAAGACGAGGAACAATTCAGATAGATAATGCAATGCACTGAAACACGTCTTGTTTTCCTTTCACCAAGAAGAGGTTAGTTATTGCGTGCATATTGCATGACGAAGAACAAGCCAGATAGGTCATCAATGCATGCAAAGGTTAGTTATTGCGTGCATATTGCATGACGAGGAACAAGTCAGATAGGTCATGCAATGCACTGAAACACGTCTCAGGCGTTTTCCTTTCACCACGCAGAGGTTATTGCCTGCAGATTGCGTAACGAGGAACAAGTCAGATAGGTCATGCAATGCACTGAAACACGTTTTAGGCGTTTTCCTTTCACCGCGCAGAGGTTAGATCTTGCATGCATATTGCATGACGAGGAACAAGTCAGGTAGGTCATGCAATGCACTGAAACACGTCTTAGGCTTTTTCCTTTCACCGCTCAGAGGTTAGTTAATGCGTGCATATTGCACGATGAAGAACAAGCCAGATAGGTCATGCAATGTACTGAAACACGTCTTAGGCGTTTTCCTTTCACCGCGCAGAGTTTAGTTCTTGCATGCATATTGCATAACGATGAATAAGTCAGATAGGTCATGCAATACACTGAAACACGTCTTAGGCGTTTTCCTTCACCGCGCAAGGGTTAGTTATTGCGTGAATATTGCATGACGAGGAACAATTCAGATAGATAATGCAATAAACTGAAACACGTCTTAGGCGTTTTCCTTTCACCAAGCAGAGGTTAGTTATTTTGTGTATATTGCATGAAGAAAGAACGAGCCAGATAGGTCATCCATGCATGCAAAGGTTAGTTATTGCGTGCATATTGAATGACGAGGAACAAGTCAGATAGGTCATGCAATGCACTGAAACACGTCTCAGGCGTTTTCCTTTCACCACCCAGAGGTTATTGCATGCATATTGCATAACGAGGAACGAGTCAGATAGGTCAAGCAATGCACTGAAACACGTCTTAGGCGTTTACCTTCACCACGCAGAGGTTATTGCATGCATATTGCGTAACGAGGAACAAGTCAGATAGGTCATGCAATGCACTGAAACACGTCTTAGGCGTTTTCCTTTCACCGCGCAGAGGTTAGTTATTGCGTGCATATTGCACGATGAAGAACAAGCCAGATAGGTCATGCAATGCACTGAAACACGTCTTAGGCGTTTTCCTTTCACCGCGCAGAGTTTAGTTCTTGCACGCATATTGCATAACGAGGAACAATTCAGATAGTTCATGCAATGCACTGAAACACGTCTTAGGCGTTTTCCTTTCACCGCGCAGAGGTTAGTTATTGCGTGCCTATTGCATGACGAGGAACAAGTCAGATAGGTCATGCAATTCACTGAAACACGTCTTAGTCGTTTTCCTTTCACCGCGCAGAGGTTAGTTATTGAGTGCATATTGCATGACGAGGAACGAGTCAGATAGGTCATGCAATGCACTGAAACACGTCTTAGGCGTTTTCCTTTCACCGCGCAGAGGTTAGTTATTGCGTGCCTATTGCATAACGAGGAACAAGTCAGATAGGTCATGCAATGCACTGAAACACGTCTTAGTCGTTTTCCTTTCACCGCGTAGAGGTTAGTTATTGCGTGCATATTGCATGACGAGGAACAAGTCAGATAGGTCATGCAATTCACTGAAACACGTCTTAGTCGTTTTCCTTTCACCGCGCAGAGGTTAGTTATTGAGTGCACATTGCATGACGAGGAACGAGTCAGATAAGTCATGCAATCCAATGAAACACATCTTAGGTGTTTTCCTTTCACCGCGCAGAGGTTAGTTATTGCGTGCATATGCATTACGAGAAACAAGTTAGATATATCATGCAATGCGACGAAACACATCTTATGGTGTTTTCTTTTCATTGCTCAGAGTTTAGTAAGGAACAAGTTGGTCAGCATGATTTTTTCAAGTAAGACATGGTCCTGGATCAACATATTTTGATGATCCTGGATCAACATTCCCCAAAAATGTTGTCCTTAACCAATCCCTACCCCTAAACCTAACTCTACTCATAACTTTTCCCTTATCAGAAGGTGCAAAGGTGAATGACACTGACGTTTAAGTACTTCACTCTGGTTCTAAATCTAAACCTAAAATTGACATAAACTGTAAACTTGTTCCTCAAATCTGTTTGGTTGATTGAAAAGTTGATCCAGGATCAACAATGATGTTGATCCAGGAACTTGTGGTAGTTGATGAAATCACGTTCACCGAACAAGTTAGATAGGTCATGCAATGCAATGAAACACATCTTATGGTGTTTTCTTTTCATTGGTCAGAGTTTAGTTATTTTTGTGCATACGTATAATGAGGAACAAGTTAGATAGGTCATGCAATGCAATGAAACACATCTTAGGTGTTTTCTTTTCATTGCGCAGAGGTTAGTTATCGCGTGGACAGGCATAACGAGGAACAAGTCAGATAGGTCATTCAAATGCATCGAAACCCTTCTTAGGTGTTTTCTTTTAATTGCATAGAGGTTATTTATTGCATGCATGTACAATGCAATCCTAAAGCACATGAATTGCAAATCTCTTCGTTGCACAAAGGAACAAGTTCGTTTATGCATTGTAAATCGATCACTTTTGTAATGTTTTCTCGTCAAAACACAAATTAATTAGTTGTAGAATGGAAATTCATGGGAAAGCACTTGTGTTTTATCTTTTCTTTTCAATGCAAAGAAGAACAAGTTAGAAAATTTAAGTATTGCAATGAAACACACATTTCAGCCAGACATATATTTGACCTACTGAAGATATTTCTGGCCCAAAAGTACTTGATCTTGAACTTTCCATACATACTCACAGACTCCAATAGATGATTCCTAAGCCATGGAAAAGTCTATATCTGACCTTTTGAACTAATTTCTGGTCAAACGTTCGTCAAAAAGTTTAAAACGATATAAACTCATAGACTCCTTCTGATGTTATATTTACGTAGGTCAATTTTTGACCTCCAGGAACACATTTATGGCCCACGGTTCCTTGATCTGTGGGTTATTATACAGAGAGATTTACTTCTCATGATGTCATTTCAGCCAGACAAATATTTGACCTACTGAACATATTTCTAGCCCAACAGTACTTGATCTTGAACTTTCCATACATAATCATAGACTCGAACAGATGCTTCCCTACATATACATAGAAGTCCATATCTGACCTATTGAACTCATTTATGGTCAAAAGGTTCTTCAAAAGCTTTTAAACAATAAAAAGTCATAGACTCTTGATGTTACATTAGCTATACATAGGTCAATTTTTGACCTCCAGAAACACATTTATGGCCCATGGGTATTTGATCTTTGGGTTAATATACCGAGAGCTTTCCTTCTCATGATGTCATTTCAGCCAGAAAGACATTTGACCTACTGAACATATTTCTGGCCCAAAAGTACTTGATCTTGTACTTTCCATTCATACTCATAGACTCCAACAGATGCTTCCTAAGCCATAGAGAAGTCCATATCTGAACTATTGAACTCATTTCTGGTCAGAGGTTCCTCACAAAGTTAAAAACAATATAAACTTTTACACTCCTTCTGATGTTATATTAGATATACAAAGGTCAATTTTTGACCTTCAAGAACACATTTATGGCACATTTCCAGAAGAAAACGTGAAGTGGATCTTGAAGCGGCAAATCTCACCACCCGGTTGCTAGAGTGTTCTGGGAGGTTGCTACGGTGTTCTGGGTGGTTGCTAGGCGTTTTTTAGGGTATTCTGTGTGATTTCTGTGGTGTTCTGTGTGGTTGCTAGGGTGTTGCTAGGCGGTTGCTGGGGTGTTCCTGGTGGTTGCTAGGGTGTTGCCAAATGGTTGCTGGGGTGTTCTGGTTTGTTGCTAGGGTGTTCTCGGTGGTTGCTAGCTTGTTGCTAGGTGGTTGCTAGGGTGTTGTGGTGGGTTGGAGACTACTTCTCATGATGTCATTTCAGCCAGAAAAAATATATTTTACGTAAAGAACATTTTTCTGGCCCAAAAGTACTTGATCTTGAACTTTCCATACATGCACATAGACTCCAGTCGATGCTTCCTAAGCCATAGAGAAGTCCATATCTGAACTATTGAAATCATTTCTGGTCAAAGGTTCCTCAAAAGGTTTTAAACAATATAAACTTATAGACTCCTGATGTTACATTAGCTATACATGGGTCAATTTTTGACCTCCAGAAACACATTTATGGCCCATGGGTATTTGATCTTTGGGTTCATATACCGATGGATTTACTTCTCATGATGTCATTCCAGCCAGACAAATATTTGACCTCCTTCGGATGTTATATAAGATATACATAGGTCAATTTTTGACCTCCAAGAACACATTTATGTACCACGGGTACTTGATCTGTGGGTTCATATACCGATGTATTTACTTCTCATGATGTCAATGAACTCATTTCTGGTCAAAGGTTCCTCAAAAAGTTTAAAACAATATAAACTTTTAGACTCTTTCTGATGTTATATTAGATATACATAGGTCATTTTTTGACCACCAGGAGCACATTTAATGCACATTTCCAGAAGTAAATGTGAAGTGGAGCCTGAAGTCGCAAATCTGGGTGGTTGCTATGGTGTTGTTGGTGGTTTCTAGGCGTTTATTAGGGTATTCTGGGTGGTTGCCAAGGTGCTAATGTTGTTAGGGTGTTGCTAGGTGGTTGCTGGGGTGTTCTTGTTTGCTGCTAGGGTGTTCTGAGTGGTTGCTAGGGTATTGCTATGGTGTTTTAGGTGGTTACTATGGTATTCTGGGTCATTGCTATGGTGTTACCAGGTGGTTGGTAGTGTTCACTTATAGTTACTATAGAGTTTCTATAATGTTTTTGGCATGATTTAGCTCTTAACTATTCGATTATTTTATTACATTTCATGTTTATATTGTTTGAAATCTTTTGAGGACCCTTTTACCATAACAATATAAACTTATAGACTCCTTCTGATGTTGTAAGAAGGACAAGGTCAATTTTTGACCTCCAGGAACATATTTATGGCATATTTCCAGAAGAAAATGTGAAGTGGTGCTTGCACTGGCAAATCTCACCACCCGGTTGCTAGGGTGTTCCCAGTGGTTGCTACAGTGTTCTGGATGGTTGCTAGGCGGTTGTTAGGGTAGTCTGTGTGGTTGCTAGGGTGTTGCTAGGTGGTTGCTAGGGTGTTCTGGGTGGTTGCCAGGGTGTTGCTAGGTGGTGGCTAGGGTGGTCTGGTTGGTTGCTAGGTGTTGCTAAGGTGTTCTCGTTGGTTGCTCTGTGGTTGCTAGAGTGATGCTAGGGTGTTTTAGGTGGTTACTATGGTAGTCTGTGTGGTTCCTATGGTGTTTCTAGGTGGTTGGTAATGTCCACAAATGGTTACTACAGAGTTTTTTAAAGTTTTTGGCAATTGATTTCTGGCCCAAATCAATTTTTGATTTTGATTATGTATCATCAAAAGGTAGTTAAAATAAGGACTCTTGTATGGCTTCAGTGACATCAAAAGAGTTAATGAGTATGTTTAGACCATTCAAGATCAAGTGTGCCACAACTATGTTCAGTAGGTCAAAAAGGAACCTATCTATAGCTCATGTAATATCAGAAGGAGTCTCATAATTTTTCTTTTTTAAAAACATTTGAGGACCCTTTGACCAGAAATGAGTTAAATACATAAGATGTGGACATTCTATATGGCTTAAGAAGCATCAAAAATAGTCTTTGAGAATTTATAGAAAGTTCGAGACCTAGTACTCGTGGGCCAGGACTATGTTTGTGGGTCAAATAGAAACCTCTAGTTCTAGGAATCATAAGAAGTAGTCTATTTAGTATGTATAGAAAGTTCAATATCAGGTACTCGTGGGAGAGATATATATTCAGTCAAATATCTTCCTGCTCATAAAACATCACAAGTAGTAAAAATGTATAGTAACCTAACGATCAAGTACCCTTTGACCAGAAATGAGTTCAATGGGTCAGATCTAAACAATCCATGTGGCTAATATGTTCATTAGGTAAAATAAGGACTCTTGTATGGCTTCAGTAACATCAAAAGGAGTCAATGAGTATGTTTAGAAAGTTTAAGATCTAGTACTTGTGGGCCAGAATTATGTTCAGTAGGTCAAATAGGAACCTTTGTATAGCTTATATATCATCAAAATGTGTCTATAAACTTATATTGTTTAAAAACTTTTGAGGACCCTTTTACCAGAAATGAGCTCAATAGCTAATACCATGCACTGTAAAGTGACATCTCATGTGATGTTTTCTCGTCTGTGCACAAATAAATTAGTTTGTAAAAAAAAAAATGCATGCAAAATCACATTATATATTTTCATTGCAACGAGGAACAGGTCAGATAGGTCATGCAATGCACTGAAACACGTCTTAGGCGTTTTCCTTTCACCGCGTAGAGGTTAGTTATTGTGCATATTGCATGACGAGGAACAAGTCAGATAGGTCATGCAATGCACTGAAACATGTCTTAGGCTTTTTCCTTTCACCAAGCAGAGGTTAGTTATTGCGTGCATATTGCATGACGAAGAACAAGCCAGATAGGTCATGCAAGCAAAGGTTAGTTATTGCGTGCATATTGCATGAAGAAGAACAAGCCAGATAAGTCATGCAATGCACTGAAACACGTCTTAGGCGTTATCCTTTCACCGTGCAGAGTTTAGTTCTTGCATGCATATTGCATAACGATGAATAAGTCAGATAGGTCATGCAATGCACTGAAACACGTCTTAGACGTTTTCCTTTCACCGCGCAAAGGTTAGTTATTGCGTGCATATTGCATGACGAGGAACAAGTCAGATAGGTCATGCAATGCACTGAAACACGTCTTAGGCGTTTTCCTTCACCGCGCAGAGGTTAGTTATTGCGTGCATATTGCATGACGAGGAACAATTCAGATAGATAATGCAATGCACTGAAACACGTCTTGTTTTCCTTTCACCAAGAAGAGGTTAGTTATTGCGTGCATATTGCACGACGAAGAACAAGCCAGATAGGTCATCAATGCATGCAAAGGTTAGTTATTGCGTGCATATTGCATGACGAGGAACAAGTCAGATAGGTCATGCAATGCACTGAAACACGTCTCAGGCGTTTTCCTTTCACCACGCAGAGGTTATTGCCTGCAGATTGCGTAACGAGGAACAAGTCAGATAGGTCATGCAATGCACTGAAACACGTTTTAGGCGTTTTCCATTCACCGCGCAGAGGTTAGATCTTGCATGCATATTGCATGACGAGGAACAAGTCAGGTAGGTCATGCAATGCACTGAAACACGTCTTAGGCTTTTTCCTTTCACCGCTCAGAGGTTAGTTAATGCGTGCATATTGCACGATGAAGAACAAGCCAGATAGGTCATGCAATGTACTGAAACATGTCTTAGGCGTTTTCCTTTCACCTCGCAGAGTTTAGTTCTTGCATGCATATTGCATAACGATGAATAAGTCAGATAGGTCATGCAATGCACTGAAACACGTCTTAGGCGTTTTCCTTCACCGCGCAAGGGTTAGTTATTGCGTGAATATTGCATGACGAGGAACAATTCAGATAGATAATGCAATGCACTGAAACACGTCTTAGGCGTTTTCCTTTCACCAAGCAGAGGTTAGTTATTGCGTGTATATTGCATGAAGAAAGAACGAGCCAGATAGGTCATCCATGCATGCAAAGGTTAGTTATTGCGTGCATATTGAATGACGAGGAACAAGTCAGATAGGTCATGCAATGCACTGAAACACGTCTCAGGCGTTTTCCTTTCACCACCCAGAGGTTATTGCATGCATATTGCATAACGAGGAACGAGTCAGATAGGTCAAGCAATGCACTGAAACACGTCTTAGGCGTTTACCTTCACCACGCAGAGGTTATTGCATGCATATTGCGTAACGAGGAACAAGTCAGATAGGTCATGCAATGCACTGAAACACGTCTTAGGCGTTTTCCTTTCACCGCGCAGAGGTTAGTTATTGCGTGCATATTGCACGATGAAGAACAAGCCAGATAGGTCATGCAATGCACTGAAACACGTCTTAGGCGTTTTCCTTTCACCGCGCAGAGTTTAGTTCTTGCACGCATATTGCATAACGAGGAACAATTCAGATAGTTCATGCAATGCACTGAAACACGTCTTAGGCGTTTTCCTTTCACCGCGCAGAGGTTAGTTGTTGCGTGCCTATTGCATGACGAGGAACAAGTCAGATAGGTCATGCAATTCACTGAAACACGTCTTAGTCGTTTTCCTTTCACCGCGCAGAGGTTAGTTATTGAGTGCATATTGCATGACGAGGAACGAGTCAGATAGGTCATGCAATGCACTGAAACACGTCTTAGGCGTTTTCCTTTCACCGCGCAGAGGTTAGTTATTGCGTGCCTATTGCATAACGAGGAACAAGTCAGATAGGTCATGCAATGCACTGAAACACGTCTTAGTCGTTTTCCTTTCACCGCGTAGAGGTTAGTTATTGCGTGCATATTGCATGACGAGGAACAAGTCAGATAGGTCATGCAATTCACTGAAACACGTCTTAGTCGTTTTCCTTTCACCGCGCAGAGGTTAGTTATTGAGTGCACATTGCATGACGAGGAACGAGTCAGATAAGTCATGCAATCCAATGAAACACATCTTAGGTGTTTTCCTTTCACCGCGCAGAGGTTAGTTATTGCGTGCATATGCATTACGAGAAACAAGTTAGATATATCATGCAATGCGACGAAACACATCTTATGGTGTTTTCTTTTCATTGCTCAGAGTTTAGTAAGGAACAAGTTGGTCAGCATGATTTTTTCAAGTAAGACATGGTCCTGGATCAACATATTTTGATGATCCTGGATCAACATTCCCCAAAAATGTTGTCCTTAACCAATTCCTACCCCTAAACCTAACTCTACTCATAACTTTTCCCTTATCAGAAGGTGCAAAGGTGAATGACACTGACGTTTAAGTACTTCACTCTGGTTCTAAATCTAAACCTAAAATTGACATAAACTGTAAACTTGTTCCTCAAATCTGTTTGGTTGATTGAAAAGTTGATCCAGGATCAACAATGATGTTGATCCAGGAACTTGTGGTAGTTGATGAAATCACGTTCACCGAACAAGTTAGATAGGTCATGCAATGCAATGAAACACATCTTATGGTGTTTTCTTTTCATTGGTCAGAGTTTAGTTATTTTTGTGCATACGTATAATGAGGAACAAGTTAGATAGGTCATGCAATGCAATGAAACACATCTTAGGTGTTTTCTTTTCATTGCGCAGAGGTTAGTTATCGCGTGGACAGGCATAACGAGGAACAAGTCAGATAGGTCATTCAAATGCATCGAAACCCTTCTTAGGTGTTTTCTTTTAATTGCATAGAGGTTATTTATTGCATGCATGTACAATGCAATCCTAAAGCACATGAATTGCAAATCTCTTCGTTGCACAAAGGAACAAGTTCGTTTATGCATTGTAAATCGATCACTTTTGTAATGTTTTCTCGTCAAAACACAAATTAATTAGTTGTAGAATGGAAATTCATGGGAAAGCACTTGTGTTTTATCTTTTCTTTTCAATGCAAAGAAGAACAAGTTAGAAAATTTAAGTATTGCAATGAAACACACATTTCAGCCAGACATATATTTGACCTACTGAAGATATTTCTGGCCCAAAAGTACTTGATCTTGAACTTTCCATACATACTCACAGACTCCAATAGATGATTCCTAAGCCATGGAAAAGTCTATATCTGACCTTTTGAACTAATTTCTGGTCAAACGTTCGTCAAAAAGTTTAAAACGATATAAACTCATAGACTCCTTCTGATGTTATATTTACGTAGGTCAATTTTTGACCTCCAGGAACACATTTATGGCCCACGGTTCCTTGATCTGTGGGTTATTATACAGAGAGATTTACTTCTCATGATGTCATTTCAGCCAGACAAATATTTGACCTACTGAACATATTTCTAGCCCAACAGTACTTGATCTTGAACTTTCCATACATAATCATAGACTCGAACAGATGCTTCCCTACATATACATAGAAGTCCATATCTGACCTATTGAACTCATTTATGGTCAAAAGGTTCTTCAAAAGCTTTTAAACAATAAAAAGTCATAGACTCTTGATGTTACATTAGCTATACATAGGTCAATTTTTGACCTCCAGAAACACATTTATGGCCCATGGGTATTTGATCTTTGGGTTAATATACCGAGAGCTTTCCTTCTCATGATGTCATTTCAGCCAGAAAGACATTTGACCTACTGAACATATTTCTGGCCCAAAAGTACTTGATCTTGTACTTTCCATTCATACTCATAGACTCCAACAGATGCTTCCTAAGCCATAGAGAAGTCCATATCTGAACTATTGAACTCATTTCTGGTCAGAGGTTCCTCACAAAGTTAAAAACAATATAAACTTTTACACTCCTTCTGATGTTATATTAGATATACAAAGGTCAATTTTTGACCTTCAAGAACACATTTATGGCACATTTCCAGAAGAAAACGTGAAGTGGATCTTGAAGCGGCAAATCTCACCACCCGGTTGCTAGAGTGTTCTGGGAGGTTGCTACGGTGTTCTGGGTGGTTGCTAGGCGTTTTTTAGGGTATTCTGTGTGATTTCTGTGGTGTTCTGTGTGGTTGCTAGGGTGTTGCTAGGCGGTTGCTGGGGTGTTCCTGGTGGTTGCTAGGGTGTTGCCAAATGGTTGCTGGGGTGTTCTGGTTTGTTGCTAGGGTGTTCTCGGTGGTTGCTAGCTTGTTGCTAGGTGGTTGCTAGGGTGTTGTGGTGGGTTGGAGACTACTTCTCATGATGTCATTTCAGCCAGAAAAAATATATTTTACGTAAAGAACATTTTTCTGGCCCAAAAGTACTTGATCTTGAACTTTCCATACATGCACATAGACTCCAGTCGATGCTTCCTAAGCCATAGAGAAGTCCATATCTGAACTATTGAAATCATTTCTGGTCAAAGGTTCCTCAAAAGGTTTTAAACAATATAAACTTATAGACTCCTGATGTTACATTAGCTATACATGGGTCAATTTTTGACCTCCAGAAACACATTTATGGCCCATGGGTATTTGATCTTTGGGTTCATATACCGATGGATTTACTTCTCATGATGTCATTCCAGCCAGACAAATATTTGACCTCCTTCGGATGTTATATAAGATATACATAGGTCAATTTTTGACCTCCAAGAACACATTTATGTACCACGGGTACTTGATCTGTGGGTTCATATACCGATGTATTTACTTCTCATGATGTCAATGAACTCATTTCTGGTCAAAGGTTCCTCAAAAAGTTTAAAACAATATAAACTTTTAGACTCTTTCTGATGTTATATTAGATATACATAGGTCATTTTTTGACCACCAGGAGCACATTTAATGCACATTTCCAGAAGTAAATGTGAAGTGGAGCCTGAAGTCGCAAATCTGGGTGGTTGCTATGGTGTTGTTGGTGGTTTCTAGGCGTTTATTAGGGTATTCTGGGTGGTTGCCAAGGTGCTAATGTTGTTAGGGTGTTGCTAGGTGGTTGCTGGGGTGTTCTTGTTTGCTGCTAGGGTGTTCTGAGTGGTTGCTAGGGTATTGCTATGGTGTTTTAGGTGGTTACTATGGTATTCTGGGTCATTGCTATGGTGTTACCAGGTGGTTGGTAGTGTTCACTTATAGTTACTATAGAGTTTCTATAATGTTTTTGGCATGATTTAGCTCTTAACTATTCGATTATTTTATTACATTTCATGTTTATATTGTTTGAAATCTTTTGAGGACCCTTTTACCATAACAATATAAACTTATAGACTCCTTCTGATGTTGTAAGAAGGACAAGGTCAATTTTTGACCTCCAGGAACATATTTATGGCATATTTCCAGAAGAAAATGTGAAGTGGTGCTTGCACTGGCAAATCTCACCACCCGGTTGCTAGGGTGTTCCCAGTGGTTGCTACAGTGTTCTGGATGGTTGCTAGGCGGTTGTTAGGGTAGTCTGTGTGGTTGCTAGGGTGTTGCTAGGTGGTTGCTAGGGTGTTCTGGGTGGTTGCCAGGGTGTTGCTAGGTGGTGGCTAGGGTGGTCTGGTTGGTTGCTAGGTGTTGCTAAGGTGTTCTCGTTGGTTGCTCTGTGGTTGCTAGAGTGATGCTAGGGTGTTTTAGGTGGTTACTATGGTAGTCTGTGTGGTTCCTATGGTGTTTCTAGGTGGTTGGTAATGTCCACAAATGGTTACTACAGAGTTTTTTAAAGTTTTTGGCAATTGATTTCTGGCCCAAATCAATTTTTGATTTTGATTATGTATCATCAAAAGGTAGTTAAAATAAGGACTCTTGTATGGCTTCAGTGACATCAAAAGAGTTAATGAGTATGTTTAGACCATTCAAGATCAAGTGTGCCACAACTATGTTCAGTAGGTCAAAAAGGAACCTATCTATAGCTCATGTAATATCAGAAGGAGTCTCATAATTTTTCTTTTTTAAAAACATTTGAGGACCCTTTGACCAGAAATGAGTTAAATACATAAGATGTGGACATTCTATATGGCTTAAGAAGCATCAAAAATAGTCTTTGAGAATTTATAGAAAGTTCGAGACCTAGTACTCGTGGGCCAGGACTATGTTTGTGGGTCAAATAGAAACCTCTAGTTCTAGGAATCATAAGAAGTAGTCTATTTAGTATGTATAGAAAGTTCAATATCAGGTACTCGTGGGAGAGATATATATTCAGTCAAATATCTTCCTGCTCATAAAACATCACAAGTAGTAAAAATGTATAGTAACCTAACGATCAAGTACCCTTTGACCAGAAATGAGTTCAATGGGTCAGATCTAAACAATCCATGTGGCTAATATGTTCATTAGGTAAAATAAGGACTCTTGTATGGCTTCAGTAACATCAAAAGGAGTCAATGAGTATGTTTAGAAAGTTTAAGATCTAGTACTTGTGGGCCAGAATTATGTTCAGTAGGTCAAATAGGAACCTTTGTATAGCTTATATATCATCAAAATGTGTCTATAAACTTATATTGTTTAAAAACTTTTGAGGACCCTTTTACTAGAAATGAGCTCAATAGCTAATACCATGCACTGTAAAGTGACATCTCATGTGATGTTTTCTCGTCTGTGCACAAATAAATTAGTTTGTAAAAAAAAAAATGCATGCAAAATCACATTATATATTTTCATTGCAACGAGGAACAGGTCAGATAGGTCATGCAATGCACTGAAACACGTCTTAGGCGTTTTCCTTTCACCGCGTAGAGGTTAGTTATTGTGCATATTGCATGACGAGGAACAAGTCAGATAGGTCATGCAATGCACTGAAACATGTCTTAGGCTTTTTCCTTTCACCAAGCAGAGGTTAGTTATTGCGTGCATATTGCATGACGAAGAACAAGCCAGATAGGTCATGCAAGCAAAGGTTAGTTATTGCGTGCATATTGCATGAAGAAGAACAAGCCAGATAAGTCATGCAATGCACTGAAACACGTCTTAGGCGTTATTCTTTCACCGTGCAGAGTTTAGTTCTTGCATGCATATTGCATAACGATGAATAAGTCAGATAGGTCATGCAATGCACTGAAACACGTCTTAGACGTTTTCCTTTCACCGCGCAAAGGTTAGTTATTGCGTGCATATTGCATGACGAGGAACAAGTCAGATAGGTCATGCAATGCACTGAAACACGTCTTAGGCGTTTTCCTTCACCGCGCAGAGGTTAGTTATTGCGTGCATATTGCATGACGAGGAACAATTCAGATAGATAATGCAATGCACTGAAACACGTCTTGTTTTCCTTTCACCAAGAAGAGGTTAGTTATTGCGTGCATATTGCACGACGAAGAACAAGCCAGATAGGTCATCAATGCATGCAAAGGTTAGTTATTGCGTGCATATTGCATGACGAGGAACAAGTCAGATAGGTCATGCAATGCACTGAAACACGTCTCAGGCGTTTTCCTTTCACCACGCAGAGGTTATTGCCTGCAGATTGCGTAACGAGGAACAAGTCAGATAGGTCATGCAATGCACTGAAACACGTTTTAGGCGTTTTCCATTCACCGCGCAGAGGTTAGATCTTGCATGCATATTGCATGACGAGGAACAAGTCAGGTAGGTCTTGCAATGCACTGAAACACGTCTTAGGCTTTTTCCTTTCACCGCTCAGAGGTTAGTTATTGAGTGCATATTGCACGATGAAGAACAAGCCAGATAGGTCATGCAATGTACTGAAACATGTCTTAGGCGTTTTCCTTTCACCTCGCAGAGTTTAGTTCTTGCATGCATATTGCATAACGATGAATAAGTCAGATAGGTCATGCAATGCACTGAAACACGTCTTAGGCGTTTTCCTTCACCGCGCAAGGGTTAGTTATTGCGTGAATATTGCATGACGAGGAACAATTCAGATAGATAATGCAATGCACTGAAACACGTCTTAGGCGTTTTCCTTTCACCAAGCAGAGGTTAGTTATTGCGTGTATATTGCATGAAGAAAGAACGAGCCAGATAGGTCATCCATGCATGCAAAGGTTAGTTATTGCGTGCATATTGCATGACGAGGAACAAGTCAGATAGGTCATGCAATGCACTGAAACACGTCTCAGGCGTTTTCCTTTCACCACCCAGAGATTATTGCATGCATATTGCATAACGAGGAACAAGTCAGATAGGTCAAGCAATGCACTGAAACACGTCTTAGGCGTTTACCTTCACCACGCAGAGGTTATTGCATGCATATTGCGTAACGAGGAACAAGTCAGATAGGTCATGCAATGCACTGAAACACGTCTTAGGCGTTTTCCTTTCACCGCGCAGAGGTTAGTTATTGCGTGCATATTGCACGATGAAGAACACGCCAGATAGGTCATGCAATGCACTGAAACACGTCTTAGGCGTTTTCCTTTCACCGCGCAGAGTTTAGTTCTTGCATGCATATTGCATAACGATGAATAGGTCAGATAGGTCATGCAATGCACTGAAACACGTCTTAGGCGTTTTCCTTTCACCGCGCAGAGTTTAGTTCTTGCACGCATATGCATAACGAGGAACAAGTCAGATAGTTCATGCAATATGCACTGAAACACGTCTTAGGCGTTTTCCTTTCACCGCGCAGAGGTTAGTTATTGCGTGCCTATTGCATGACGAGGAACAAGTCAGATAGGTCATGCAATTCACTGAAACACGTCTTAGTCGTTTTCCTTTCACCGCGCAGAGGTTAGTTATTGAGTGCATATTGCATGACGAGGAACGAGTCAGATAGGTCATGCAATGCACTGAAACACGTCTTAGGCGTTTTCCTTTCACCACGCAGAGGTTAGTTATTGCGTGCCTATTGCATAACGAGGAACAAGTCAGATAGGTCATGCAATGCACTGAAACACGTCTTAGTCGTTTTCCTTTCACCGCGTAGAGGTTAGTTATTGCGTGCATATTGCATGACGAGGAACAAGTCAGATAGGTCATGCAATTCACTGAAACACGTCTTAGTCGTTTTCCTTTCACCACGCAGAGGTTAGTTATTGAGTGCATATTGCATGACGAGGAACGAGTCAGATAAGTCATGCAATCATTGAAACACATCTTAGGCGTTTTCCTTTCACCGCGCAGAGGTTAGTTATTGCGTGCATATGCATTACGAGAAACAAGTTAGATATATCATGCAATGCGACGAAACACATCTTATGGTGTTTTCTTTTCATTGCTCAGAGTTTAGTTATTTTTGTGCATATGCATAACTTAGGAACAAGTTGGTCAGCATGATTTTTTCAAGTAAGACATGGTCCTGGATCAACATATTTTGATGATCCTGGATCAACATTCCTTTCCCAAAAATGTTGTCCTTAACCAATCCCTACCCCTAAACCTAACTCTACTCATAACTTTTCCCTTATCAGAAGGTACAAAGGTGAATGACACTGACGTTTAAGTACTTCACTCTGGTTCTAAATCTAAACCTAAAATTGACATAAACTGTAAACTTGTTCCTCAAATCTGTTTGGTTGATTGAAAAGTTGATCCAGGATCAACAATGATGTTGATCCAGGAACTTGTGGTAGTTGATGAAATCACGTTCACCGAACAAGTTAGATAGGTCATGCAATGCAATGAAACACATCTTAGGTGTTTTCTTTTCATTGCGCAGAGGTTAGTTATCGCGTGGACAGGCATAACGAGGAACAAGTCAGATAGGTCATTCAAATGCATCGAAACCCATCTTAGGTGTTTTCTTTTAATTGCATAGAGGTTATTTATTGCATGCATGTACAATGCAATCCTAAAGCACATGAATTGCAAATCTCTTCGTTGCACAAAGGAACAAGTTCGTTTATGCATTGTAAATCGATCACTTTTGTAATGTTTTCTCGTCAAAACACAAATTAATTAGTTGTAGAATGGAAATGCATGGGAAAGCACTTGTGTTTTATCTTTTCTTTTCAATGCAAAGAAGAACAAGTTAGAAAATTTAAGTATTGCAATGAAACACACATTTCAGCCAGACATATATTTGACCTACTGAAGATATTTCTGGCCCAAAAGTACTTGATCTTGAACTTTCCATACATACTCACAGACTCCAATAGATGATTCCTAAGCCATGGAAAAGTCTATATCTGACCTTTTGAACTAATTTCTGGTCAAACGTTCCTCAAAAAGTTTAAAACGATATAAACTCATAGACTCCTTCTGATGTTATATTTACGTAGGTCAATTTTTGACCTCCAGGAACACATTTATGGCCCACGGTTCCTTGATCTGTGGGTTATTATACAGAGAGATTTACTTCTCATGATGTCATTTCAGCCAGACAAATATTTGACCTACTGAACATATTTCTAGCCCAACAGTACCTGATCTTGAACTTTCCATACATAATCATAGACTCGAACAGATGCTTCCCTACATATACATAGAAGTCCATATCTGACCTATTGAACTCATTTATGGTCAAAAGGTTCTTCAAAAGCTTTTAAACCATAAAAAGTCATAGACTCCTGATGTTACATTAGCTATACATAGGTCAATTTTTGACCTCCAGAAACACATTTATGGCCCATGGGTATTTGATCTTTGGGTTAATATACCGAGAGCTTTCCTTCTCATGATGTCATTTCAGCCAGAAAGATTTTTGACCTACTGAACATATTTCTGGCCCAAAAGTACTTGATCTTGTATTTTCCATTCATACTCATAGACTCCAACAGATCCTTCCTAAGCCATAGAGATGTCCATATCTGAGCTATTGAACTCATTTCTGGTCAAAGGTTCTTCAAAAGGTTTTAAACAATATAAACTTATAGACTCCTGATGTTACACTAGCTATACATAGGTCAATTTTTGACCTCCAGAAACACATTTATGGCCCACGGGTATTTGATCTTTGGGTTAATATACCGAGAGCTTTACTTCTCATGATGTCATTTCAGCCAGAAAGATATTTGACCTACTGAACACATTTTTGGCCCAAAAAAGTGCTTGATCTTGTACTTTCCATTCATACTCATATTCTCCAACAGATGCTTCCTAAGCCATAGAGATGTCCAAATCTGACGTATTGAACTCATTTCTGGTCAAAGGTTCCTCAAAAAATTTAAAACAATATAAACTTTTTGAGTCCTTCTGATGTTATATTAGATATACATAGGTCAATGTTTGACCTCCAGGAACACATTGTGGCACATTTCCAGAAGAAAACGTGAAGGGGAGCTTGAAGCGGCAAATCTCACCACCCGGTTGCTCAGGTGTTCTGGGAGTTTGCTACGGTGTTCTGGGTGGTTGCTAGGCGTTTTTTAGGGTATTCTGGGTGATTGCTATGGTGTTCCGGGTGGTTGCTAGGGTGTTGCTAGGCGGTTGCTGGGGTGTTCCTGGTGGTTGCTAGGGTGTTGCCATATGGTTGCTGGGGTGTTCTGGTTTGTTGCTAGGGTGTTCTCGGTGGTTACTAGGGTGTTGCTAGGTGGTTGCTAGGGTGTTTTGGTGGGTTGGAGATTTACTTCTCATGATGTCATTTCAGCCAGAAAAATATTTTACGTAAAGAACATTTTTCTGGCCCAAAAGTACTTGATCTTGAACTTTCCATACGTATTCATAGACTATGTAATATAACATTCTGATGTTATATTACATAGGTCAATTTTTGACCTCCAGGAACACTTTTCATGGCACACGGGTGCTTGATCTTTGGGTTAATATAACGAGAGATTTACTTCTCATGATGTCATTTCAGCCAGACAAATATTTGACCTACTGAACATGTTTATGGCCCAAAAGAACTTGATCTTGAACTTTCCATACATACTCAGAGACTGCAGTCGATGCTTCCTAAGCCATAGAGAAGTCCATATCTGAAACTATTGAAATCATTTCTGATCAAAGGTTCCTCAAAAGGTTTTAAACAATATAAACTTTTAGACTCCTGATGTTAAATTAGCTATACATAGGTCAATTTTTGACCTCTAGAAACACATTTATGGCATACGGGTATTTCATCTTTGGGCTAATATACCGAGAGCTTTACTTCTCATGATGTCATTTCAGACAGAAAGATATTTGACCTACTGAACATATTTCTGGCCCAAAAGTACTTGATCTTGAACTTTCCATATATACTCATAGACTCCAACAGATGCTTCCTAAGCCATAGAGAAGTCCATATCTGACCTATTAAACTCATTTCTGGTCAAAGGTTCCTCAAAAGTTTTTAAACAAATATGAACTTATAGACTCCTGATGTTGCATTAGCTATACATAGGTCAATTTTTGACCTCCAGAAACACATTTATGGCCCATGGGTATTTGATCTTTGGGTTCATATACCGATGGATTTACTTCTCATGATGTCATTCCAGCCAGACAAATATTTGACCTCCTTCGGATGTTATATAAGATATACATAGGTCAATTTTTGACCTCCAAGAACACATTTATGTACCACGGGTACTTGCTCTGTGGGTTCATATACCGATGTATTTACTTCTCATGATGTCAATGAACTCATTTCTGGTCAAAGGTTCCTCAAAAAGTTTAAAACAATATAAACTTTTAGACTCTTTCTGATGTTATATTAGATATACATAGGTCATTTTTTGACCACCAGGAGCACATTTAATGCACATTTCCAGAAGTAAATGTGAAGTGGAGCCTGAAGTCGCAAATCTGGGTGGTTGTTATGGTGTTGTTGGTGGTTTCTAGGCGTTTATTAGGGTATTCTGGGTGGTTGCCAAGGTGCTAATGTTGTTAGGGTGTTGCTAGGTGGTTGCTGGGGTGTTCTTGTTTGCTGCTAGGGTGTTCTGAGTGGTTGCTAGGGTGTTGCTATGGTGTTTTAGGTGGTTACTATGGTATTCTGGGTCATTGCTATGGTGTTACCAGGTGGTTGGTAGTGTTCACTTATAGTTACTATAGAGTTTCTATAATGTTTTTGGCATGATTTAGCTCTTAACTATTCGATTATTTTATTACATTTCATGTTTATATTGTTTGAAATCTTTTGAGGACCCTTTTACCATAACAATATAAACTTATAGACTCCTTCTGATGTTGTAAGAAGGACAAGGTCAATTTTTGACCTCCAGGAACATATTTATGGCATATTTCCAGAAGAAAATGTGAAGTGGTGCTTGCACTGGCAAATCTCACCACCCGGTTGCTAGGGTGTTCCCAGTGGTTGCTACAGTGTTCTGGATGGTTGCTAGGCGGTTGTTAGGGTAGTCTGCGTGGTTGCTAGGGTGTTGCTAGGTGGTTGCTAGGGTGGTCTGGGTGGTTGCCAGGGTGTTGCTAGGCGGTTGCTAGGGTGGTCTGGTTGGTTGCTAGGTGTTGCTAAGGTGTTCTCGTTGGTTGCTCTGTGGTTGCTAGAGTGATGCTAGGGTGTTTTAGGTGGTTACTATGGTAGTCTGTGTGGTTCCTATGGTGTTTCTAGGTGGTTGGTAATGTCCACAAATGGTTACTACAGAGTTTTTTAAAGTTTTTGGCAATTGATTTCTGGCCCAAATCAATTTTTGATTTTGATTATGTATCATCAAAAGGTAGTTAAAATAAGGACTCTTGTATGGCTTCAGTGACATCAAAAGAGTTAATGAGTATGTTTAGACCATTCAAGATCAAGTGTGCCACAACTATGTTCAGTAGGTCAAAAAGGAACCTATCTATAGCTCATGTAATATCAGAAGGAGTCTCATAATTTTTCTTTTTTAAAAACATTTGAGGAACCTTTGACCAGAAATGAGTTAAATACATAAGATGTGGACATTCTATATGGCTTAAGAAGCATCAAAAATAGTCTTTGAGAATTTATAGAAAGTTCGAGACCTAGTACTCGTGGGCCAGGACTATGTTTGTGGGTCAAATAGAAACCTCTAGTTCTAGGAATCATAAGAAGTAGTCTATTTAGTATGTATAGAAAGTTCAATATCAGGTACTCGTGGGAGAGATATATGTTCAGTCAAATATCTTCCTGCTCATAAAACATCACAAGAAGTAAAAATGTATAGTAACCTAACGATCAAGTACCCTTTGACCAGAAATGAGTTAAATGGGTCAGATCTAAACAATCCATGTGGCTAATATGTTCATTAGGTAAAATAAGGACTCTTGTATGGCTTCAGTAACATCAAAAGGAGTCAATGAGTATGTTTAGAAAGTTTAAGATCTAGTACTTGTGGGCCAGAATTATGTTCAGTAGGTCAAATAGGAACCTTTGTATAGCTTATATATCATCAAAATGTGTCTATAAACTTATATTGTTTAAAAACTTTTGAGGACCCTTTTACCAGAAATGAGCTCAATAGCTAATACCATGCACTGTAAAGTGACATCTCATGTGATGTTTTCTCGTCTGTGCACAAATAAATTAATTTGTAAAAAAAAAATGCATGCAAAATCACATTATATATTTTCATTGCAACGAGGAACAGGTCAGATAGGTCATGCAATGCACTGAAACACGTCTTAGGCGTTTTCCTTTCACCGCGTAGAGGTTAGTTATTGTGCATATTGCATGACGAGGAACAAGTCAGATAGGTCATGCAATGCACTGAAACATGTCTTAGGCTTTTTCCTTTCACCAAGCAGAGGTTAGTTATTGCGTGCATATTGCATGACGAAGAACAAGCCAGATAGGTCATGCAAGCAAAGGTTAGTTATTGCGTGCATATTGCATGAAGAAGAACAAGCCAGATAAGTCATGCAATGCACTGAAACACGTCTTAGGCGTTATCCTTTCACCGTGCAGAGTTTAGTTCTTGCATGCATATTGCATAACGATGAATAAGTCAGATAGGTCATGCAATGCACTGAAACACGTCTTAGGCGTTTTCCTTTCACCGCGCAAAGGTTAGTTATTGCGTGCATATTGCATGACGAGGAACAAGTCAGATAGGTCATGCAATGCACTGAAACACGTCTTAGGCGTTTTCCTTCACCGCGCAGAGGTTAGTTATTGCGTGCATATTGCATGACGAGGAACAATTCAGATAGATAATGCAATGCACTGAAACACGTCTTGTTTTCCTTTCACCAAGAAGAGGTTAGTTATTGCGTGCATATTGCACGACGAAGAACAAGCCAGATAGGTCATCAATGCATGCAAAGGTTAGTTATTGCGTGCATATTGCATGACGAGGAACAAGTCAGATAGGTCATGCAATGCACTGAAACACGTCTCAGGCGTTTTCCTTTCACCACGCAGAGGTTATTGCCTGCAGATTGCGTAACGAGGAACAAGTCAGATAGGTCATGCAATGCACTGAAACACGTTTTAGGCGTTTTCCATTCACCGCGCAGAGGTTAGATCTTGCATGCATATTGCATGAAGAGGAACAAGTCAGGTAGGTCATGCAATGCACTGAAACACGTCTTAGGCTTTTTCCTTTCACCGCTCAGAGGTTAGTTAATGCGTGCATATTGCACGATGAAGAACAAGCCAGATAGGTCATGCAATGTACTGAAACATGTCTTAGGCGTTTTCCTTTCACCGCGCAGAGTTTAGTTCTTGCATGCATATTGCATAACGATGAATAAGTCAGATAGGTCATGCAATGCACTGAAACACGTCTTAGGCGTTTTCCTTCACCGCGCAAGGGTTAGTTATTGCGTGAATATTGCATGACGAGGAACAATTCAGATAGATAATGCAATGCACTGAAACACGTCTTAGGCGTTTTCCTTTCACCAAGCAGAGGTTAGTTATTGCGTGTATATTGCATGAAGAAAGAACGAGCCAGATAGGTCATCCATGCATGCAAAGGTTAGTTATTGCGTGCATATTGCATTACGAGGAACAAGTCAGATAGGTCATGCAATGCACTGAAACACGTCTCAGGCGTTTTCCTTTCACCACCCAGAGATTATTGCATGCATATTGCATAACGAGGAACGAGTCAGATAGGTCAAGCAATGCACTGAAACACGTCTTAGGCGTTTACCTTCACCACGCAGAGGTTATTGCATGCATATTGCGTAACGAGGAACAAGTCAGATAGGTCATGCAATGCACTGAAACACGTCTTAGGCGTTTTCCTTTCACCGCGCAGAGGTTAGTTATTGCGTGCATATTGCACGATGAAGAACAAGCCAGATAGGTCATGCAATGCACTGAAACACGTCTTAGGCGTTTTCCTTTCACCGCGCAGAGTTTAGTTCTTGCATGCATATTGCATAACGATGAATAGGTCAGATAGGTCATGCAATGCACTGAAACACGTCTTAGGCGTTTTCCTTTCACCGCGCAGAGTTTAGTTCTTGCACGCATATTGCATAACGAGGAACAAGTCAGATAGTTCATGCAATGCACTGAAACACGTCTTAGGCGTTTTCCTTTCACCGCGCAGAGGTTAGTTATTGCGTGCCTATTGCATGACGAGGAACAAGTCAGATAGGTCATGCAATTCACTGAAACACGTCTTAGTCGTTTTCCTTTCACCGCGCAGAGGTTAGTTATTGAGTGCATATTGCATGACGAGGAACGAGTCAGATAGGTCATGCAATGCACTGAAACACGTCTTAGGCGTTTTCCTTTCACCACGCAGAGGTTAGTTATTGCGTGCCTATTGCATAACGAGGAACAAGTCAGATAGGTCATGCAATGCACTGAAACACGTCTTAGTCGTTTTCCTTTCACCGCGTAGAGGTTAGTTATTGCGTGCATATTGCATGACGAGGAACAAGTCAGATAGGTCATGCAATTCACTGAAACACGTCTTAGTCGTTTTCCTTTCACCACGCAGAGGTTAGTTATTGAGTGCATATTGCATGACGAGGAACGAGTCAGATAAGTCATGCAATCCAATGAAACACATCTTAGGTGTTTTCCTTTCACCGCGCAGAGGTTAGTTATTGCGTGCATATGCATTACGAGAAACATATCTGAAACTATTGAAATCATTTCTGATCAAAGGTTCCTCAAAAGGTTTTAAACAATATAAACTTTTAGACTCCTGATGTTAAATTAGCTATACATAGGTCAATTTTTGACCTCTAGAAACACATTTATGGCATACGGGTATTTCATCTTTGGGCTAATATACCGAGAGCTTTACTTCTCATGATGTCATTTCAGACAGAAAGATATTTGACCTACTGAACATATTTCTGGCCCAAAAGTACTTGATCTTGAACTTTCCATATATACTCATAGACTCCAACAGATGCTTCCTAAGCCATAGAGAAGTCCATATCTGACCTATTAAACTCATTTCTGGTCAAAGGTTCCTCAAAAGTTTTTAAACAAATATGAACTTATAGACTCCTGATGTTGCATTAGCTATACATAGGTCAATTTTTGACCTCCAGAAACACATTTATGGCCCATGGGTATTTGATCTTTGGGTTCATATACCGATGGATTTACTTCTCATGATGTCATTCCAGCCAGACAAATATTTGACCTCCTTCGGATGTTATATAAGATATACATAGGTCAATTTTTGACCTCCAAGAACACATTTATGTACCACGGGTACTTGCTCTGTGGGTTCATATACCGATGTATTTACTTCTCATGATGTCAATGAACTCATTTCTGGTCAAAGGTTCCTCAAAAAGTTTAAAACAATATAAACTTTTAGACTCTTTCTGATGTTATATTAGATATACATAGGTCATTTTTTGACCACCAGGAGCACATTTAATGCACATTTCCAGAAGTAAATGTGAAGTGGAGCCTGAAGTCGCAAATCTGGGTGGTTGTTATGGTGTTGTTGGTGGTTTCTAGGCGTTTATTAGGGTATTCTGGGTGGTTGCCAAGGTGCTAATGTTGTTAGGGTGTTGCTAGGTGGTTGCTGGGGTGTTCTTGTTTGCTGCTAGGGTGTTCTGAGTGGTTGCTAGGGTGTTGCTATGGTGTTTTAGGTGGTTACTATGGTATTCTGAGTCATTGCTATGGTGTTACCAGGTGGTTGGTAGTGTTCACTTATAGTTACTATAGAGTTTCTATAATGTTTTTGGCATGATTTAGCTCTTAACTATTCGATTATTTTATTACATTTCATGTTTATATTGTTTGAAATCTTTTGAGGACCCTTTTACCATAACAATATAAACTTATAGACTCCTTCTGATGTTGTAAGAAGGACAAGGTCAATTTTTGACCTCCAGGAACATATTTATGGCATATTTCCAGAAGAAAATGTGAAGTGGTGCTTGCACTGGCAAATCTCACCACCCGGTTGCTAGGGTGTTCCCAGTGGTTGCTACAGTGTTCTGGATGGTTGCTAGGCGGTTGTTAGGGTAGTCTGCGTGGTTGCTAGGGTGTTGCTAGGTGGTTGCTAGGGTGGTCTGGGTGGTTGCCAGGGTGTTGCTAGGCGGTTGCTAGGGTGGTCTGGTTGGTTGCTAGGTGTTGCTAAGGTGTTCTCGTTGGTTGCTCTGTGGTTGCTAGAGTGATGCTAGGGTGTTTTAGGTGGTTACTATGGTAGTCTGTGTGGTTCCTATGGTGTTTCTAGGTGGTTGGTAATGTCCACAAATGGTTACTACAGAGTTTTTTAAAGTTTTTGGCAATTGATTTCTGGCCCAAATCAATTTTTGATTTTGATTATGTATCATCAAAAGGTAGTTAAAATAAGGACTCTTGTATGGCTTCAGTGACATCAAAAGAGTTAATGAGTATGTTTAGACCATTCAAGATCAAGTGTGCCACAACTATGTTCAGTAGGTCAAAAAGGAACCTATCTATAGCTCATGTAATATCAGAAGGAGTCTCATAATTTTTCTTTTTTAAAAACATTTGAGGACCCTTTGACCAGAAATGAGTTAAATACATAAGATGTGGACATTCTATATGGCTTAAGAAGCATCAAAAATAGTCTTTGAGAATTTATAGAAAGTTCGAGACCTAGTACTCGTGGGCCAGGACTATGTTTGTGGGTCAAATAGAAACCTCTAGTTCTAGGAATCATAAGAAGTAGTCTATTTAGTATGTATAGAAAGTTCAATATCAGGTACTCGTGGGAGAGATATATGTTCAGTCAAATATCTTCCTGCTCATAAAACATCACAAGTAGTAAAAATGTATAGTAACCTAACGATCAAGTACCCTTTGACCAGAAATGAGTTAAATGGGTCAGATCTAAACAATCCATGTGGCTAATATGTTCATTAGGTAAAATAAGGACTCTTGTATGGCTTCAGTAACATCAAAAGGAGTCAATGAGTATGTTTAGAAAGTTTAAGATCTAGTACTTGTGGGCCAGAATTATGTTCAGTAGGTCAAATAGGAACCTTTGTATAGCTTATATATCATCAAAATGTGTCTATAAACTTATATTGTTTAAAAACTTTTGAGGACCCTTTTACCAGAAATGAGCTCAATAGCTAATACCATGCACTGTAAAGTGACATCTCATGTGATGTTTTCTCGTCTGTGCACAAATAAATTAGTTTGTAAAAAAAAAATGCATGCAAAATCACATTATATATTTTCATTGCAACGAGGAACAGGTCAGATAGGTCATGCAATGCACTGAAACACGTCTTAGGCGTTTTCCTTTCACCGCGTAGAGGTTAGTTATTGTGCATATTGCATGACGAGGAACAAGTCAGATAGGTCATGCAATGCACTGAAACATGTCTTAGGCTTTTTCCTTTCACCAAGCAGAGGTTAGTTATTGCGTGCATATTGCATGACGAAGAACAAGCCAGATAGGTCATGCAAGCAAAGGTTAGTTATTGCGTGCATATTGCATGAAGAAGAACAAGCCAGATAAGTCATGCAATGCACTGAAACACGTCTTAGGCGTTATCCTTTCACCGTGCAGAGTTTAGTTCTTGCATGCATATTGCATAACGATGAATAAGTCAGATAGGTCATGCAATGCACTGAAACACGTCTTAGGCGTTTTCCTTTCACCGCGCAAAGGTTAGTTATTGCGTGCATATTGCATGACGAGGAACAAGTCAGATAGGTCATGCAATGCACTGAAACACGTCTTAGGCGTTTTCCTTCACCGCGCAGAGGTTAGTTATTGCGTGCATATTGCATGACGAGGAACAATTCAGATAGATAATGCAATGCACTGAAACACGTCTTGTTTTCCTTTCACCAAGAAGAGGTTAGTTATTGCGTGCATATTGCACGACGAAGAACAAGCCAGATAGGTCATCAATGCATGCAAAGGTTAGTTATTGCGTGCATATTGCATGACGAGGAACAAGTCAGATAGGTCATGCAATGCACTGAAACACGTCTCAGGCGTTTTCCTTTCACCACGCAGAGGTTATTGCCTGCAGATTGCGTAACGAGGAACAAGTCAGATAGGTCATGCAATGCACTGAAACACGTTTTAGGCGTTTTCCATTCACCGCGCAGAGGTTAGATCTTGCATGCATATTGCATGAAGAGGAACAAGTCAGGTAGGTCATGCAATGCACTGAAACACGTCTTAGGCTTTTTCCTTTCACCGCTCAGAGGTTAGTTAATGCGTGCATATTGCACGATGAAGAACAAGCCAGATAGGTCATGCAATGTACTGAAACATGTCTTAGGCGTTTTCCTTTCACCGCGCAGAGTTTAGTTCTTGCATGCATATTGCATAACGATGAATAAGTCAGATAGGTCATGCAATGCACTGAAACACGTCTTAGGCGTTTTCCTTCACCGCGCAAGGGTTAGTTATTGCGTGAATATTGCATGACGAGGAACAATTCAGATAGATAATGCAATGCACTGAAACACGTCTTAGGCGTTTTCCTTTCACCAAGCAGAGGTTAGTTATTGCGTGTATATTGCATGAAGAAAGAACGAGCCAGATAGGTCATCCATGCATGCAAAGGTTAGTTATTGCGTGCATATTGCATTACGAGGAACAAGTCAGATAGGTCATGCAATGCACTGAAACACGTCTCAGGCGTTTTCCTTTCACCACCCAGAGATTATTGCATGCATATTGCATAACGAGGAACGAGTCAGATAGGTCAAGCAATGCACTGAAACACGTCTTAGGCGTTTACCTTCACCACGCAGAGGTTATTGCATGCATATTGCGTAACGAGGAACAAGTCAGATAGGTCATGCAATGCACTGAAACACGTCTTAGGCGTTTTCCTTTCACCGCGCAGAGGTTAGTTATTGCGTGCATATTGCACGATGAAGAACAAGCCAGATAGGTCATGCAATGCACTGAAACACGTCTTAGGCGTTTTCCTTTCACCGCGCAGAGTTTAGTTCTTGCATGCATATTGCATAACGATGAATAGGTCAGATAGGTCATGCAATGCACTGAAACACGTCTTAGGCGTTTTCCTTTCACCGCGCAGAGTTTAGTTCTTGCACGCATATTGCATAACGAGGAACAAGTCAGATAGTTCATGCAATGCACTGAAACACGTCTTAGGCGTTTTCCTTTCACCGCGCAGAGGTTAGTTATTGCGTGCCTATTGCATGACGAGGAACAAGTCAGATAGGTCATGCAATTCACTGAAACACGTCTTAGTCGTTTTCCTTTCACCGCGCAGAGGTTAGTTATTGAGTGCATATTGCATGACGAGGAACGAGTCAGATAGGTCATGCAATGCACTGAAACACGTCTTAGGCGTTTTCCTTTCACCACGCAGAGGTTAGTTATTGCGTGCCTATTGCATAACGAGGAACAAGTCAGATAGGTCATGCAATGCACTGAAACACGTCTTAGTCGTTTTCCTTTCACCGCGTAGAGGTTAGTTATTGCGTGCATATTGCATGACGAGGAACAAGTCAGATAGGTCATGCAATTCACTGAAACACGTCTTAGTCGTTTTCCTTTCACCACGCAGAGGTTAGTTATTGAGTGCATATTGCATGACGAGGAACGAGTCAGATAAGTCATGCAATCCAATGAAACACATCTTAGGTGTTTTCCTTTCACCGCGCAGAGGTTAGTTATTGCGTGCATATGCATTACGAGAAACAAGTTAGATATATCATGCAATGCGACGAAACACATCTTATGGTGTTTTCTTTTCATTGCTCAGAGTTTAGTTATTTTTGTGCATATGCATAACTTAGGAACAAGTTGGTCAGCATGATTTTTTCAAGTAAGACATGGTCCTGGATCAACATATTTTGATGATCCTGGATCAACATTCCTTTCCCAAAAATGTTGTCCTTAACCAATCCCTACCCCTAAACCTAACTCTACTCATAACTTTTCCCTTATCAGAAGGTACAAAGGTGAATGACACTGACGTTTAAGTACTTCACTCTGGTTCTAAATCTAAACCTAAAATTGACATAAACTGTAAACTTGTTCCTCAAATCTGTTTGGTTGATTGAAAAGTTGATCCAGGATCAACAATGATGTTGATCCAGGAACTTGTGGTAGTTGATGAAATCACGTTCACCGAACAAGTTAGATAGGTCATGCAATGCAATGAAACACATCTTAGGTGTTTTCTTTTCATTGCGCAGAGGTTAGTTATCGCGTGGACAGGCATAACGAGGAACAAGTCAGATAGGTCATTCAAATGCATCGAAACCCATCTTAGGTGTTTTCTTTTAATTGCATAGAGGTTATTTATTGCATGCATGTACAATGCAATCCTAAAGCACATGAATTGCAAATCTCTTCGTTGCACAAAGGAACAAGTTCGTTTATGCATTGTAAATCGATCACTTTTGTAATGTTTTCTCGTCAAAACACAAATTAATTAGTTGTAGAATGGAAATGCATGGTAAAGCACTTGTGTTTTATCTTTTCTTTTCAATGCAAAGAAGAACAAGTTAGAAAATTTAAGTATTGCAATGAAACACACATTTCAGCCAGACATATATTTCTGGCCCAAAAGTACTTGATCTTGAACTTTCCATACATACTCACAGACTCCAATAGATGATTCCTAAGCCATGGAAAAGTCTATATCTGACCTTTTGAACTAATTTCTGGTCAAACGTTCCTCAAAAAGTTTAAAACGATATAAACTCATAGACTCCTTCTGATGTTATATTTACGTAGGTCAATTTTTGACCTCCAGGAACACATTTATGGCCCACGGTTCCTTGATCTGTGGGTTATTATACAGAGAGATTTACTTCTCATGATGTCATTTCAGCCAGACAAATATTTGACCTACTGAACATATTTCTAGCCCAACAGTACCTGATCTTGAACTTTCCATACATAATCATAGACTCGAACAGATGCTTCCCTACATATACATAGAAGTCCATATCTGACCTATTGAACTCATTTATGGTCAAAAGGTTCTTCAAAAGCTTTTAAACCATAAAAAGTCATAGACTCCTGATGTTACATTAGCTATACATAGGTCAATTTTTGACCTCCAGAAACACATTTATGGCCCATGGGTATTTGATCTTTGGGTTAATATACCGAGAGCTTTCCTTCTCATGATGTCATTTCAGCCAGAAAGACATTTGACCTACTGAACATATTTCTGGCCCAAAAGTACTTGATCTTGTACTTTCCATTCATACTCATAGACTCCAACAGATGCTTCCTAAGCCATAGAGAAGTCCATATCTGAACTATTGAACTCATTTCTGGTCAGAGGTTCCTCACAAAGTTAAAAACAATATAAACTTTTAGACTCCTTCTGATGTTATATTAGATATAAAAAGGTCAATTTTTGACCTTCAAGAACACATTTATGGCACATTTCCAGAAGAAAACGTGAAGTGGATCTTGAAGCGGCAAATCTCACCACCCGGTTGCTAGAGTGTTCTGGGAGGTTGCTACGGTGTTCTGGGTGGTTGCTAGGCGTTTTTTAGGGTATTCTGTGTGATTTCTGTGGTGTTCTGGGTGGTTGCTAGGGTGTTGCTAGGCGGTTGCTGGGGTGTTCCTGGTGGTTGCTAGGGTGTTGCCAAATGGTTGCTGGGGTGTTCTGGTTTGTTGCTAGGGTGTTCTCGGTGGTTGCTAGCTTGTTGCTAGGTGGTTGCTAGGGTGTTGTGGTGGGTTGGAGACTACTTCTCATGATGTCATTTCAGCCAGAAAAAATATATTTTACGTAAAGAACATTTTTCTAGCCCAAAAGTACTTGATCTTGAACTTTCCATACATGCACATAGACTCCAGTCGATGCTTCCTAAGCCATAGAGAAGTCCATATCTGAACTATTGAAATCATTTCTGGTCAAAGGTTCCTCAAAAGGTTTTAAACAATATAAACTTATAGACTCCTGATGTTACATTAGCTATACATGGGTCAATTTTTGGACTCCAGAAACACATTCATGGCATACGGGTATTTGATATTTGGGTTAATATATCGAGAACTTTACTTTTCATGATGTCATTTCAGCCAGAAAGATATTTGACCTACGGAACATATTTCTGGCCCAAAAGTACTTGATCTTGTATTTTCCAATCATAGTCATAGACTCCAACAGATCCTTCCTAAGCCACAGAGAAGTTCATATCTGAGCTATTGAAATCATTTTTGGTCAAAGGTTCCTCAAAAGGTTTTAAACAATATAAACTTATAGACTCCTGATGTTACATTAGCTATACATAGGTCAATTTTTGACCTCCAGAACACATTCATGGCATACGGGTATTTGATCTTTGGGTTAATATACCGAGAGCTTTACTTCTCATGATGTCATTTCAGCCAGAAAGATTTTTGACCTACTGAACATATTTCTGGCCCAAAAGTACTTGATCTTGTATTTTCCATTCATACTCATAGACTCCAACAGATCCTTCCTAAGCCATAGAGATGTCCATATCTGAGCTATTGAACTCATTTCTGGTCAAAGGTTCTTCAAAAGGTTTTAAACAATATAAACTTATAGACTCCTGATGTTACACTAGCTATACATAGGTCAATTTTTGACCTCCAGAAACACATTTATGGCCCACGGGTATTTGATCTTTGGGTTAATATACCGAGAGCTTTACTTCTCATGATGTCATTTCAGCCAGAAAGATATTTGACCTACTGAACATATTTTTGGCCCAAAAAAGTGCTTGTCTTGTACTTTCCATTCATACTCATATTCTACAACAGATGCTTCCTAAGCCATAGAGATGTCCAAATCTGACGTATTGAACTCATTTCTGGTCAAAGGTTCCTCAAAAAATTTAAAACAATATAAACTTTTTGACTCCTTCTGATGTTATATTAGATATACATAGGTCAATGTTTGACCTCCAGGAACACATTGTGGCACATTTCCAGAAGAAAACGTGAAGGGGAGCTTGAAGCGGCAAATCTCACCACCCGGTTGCTCAGGTGTTCTGGGAGTTTGCTACGGTGTTCTGGGTGGTTGCTAGGCGTTTTTTAGGGTATTCTGGGTGATTGCTATGGTGTTCCGGGTGGTTGCTAGGGTGTTGCTAGGCGGTTGCTGGGGTGTTCCTGGTGGTTGCTAGGGTGTTGCCATATGGTTGCTGGGGTGTTCTGGTTTGTTGCTAGGGTGTTCTCGGTGGTTACTAGGGTGTTGCTAGGTGGTTGCTAGGGTGTTTTGGTGGGTTGGAGATTTACTTCTCATGATGTCATTTCAGCCAGAAAAATATTTTACGTAAAGAACATTTTTCTGGCCCAAAAGTACTTGATCTTGAACTTTCCATACGTATTCATAGACTATGTAATATAACATTCTGATGTTATATTACATAGGTCAATTTTTGACCTCCAGGAACACTTTTCATGGCACACGGGTGCTTGATCTTTGGGTTAATATAACGAGAGATTTACTTCTCATGATGTCATTTCAGCCAGACAAATATTTGACCTACTGAACATGTTTATGGCCCAAAAGAACTTGATCTTGAACTTTCCATACATACTCAGAGACTGCAGTCGATGCTTCCTAAGCCATAGAGAAGTCCATATCTGAAACTATTGAAATCATTTCTGATCAAAGGTTCCTCAAAAGGTTTTAAACAATATAAACTTATAGACTCCTGATGTTAAATTAGCTATAGGTCAATTTTTGACCTCTAGAAACACATTTATGGCATACGGGTATTTCATCTTTGGGCTAATATACCGAGAGCTTTACTTCTCATGATGTCATTTCAGACAGAAAGATATTTGACCTACTGAACATATTTCTGGCCCAAAAGTACTTGATCTTGAACTTTCCATACATACTCACAGACTCCAATAGATGAATCCTAAGCCATGGAAAAGTCTATATCTGACCTTTTGAACTAATTTCTGGTCAAACGTTCCTCAAAAAGTTTAAAACGATATAAACTCATAGACTCCTTCTGATGTTATATTTACGTAGGTCAATTTTTGACCTCCAGGAACACATTTATGGCCCACGGTTCCTTGATCTGTGGGTTATTATACAGAGAGATTTACTTCTCATGATGTCATTTCAGCCAGACAAATATTTGACCTACTGAACATATTTCTAGCCCAACAGTACTTGATCTTGAACTTTCCATACATAATCATAGACTCGAACAGATGCTTCCCTACATATACATAGAAGTCCATATCTGACCTATTGAACTCATTTATGGTCAAAAGGTTCTTCAAAAGCTTTTAAACAATAAAAAGTCATAGACTCCTGATGTTACATTAGCTATACATAGGTCAATTTTTGACCTCCAGAAACACATTTATGGCCCATGGGTATTTGATCTTTGGGTTAATATACCGAGAGCTTTCCTTCTCATGATGTCATTTCAGCCAGAAAGATATTTGACCTACTGAACATATTTCTGGCCCAAAAGTACTTGATCTTGTACTTTCCATTCATACTCATAGACTCCAACAGATGCTTCCTAAGCCATAGAGAAGTCCATATCTGAACTATTGAACTCATTTCTGGTCAGAGGTTCCTCACAAAGTTAAAAACAATATAAACTTTTAGACTCCTTCTGATGTTATATTAGATATACAAAGGTCAATTTTTGACCTTCAAGAACACATTTATGGCACATTTCCAGAAGAAAACATGAAGTGGATCTTGAAGCGGCAAATCTCACCACCCGGTTGCTAGAGTGTTCTGGGAGGTTGCTACGGTGTTCTGGGTGGTTGCTAGGCGTTTTTTAGGGTATTCTGTGTGATTTCTGTGGTTTTCTGGGTGGTTGCTAGGGTGTTGCTAGGCGGTTGCTGGGGTGTTCCTGGTGGTTGCTAGGGTGTTGCCAAATGGTTGCTGGGGTGTTCTGGTTTGTTGCTAGGGTGTTCTCGGTGGTTGCTAGCTTGTTGCTAGGTGGTTGCTAGGGTGTTGTGGTGGGTTGGAGACTACTTCTCATGATGTCATTTCAGCCAGAAAAAATATATTTTACGTAAAGAACATTTTTCTGGCCCAAAAGTACTTGATCTTGAACTTTCCATACATGCACATAGACTCCAGTCGATGCTTCCTAAGCCATAGAGAAGTCCATATCTGAACTATTGAAATCATTTCTGGTCAAAGGTTCCTCAAAAGGTTTTAAACAATATAAACTTATAGACTCCTGATGTTACATTAGCTATACATGGGTCAATTTTTGGACTCCAGAAACACATTCATGGCATACGGGTATTTGATATTTGGGTTAATATATCGAGAACTTTACTTTTCATGATGTCATTTCAGCCAGAAAGATATTTGACCTACTGAACATATTTCTGGCCCAAAAGTACTTGATCTTGTATTTTCCAATCATAGTCATAGACTCCAACAGATCCTTCCTAAGCCACAGAGAAGTTCATATCTGAGCTATTGAAATCATTTTTGGTCAAAGGTTCCTCAAAAGGTTTTAAACAATATAAACTTATAGACTCCTGATGTTACATTAGCTATACATAGGTCAATTTTTGACCTCCAGAACACATTCATGGCATACGGGTATTTGATCTTTGGGTTAATATACCGAGAGCTTTACTTCTCATGATGTCATTTCAGCCAGAAAGATTTTTGACCTACTGAACATATTTCTGGCCCAAAAGTACTTGATCTTGTATTTTCCATTCATACTCATAGACTCCAACAGATCCTTCCTAAGCCATAGAGATGTCCATATCTGAGCTATTGAACTCATTTCTGGTCAAAGGTTCTTCAAAAGGTTTTAAACAATATAAACTTATAGACTCCTGATGTTACACTAGCTATACATAGGTCAATTTTTGACCTCCAGAAACACATTTATGGCCCACGGGTATTTGATCTTTGGGTTAATATACCGAGAGCTTTACTTCTCATGATGTCATTTCAGCCAGAAAGATATTTGACCTACTGAACATATTTTTGGCCCAAAAAAGTGCTTGTCTTGTACTTTCCATTCATACTCATATTCTACAACAGATGCTTCCTAAGCCATAGAGATGTCCAAATCTGACGTATTGAACTCATTTCTGGTCAAAGGTTCCTCAAAAAATTTAAAACAATATAAACTTTTTGACTCCTTCTGATGTTATATTAGATATACATAGGTCAATGTTTGACCTCCAGGAACACATTGTGGCACATTTCCAGAAGAAAACGTGAAGGGGAGCTTGAAGCGGCAAATCTCACCACCCGGTTGCTCAGGTGTTCTGGGAGTTTGCTACGGTGTTCTGGGTGGTTGCTAGGCGTTTTTTAGGGTATTCTGGGTGATTGCTATGGTGTTCCGGGTGGTTGCTAGGGTGTTGCTAGGCGGTTGCTGGGGTGTTCCTGGTGGTTGCTAGGGTGTTGCCATATGGTTGCTGGGGTGTTCTGGTTTGTTGCTAGGGTGTTCTCGGTGGTTACTAGGGTGTTGCTAGGTGGTTGCTAGGGTGTTTTGGTGGGTTGGAGATTTACTTCTCATGATGTCATTTCAGCCAGAAAAATATTTTACGTAAAGAACATTTTTCTGGCCCAAAAGTACTTGATCTTGAACTTTCCATACGTATTCATAGACTATGTAATATAACATTCTGATGTTATATTACATAGGTCAATTTTTGACCTCCAGGAACACTTTTCATGGCACACGGGTGCTTGATCTTTGGGTTAATATAACGAGAGATTTACTTCTCATGATGTCATTTCAGCCAGACAAATATTTGACCTACTGAACATGTTTATGGCCCAAAAGAACTTGATCTTGAACTTTCCATACATACTCAGAGACTGCAGTCGATGCTTCCTAAGCCATAGAGAAGTCCATATCTGAAACTATTGAAATCATTTCTGATCAAAGGTTCCTCAAAAGGTTTTAAACAATATAAACTTATAGACTCCTGATGTTAAATTAGCTATAGGTCAATTTTTGACCTCTAGAAACACATTTATGGCATACGGGTATTTCATCTTTGGGCTAATATACCGAGAGCTTTACTTCTCATGATGTCATTTCAGACAGAAAGATATTTGACCTACTGAACATATTTCTGGCCCAAAAGTACTTGATCTTGAACTTTCCATACATACTCACAGACTCCAATAGATGAATCCTAAGCCATGGAAAAGTCTATATCTGACCTTTTGAACTAATTTCTGGTCAAACGTTCCTCAAAAAGTTTAAAACGATATAAACTCATAGACTCCTTCTGATGTTATATTTACGTAGGTCAATTTTTGACCTCCAGGAACACATTTATGGCCCACGGTTCCTTGATCTGTGGGTTATTATACAGAGAGATTTACTTCTCATGATGTCATTTCAGCCAGACAAATATTTGACCTACTGAACATATTTCTAGCCCAACAGTACTTGATCTTGAACTTTCCATACATAATCATAGACTCGAACAGATGCTTCCCTACATATACATAGAAGTCCATATCTGACCTATTGAACTCATTTATGGTCAAAAGGTTCTTCAAAAGCTTTTAAACAATAAAAAGTCATAGACTCCTGATGTTACATTAGCTATACATAGGTCAATTTTTGACCTCCAGAAACACATTTATGGCCCATGGGTATTTGATCTTTGGGTTAATATACCGAGAGCTTTCCTTCTCATGATGTCATTTCAGCCAGAAAGATATTTGACCTACTGAACATATTTCTGGCCCAAAAGTACTTGATCTTGTACTTTCCATTCATACTCATAGACTCCAACAGATGCTTCCTAAGCCATAGAGAAGTCCATATCTGAACTATTGAACTCATTTCTGGTCAGAGGTTCCTCACAAAGTTAAAAACAATATAAACTTTTAGACTCCTTCTGATGTTATATTAGATATACAAAGGTCAATTTTTGACCTTCAAGAACACATTTATGGCACATTTCCAGAAGAAAACATGAAGTGGATCTTGAAGCGGCAAATCTCACCACCCGGTTGCTAGAGTGTTCTGGGAGGTTGCTACGGTGTTCTGGGTGGTTGCTAGGCGTTTTTTAGGGTATTCTGTGTGATTTCTGTGGTTTTCTGGGTGGTTGCTAGGGTGTTGCTAGGCGGTTGCTGGGGTGTTCCTGGTGGTTGCTAGGGTGTTGCCAAATGGTTGCTGGGGTGTTCTGGTTTGTTGCTAGGGTGTTCTCGGTGGTTGCTAGCTTGTTGCTAGGTGGTTGCTAGGGTGTTGTGGTGGGTTGGAGACTACTTCTCATGATGTCATTTCAGCCAGAAAAAATATATTTTACGTAAAGAACATTTTTCTGGCCCAAAAGTACTTGATCTTGAACTTTCCATACATGCACATAGACTCCAGTCGATGCTTCCTAAGCCATAGAGAAGTCCATATCTGAACTATTGAAATCATTTCTGGTCAAAGGTTCCTCAAAAGGTTTTAAACAATATAAACTTATAGACTCCTGATGTTACATTAGCTATACATGGGTCAATTTTTGGACTCCAGAAACACATTCATGGCATACGGGTATTTGATATTTGGGTTAATATATCGAGAACTTTACTTTTCATGATGTCATTTCAGCCAGAAAGATATTTGACCTACTGAACATATTTCTGGCCCAAAAGTACTTGATCTTGTATTTTCCAATCATAGTCATAGACTCCAACAGATCCTTCCTAAGCCACAGAGAAGTTCATATCTGAGCTATTGAAATCATTTTTGGTCAAAGGTTCCTCAAAAGGTTTTAAACAATATAAACTTATAGACTCCTGATGTTACATTAGCTATAAATAGGTCAATTTTTGACCTCCAGAAACACATTCATGGCATACGGGTATTTGATCTTTGGGTTAATATACCGAGAGCTTTACTTCTCATGATGTCATTTCAGCCAGAAAGATTTTTGACCTACTGAACATATTTCTGGCCCAAAAGTACTTGATCTTGTATTTTCCATTCATACTCATAGACTCCAACAGATCCTTCCTAAGCCATAGAGATGTCCATATCTGAGGTATTGAACTCATTTCTGGTCAAAGGTTCTTCAAAAGGTTTTAAACAATATAAACTTATAGACTCCTGATGTTACACTAGCTATACATAGGTCAATTTTTGACCTCCAGAAACACATTTATGGCCCACGGGTATTTGATCTTTGGGTTAATATACCGAGAGCTTTACTTCTCATGATGTCATTTCAGCCAGAAAGATATTTGACCTACTGAACATATTTTTGGCCCAAAAAAGTGCTTGATCTTGTACTTTCCATTCATACTCATATTCTCCAACAGATGCTTCCTAAGCCATAGAGATGTCCAAATCTGACGTATTGAACTCATTTCTGGTCAAAGGTTCCTCAAAAAATTTAAAACAATATAAACTTTTTGACTCCTTCTTATGTTATATTAGATATACATAGGTCAATGTTTGACCTCCAGGAACACATTGTGGCACATTTCCAGACGAAAACGTGAAGGGGAGCTTGAAGCGGCAAATCTCACCACCCGGTTGCTCAGGTGTTCTGGGAGTTTGCTACGGTGTTCTGGGTGGTTGCTAGGCGTTTTTTAGGGTATTCTGGGTGATTGCTGTGGTGTTCCGGGTGGTTGCTAGGGTGTTGCTAGGCGGTTGCTGGGGTGTTCCTGGTGGTTGCTAGGGTGTTGCCATATGGTTGCTGGGGTGTTCTGGTTTGTTGCTAGGGTGTTCTCGGTGGTTACTAGGGTGTTGCTAGGTGGTTGCTAGGGTGTTTTGGTGGGTTGGAGATTTACTTCTCATGATGTCATTTCAGCCAGAAAAATATTTTACGTAAAGAACATTTTTCTGGCCCAAAAGTACTTGATCTTGAACTTTCCATACGTATTCATAGACTATGTAATATAACATTCTGATGTTATATTACATAGGTCAATTTTTGACCTCCAGGAACACTTTTCATGGCACACGGGTGCTTGATCTTTGGGTTAATATAACAAGAGATTTACTTCTCATGATGTCATTTCAGCCAGACAAATATTTGACCTACTGAACATGTTTATGGCCCAAAAGAACTTGATCTTGAACTTTCCATACATACTCAGAGACTGCAGTCGATGCTTCCTAAGCCATAGAGAAGTCCATATCTGAAACTATTGAAATCATTTCTGATCAAAGGTTCCTCAAAAGGTTTTAAACAATATAAACTTATAGACTCCTGATGTTAAATTAGCTATAGGTCAATTTTTGACCTCTAGAAACACATTTATGGCATACGGGTATTTCATCTTTGGGCTAATATACCGAGAGCTTTACTTCTCATGATGTCATTTCAGACAGAAAGATATTTGACCTACTGAACATATTTCTGGCCCAAAAGTACTTGATCTTGAACTTTCCATACATACTCACAGACTCCAATAGATGATTCCTAAGCCATGGAAAAGTCTATATCTGACCTTTTGAACTAATTTCTGGTCAAACGTTCCTCAAAAAGTTTAAAACGATATAAACTCATAGACTCCTTCTGATGTTATATTTACGTAGGTCAATTTTTGACCTCCAGGAACACATTTATGGCCCACGGTTCCTTGATCTGTGGGTTAATATACACAGAGATTTACTTCTCATGATGTCATTTCAGCTAGACAAATATTTGACCTACTGAACATATTTCTAGCCCAACAGTACTTGATCTTGAACTTTCCATACATAATCATAGACTCGAACAGATGCTTCCCTACATATACATAGAAGTCCATATCTGACCTATTGAACTCATTTATGGTCAAAAGGTTCTTCAAAAGCTTTTAAACAATAAAAAGTCATAGACTCCTGATGTTACATTAGCTATACATAGGTCAATTTTTGACCTCCAGAAACACATTTATGGCCCATGGGTATTTGATCTTTGGGTTAATATACCGAGAGCTTTCCTTCTCATGATGTCATTTCAGCCAGAAAGATATTTGACCTACTGAACATATTTCTGGCCCAAAAGTACTTGATCTTGTACTTTCCATTCATACTCATAGACTCCAACAGATGCTTCCTAAGCCATAGAGAATTCCATATCTGAACTATTGAACTCATTTCTGGTAAGAGGTTCCTCACAAAGTTAAAAACAATATAAACTTTTAGACTTCTTCTGATGTTATATTAGATATACAAAGGTCAATTTTTGACCTTCAAGAACACATTTATGGCACATTTCCAGAAGAAAACGTGAAGTGGATCTTGAAGCGGCAAATCTCACCACCCGGTTGCTAGAGTGTTCTGGGAGGTTGCTACGGTGTTCTGCGTGGTTGCTAGGCGTTTTTTAGGGTATTCTGTGTGATTTCTGTGGTGTTCTGGGTGGTTGCTAGGGTGTTGCTAGGCGGTTGCTGGGGTGTTCCTGGTGGTTGCTAGGGTGTTGCCAAATGGTTGCTGGGGTGTTCTGGTTTGTTGCTAGGGTGTTCTCGGTGGTTGCTAGGTTGTTGCTAGGTGGTTGCTAGGGTGTTGTGGTGGGTTGGAGACTACTTCTCATGATGTCATTTCAGCCAGAAAAAATATATTTTACGTAAAGAACATTTTTCTGGCCCAAAAGTACTTGATCTTGAACTTTCCATACATGCACATAGACTCCAGTCGATACTTCCTAAGCCATAGAGAAGTCCATATCTGAACTATTGAAATCATTTCTGGTCAAAGGTTCCTCAAAAGGTTTTAAACAATATAAACTTATAGACTCCTGATGTTACATTAGCTATACATGGGTCAATTTTTGGACTCCAGAAACACATTCATGGCATACGGGTATTTGATATTTGGGTTAATATATCGAGAACTTTACTTTTCATAATGTCATTTCAGCCAGAAAGATATTTGACCTACTGAACATATTTCTGGCCCAAAAGTACTTGATCTTGTATTTTCCAATCATAGTCATAGACTCCAACAGATCCTTCCTAAGCCACAGAGAAGTTCATATCTGAGCTATTGAAATCATTTTTGGGCAAAGGTTCCTCAAAAGGTTTTAAACAATATAAACTTATAGACTCCTGATGTTACATTAGCTATACATAGGTCAATTTTTGACCTCCAGAAACACATTCATGGCATACGGGTATTTGATCTTTGGGTTAATATACCGAGAGCTTTACTTCTCATGATGTCATTTCAGCCAGAAAGATTTTTGACCTACTGAACATATTTCTGGCCCAAAAGTACTTGATCTTGTATTTTCCATTCATACTCATAGACTCCAACAGATCCTTCCTAAGCCATAGAGATGTCCATATCTGAGCTATTGAACTCATTTCTGGCCAAAGGTTCTTCAATAGGTTTTAAACAATATAAACTTATAGACTCCTGATGTTACACTAGCTATACATAGGTCAATTTTTGACCTCCAGAAACACATTTATGGCCCACGGGTATTTGATCTTTGGGTTAATATACCGAGAGCTTTACTTCTCATGATGTCATTTCAGCCAGAAAGATATTTGACCTACTGAACATATTTTTGGCCCAAAAAAGTGCTTGATCTTGTACTTTCCATTCATACTCATATTCTCCAACAGATGCTTCCTAAGCCATAGAGATGTCCAAATCTGACGTATTGAACTCATTTCTGGTCAAAGGTTCCTCAAAAAATTTAAAACAATATAAACTTTTTGACTCCTTCTGATGTTATATTAGATATACATAGGTCAATGTTTGACCTCCAGGAACACATTGTGGCACATTTCCAGAAGAAAACGTGAAGGGGAGCTTGAAGCGGCAAATCTCACCACCCGGTTGCTCAGGTGTTCTGGGAGTTTGCTACGGTGTTCTGGGTGGTTGCTAGGCGTTTTTTAGGGTATTCTGGGTGATTGCTATGGTGTTCCGGGTGGTTGCTAGGGTGTTGCTAGGCGGTTGCTGGGGTGTTCCTGGTGGTTGCTAGGGTGTTGCCATATGGTTGCTGGGGTGTTCTGGTTTGTTGCTAGGGTGTTCTCGGTGGTTACTAGGGTGTTGCTAGGTGGTTGCTAGGGTGTTTTGGTGGGTTGGAGATTTACTTCTCATGATGTCATTTCAGCCAGAAAAATATTTTACGTAAAGAACATTTTTCTGGCCCAAAAGTACTTGATCTTGAACTTTCCATACGTATTCATAGACTATGTAATATAACATTCTGATGTTATATTACATAGGTCAATTTTTGACCTCCAGGAACACTTTTCATGGCACACGGGTGCTTGATCTTTGGGTTAATATAACGAGAGATTTACTTCTCATGATGTCATTTCAGCCAGACAAATATTTGACCTACTGAACATGTTTATGGCCCAAAAGAACTTGATCTTGAACTTTCCATACATACTCAGAGACTGCAGTCGATGCTTCCTAAGCCATAGAGAAGTCCATATCTGAAACTATTGAAATCATTTCTGATCAAAGGTTCCTCAAAAGGTTTTAAACAATATAAACTTATAGACTCCTGATGTTAAATTAGCTATACATAGGTCAATTTTTGACCTCTAGAAACACATTTATGGCATACGGGTATTTCATCTTTGGGCTAATATACCGAGAGCTTTACTTCTCATGATGTCATTTCAGACAGAAAGATATTTGACCTACTGAACATATTTCTGGCCCAAAAGTACTTGATCTTGAACTTTCCATATATACTCATAGACTCCAACAGATGCTTCCTAAGCCATAGAGAAGTCCATATCTGACCTATTAAACTCATTTCTGGTCAAAGGTTCCTCAAAAGTTTTTAAACAAATATGAACTTATAGACTCCTGATGTTGCATTAGCTGTACATAGGTCAATTTTTGACCTCCAGAAACACATTTATGGCCCATGGGTATTTGATCTATGGGTTCATATACCGATGGATTTACTTCTCATGATGTCATTCCAGCCAGACAAATATTTGACCTCCTTCGGATGTTATATAAGATATACATAGGTCAATTTTTGACCTCCAAGAACACATTTATGTACCACGGGTACTTGATCTGTGGGTTCATATACCGATGTATTTACTTCTCATGATGTCAATGAACTCATTTCTGATCAAAGGTTCCTCAAAAAGTTTAAAACAATATAAACTTTTAGACTCTTTCTGATGTTATATTAGATATACATAGGTCATTTTTTGACCACCAGGAGCACATTTAATGCACATTTCCAGAAGTAAATGTGAAGTGGAGCCTGAAGTCGCAAATCTGGGTGGTTGCTATGGTGTTGTTGGTGGTTTCTAGGCGTTTATTAGGGTATTCTGGGTGGTTGCCAAGGTGCTAATGTTGTTAGGGTGTTGCTAGGTGGTTGCTGGGGTGTTCTTGTTTGCTGCTAGGGTGTTCTGAGTGGTTGCTAGGGTGTTGCTATGGTGTTTTAGGTGGTTACTATGGTATTCTGGGTCATTGCTATGGTGTTACCAGGTGGTTGGTAGTGTTCACTTATAGTTACTATAGAGTTTCTATAATGTTTTTGGCATGATTTAGCTCTTAACTATTCGATTATTTTATTACATTTCATGTTTATATTGTTTGAAATCTTTTGAGGACCCTTTTACCATAACAATATAAACTTATAGACTCCTTCTGATGTTGTAAGAAGGACAAGGTCAATTTTTGACCTCCAGGAACATATTTATGGCATATTTCCAGAAGAAAATGTGAAGTGGTGCTTGCACTGGCAAATCTCACCACCCGGTTGCTAGGGTGTTCCCAGTGGTTGCTACAGTGTTCTGGATGGTTGCTAGGCGGTTGTTAGGGTAGTCTGTGTGGTTGCTAGGGTGTTGCTAGGTGGTTGCTAGGGTGTTCTGGGTGGTTGCCAGGGTGTTGCTAGGCGGTGGCTAGGGTGGTCTGGTTGGTTGCTAGGTGTTGCTAAGGTGTTCTCGTTGGTTGCTCTGTGGTTGCTAGAGTGATGCTAGGGTGTTTTAGGTGGTTACTATGGTAGTCTGTGTGGTTCCTATGGTGTTTCTAGGTGGTTGGTAATGTCCACAAATGGTTACTACAGAGTTTTTTAAAGTTTTTGGCAATTGATTTCTGGCCCAAATCAATTTTTGATTTTGATTATGTATCATCAAAAGGTAGTTAAAATAAGGACTCTTGTATGGCTTCAGTGACATCAAAAGAGTTAATGAGTATGTTTAGACCATTCAAGATCAAGTGTGCCACAACTATGTTCAGTAGGTCAAAAAGGAACCTATCTATAGCTCATGTAATATCAGAAGGAGTCTCATAATTTTTCTTTTTTAAAAACATTTGAGGACCCTTTGACCAGAAATGAGTTAAATACATAAGATGTGGACATTCTATATGGCTTAAGAAGCATCAAAAATAGTCTTTGAGAATTTATAGAAAGTTCGAGACCTAGTACTCGTGGGCCAGGACTATGTTTGTGGGTCAAATAGAAACCTCTAGTTCTAGGAATCATAAGAAGTAGTCTATTTAGTATGTATAGAAAGTTCAATATCAGGTACTCGTGGGAGAGATATATGTTCAGTCAAATATCTTCCTGCTCATAAAACATCACAAGTAGTAAAAATGTATAGTAACCTAACGATCAAGTACCCTTTGACCAGAAATGAGTTCAACGGGTCAGATCTAAACAATCCATGTGGCTAATATGTTCATTAGGTAAAATAAGGACTATTGTATGGCTTCAGTAACATAAAAAAGGAGTCAATGAGTATGTTTAGAAAGTTTAAGATGTAGTACTTGTGGGCCAGAATTATGTTCAGTAGGTCAAATAGGAACCTTTGTATAGCTTATATATCATCAAAATGTGTCTATAAACTTATATTGTTTAAAAACTTTTGAGGACCCTTTTACCAGAAATGAGCTCAATAGCTAATACCATGCACTGTAAAGTGACATCTCATGTGATGTTTTCTCGTCTGTGCACAAATAAATTAGTTTGTAAAAAAAAATGCATGCAAAATCACATTATATATTTTCATTGCAACGAGGAACAGGTCAGATAGGTCATGCAATGCACTGAAACACGTCTTAGGCGTTTTCCTTTCACCACGCAGAGGTTATTGCATGCATATTGCATAACGAGGAACAAGTCAGATAGGTCATGCAATGCACTGAAACACGTCTTAGGCGTTTTCCTTTCACCGCGTAGAGGTTAGTTATTGTGCATATTGCATGACGAGGAACAAGTCAGATAGGTCATGCAATGCACTGAAACACGTCTTAGGCTTTTTCCTTTCACCGCTCAGAGGTTAGTTAATGCGTGCATATTGCACGATGAAGAACAAGCCAGATAGGTCATGCAATGTACTGAAACATGTCTTAGGCGTTTTCCTTTCACCGCGCAGAGTTTAGTTCTTGCATGCATATTGCATAACGATGAATAAGTCAGATAGGTCATGCAATGCACTGAAACACGTCTTAGGCGTTTTCCTTCACCGCGCAAGGGTTAGTTATTGCGTGAATATTGCATGACGAGGAACAATTCAGATAGATAATGCAATGCACTGAAACACGTCTTAGGCGTTTTCCTTTCACCAAGCAGAGGTTAGTTATTGCGTGTATATTGCATGAAGAAAGAACGAGCCAGATAGGTCATCCATGCATGCAAAGGTTAGTTATTGCGTGCATATTGCATGACGAGGAACAAGTCAGATAGGTCATGCAATGCACTGAAACACGTCTCAGGCGTTTTCCTTTCACCACCCAGAGATTATTGCATGCATATTGCATAACGAGGAACGAGTCAGATAGGTCAAGCAATGCACTGAAACACGTCTTAGGCGTTTACCTTCACCACGCAGAGGTTATTGCATGCATATTGCGTAACGAGGAACAAGTCAGATAGGTCATGCAATGCACTGAAACACGTCTTAGGCGTTTTCCTTTCACCGCGCAGAGGTTAGTTATTGCGTGCATATTGCACGATGAAGAACAAGCCAGATAGGTCATGCAATGCACTGAAACACGTCTTAGGCGTTTTCCTTTCACCGCGCAGAGTTTAGTTCTTGCATGCATATTGCATAACGATGAATAGGTCAGATAGGTCATGCAATGCACTGAAACACGTCTTAGGCGTTTTCCTTTCACCGCGCAGAGTTTAGTTCTTGCACGCATATTGCATAACGAGGAACAAGTCAGATAGTTCATGCAATGCACTGAAACACGTCTTAGGCGTTTTCCTTTCACCGCGCAGAGGTTAGTTATTGCGTGCCTATTGCATGACGAGGAACAAGTCAGATAGGTCATGCAATTCACTGAAACACGTCTTAGTCGTTTTCCTTTCACCGCGCAGAGGTTAGTTATTGAGTGCATATTGCATGACGAGGAACGAGTCAGATAGGTCATGCAATGCACTGAAACACGTCTTAGGCGTTTTCCTTTCACCACGCAGAGGTTAGTTATTGCGTGCCTATTGCATAACGAGGAACAAGTCAGATAGGTCATGCAATGCACTGAAACACGTCTTAGTCGTTTTCCTTTCACCGCGTAGAGGTTAGTTATTGCGTGCATATTGCATGACGAGGAACAAGTCAGATAGGTCATGCAATTCACTGAAACACGTCTTAGTCGTTTTCCTTTCACCACGCAGAGGTTAGTTATTGAGTGCATATTGCATGACGAGGAACGAGTCAGATAAGTCATGCAATCCAATGAAACACATCTTAGGTGTTTTCCTTTCACCGCGCAGAGGTTAGTTATTGCGTGCATATGCATTACGAGAAACAAGTTAGATATATCATGCAATGCGACGAAACACATCTTATGGTGTTTTCTTTTCATTGCTCAGAGTTTAGTTATTTTTGTGCATATGCATAACTTAGGAACAAGTTGGTCAGCATGATTTTTTCAAGTAAGACATGGTCCTGGATCAACATATTTTGATGATCCTGGATCAACATTCCTTTCCCAAAAATGTTGTCCTTAACCAATCCCTACCCCTAAACCTAACTCTACTCATAACTTTTCCCTTATCAGAAGGTACAAAGGTGAATGACACTGACGTTTAAGTACTTCACTCTGGTTCTAAATCTAAACCTAAAATTGACATAAACTGTAAACTTGTTCCTCAAATCTGTTTGGTTGATTGAAAAGTTGATCCAGGATCAACAATGATGTTGATCCAGGAACTTGTGGTAGTTGATGAAATCACGTTCACCGAACAAGTTAGATAGGTCATGCAATGCAATGAAACACATCTTAGGTGTTTTCTTTTCATTGCGCAGAGGTTAGTTATCGCGTGGACAGGCATAACGAGGAACAAGTCAGATAGGTCATTCAAATGCATCGAAACCCATCTTAGGTGTTTTCTTTTAATTGCATAGAGGTTATTTATTGCATGCATGTACAATGCAATCCTAAAGCACATGAATTGCAAATCTCTTCGTTGCACAAAGGAACAAGTTCGTTTATGCATTGTAAATCGATCACTTTTGTAATGTTTTCTCGTCAAAACACAAATTAATTAGTTGTAGAATGGAAATGCATGGGAAAGCACTTGTGTTTTATCTTTTCTTTTCAATGCAAAGAAGAACAAGTTAGAAAATTTAAGTATTGCAATGAAACACACATTTCAGCCAGACATATATTTCTGGCCCAAAAGTACTTGATCTTGAACTTTCCATACATACTCACAGACTCCAATAGATGATTCCTAAGCCATGGAAAAGTCTATATCTGACCTTTTGAACTAATTTCTGGTCAAACGTTCCTCAAAAAGTTTAAAACGATATAAACTCATAGACTCCTTCTGATGTTATATTTACGTAGGTCAATTTTTGACCTCCAGGAACACATTTATGGCCCACGGTTCCTTGATCTGTGGGTTATTATACAGAGAGATTTACTTCTCATGATGTCATTTCAGCCAGACAAATATTTGACCTACTGAACATATTTCTAGCCCAACAGTACCTGATCTTGAACTTTCCATACATAATCATAGACTCGAACAGATGCTTCCCTACATATACATAGAAGTCCATATCTGACCTATTGAACTCATTTATGGTCAAAAGGTTCTTCAAAAGCTTTTAAACCATAAAAAGTCATAGACTCCTGATGTTACATTAGCTATACATAGGTCAATTTTTGACCTCCAGAAACACATTTATGGCCCATGGGTATTTGATCTTTGGGTTAATATACCGAGAGCTTTCCTTCTCATGATGTCATTTCAGCCAGAAAGACATTTGACCTACTGAACATATTTCTGGCCCAAAAGTACTTGATCTTGTACTTTCCATTCATACTCATAGACTCCAACAGATGCTTCCTAAGCCATAGAGAAGTCCATATCTGAACTATTGAACTCATTTCTGGTCAGAGGTTCCTCACAAAGTTAAAAACAATATAAACTTTTAGACTCCTTCTGATGTTATATTAGATATAAAAAGGTCAATTTTTGACCTTCAAGAACACATTTATGGCACATTTCCAGAAGAAAACGTGAAGTGGATCTTGAAGCGGCAAATCTCACCACCCGGTTGCTAGAGTGTTCTGGGAGGTTGCTACGGTGTTCTGGGTGGTTGCTAGGCGTTTTTTAGGGTATTCTGTGTGATTTCTGTGGTGTTCTGGGTGGTTGCTAGGGTGTTGCTAGGCGGTTGCTGGGGTGTTCCTGGTGGTTGCTAGGGTGTTGCCAAATGGTTGCTGGGGTGTTCTGGTTTGTTGCTAGGGTGTTCTCGGTGGTTGCTAGCTTGTTGCTAGGTGGTTGCTAGGGTGTTGTGGTGGGTTGGAGACTACTTCTCATGATGTCATTTCAGCCAGAAAAAATATATTTTACGTAAAGAACATTTTTCTAGCCCAAAAGTACTTGATCTTGAACTTTCCATACATGCACATAGACTCCAGTCGATGCTTCCTAAGCCATAGAGAAGTCCATATCTGAACTATTGAAATCATTTCTGGTCAAAGGTTCCTCAAAAGGTTTTAAACAATATAAACTTATAGACTCCTGATGTTACATTAGCTATACATGGGTCAATTTTTGGACTCCAGAAACACATTCATGGCATACGGGTATTTGATATTTGGGTTAATATATCGAGAACTTTACTTTTCATGATGTCATTTCAGCCAGAAAGATATTTGACCTACTGAACATATTTCTGGCCCAAAAGTACTTGATCTTGTATTTTCCAATCATAGTCATAGACTCCAACAGATCCTTCCTAAGCCACAGAGAAGTTCATATCTGAGCTATTGAAATCATTTTTGGTCAAAGGTTCCTCAAAAGGTTTTAAACAATATAAACTTATAGACTCCTGATGTTACATTAGCTATACATAGGTCAATTTTTGACCTCCAGAACACATTCATGGCATACGGGTATTTGATCTTTGGGTTAATATACCGAGAGCTTTACTTCTCATGATGTCATTTCAGCCAGAAAGATTTTTGACCTACTGAACATATTTCTGGCCCAAAAGTACTTGATCTTGTATTTTCCATTCATACTCATAGACTCCAACAGATCCTTCCTAAGCCATAGAGATGTCCATATCTGAGCTATTGAACTCATTTCTGGTCAAAGGTTCTTCAAAAGGTTTTAAACAATATAAACTTATAGACTCCTGATGTTACACTAGCTATACATAGGTCAATTTTTGACCTCCAGAAACACATTTATGGCCCACGGGTATTTGATCTTTGGGTTAATATACCGAGAGCTTTACTTCTCATGATGTCATTTCAGCCAGAAAGATATTTGACCTACTGAACATATTTTTGGCCCAAAAAAGTGCTTGATCTTGTACTTTCCATTCATACTCATATTCTACAACAGATGCTTCCTAAGCCATAGAGATGTCCAAATCTGACGTATTGAACTCATTTCTGGTCAAAGGTTCCTCAAAAAATTTAAAACAATATAAACTTTTTGACTCCTTCTGATGTTATATTAGATATACATAGGTCAATGTTTGACCTCCAGGAACACATTGTGGCACATTTCCAGAAGAAAACGTGAAGGGGAGCTTGAAGCGGCAAATCTCACCACCCGGTTGCTCAGGTGTTCTGGGAGTTTGCTACGGTGTTCTGGGTGGTTGCTAGGCGTTTTTTAGGGTATTCTGGGTGATTGCTATGGTGTTCCGGGTGGTTGCTAGGGTGTTGCTAGGCGGTTGCTGGGGTGTTCCTGGTGGTTGCTAGGGTGTTGCCATATGGTTGCTGGGGTGTTCTGGTTTGTTGCTAGGGTGTTCTCGGTGGTTACTAGGGTGTTGCTAGGTGGTTGCTAGGGTGTTTTGGTGGGTTGGAGATTTACTTCTCATGATGTCATTTCAGCCAGAAAAATATTTTACGTAAAGAACATTTTTCTGGCCCAAAAGTACTTGATCTTGAACTTTCCATACGTATTCATAGACTATGTAATATAACATTCTGATGTTATATTACATAGGTCAATTTTTGACCTCCAGGAACACTTTTCATGGCACACGGGTGCTTGATCTTTGGGTTAATATAACGAGAGATTTACTTCTCATGATGTCATTTCAGCCAGACAAATATTTGACCTACTGAACATGTTTATGGCCCAAAAGAACTTGATCTTGAACTTTCCATACATACTCAGAGACTGCAGTCGATGCTTCCTAAGCCATAGAGAAGTCCATATCTGAAACTATTGAAATCATTTCTGATCAAAGGTTCCTCAAAAGGTTTTAAACAATATAAACTTATAGACTCCTGATGTTAAATTAGCTATAGGTCAATTTTTGACCTCTAGAAACACATTTATGGCATACGGGTATTTCATCTTTGGGCTAATATACCGAGAGCTTTACTTCTCATGATGTCATTTCAGACAGAAAGATATTTGACCTACTGAACATATTTCTGGCCCAAAAGTACTTGATCTTGAACTTTCCATACATACTCACAGACTCCAATAGATGAATCCTAAGCCATGGAAAAGTCTATATCTGACCTTTTGAACTAATTTCTGGTCAAACGTTCCTCAAAAAGTTTAAAACGATATAAACTCATAGACTCCTTCTGATGTTATATTTACGTAGGTCAATTTTTGACCTCCAGGAACACATTTATGGCCCACGGTTCCTTGATCTGTGGGTTATTATACAGAGAGATTTACTTCTCATGATGTCATTTCAGCCAGACAAATATTTGACCTACTGAACATATTTCTAGCCCAACAGTACTTGATCTTGAACTTTCCATACATAATCATAGACTCGAACAGATGCTTCCCTACATATACATAGAAGTCCATATCTGACCTATTGAACTCATTTATGGTCAAAAGGTTCTTCAAAAGCTTTTAAACAATAAAAAGTCATAGACTCCTGATGTTACATTAGCTATACATAGGTCAATTTTTGACCTCCAGAAACACATTTATGGCCCATGGGTATTTGATCTTTGGGTTAATATACCGAGAGCTTTCCTTCTCATGATGTCATTTCAGCCAGAAAGATATTTGACCTACTGAACATATTTCTGGCCCAAAAGTACTTGATCTTGTACTTTCCATTCATACTCATAGACTCCAACAGATGCTTCCTAAGCCATAGAGAAGTCCATATCTGAACTATTGAACTCATTTCTGGTCAGAGGTTCCTCACAAAGTTAAAAACAATATAAACTTTTAGACTCCTTCTGATGTTATATTAGATATACAAAGGTCAATTTTTGACCTTCAAGAACACATTTATGGCACATTTCCAGAAGAAAACATGAAGTGGATCTTGAAGCGGCAAATCTCACCACCCCGGTTGCTAGAGTGTTCTGGGAGGTTGCTACGGTGTTCTGGGTGGTTGCTAGGCGTTTTTTAGGGTATTCTGTGTGATTTCTGTGGTTTTCTGGGTGGTTGCTAGGGTGTTGCTAGGCGGTTGCTGGGGTGTTCCTGGTGGTTGCTAGGGTGTTGCCAAATGGTTGCTGGGGTGTTCTGGTTTGTTGCTAGGGTGTTCTCGGTGGTTGCTAGCTTGTTGCTAGGTGGTTGCTAGGGTGTTGTGGTGGGTTAGAGACTACTTCTCATGATGTCATTTCAGCCAGAAAAAATATATTTTACGTAAAGAACATTTTTCTGGCCCAAAAGTACTTGATCTTGAACTTTCCATACATGCACATAGACTCCAGTCGATGCTTCCTAAGCCATAGAGAAGTCCATATCTGAACTATTGAAATCATTTCTGGTCAAAGGTTCCTCAAAAGGTTTTAAACAATATAAACTTATAGACTCCTGATGTTACATTAGCTATACATGGGTCAATTTTTGGACTCCAGAAACACATTCATGGCATACGGGTATTTGATATTTGGGTTAATATATCGAGAACTTTACTTTTCATGATGTCATTTCAGCCAGAAAGATATTTGACCTACTGAACATATTTCTGGCCCAAAAGTACTTGATCTTGTATTTTCCAATCATAGTCATAGACTCCAACAGATCCTTCCTAAGCCACAGAGAAGTTCATATCTGAGCTATTGAAATCATTTTTGGTCAAAGGTTCCTCAAAAGGTTTTAAACAATATAAACTTATAGACTCCTGATGTTACATTAGCTATAAATAGGTCAATTTTTGACCTCCAGAAACACATTCATGGCATACGGGTATTTGATCTTTGGGTTAATATACCGAGAGCTTTACTTCTCATGATGTCATTTCAGCCAGAAAGATTTTTGACCTACTGAACATATTTCTGGCCCAAAAGTACTTGATCTTGTATTTTCCATTCATACTCATAGACTCCAACAGATCCTTCCTAAGCCATAGAGATGTCCATATCTGAGGTATTGAACTCATTTCTGGTCAAAGGTTCTTCAAAAGGTTTTAAACAATATAAACTTATAGACTCCTGATGTTACACTAGCTATACATAGGTCAATTTTTGACCTCCAGAAACACATTTATGGCCCACGGGTATTTGATCTTTGGGTTAATATACCGAGAGCTTTACTTCTCATGATGTCATTTCAGCCAGAAAGATATTTGACCTACTGAACATATTTTTGGCCCAAAAAAGTGCTTGATCTTGTACTTTCCATTCATACTCATATTCTCCAACAGATGCTTCCTAAGCCATAGAGATGTCCAAATCTGACGTATTGAACTCATTTCTGGTCAAAGGTTCCTCAAAAAATTTAAAACAATATAAACTTTTTGACTCCTTCTTATGTTATATTAGATATACATAGGTCAATGTTTGACCTCCAGGAACACATTGTGGCACATTTCCAGACGAAAACGTGAAGGGGAGCTTGAAGCGGCAAATCTCACCACCCGGTTGCTCAGGTGTTCTGGGAGTTTGCTACGGTGTTCTGGGTGGTTGCTAGGCGTTTTTTAGGGTATTCTGGGTGATTGCTGTGGTGTTCCGGGTGGTTGCTAGGGTGTTGCTAGGCGGTTGCTGGGGTGTTCCTGGTGGTTGCTAGGGTGTTGCCATATGGTTGCTGGGGTGTTCTGGTTTGTTGCTAGGGTGTTCTCGGTGGTTACTAGGGTGTTGCTAGGTGGTTGCTAGGGTGTTTTGGTGGGTTGGAGATTTACTTCTCATGATGTCATTTCAGCCAGAAAAATATTTTACGTAAAGAACATTTTTCTGGCCCAAAAGTACTTGATCTTGAACTTTCCATACGTATTCATAGACTATGTAATATAACATTCTGATGTTATATTACATAGGTCAATTTTTGACCTCCAGGAACACTTTTCATGGCACACGGGTGCTTGATCTTTGGGTTAATATAACAAGAGATTTACTTCTCATGATGTCATTTCAGCCAGACAAATATTTGACCTACTGAACATGTTTATGGCCCAAAAGAACTTGATCTTGAACTTTCCATACATACTCAGAGACTGCAGTCGATGCTTCCTAAGCCATAGAGAAGTCCATATCTGAAACTATTGAAATCATTTCTGATCAAAGGTTCCTCAAAAGGTTTTAAACAATATAAACTTATAGACTCCTGATGTTAAATTAGCTATAGGTCAATTTTTGACCTCTAGAAACACATTTATGGCATACGGGTATTTCATCTTTGGGCTAATATACCGAGAGCTTTACTTCTCATGATGTCATTTCAGACAGAAAGATATTTGACCTACTGAACATATTTCTGGCCCAAAAGTACTTGATCTTGAACTTTCCATACATACTCACAGACTCCAATAGATGATTCCTAAGCCATGGAAAAGTCTATATCTGACCTTTTGAACTAATTTCTGGTCAAACGTTCCTCAAAAAGTTTAAAACGATATAAACTCATAGACTCCTTCTGATGTTATATTTACGTAGGTCAATTTTTGACCTCCAGGAACACATTTATGGCCCACGGTTCCTTGATCTGTGGGTTAATATACACAGAGATTTACTTCTCATGATGTCATTTCAGCTAGACAAATATTTGACCTACTGAACATATTTCTAGCCCAACAGTACTTGATCTTGAACTTTCCATACATAATCATAGACTCGAACAGATGCTTCCCTACATATACATAGAAGTCCATATCTGACCTATTGAACTCATTTATGGTCAAAAGGTTCTTCAAAAGCTTTTAAACAATAAAAAGTCATAGACTCCTGATGTTACATTAGCTATACATAGGTCAATTTTTGACCTCCAGAAACACATTTATGGCCCATGGGTATTTGATCTTTGGGTTAATATACCGAGAGCTTTCCTTCTCATGATGTCATTTCAGCCAGAAAGATATTTGACCTACTGAACATATTTCTGGCCCAAAAGTACTTGATCTTGTACTTTCCATTCATACTCATAGACTCCAACAGATGCTTCCTAAGCCATAGAGAAGTCCATATCTGAACTATTGAACTCATTTCTGGTCAGAGGTTCCTCACAAAGTTAAAAACAATATAAACTTTTAGACTCCTTCTGATGTTATATTAGATATACAAAGGTCAATTTTTGACCTTCAAGAACACATTTATGGCACATTTCCAGAAGAAAACATGAAGTGGATCTTGAAGCGGCAAATCTCACCACCCGGTTGCTAGAGTGTTCTGGGAGGTTGCTACGGTGTTCTGGGTGGTTGCTAGGCGTTTTTTAGGGTATTCTGTGTGATTTCTGTGGTTTTCTGGGTGGTTGCTAGGGTGTTGCTAGGCGGTTGCTGGGGTGTTCCTGGTGGTTGCTAGGGTGTTGCCAAATGGTTGCTGGGGTGTTCTGGTTTGTTGCTAGGGTGTTCTCGGTGGTTGCTAGCTTGTTGCTAGGTGGTTGCTAGGGTGTTGTGGTGGGTTGGAGACTACTTCTCATGATGTCATTTCAGCCAGAAAAAATATATTTTACGTAAAGAACATTTTTCTGGCCCAAAAGTACTTGATCTTGAACTTTCCATACATGCACAAAGACTCCAGTCGATGCTTCCTAAGCCATAGAGAAGTCCATATCTGAACTATTGAAATCATTTCTGGTCAAAGGTTCCTCAAAAGGTTTTAAACAATATAAACTTATAGACTCCTGATGTTACATTAGCTATACATGGGTCAATTTTTGGACTCCAGAAACACATTCATGGCATACGGGTATTTGATATTTGGGTTAATATATCGAGAACTTTACTTTTCATGATGTCATTTCAGCCAGAAAGATATTTGACCTACTGAACATATTTCTGGCCCAAAAGTACTTGATCTTGTATTTTCCAATCATAGTCATAGACTCCAACAGATCCTTCCTAAGCCACAGAGAAGTTCATATCTGAGCTATTGAAATCATTTTTGGTCAAAGGTTCCTCAAAAGGTTTTAAACAATATAAACTTATAGACTCCTGATGTTACATTAGCTATAAATAGGTCAATTTTTGACCTCCAGAAACACATTCATGGCATACGGGTATTTGATCTTTGGGTTAATATACCGAGAGCTTTACTTCTCATGATGTCATTTCAGCCAGAAAGATTTTTGACCTACTGAACATATTTCTGGCCCAAAAGTACTTGATCTTGTATTTTCCATTCATACTCATAGACTCCAACAGATCCTTCCTAAGCCATAGAGATGTCCATATCTGAGGTATTGAACTCATTTCTGGTCAAAGGTTCTTCAAAAGGTTTTAAACAATATAAACTTATAGACTCCTGATGTTACACTAGCTATACATAGGTCAATTTTTGACCTCCAGAAACACATTTATGGCCCACGGGTATTTGATCTTTGGGTTAATATACCGAGAGCTTTACTTCTCATGATGTCATTTCAGCCAGAAAGATATTTGACCTACTGAACATATTTTTGGCCCAAAAAAGTGCTTGATCTTGTACTTTCCATTCATACTCATATTCTCCAACAGATGCTTCCTAAGCCATAGAGATGTCCAAATCTGACGTATTGAACTCATTTCTGGTCAAAGGTTCCTCAAAAAATTTAAAACAATATAAACTTTTTGACTCCTTCTTATGTTATATTAGATATACATAGGTCAATGTTTGACCTCCAGGAACACATTGTGGCACATTTCCAGACGAAAACGTGAAGGGGAGCTTGAAGCGGCAAATCTCACCACCCGGTTGCTCAGGTGTTCTGGGAGTTTGCTACGGTGTTCTGGGTGGTTGCTAGGCGTTTTTTAGGGTATTCTGGGTGATTGCTGTGGTGTTCCGGGTGGTTGCTAGGGTGTTGCTAGGCGGTTGCTGGGGTGTTCCTGGTGGTTGCTAGGGTGTTGCCATATGGTTGCTGGGGTGTTCTGGTTTGTTGCTAGGGTGTTCTCGGTGGTTACTAGGGTGTTGCTAGGTGGTTGCTAGGGTGTTTTGGTGGGTTGGAGATTTACTTCTCATGATGTCATTTCAGCCAGAAAAATATTTTACGTAAAGAACATTTTTCTGGCCCAAAAGTACTTGATCTTGAACTTTCCATACGTATTCATAGACTATGTAATATAACATTCTGATGTTATATTACATAGGTCAATTTTTGACCTCCAGGAACACTTTTCATGGCACACGGGTGCTTGATCTTTGGGTTAATATAACAAGAGATTTACTTCTCATGATGTCATTTCAGCCAGACAAATATTTGACCTACTGAACATGTTTATGGCCCAAAAGAACTTGATCTTGAACTTTCCATACATACTCAGAGACTGCAGTCGATGCTTCCTAAGCCATAGAGAAGTCCATATCTGAAACTATTGAAATCATTTCTGATCAAAGGTTCCTCAAAAGGTTTTAAACAATATAAACTTATAGACTCCTGATGTTAAATTAGCTATAGGTCAATTTTTGACCTCTAGAAACACATTTATGGCATACGGGTATTTCATCTTTGGGCTAATATACCGAGAGCTTTACTTCTCATGATGTCATTTCAGACAGAAAGATATTTGACCTACTGAACATATTTCTGGCCCAAAAGTACTTGATCTTGAACTTTCCATACATACTCACAGACTCCAATAGATGATTCCTAAGCCATGGAAAAGTCTATATCTGACCTTTTGAACTAATTTCTGGTCAAACGTTCCTCAAAAAGTTTAAAACGATATAAACTCATAGACTCCTTCTGATGTTATATTTACGTAGGTCAATTTTTGACCTCCAGGAACACATTTATGGCCCACGGTTCCTTGATCTGTGGGTTAATATACACAGAGATTTACTTCTCATGATGTCATTTCAGCTAGACAAATATTTGACCTACTGAACATATTTCTAGCCCAACAGTACTTGATCTTGAACTTTCCATACATAATCATAGACTCGAACAGATGCTTCCCTACATATACATAGAAGTCCATATCTGACCTATTGAACTCATTTATGGTCAAAAGGTTCTTCAAAAGCTTTTAAACAATAAAAAGTCATAGACTCCTGATGTTACATTAGCTATACATAGGTCAATTTTTGACCTCCAGAAACACATTTATGGCCCATGGGTATTTGATCTTTGGGTTAATATACCGAGAGCTTTCCTTCTCATGATGTCATTTCAGCCAGAAAGATATTTGACCTACTGAACATATTTCTGGCCCAAAAGTACTTGATCTTGTACTTTCCATTCATACTCATAGACTCCAACAGATGCTTCCTAAGCCATAGAGAATTCCATATCTGAACTATTGAACTCATTTCTGGTAAGAGGTTCCTCACAAAGTTAAAAACAATATAAACTTTTAGACTTCTTCTGATGTTATATTAGATATACAAAGGTCAATTTTTGACCTTCAAGAACACATTTATGGCACATTTCCAGAAGAAAACGTGAAGTGGATCTTGAAGCGGCAAATCTCACCACCCGGTTGCTAGAGTGTTCTGGGAGGTTGCTACGGTGTTCTGCGTGGTTGCTAGGCGTTTTTTAGGGTATTCTGTGTGATTTCTGTGGTGTTCTGGGTGGTTGCTAGGGTGTTGCTAGGCGGTTGCTGGGGTGTTCCTGGTGGTTGCTAGGGTGTTGCCAAATGGTTGCTGGGGTGTTCTGGTTTGTTGCTAGGGTGTTCTCGGTGGTTGCTAGGTTGTTGCTAGGTGGTTGCTAGGGTGTTGTGGTGGGTTGGAGACTACTTCTCATGATGTCATTTCAGCCAGAAAAAATATATTTTACGTAAAGAACATTTTTCTGGCCCAAAAGTACTTGATCTTGAACTTTCCATACATGCACATAGACTCCAGTCGATACTTCCTAAGCCATAGAGAAGTCCATATCTGAACTATTGAAATCATTTCTGGTCAAAGGTTCCTCAAAAGGTTTTAAACAATATAAACTTATAGACTCCTGATGTTACATTAGCTATACATGGGTCAATTTTTGGACTCCAGAAACACATTCATGGCATACGGGTATTTGATATTTGGGTTAATATATCGAGAACTTTACTTTTCATAATGTCATTTCAGCCAGAAAGATATTTGACCTACTGAACATATTTCTGGCCCAAAAGTACTTGATCTTGTATTTTCCAATCATAGTCATAGACTCCAACAGATCCTTCCTAAGCCACAGAGAAGTTCATATCTGAGCTATTGAAATCATTTTTGGGCAAAGGTTCCTCAAAAGGTTTTAAACAATATAAACTTATAGACTCCTGATGTTACATTAGCTATACATAGGTCAATTTTTGACCTCCAGAAACACATTCATGGCATACGGGTATTTGATCTTTGGGTTAATATACCGAGAGCTTTACTTCTCATGATGTCATTTCAGCCAGAAAGATTTTTGACCTACTGAACATATTTCTGGCCCAAAAGTACTTGATCTTGTATTTTCCATTCATACTCATAGACTCCAACAGATCCTTCCTAAGCCATAGAGATGTCCATATCTGAGCTATTGAACTCATTTCTGGTCAAAGGTTCTTCAATAGGTTTTAAACAATATAAACTTATAGACTCCTGATGTTACACTAGCTATACATAGGTCAATTTTTGACCTCCAGAAACACATTTATGGCCCACGGGTATTTGATCTTTGGGTTAATATACCGAGAGCTTTACTTCTCATGATGTCATTTCAGCCAGAAAGATATTTGACCTACTGAACATATTTTTGGCCCAAAAAAGTGCTTGATCTTGTACTTTCCATTCATACTCATATTCTCCAACAGATGCTTCCTAAGCCATAGAGATGTCCAAATCTGACGTATTGAACTCATTTCTGGTCAAAGGTTCCTCAAAAAATTTAAAACAATATAAACTTTTTGACTCCTTCTGATGTTATATTAGATATACATAGGTCAATGTTTGACCTCCAGGAACACATTGTGGCACATTTCCAGAAGAAAACGTGAAGGGGAGCTTGAAGCGGCAAATCTCACCACCCGGTTGCTCAGGTGTTCTGGGAGTTTGCTACGGTGTTCTGGGTGGTTGCTAGGCGTTTTTTAGGGTATTCTGGGTGATTGCTATGGTGTTCCGGGTGGTTGCTAGGGTGTTGCTAGGCGGTTGCTGGGGTGTTCCTGGTGGTTGCTAGGGTGTTGCCATATGGTTGCTGGGGTGTTCTGGTTTGTTGCTAGGGTGTTCTCGGTGGTTACTAGGGTGTTGCTAGGTGGTTGCTAGGGTGTTTTGGTGGGTTGGAGATTTACTTCTCATGATGTCATTTCAGCCAGAAAAATATTTTACGTAAAGAACATTTTTCTGGCCCAAAAGTACTTGATCTTGAACTTTCCATACGTATTCATAGACTATGTAATATAACATTCTGATGTTATATTACATAGGTCAATTTTTGACCTCCAGGAACACTTTTCATGGCACACGGGTGCTTGATCTTTGGGTTAATATAACGAGAGATTTACTTCTCATGATGTCATTTCAGCCAGACAAATATTTGACCTACTGAACATGTTTATGGCCCAAAAGAACTTGATCTTGAACTTTCCATACATACTCAGAGACTGCAGTCGATGCTTCCTAAGCCATAGAGAAGTCCATATCTGAAACTATTGAAATCATTTCTGATCAAAGGTTCCTCAAAAGGTTTTAAACAATATAAACTTATAGACTCCTGATGTTAAATTAGCTATACATAGGTCAATTTTTGACCTCTAGAAACACATTTATGGCATACGGGTATTTCATCTTTGGGCTAATATACCGAGAGCTTTACTTCTCATGATGTCATTTCAGACAGAAAGATATTTGACCTACTGAACATATTTCTGGCCCAAAAGTACTTGATCTTGAACTTTCCATATATACTCATAGACTCCAACAGATGCTTCCTAAGCCATAGAGAAGTCCATATCTGACCTATTAAACTCATTTCTGGTCAAAGGTTCCTCAAAAGTTTTTAAACAAATATGAACTTATAGACTCCTGATGTTGCATTAGCTGTACATAGGTCAATTTTTGACCTCCAGAAACACATTTATGGCCCATGGGTATTTGATCTATGGGTTCATATACCGATGGATTTACTTCTCATGATGTCATTCCAGCCAGACAAATATTTGACCTCCTTCGGATGTTATATAAGATATACATAGGTCAATTTTTGACCTCCAAGAACACATTTATGTACCACGGGTACTTGATCTGTGGGTTCATATACCGATGTATTTACTTCTCATGATGTCAGTGAACTCATTTCTGATCAAAGGTTCCTCAAAAAGTTTAAAACAATATAAACTTTTAGACTCTTTCTGATGTTATATTAGATATACATAGGTCATTTTTTGACCACCAGGAGCACATTTAATGCACATTTCCAGAAGTAAATGTGAAGTGGAGCCTGAAGTCGCAAATCTGGGTGGTTGCTATGGTGTTGTTGGTGGTTTCTAGGCGTTTATTAGGGTATTCTGGGTGGTTGCCAAGGTGCTAATGTTGTTAGGGTGTTGCTAGGTGGTTGCTGGGGTGTTCTTGTTTGCTGCTAGGGTGTTCTGAGTGGTTGCTAGGGTGTTGCTATGGTGTTTTAGGTGGTTACTATGGTATTCTGGGTCATTGCTATGGTGTTACCAGGTGGTTGGTAGTGTTCACTTATAGTTACTATAGAGTTTCTATAATGTTTTTGGCATGATTTAGCTCTTAACTATTCGATTATTTTATTACATTTCATGTTTATATTGTTTGAAATCTTTTGAGGACCCTTTTACCATAACAATATAAACTTATAGACTCCTTCTGATGTTGTAAGAAGGACAAGGTCAATTTTTGACCTCCAGGAACATATTTATGGCATATTTCCAGAAGAAAATGTGAAGTGGTGCTTGCACTGGCAAATCTCACCACCCGGTTGCTAGGGTGTTCCCAGTGGTTGCTACAGTGTTCTGGATGGTTGCTAGGCGGTTGTTAGGGTAGTCTGTGTGGTTGCTAGGGTGTTGCTAGGTGGTTGCTAGGGTGTTCTGGGTGGTTGCCAGGGTGTTGCTAGGCGGTGGCTAGGGTGGTCTGGTTGGTTGCTAGGTGTTGCTAAGGTGTTCTCGTTGGTTGCTCTGTGGTTGCTAGAGTGATGCTAGGGTGTTTTAGGTGGTTACTATGGTAGTCTGTGTGGTTCCTATGGTGTTTCTAGGTGGTTGGTAATGTCCACAAATGGTTACTACAGAGTTTTTTAAAGTTTTTGGCAATTGATTTCTGGCCCAAATCAATTTTTGATTTTGATTATGTATCATCAAAAGGTAGTTAAAATAAGGACTCTTGTATGGCTTCAGTGACATCAAAAGATTTAATGAGTATGTTTAGACCATTCAAGATCAAGTGTGCCACAACTATGTTCAGTAGGTCAAAAAGGAACCTATCTATAGCTCATGTAATATCAGAAGGAGTCTCATAATTTTTCTTTTTTAAAAACATTTGAGGACCCTTTGACCAGAAATGAGTTAAATACATAAGATGTGGACATTCTATATGGCTTAAGAAGCATCAAAAATAGTCTTTGAGAATTTATAGAAAGTTCGAGACCTAGTACTCGTGGGCCAGGACTATGTTTGTGGGTCAAATAGAAACCTCTAGTTCTAGGAATCATAAGAAGTAGTCTATTTAGTATGTATAGAAAGTTCAATATCAGGTACTCGTGGGAGAGATATATGTTCAGTCAAATATCTTCCTGCTCATAAAACATCACAAGTAGTAAAAATGTATAGTAACCTAACGATCAAGTACCCTTTGACCAGAAATGAGTTCAACGGGTCAGATCTAAACAATCCATGTGGCTAATATGTTCATTAGGTAAAATAAGGACTATTGTATGGCTTCAGTAACATCAAAAGGAGTCAATGAGTATGTTTAGAAAGTTTAAGATGTAGTACTTGTGGGCCAGAATTATGTTCAGTAGGTCAAATAGGAACCTTTGTATAGCTTATATATCATCAAAATGTGTCTATAAACTTATATTGTTTAAAAACTTTTGAGGACCCTTTTACCAGAAATGAGCTCAATAGCTAATACCATGCACTGTAAAGTGACATCTCATGTGATGTTTTCTCGTCTGTGCACAAATAAATTAGTTTATAAAAAAAAATGCATGCAAAATCACATTATATATTTTCATTGCAACGAGGAACAGGTCAGATAGGTCATGCAATGCACTGAAACACGTCTTAGGCGTTTTCCTTTCACCACGCAGAGGTTATTGCATGCATATTGCATAACGAGGAACAAGTCAGATAGGTCATGCAATGCACTGAAACACGTCTTAGGCGTTTTCCTTTCACCGCGTAGAGGTTAGTTATTGTGCATATTGCATGACGAGGAACAAGTCAGATAGGTCATGCAATGCACTGAAACATGTCTTAGGCTTTTTCCTTTCACCAAGCAGAGGTTAGTTATTGCGTGCATATTGCATGACGAAGAACAAGCCAGATAGGTCATGCAAGCAAAGGTTAGTTATTGCGTGCATATTGCATGAAGAAGAGCAAGCCAGATAAGTCATGCAATGCACTGAAACACGTCTTAGGCGTTATCCTTTCACCGTGCAGAGTTTAGTTCTTGCATGCATATTGCATAACGATGAATAAGTCAGATAGGTCATGCAATGCACTGAAACACGTCTTAGGCGTTTTCCTTTCACCGCGCAAAGGTTAGTTATTGCGTGCATATTGCATGACGAGGAACAAGTCAGATAGGTCATGCAATGCATTGAAACACGTCTTAGGCGTTTTCCTTCACCGCGCAGAGGTTAGTTATTGCGTGCATATTGCATGACGAGGAACAATTCAGATAGATAATGCAAATGCACTGAAACACGTCTTGTTTTCCTTTCACCAAGAAGAGGTTTGTTATTGCGTGCATATTGCATGACGAAGAACAAGCCAGATAGGTCATCAATGCATGCAAAGGTTAGTTATTGCGTGCATATTGCATGACGAGGAACAAGTCAGATAGGTCATACAATGCACTGAAACACGTCTCAGGCGTTTTCCTTTCACCACGCAGAGGTTATTGCATGCAGATTGCGTAACGAGGAACAAGTCAGATAGGTCATGCAATGCACTGAAACACGTTTTAGGCGTTTTCCTTTCACCGCGCAGAGGTTAGATCTTGCCTGCATATTGCATGACGAGGAACAAGTCAGGTAGGTCATGCAATGCACTGAAACACGTCTTAGGCTTTTTCCTTTCACCGCTCAGAGGTTAGTTATTGCGTGCATATTGCACGATGAAGAACAAGCCAGATAGGTCATGCAATGTACTGAAACAGGTCTTAGGCGTTTTCCTTTCACCGCGCAGAGTTTAGTTCTTGCATGCATATTGCATAACGATGAATAAGTCAGATAGGTCATGCAATGCACTGAAACACGTTTCCTTTCACCGCGCAAAGGTTAGTTATTGCGTGCATATTGTATGACGAGGAACAAGTCAGATAGGTCATAAAATGCCCTGAAACACGTCTTAGGCGTTTTCCTTCACCGCGCAAGGGTTATTTATTGCGTGAATATTGCATGACGAGGAACAATTCAGATGCAATGCAATGCACTGAAACACGTCTTAGGCGTTTTCCTTTCACCAAGCAGAGGTTAGTTATTGCGTTTATATTGCGTGAAGAAAGAACAAGCCAGATAGGTCATCCATGCATGCAAAGGTTAGTTATTGCGTGCATATTGCATGACGAGGAACAAGTCAGATAGGTCATGCAATGCACTGAAACACGTCTCAGGCGTTTTCCTTTCACCACCCAGAGGTTATTGCATGCATATTGCATAACGAGGAACGAGTCAGATAGGTCAAGCAATGCACTGAAACACGTCTTAGGCGTTTACCTTCACCACGCAGAGGTTATTGCATGCATATTGCGTAACGAGGAACAAGTCAGATAGGTCATGCAATGCACTGAAACACGTCTTAGGCGTTTTCCTTTCACCGCGCAGAGGTTAGTTATTGCGTGCATATTGCACGATGAAGAACAAGCCAGACAGGTCATGCAATGCACTGAAACACGTCTTAGGCGTTTTCCTTTCACCGCGCAGAGTTTAGTTCTTGCATGCATATTGCATAACGATGAATAGGTCAGATAGGTCATGCAATGCACTGAAACACGTCTTAGGCGTTTTCCTTTCACCGCGCAGAGTTTAGTTATTGCGTGCATATTGCATGATGAGGAACAAGTCATGCAATGCACTGAAACACGTCTTAGGCGTTTTCCTATCACCGCGCAGAGTTTAGTTCTTGCGTGCCTATTGCATAACGAGGAACAATTCAGATAGTTCATGCAATCCACTGAAACACGTCTTAGGCGTTTTCCTTTCACCGCGCAGAGGTTAGTTATTGCGTGCATATTGCATGACGAGGAACAAGTCAGATAGGTCATGCAATTCACTGAAACACGTCTTAGTCGTTTTCCTTTCACCGCGCAGAGGTTAGTTATTGAGTGCATATTGCATGACGAGGAACGAGTCAGATAAGTCATGCAATCCAATGAAACACATCTTAGGTGTTTTCCTTTCACCGCGCAGAGGTTAGTTATTGCGTGCATATGCATTACGAGAAACAAGTTAGATATGTCATGCAATGCGACGAAACACATCTTATGGTGTTTTCTTTTCATTGCTCAGAGTTTAGTTATTTTTGTGCATATGCCTAACTTAGGAACAAGTTGGTCAGCATGATTTTTTCAAGTAAGACATGGTCCTGGATCAACATATTTTGATGATCCTGGATCAACATTCCTGTCCCAAAAATGTTGTCCTTAACCAATCCCTACCCGTAAACCTAACTCTACTCATAACTTTTCCCTTATCAGAAGGTACAAAGGTGAATGACACTGACGTTTAAGTACTTCACTCTGGTTCTAAATCTAAACCTAAAATTGACATAAACTGTAAACTTGTTCCTCAAATCTGTTTGGTTGATTGAAAAGTTTAACCAGGATCAACAATGATGTTGATCCAGGAACATGTGGTAGTTGATGAAATCACGTTCACCGAACAAGTTAGATAGGTCATGCAATGCAATGAAACACATCTTAGGTGTTTTCTTTTCATTGCACAGAGGTTAGTTTTTGCGTGAACAGGCCTAATGAGGAAGAAGTTAGATATGTCTTGCAATGCAATTGAAATACATCTTAGTTGTTTTATTTTCAATGCACAGAGGTCAGTTATTGCGAGCATATGCGTAACGAGGAACAAGTTAGAAATGTCATGCATGGCTATGAAACAAATCTTAGGTGTTTTCTTTTCATTGCGCAGAGGTTAGTTATCGCGTGGACAGGCATAACGAGGAACAAGTCAGATAGGTCATTCAAATGCATCGAAACTCATCTTAGGTGTTTTCTTTTAATTGCATAGAGGTTAGTTATTGCATGCATGTACAATGCAATCCTAAAGCACATGAATTGCAAATCTCTTCGTTGCACAAAGGAACAAGTTCGTTTATGCATTGTAAATCGATCACTTTTGTAATGTTTTCTCGTCAAAACACAAATTAATTAGTTGTAGAATGGAAATGCATGGGAAAGCACTTGTGTTTTATCTTTTCTTTTCAATGCAAAGAAGAACAAGCTCGAAAATTTAAGTATTGCAAGGAAACACACATTTCAGCCATTTATTTGACCTACTGCAGATATTTCTGGCCCAAAAGTACTTGATCTTGAACTTTCCATACATACTCACAGACTCCAATAGATGCTTCCTAAGCCATGGAAAAGTCCATATCTGACCTTTTGAACTAATTTCTGGTCAAACGTTCCTCAAAAAGTTTAAAACCTTATAAACTCATAGACTCCTTCTACTTAGGTCAATTTTTGACATCCAGGAACACATTTATGGCCCACGGTTCCTTGATCTGTGGGTTAATATACCGAGAGATTTACTTCTCATGATGTCATTTCAGCCAGAAAGATATTTGACCTACTGAACATATTTCTGGCCCAAAAGTACTTGATCTTGTACTTTCCATTCATACTCATAGACTCCAACAGATGCTTCCTAAGCAATAGAGAAGTCCATATCTGAGCTATTGAACTCATTTCTGGTCAAAGGTTCCTCACAAAGTTAAAAACAATATAAACTTTTAGACTCCTGATGTTAAATTAGATATACAAAGGTCAATTTTTGACCTTCAAGAACACATTCATGGCACATTTCCAGAAGAAAACGTGAAGTGAATCTTGAAGCGGCAAATCTCACCACCCGGTTATTAAAGTGTTCTGGGAGGTTGCTACGGTGTTCTGGGTGGTTGCTAGGCGTTTTTTAGGGTATTCTGTGTGATTTCTGTGGTGTTCCGGGTGGTTGCTAGGGTGTTGCTAGGCGGTTGCTGGGGTGTTCCTGATCGTTGCTAGGGTGTTGCCAAATGGTTTCTAGGGTGTTCTGGTTTGTTGCTAGGGTGTTCTCGGTGGTTGCTAGGTTGTTGCTAGGTGGTTGCTAGGGTGTTGTGGTGGGTTGGAGACTTACTTCTCATGATGTCATTTCAGCCAGAAAAAATATTTTACGTAAAGAACATTTTTCTGGCCCAAAAGTACTTGATCTTGAACTTTCTATACATGCTCAGACTCCAGTCGATTCTTCCTAAGCCACAGAGAAGTTCATATCTGAGCTATTGAAATCATTTCTGGTCAAAGGTTCCTCAAAAGGTTTAAACAATATAAACTTATAGACTCCTGATGTTACATTAGCTATACATAGGTCAATTTTTGACCTCCAGAAACACATTCATGGCATACGGGTATTTGATCTTTGGGTTAATATACCGAGAGCTTTACTTCTCATGATGTCATTTCAGCCAGAAAGATATTTGACGTACTGAACATATTTTTGGCCCAAAAGTACTTGATCTTGTATTTTCCATTTATACTCATAGACTCCAACAGATCCTTCCTAAGCCTAGAGATGTCCATATCTGAGCTATTGAACTCATTTCTGGTCAAAGGTTCTTCAAAAGGTTTTAAGCAATATAAACTTATAGACTCCTGATGTTACATTAGCTATACATAGGTAATTTTTTGACCTCCAGAAACACATTTTTGGCCCATGGGTATTTGATCTTTGGGTTAATATACCGAGAGCTTTATTCTCATGATGTCATTTCAGCCAGAAAGATATTTGACCTACTGAACATATTTTTGGCCCAAAAGTGCTTGATCTTGTACTTTCCATTCATACTCATATTTTCCAACAGATGCTTCCTATGCCATAGAGATGTCCATATCTGACCCATTGAACTCATTTCTGGTCAAAGGTTCCTCAAAAGTTTTTTAACAAATATGAACTTATAGACTCCTGATGTTGCATTAGCTATACATAGGTCAATTTTTGACCTCCAGAAACACATTTATGGCCCACGGGTACTTGATCTGTGGGTTCATATACGGATGGATTTACTTCTCATGATGTCAATGAACTCATTTCTGGTCAAAGGTTCCTCAAAAAGTTTAAAACAATATAAACTTTTAGACTCTTTCTGATGTTATATTAGATATACATAGGTCATTTTTTGACCACCAGGAGCACATTTAATGCACATTTCCAGAAGTAAATGTGAAGTGGAGCCTGAAGTGGCAAATCTCACCACCCGGTTGCTAGGGTGTTCCCGGTGGTTGCTACAGTTTTCTGGATGGTTGCTAGGCGGTTGTTAGGGTAGTCTGTGTGGTTGCTATCGTGTTGCTAGGTGGTTGCTAGGGTGTTCTGGGTGGTTGCCAGGGTGTTGCTAGGCGGTTGCTAGGGTGGTCTGGTTAGTTGCTAGGTGTTGCTAAGGTGTTCTCGTTGGTTGCTCTTTGGTTGCTAGAGTGATGCTAGGGTGTTCTGGGTGGTTGCTAGGGTGTTTTAGGTGGTTACTATGGTAGTCTGTGTGGTTCCTCTGGTGTTTCTAGGTGGTTGGTAATGTCCACAATTGGTTACTATAGAGTTTTTATAAAGTTTTTGCCAATTGATTTCTGGCCCAAATCAATTTTTGATTTTGATTATGTATCATCAAAAGGTAGTTAAAATAAGGACTCTTGTATGGCTTCAGTGACATCAAAAGAGTTAATGAGTATGTTTAGACCATTCAAGATCAAGTACTCGTGTGCCACAACTATGTTCAGTAGGTCTAAAAGGAACCTATCTATAGCTCATGTAATATCAGAAGGAGTCTCATAGTTTTTCTTGTTTAAAAACATTTGAGGACCCTTTGACCAGAAATGAGGTAAATACATAAAGATGTGGACATTCTATATTGCTTAAGAAGCATCAAAAATAGTCTATGAGAATTTATAGAAAGTTCGAGACCTAGTACTCGTGGGCCAGGACTATGTTTGTGGGTCAAATAGAAATCTCTAGTTCTAGGAAGCATAAGAAGTAGTCTATTTAGTATAGCAATAACTCTCCTCTGCGAGATGAAACGCCTAAGACGTGTTTCAGTGCATTGCATGATCTATCTGAATTTTTCCTCGTTATGCAATATGCGTGCAAGAACTTACCTCTGCGCGGTGAAAGCAAAACGCCTAAGACGTGTTTCAGTGCATTGCATGACCTATCTGACTTGTTCCTCGTCATGCAATATGCACGCAATAACTAACCTCTGCGCGTTGAAAGGAAAACGCCTAAGACGTGTTTCAGTGCATTGCATGACCTATCTGGCTTGTTCTTCATCGTGCAATATGCACGCAATAACTAACCTCTGCGCGGTGAAAGGAAAACGTCTAAGATGTATTTCAATGCATTACATGACCTACCTGACTTGTTCCTCGTCATGCAATATGCATGAAAGATCTAAACTCTGCGCGGTAAAAGGAAAATGCAGAAGACGTGTTTCAGTGCATTGCATGACCTATCTGGCTTGTCCTTCGTCATGCAATATGCATAAAACAACTAACCTCTGCGCGGTGTAAGGAAAACGCCTAACACGTGTATCAGTGCATTGCATGACCTATCTGACTTGTTCCTCGTCATGCAATATGCACGCAATAACTAACCTCTGCGTGGTGAATGGAAAACGCCTAAGATATGCTTCAATGCATTGCATGACCTATCTGACTTGTTCCTCGTCATGCAATATGCACGCAATAACTAACTTCTGCGCGGTGAAAGGAAAACGCCTAAGACGTGTTTCAGTGCATTGCATGACCTACCTGACTTGTTCCTCGTCATGCAATATGCATGCAAGATCTAACCTCTGCTTGGTGAAAGGAAAACGCCTAAGACATGTTTCAGTGCATTGCATGACCTATCTGACTTGTTCCTCGTCATTGCAATATGCACGCAATAACTAACCTCTGCGCGGTGAAAGGAAAACGCCTAAGACGTGTTTCAGTGCATTGCATGACCTATCTGGCTTGTTCTTCGTCATGCAATATGCACGCAATAACTAACCTCTGCGTGGTGAAAAAAAAAAACCCTAAGACATGTTTCAGTGCATTAAATGACCTATCTGACTTGTTCCTCGTCATGCAATATGCACGCAATAACTAAACTCTGCGCAGTGAAAGGAAAACGCCTAAGATGTGTTTCTGTGCATTGCATGACCTGACTTGTTCCTCGTCATGCAATATACACGTAATGACTCTCCTCTGCGAGGTCAAAGTAAAACGCCTAAGACGTGTTTCAGTGCATTGCATGACCTATCTGACTTGTTCCTCGTTATGCAATATGCATGCAAGAACTAAACTCTGCGCGGTGAAAGGATAACGACTAGACGTGTTTCTGCGCTTGCAAACTCTGTGCATGACCTATCTGGCTTGTTCTTCGTCATGCAATATGCACGGAATAACTAACCTCTGCGCGGTGAAAGGAAAACGCCTAAGACGTGTTTCAGTGCATTGCATAACCTATCTGACTTGTTCCTCGTCATGCAATATGCATGAAAGATCTAAACTCTGCGCGGTAAAAGGAAAATGCAGAAGACGTGTTTCAGTGCATTGCATGACCTATCTGGCTTGTCCTTCGTCATGCAGTATGCATAAAACAACTAACCTCTGCGCGGTGAATGGAAAACTCCTTAGACATGTTTCAGTGCATTGCATGACCTATTTGACTTGTTCCTCGTCATGCAATATGCACGCAATAACTAACCTGCGCGGTGAAAGGAAAACGTCCAAGATGTGTTTCAGTGGATTGCATGACCTACCTGACTTGTTCCTCGTCATGCAATAAGCATGCAAGATCTAAACTCTGCGTGGTGAAAGGAAAACGCATAAGATGTTTTTCAGTGCGTTGCATGACCTATCTTGCTTGTTCTCTGTCATGCAATATGCACGCAATAACTACGTGGTGAGTGGAAAACGCATAAGATATGTTTCAGTGCATTGCATGACCTATCTGACTTGTTCCTCGTCGTGCAATATGCACGCAATAACTAACTTCTGCGTGGTGAAAGGAAAACGTCTAAGATGTGTTTCAGTGCATTGCATGACCTTACCTGACTTGTTCCTCGTCATGCAATATGCATGCAAGATCTAACCTCTGCGTGGTGAAAGGAAAACGCCTAAGACATGTCTCATTGCATTGCATGACCTATCTGACTTGTTCCTTGTTTTGCAATCTGCATGCAAGAACTAAACTCTGTGCGGTGAAAGGATAATGCCTAAGGCGTGTTTCAGTGCATTGCATGACCTATCTGGCTTGTTCTTCGTCATGCAATATGCACGCAATAACTAACCTCTGCGTGGTGAAAGGAAAACCTCTAAGACATGTTTCAGTGCATTAAATGACCTCTCTGACTTGTTCCTCGTCATGCAATATGCACTTAATAACTATACTCTGCGCAGTGAAAGGAAAACGCCTAAGATGTGTTTTTGTGCATTGCATGACCTGACTTGTTCCTCGTCATGCAAGATGCACGCAATAACTAACCTCTGCGCGGTGAAAGGAAAACGCCTAAGACGTGTTTCAGTGCATTGCCTAACCTATCTGACTTGTTCCTCGTCATGCAATATACACGCAATAACTAACCTCTGCGCGGTGAAAGGAAAACGCCACGTTTTTTAGTGCATTGCATGACCTACCTGACTTGTTCCTCGTCATGCAATATGCACGCAATAACTAACCTCTGCGCGGTGAAAGGAAAACGTCTAAGATGTGTTTCAGTGCATTGCATGACCTACCTGACTTGTTCCTCGTCATGCAATATGCATGAAAGATCTAAACTCTGCGCGGTGAAAGGAAAATGCAGAAGACGTGTTTCAGTGCATTGCATGACCTATCTGGCTTGTCCTTCGTCATGCAATATGCATGCAACAACTAACCTCTGCGCGGTGAAAGGAAAACGCCTAAGACTTGTTTCAGTTCATTGCATGATCTATCTGACTTTTTCCTCGTCATGCAATATGCACGGAATAACTAACCTCTGCGCGGTGAAAGGAAAACGCCTAAGACGTGTTTCAGTGCATTGCATAACCTATCTGACTTGTTCCTCGTCATGCAATATGCACGCAATATTAACCCCTGCGCGGTGAAAGGAAAACGCCTAAGACGTGTTTCAGTGCATTACATGACCTACCTGACTTGTTCCTCGTCATGCAATATGCATGAAAGATCTAAACTCTGCGCGGTAAAAGGAAAATGCAGAAGACGTGTTTCAGTGCATTGCATGACCTATCTGGCTTGTCCTTCGTCATGCAATATGCATAAAACAACTAACCTCTGCGCGGTGAATGGAAAACGCCTAAGACGTGTTTCAGTGCATTGCATGACCTATCTGACTTGTTCCTCGTCATGCAATATGCATGCAAGATCTAAACTCTGCGTGGTGAAAGGAAAACGCATAAGATGTTTTTCAGTGCGTTGCATGACCTATCTGGCTTGTTCTCTGTCATGCAATATGCACGCAATAACTACGTGGTGAGTGGAAAACGCATAAGATATGTTTCAGTGCATTGCATGACCTATCTGACTTGTTCCTCGTCGAGCAATATGCACGCAATAACTAACTTCTGCGTGGTGAAAGGAAAACGTCTAAGATGTGTTTCAGTGCATTGCATGACCTTACCTGACTTGTTCCTCGTCATGCAATAGGCATGCAAGATCTAACCTCTGCGTGGTGAAAGGAAAACGCCTAAGACATGTTTCAGTGCATTGCATGACCTATCTGACTTGTTCCTCGTCATGCAATATGCACGCAATAACTAACCTCTGCGTGGTGAAAGGAAAACCCCTAAGACATGCTTCAGTGCATTAAATGACCTCTATGACTTGTTCCTCGTCATGCAATATGCACTTAATAACTATACTCTGCGCAGTGAAAGGAAAACGCCTAAGATGTGTTTTTGTGCATTGCATGACCTGACTTGTTCCTCGTCATGCAATATGCACGCAATAACTAACCTCTGCGCGGTGAAAGGAAAACGCCTAAGACGTGTTTCAGTGCATTGCCTAACCTATCTGACTTGTTCCTCGTCATGCAATATGCACGCAATAACTAACCTCTGCGCGGTGAAAGGAAAACGCCTAAGACTTGTTTCAGTGCATTGCATGATCTATCTGACTTTTTCCTCGTCATGCAATATGCAAGCAATAACTAACCTCTGCGTGGTGAAAGGAAAACGCCTAAGACGTGTTTCAGTGCATTGCATGACCTATCTGGCTTGTTCTTTATGGCGTTCCGATAGGCTCTTTAATATAACTTTGCAACATGCACTCGTCTCAATGAAGGTCTCACTCGACGTCTTATTTTTTTTTTTATTCTACTATTTATTTCTATTCAACTTAAGACGCAGACGTGACGCTGACGTGTCGTTGACGTCACGCAAATCACGCGTGGCAGTGAAGTGCCGAGTCAGACGTCACGCGTCATTCACGTGTGGCAGTGAAGTTATTTATTGTTACACGTATTTAACACGCTATCCACAGTACAGCACGGCTCAGTGAAGAGAGTGTAGGCCAATCATATGGCGTTCTATGGCGTTCCGATAGGCTCTTTAAAATGACTTTGCAACATGCACTCGTCTCAATGAACGTGACGTCTGCGTTTGCGGAACGTGACGTCTGCGTCTGCCGAACCTCTCGTCTGCGTCTGCCACATCACTCTTTCGTGTGCCGAACGTCTCGTCTGCGTGTGCCGAACGTCTCGTCTGCCGAGCACATTTCACGCATTTATTCATTCTTTATTATTTCCCCCGACTTATCTTCAGTTGTATTTTATTAGCGATTAGGTGATTTTTTTTTACCTTGCTTATGTAAAGCGTTTTATTCCAAATAGTAAATATGAATTTACCCAAATTATGTTAAAACTTTTGTTTGCCATTGTTTCTTGTCAACATATCCACAGTTATGAAGAAATCATAAAAAGTTGTTCTAGCATGTGTGTATATTTACCACTAGGAGTCTCTTGACCAGCACAAAATAACGTAGGGCTAATTGTAAACATGTGGGCTTATTTAACTAACATAAATATTATTTGTAATTTGTAATATTCGTAATGTTTAATTTTAGAGTTGTAATATTTAGTTTTAGAGTTTCGCCGAAGTTTGATTGACAGTCGATCTGACTTTTAACAGAACATAAAACAGTTACACCTCAAAAGAGAAAGGCGATCACAGTTTATTATTATTAGGCTATTAATTATTATTATTTAGACTATGTCTTTGCTGGTGCCTAAAAACATTTAGATTTGTAACAACAGGAATATGTTGGCACAATAGCCATAAAAGGACAAGAATGTTGATCCAGGATCATCAAAATATGTTGATCCAGGACCATGTCTTACTTGAAAAAATCATGCTGACCAACTTGTTCCTAAGTTATGCATATGCACAAAAATAACTAAAATCTGAGCAATGAAAAGAAAACACCATAAGATATGTTTCGTTGCATTGCATGATATATCTAAATTGTTTCTCGTCATGCATTGCATGACCTATCTGACTTTTTCCTCGTCATGCAATATGCACGCAATAACTAAACTCTGCGCAGTGAAAGTAAAACGCCTAAGGTGTGTATCAGTGCATTGCATGACCTGACTTGTTCCTCGTCATGCAATATGCACGCAATAATTCTCCTCTGCGAGGTGAAAGGATAACGCCTAATAGCCTACATCAACTACCCCATGTTCCTGGATCAACATCATTGTTGATCCTGGATCAACTTTTCAATCAACCAAACAGAATTGAGGAACAAGTTTACAGTTTATGTCAATTTTAGGTTTACATTTGACCAGAGTGAAGTACTTAAACATCAGTGTCATTCACCTTTGTAGCTTCTGATAAGGGAAAAGTTATGAGTAGAGTTAGGTTTAGGGGTGGGGATGCTGACATACACCTGTAGCGTAGATTTCATTGGTTAAATCCTATTGAAAACTCACACCTCCCTTAAAAAAGACAATAATATTCTACTCTTCCCATTTACTGCGCTTAATAATCCTTCTTTTAATGTAATCTCCTGCACCCCCCGCCTCAACTTATTCTTCATTACCTGCCTCTTACAACTCATAATTATGTGCTCCACTGACTCTTCTTCTCGACATCCCTCACACAATCCTGCCTGGTGCTTCCCTATCACCTTTGGTGTTTTGATCAGCAAACAGTGTCCCACCCTTAACCTCGTTAAGATCTAACCGCTGCGTGGTGAAAGGAAAACGCCTAAGACATGTTTCAGTGCATTTCATGACCTATCTGACTTGTTCCTCGTCATGCAATATGCACGCATTAACTAACCTCTGCGCGGTGAAAGGAAAACGCCTAAGACGTGTTTCAGTGCATTGCATGAATTATCTGACTTGTTCCTCGTTATGCTATATGCATGCAAGAACTAAACTCTTTGCGGTGAAAGGATAATGCCTAAGGCGTGTTTCAGTGCATTGCATGACCTATCTGACTTGTTCCTCGTCATGCAATACGCATGTAAGATCTAACCTCTGCTTGGTGAAAGGAAAACGCCTAAGACATGTTTCAGTGCATTGCATGACCTATCTGACTTGTTCCTCGTCATGCAATATGCATGCAAGAACTAAACTCTGTGCGGTGAAAGGATAATGCCTAAGGCGTGTTTCAGTGCATTGCATGACATATCTGGCTTGTTCTTCGTCATGCAATATGCACGCAATGACTAACCTCTGCGTGGTGAAAGGAAAACCTCTAAGACATGTTTCAGTGCATTAAATGACCTATCTGACTTGTTCCTCGTCATGCAATATGCACGCAATAACTAACCTCTGCGCGGTGAAAGGAAAACGCCTAAGACGTGTTTCAGTGCATTGCATGACCTATCTGGCTTGTCCTTCGTCAGGCAATATGCATGCAACAACTAACCTCTGCGCGGTGAAAGGAAAACGCCTGAGACGTGTTTCAGTGCATTGCATGACCTATCTGACTTGTTCCTCGTCATGCAATATGCACGCAATAACTAACCTGCGCGGTGAAAGGAAAACGTCTAAGATGTGTTTCAGTGCATTGCATGACCTAACTGACTTGTTCCTCGTAATGCAATATGCATGCAACATCTAACCTCTGCGTGGTGAAAGGAAAACGCCTAAGACATGTTTCAGGGCATTGCATGACCTATCTGACTTGTTCCTCGTCATGCAATACGCATGTAAGATCTAACCTCTGCTTGGTGAAAGGAAAACGCCTAAGACATGTTTCAGTGCATTGCATGACCTATCTGACTTGTTCCTCGTCATGCAATATGCATGCAAGAACTAAACTCTGTGCGGTGAAAGGATAATGCCTAAGGCGTGTTTCAGTGCATTGCATGACATATCTGGCTTGTTCTTCGTCATGCAATATGCACGCAATAACTAACCTCTGCGTGGTGAAAGGAAAACCCCAAAGACATGTTTCAGTGCATTAAATGACCTATCTGGCTTGTTCGTCGTCACGCAATATGCACGCAATAACTAACCTCTGTGCGGTGAAAGGAAAACGCCTATGACATGTTTCAGTGCATTGCATGACCTATCTGGCTTGTTCTTCGTCATGCAATATGCACGCAATAACTAACCTCTTCTTGGTGAAAGGAAAACAAGACGTGTTTCAGTGCATTGCATTATCTATCTGAATTGTTCCTCGTCATGCAATATGCACGCATTAACTAACCTCTGCGCGGTGAAAGGAAAACGCCTGAGACGTGTTTCAGTGCATTGCATGACCTATCTGACTTGTTCCTCGTCATGCAATATGCACTCAATAACTAACCTGCCCGGTGAAAGGAAAACGTCTAAGATGTGATTCAGTGCATTGCATGACCTAACTGACTTGTTCCTCGTAATGCAATATGCATGCAACATCTAACCTCTGCGTGGTGAAAGGAAAACGCCTAAGACATGTTTCAGTGCATTGCATGACCTATCTGACTTGTTCCTCGTCATGCAATACGCATGTAAGATCTAACCTCTGCGCGGTGAAAGGAAAACGCCTAAGACGTGTTTCAGTGCATTGCATGAATTATCTGACTTGTTTCTCGTTATGCTATATGCATGCAAGAACTAAACTCTTTGCGGTGAAAGGATAATGCCTAAGGCGTGTTTCAGTGCATTGCATGACCTATCTGGCTTGTTCTTCGTCATGCAATATGCACGCAATAACTAACCTCTGCGTGGTGAAAGGAAAACCTCTAAGACATGTTTCAGTGGATTAAATGACCTATCTGACTTTTTCCTCGTCATGCAATATGCACGCAATAACTAACCTCTGCGCGGTGAAAGGAAAACGCCTAAGACGTGTTTCAGTGCATTGCATGACCTATCTGGCTTGTCCTTCGTCAGGCAATATGCATGCAACAACTAACCTCTGCGTTGTGAAAGGAAAACGCCTAAGACATGTTTCAGTGCATTGCATGACCTTTCTGACTTGTTCCTCATCATGCAATATGCACGCAATAACTAACTTCTGCGTGGTGAAAGGAAAACGTCTAAGATGTGTTTCAGTGCATTGCATGACCTATCTGACTTGTTCCTCGTCATGCAATACGCATGTAAGATCTAACCTCTGCGTGGTGAAAGGAAAACGCCTAAGACATGTTTCAGTGCATTGCATGACCTATCTGACTTGTTCCTCGTTATGCAATATGCATGCAAGAACTAAAATCTGTGCGGTGAAAGGATAATGCCTAAGGCGTGTTTCAGTGCATTGCATGACATATCTGGCTTGTTCTTCGTCATGCAATATGTACGCAATAACTAACCTCTGCGTGGTGAAAGGAAAACCCCCAAGACATGTTTCAGTGCATTAAATGACCTATCTGACTTGTTCCTCGTCATGCAATATGCACGCAATAACTAAACTCTGCGCAGTGAAAGGAAAACGCCTAAGATGTGTTTCTGTGCATTGCACGACCTGACTTGTTCCTCGTCATGCAATATGCACGCAATAACTCTCTTCTGCGAGGTCAAAGGAAAACGCCTAAGACGTGTTTCAGTGCATTTTATGACCTATCTGTCTTGTTCCTCGTTATGCAATATGCATGCAAGAACTAAACTCTGCGCGGTGAAAGGACAACGCCTAAGACGTGTTTCAGTGCATTGCATAACCTATCTGACTTGTTCCTCAACATGCAATATGCACGCAATAACTAACCTCTGCGTGGTAGAAGAAAAACGCCTAAGACATGTTTCAGTGCATTACATGACCTATCTGACTTGTTCCTCGTCATGCAATATGCACGCAATAACTAACTTCTGCGCGGTGAAAGGAAAACGCCTAAGACGTGTTTCAGTTCATTGCATGACCTATCTGACTTGTTCCTCGTCATGCAATATGCACGCAATAACTAACCTTTGCGCGGTGAAAGGAAAACGTCTAAGATGTGTCTCAGTGCATTGCATGACCTACCTGACTTGTTTCTCCTCATGCAATATGCATGCAAGATCAAAACTCTGCGTGGTGAAATGAAAACGCATAAGACGTTTTCAGTGCATTGCATAACCTATCTGACTTGTTCCTCATCATGCAATATGCACGCAATAACTAACCTCTGCGCGGTGAAAGGAAAACGCCTAAGACGTGTTTCAGTGCATTGCATGACCTACCTGACTTGTTCCTCGTCATGCAATATGCCTGAAAGATCTAAACTCTGCACAGTGAAAGGAAAATGCAGAAGACGTGTTTCAGTGCATTGCATGACCTATCTGGCTTGTCCTTCGTCATGCAATATGCATGCAACAACTAACCTCTGCGCGGTGACAGGAAAACGCCTAAGACGTGTTTGAGTGCATTCCATGACCTATCTGACTTGTTCCACGTTATGCAACATGCATGAAAGAACTAAACTCTGTGCGGTGAAAAGATAACGCCTAAGACGTGTTTCAGTGCATTGCATGACCTATCTGGCTTGTTCTTTGTCATGCAATATGCACACAATAACTAACCTCTGCATGGTGAAAGGAAAACACCTAAAACATGTTTCAGTGCATTGCATGACCTACCTGACTCGTTCCTCGTCATGCAATATGAACGCAATAACTAACATCTGCGCGGTGAAAGGAAAACGCCTAAGAAGTGTTTCAGTGCATTGCATGATCTATCTGGCTTGTTCTTCGTCATGCAATATGCACGCAATAACTAACCTCTGCGTGGTAAAAAAAAAACCGCCTAAGACATGTTTCAGTGCATTACATGAACTATCTGACTTGTTCCTCGTCATGCAATATGCACGCAATAACTAACTTCTGCGCGGTGAAAGGAAAACGCCTAAGACGTGTTTCAGTTCATTGCATGACCTATCTGACTTGTTCCTCGTCATGCAATATGCACGCAATAACTAACCTTTGCGCGGTGAAAGGAAAACGTCTAAGATGTGTCTCAGTGCATTGCATGACCTACCTGACTTGTTTCTCCTCATGCAATATGCATGCAAGATCTAAACTCTGCGTGGTGAAAGGAAAACGCATAAGACGTTTTCAGTGCATTGCATGACCTATATGGCTTGTTCTTCGTCATGCAATATGCACGCAATAACTAACCTCTGCGCGGTGAAAGGATAATGCCTAAGACGTGTTTCAGTGCATTGCATGACCTATCTGACTTGTTCCTCGTCATGCAATATGCACGCAATAACTCTCCTCTGCGAGGTGAAAGGAAAACGCCCAAGACGTGTTTCAGTGCATTGCATGACCTATCTGACTTGTTCCTCGTCATGCAATATGCATGCAAGAACTAAACTCTGCGCGGTGAAAGGATAACGCCTAAGACGTGTTTCAGTGCATTGCATGACCTACCTGGCTTGTTCTTCGTCATGCAATATGCACGCAATAACTAACCTCTGCGCGGTGAAAGGAAAACGCCTAAGACGTGTTTTAGTGCATTGCATGACCTATCTGACTTGTTCCTCATCATGCAATATGCATGCAAGAACTAAACTCTTTGCGGTGAAAGGAAAACGCCTAAGACGTGTTTCAGTGCATTGCATGACCTATCTGACTTGTTCTTCGTCATGCAATATGCACGCAATAACTAACCTCTGCGCGGTGAAAGGAAAACGCCTAAGATGTGTTTCAGTGCATTGCATGACCTATCTGACTTGTTCCTCGTCATGCAATATGCACGCAATATTAACCCCTGCGCGGTGAAAGGAAAACGCCTAAGATGTTTTTCAATGCATTGCATGACCTATCTGACTTGTTTCTCGTCATATGCACCCAATAACTAACTTCTGCGCGGTGAAAGGAAAACGCCTAAGATGTGTTTCAGTCCATTGCATGACCTATCTGACTTGTTCCTCGTCATGCAATATGCACGCAATAACTAACTTTTGCGCGGTGAAAGGAAAACGCCTAAGATGTGTTTCAGTGCATTGCATGACCTATCTGACTTGTTCCTCGTCATGCAATATGCACACCATAACTAACCTCTGCGCCGGTGAATGGAAAACGCCTAAGATGTGTTTCAGTGCATTGCATGACCTATCTGACTTGTTCCTCGTCATGCAATATGCACGCAATAATAACGTCTGCGCGGTGAAAGGAAAACGCCTAAGATGTGTTTCAGTGCATTGCATGACCTATCTGACTTGTTCCTCATCATGCAATATGCATGCAATAACTAACCTCTGCGCGGTGAAAGGAAAACGCCTAAGATGTGTTTCAGTGCATTGCATGACCTATCTGACTTGTTTCTCGTCATGCAATATGCACGCAATAACTAAATGCAATGAAACACATCTTATGTGTTTTCTTTTCACTGCACAGAGGTTAGTTATTGCGTGCATAACGAGGATCAAGTTAGATATGTAATGCAATACAATGAAACACATCTTAGCTGTTTTCTTTTCATTGCACAGAGGTTAGTTGTTGTGTGCATATGCGTAACGTGCAACAAGTTAGATGTTACGCAATGCAATGAAACACATCTTAGGTGTTTTCTCTTCACTAAGTTATTGCGTGCATATGCATAACGAGGATCAAGTTAGATTTGTCATGCAATGCAATGAAACATATCTTAGGTTTTTCTTTTCATTGCACAGAAGTTAGATATGTCATGCAATGCAATGAAACATATCTTAGTTATTGCTTGCATATGCATAAACGAGGAACAAGTTGGATATGTTATGCAATGCAATCTAACACATCTTAGGTGTTTTCTTTTCATTGCACAGAGGTTAGACATGTCATGCAAATTTGCAATGAAACATCTTAGTTATTGCGTGGATATGCATAAACGAGGAACAAGTTAGATATGTTATGCAATGCAATGAAACACATCTTAGGTGTTTTCTTTTCATTTAGTTATTGCGTGCTTATGCATAACGAGGAACAATTTAGATATTCCTCGCAATGCAAGGAAACACATCTTAAGGTGTTTTCTTTTCATTGCACAGAGGTTAGATATGTCATGCAATGCAATGAAACACATCTTAGTTATTGTGTGCTTATGCATAACGACAAACAAATTAGATATGTCATGCAATGCAATGAAAAACATCTTAGGTGTTTTCTTTTCATTGCACAGAGGTTAGATATTATGTGCACATGCATAACGAGGAACAAGTTAGATATGTTATGCAATGCAATTAAACACATCTTAGGTGTTTTCTTTTCACTTAGTTATTGCGTGCATATGCATAACGACAAACAAATTAGATATATCATGCAATGCAATGTAACACATCTTAGGTATTTTCTTTTCATTACAGAAAGGTTAGTTATTGCGTGCATATGCATAACGAGGAACAAGTTAGATATGTCATGCAATGCAATGAAACACATCTTAGGTGTTTTCTTTTCATTGCTAAGAGGTTAGATATTATGTGCACATGCATAACGAGGAACAAGTTAGATATGTTATGCAATGCAATTAAACACATCTTAGGTGTTTTCTTTTCACTTATTTATTGCGTGCATATGCATAACGAGGAACAATTTAGATATTCCTCGCAATGCAATGAAACACATCTTAGGTGTTTTCTTTTCATTGCACAGAGGTTAGATATGTCATGCAATGCAATGAAACACATCTTGGGTGTTTTCTTTTCATTGCACAGAGGTTAGTTATTGCGTGCAAATGCGTAACGAGGAACAAGTTAGATATGTTATGCAATGCAATGAAACACATCTTAGGTGTTTTCTTTTCACTTAGTTATTGCGTGCATATGCATGACGAGGAACAAGTTAGATATTCCTCGCAATGCAATGACAAACATCTTAGGTGTTTTCTTTTCATTGCACAGAGGTTAGTTATTGCGTGCATATGCATAACGACAAACAAGTTAGATATATCATGCAATGCAATGAAACACATCTTAGTTATTGCGTGCAGGTGCATAACGAGGAACAAGTCAGATATGTCATGCAATGCAATGAAATACATCTTAGGTGTTTTCTTTTCACTGCACAGAGTTTAGTTATTGGGTGCATGTGCACAACGAGAAACAAGTCAGATATGCCGTGCAATGCAATGAAACACATCTTAGGTGTTTTCTTTTCACTGCACAGAGTTATTGGGTGCATGTGCATAACGACAAACAAGTTAGATATATCATGCAATGCAACGAAACACGCTCTTGTGATGTTTTCTCGTCAAAACACAAATTAATTATTTGTAGAATGGAAATGCATGGAAAATCACGCGTGTTTTATCTTTTCTTTTCATTGCAAAGTAGAACAAGTTACAAAATTTAAGCATTGCAATGAAACAACACACGTTATCCAGTCAAAGCTCTAAGGAAGGGTTTAGTTCTTGAATGCAATAAAAGTACACATTGTATATATGTTATTTTTAATGCACAACGTTCTTCATGCACAATCCACATCTCTTCATTGCACAAAGCAACGGGTGTTGTTTTAGTGCAATGCATAAAATATCGAACTTGTTCCTCTTTGCAATGAAAAGAAAATGTATGCATGTGCTTTCGCATGCATTTCTGTTTTACAAACTGATTTGTTTGTGCACAGACGAGAAAACATCATGTTATGTCATTGTAACGAAGACAAGTTAGATTGTTATGCAAATCCAAAGAAACATATTAGGTGTTTTCTTTTCATTGCACAGAGAAACATGTTGGTTATTGCGTGCATATTCTTTAATTTACAACGTTAGACGTTAGATGTTGTGTTTTCGTTGAACAACGGAATGAGAGTTATTGTATGCGTTGTAAGGAAACAGCTAATAGCACAGATTTCTCTTCATCGCAGAAATGCAACAATTAATGCAAATATTTCTCTTGTTACAAAACACATGCATTACACATCTCTCTGTTGCACAAAGGAACGAGTAAGTTATTGCATTGCACAAAAAGAATTAGTAGTAGAATCCATGCGAAAGAGTCAAAGGGTCCTCAAAGGTTTTAATAAATAAAACTTATTGGCTTTTGATGATTTAAAACTATAGATAGGTTCCTTTTTGAAATAAACATATTTCTGGCTCACGGGTATTTGATTACAAGCCAATGGGAAGTCCATATCTGACCTATTGAACTAATTTCTGGTCTATGTTTCCTCAAAAGTTTTTAAATAATATCAACTGATAGACTCAATCCGATGTTATATACAGAGGTTGCTTTTTGACCAACTTTAACATATTTCTAGCCTATGGGTAATTAATTGATCCTTCTCATGATGTTATTTCAGCTAGACAGATATTTGACCTACTGAACATATTTCTGCCCCAAAAGTACTTGATCTTGAACTTTCCATACATACTCATACACTCCAATTGAGGCTTTCTAAGCCATAGAGAAGTTCATATCTGACCTATAGAACTCATTTCTGGTCAAAGGTTCCTCAAAAAGTTTAAAACAATATAAACTTTTAGACTCCTTCTGATGTTATATTAGATATACATAGGTCAATTTTTGACCTCCAGGAACACATTTATAGCACATTTCCAGAATAAAATGCGAAGTGGAGCTTGAAGCGGAAAATCTCAACACCCGGTTGCTAGGGTGTTCTAGGAGGTTGCTACGGTGTTCTGGGTGTTTGCTAGGTATTTTTTTTAGGATATTCTGGGTGGTTGCTATGGTGTTTGCCAGATGGTTGCTGGGGTGTTCTGGTTTGTTGCTAGGGTGTTCTGGGTGGTTGCTAGGTGGTTGCTATATGGTTGCTAGGGTGTTCTGGTTGGTTGGAGATTTAATTCTCATGATGTCATTTCAACCAGAAAAATATTTTACGTAAAGAACATTTTTCTGGCCCAAAAGTACTTGATTTTGAACTTTCCATATATACTCATAGACTATGTCATATAACATTCTGATGTTATATTACATAGGTCAATTTTTGACATCCAGGAACACTTTTATGGCCCACGGGTCCTTGATCTGTGGGTTAATATACCGAGAGATTTACTTCTCATGATGTCATTTCAGCCAGACAAATATTTGACCTCCTTTTGATGTTATATAAGATATACATAGGTCAATTATATTAGATATACATAGGTCAATTTTTGACCTCCAGGAACACATTTATGTCCCACGGGTACTTGATCTGTGGGTTAATATACCGATGGATTTACTTCTCATGATGTCAATGAACTAATTTCAGGTCAAAGGTTCCTTAAAAAGTTTAAAACAATATAAACTTTTATTACATAGGTCAAGTTTTGACCACCAGGAACACATTTATGGCACATTTCCAGAAGAAAATGTGAAGTGGAGCCTGAAGTGGCAAATCTCACCACCCGGTTGCTATGGTGTTCTGTGTGGTTGCTACGGTGTTGTGGGTGGTTACTAGGTGGTTATTAGGGCATTCTGGGTGGTTGCTATGGTGCTTTTATGCAGTTGCTAGGGTATTCTGGGTGGTTGCCAAGGTGCTAATGTTGCTAGGGTGTCGCTAGGTGGTTGCCAGGATGTTCTTGATGGTTGTTAGGGTGTTGCTAGGTCGTTGCTGGGTTGTTCTTGTTTGTTGCTAGGGTGTTCTGGGTGGTTGCTAGGATGTTGCTAGGGTGTTTTAGGTGGTTACTATGGTATTCTGGGTTGTTGCTATGGTGTTACCAGGTGGTTGGTAGTGTTCATTTATAGTTACTATAGAGTTTCTATAATGTTTTTGGCATGATTTAGCTCTTAACTAATCGATTATTTTATTACATTTCATGTTTATGTTGTTTGAAACCTTTTGAGGACCTTTTTACCATAACAATATAAACTTATAGACTCCTTCTGATGTTGTATTAGCTATACATAGGTCAATTTTAAACCTCCAGGAACACATTTATGGCACATTTCCATAAGTAAATGTGAAGTGGTGCTTACAGTGGCAAATCTCACCACCCGGTTGCTACAGTGTTCTGGGTGGTTGCTAGGTGGTTGTTAGGGTATTCTGAGTGGTTGCTAGGGTGTTGCTAGGGTGTTCTGGGTGGTTGCTAGGGTGTTGCTGGGTGGTTGATTGGGTGTTATGGGTGGTTGGTAGTGTCCACAAATGGTTACTATAGAGTTTTTACAAGGTTTTTGGCAATTGATTTCTGGCCCAAATCAATTTTTGATTTTGATTATGTATCATCAAAAGGAGTCCATAAGTTTTTCAGAAATAATTTCAATAGGTCAGATGTGAACAATTCTATGTGGCCTAGGAACCATCATGAGTCTATGAGTATGTAGAAAGATCAAGTACACATGGGCAAGAAATATAGTCTGTAGGTCAAATATCTGTCTGGCTAAAATAACATGACAAGAGGTCATTCTCTATAGTATCCTGACGATCAAAGAACACTTTGGCCAGAAATATGTTCAGTAGTTAAAATAAGGACTCTTGTATGGCTTCAGTAACATCAAAAGGAGTTAATGAGTATTTTTAGAATGTTGAAGATCAAGTACTCATGGGCCAGAACTATGTTCAGCAGGTCAAAAAGGAACATATCTATAGCTCATGTAATATCAGAAGTAGTCTAAAAGTTTTTCTTGTTTAAAAACTTTTGCGGACCCTTTGACCAGAAATGAGTTAAATACATAAGATGTGGACAGTAAGAAGCATCAAAAGGAGTCTATGAGAATTTATAGAAAGTTCGAGACCTAGTACTCATGGGCCAGGACTATGTTTGTGGGTCAAAGAGGAACCTCTAGGCCTAGAAAGCACAAGAAGTAGTCTATTTAGTATAGAAAGTTCAATATCAGGTACTCGTGGGACCATGCACTGTAAAGTGACAGCCCATGTGATGTTTTCTCATCTGTGCAGAAATAAATTAGTTTTTAAAATAGAAATGCATGCAAAATCACGTTATATCTTTTAATTGCAACGAGGAACAAGTTAGATATGTCATGCAATGCGATGAAACACATCTTCAGTGTTTTCTTTTCATTGCACAGGGGTTAGTTATTGCGTGCAAATGCATAACGTGGAACAAGTTAGATATGTCATGCAATGCAATGAAACACATCTTTTCACTGCACAGAGGTTAGTTATTGCGTGCATTTGTTACGTGTTATCGTTTCATTGCACAGAGGAATACGTTAGTAGCTCTTGAACTTTCTAAACATGCTCATAGACTCCTTCTAATGCTTCCTCAGCTCAGCTTCCCCAACCTTCTAATGTCCATATCTGTTTTATTTATTTTTTTATTTATCCTTTATTTAACCAGGTAAAAAACTCATTGAGATTAAAAATCTCTTTTTCAAGAGTGACCTGGCAAAGATGCAGCATAAATTACACAAAGACACCTTTAAACAGATATAAAAATAGATAAAAAAAAACACATCAAATACACATGCATATATAAGATAATAGACCCTGTGCTGGAAGAGAGAGAGAGAAAAAAAAAACTAATACAATTTTTATGAACAGTTACACTGACCAATGTCTTCCAGTTCCCTAATCTTTAGCATTGAAACAAACTGTTTATAAGAGGTAAAAGTAGTCATTCTTAATGATTTCTGAAGGAGGTTCTAGGCTGAGGGTGCTGCAAACATAAAGGCTTTTTTGCCTAGTTCTGTTTTGACACTGGGGACCACCAAGTTTAATACATAATTTGAGCGTAATCTATAATGGCCGTAATTTTTTGTTAGAAGGACACTCAAATAAGTAGGAGCTAGTCCAAGAAGTACTTTATAAATGTAACATAGCCAGTGAGTGAACCTTCTCGCATAAAGAGAGGGCCATTTAGCAGTATAATAAAGGATACAGTGATGTATCCTGTAACCACAACCAGTGAAAAATCGTAATGCACAATGATACACTACATCCAGTTTTTTTTTTAAACATTTGGCAGAAGCATTCATATATATCATGTCACCATAGTCTAATATGGGAAGAAAAGTGGCCATCACCAGATATTTTCTAGCGGGGATGGATAAACATGATTTTGTTCTGTAAAGATAGCCAAGCTTTATCTTAAGCCTAGAATTGTCAACATGATTTTTAAAACTTAATTTAGAATCAATGATTATGCCCAAGTATTTATAACTGGTTACTAACTCGATTTCTTTTCATTCAAAGGTTAAAATACTTGCAGAAGAGACAGGAGGTTGTTTTGAGTTTGTAAATACCATTACAGTTTTTTTCGATTGCTAAACAACAGTGAGCACAACTGGAGATAAATGTGCAAAACTCTAACTACAGTCTGCATTACCAACAGTCACCTGAACACAACTCTTAACACATGGCTCAAAACAGACTCAGTGTGCACAACACTATGCACAGCCCTCACTGAGATAACACACACTGTCACTCAGAACACACTGAGAGGAAAAACATTAGCATCAAACACCAATACAGAAAATACAAACTTTTCATTTTTACAGTTTCAACAATTTCAGTGTCTTCATACAAAGTAATATTTTCTTCAAAGAAAAGTGACATTCGTTCATTTGATATATTTTCATTTTTAGAACATAACAATTGAAAATTAGCAGTTTGCTTCAATAGTCTGTAGTAATTTACAGAATTACAGTAATGAGAAAAAAGGTAGAAACTAAAAGCACATACTGTAATACTGTAATCCTGCCTCTCTCAAGCGTTAGGCCACAAGATTTTAGCCTTTCAGCTGAAATTGTTTGAAAATCATCAGTGTGTGAAAGGCACAAGGCTGAAATTTATTCTATTTTGAATGTGTGGTTTACAGTTTTGACAGCAGTGTGTTAGCATTTGAACAAAGTGTTGTATATCCACAGTGTTGTGCAGGTTGTGGTTAAAGTCATGGGATAATTTTGTAGAGTTTTGAAAACTGTGTTCAAGCAATGAAAAACAATCTAGAGTTTGGTCCACATGAACTGCTGCTGTGCAGACTGTAGTTAGAGTTTTGCACATGTAGCTCCAATTGTGCTCCACTGTGGTTTAGCAATCGAAAAAAACTGTAATGGACGATTGCTGCCATCTATTGGAAACCAAACAAAAAATAAAAAATGTGACATTTCAACTAAAGCCGCTAGTTGGCCATTTCCACACACATTCACATATTTTTCCAGATGTGAGATGTTAATATGAGGGAAATAAATAAAATCCCATTAAAATAAAATAAAATACATTGGAATACAGCATTTTATGCAAAGCAGGAATATATAAAAAAGCACGTGTGTGTAAGTGCGATTTAGTTCTCGTATGCAATGAGATGATAGAGATCGCTTGTGCAATCTGTGCATATCCGCAATGAAAAAGACATTTCTCATTATGTGTAACAGTTATAATTCGTGAAAATCGTATGCAAAGATTGCTGTCATCGAATCAAAAGCATATAAAATGAAAATAACATGCAGTTTCCATAGACAGTAAAAGAAGCCAATTTCAGCAATGGCATGTGCCATTGCAAAGTATAAATCTATACACAAGTTTCCCATTTACATTATGAAAAATTAGAAAATTGTCGCTACTAAATATTCTAATTTAAACATTTCTCCTTTCATTTCAAAAGTTAAATGTTGTGTAATACACGTTATATAATATTGATCACGCAAACCCATTCTAAAAAAATAAATAATAAAAAACCCCTCAGAAAACAAAAGAATACAGCATTGAAAAATAATGATTGTTTAGGAAGATCAAACGAGCGATTCTGTGTGTTATTTATTAGAGTACAGGACATCTGCTAAAGCAATCACATCCTGCTGTAGTGTTTTGTGTTTCCATGGTAACTGTTCCAGCAAACTTTTGTTTAATCAATAAATTGTGTTAAATTCAATTTAAAGCAATTACTTGTACTATAACTATAATCTTTATTTTGTTCTACAAGACAAGAAAACTCTGTCTTTTTGTTTATAATTAATATTTTGAGTTTGGCCAGTGAGTGACGCCTGCTCTCTGAGTGAGAAAGCCTGTGATTAGAGAAAGCGAGGTATGTCTCTGCAATGCTCTTTATTATTTAAGAGCGAAAATATGCTGTATTAAGTGAAGTTTTACCTTGATATCTATTATAGAATTGTCATAAAACGGGAACGAGTTCTATATCAGGGTTTTTCTGTCCACGGTTTAATGTATTTTTGTAGTTTTACAAACGCACGTGTTTGTTTAATGTTTCTGCCTGCGCGCCAAATTAGAGTGCAGGTTTTCCAGTGTTAATAATTTTCTTCACAATTAATTTCGGTGGATTGATTTTGTAGATATGTTGTTTAGTTTGTTAAATGTGTGTAGCCTTCTTCTGGATGTTAAAATTTATGTTTTTAGCCTTATGTGTTACCAGTGTATGATATGAATTGCAGTTAGAGGGGACAGTGTTTAACCTGTCTTTTCCTCATACATCCTTCAGCTGAGAGAGAGTAAACCCTGAAGGCGTGTGTGTTGATTTTCTGTCCTCTTTCAATAAACTGCAGGTATGTCACTTAGGTAAAGTTGGTTTTATATTCGCATATTCGCGGACTTCCGCGTTCAATAACTCGCGAACTAAACGTTGTTGCTACACACAACACGTATAACTACAGATAAAACACCAGAAGCTACAACATTAATTTTCTCAAAACGACCTTTCCTTCGCACTGGATAAAATACATTGATCTCTATGCGCAGGCTGCTAAGAAGGGACCATCTGCAAAGTGCAAACCCGGAGGAAAACAAGTTTTGAGGAGATTAAAACAATGTTATTTGTGTAGTAACAAATATTCGGCTCACGAGATATTGAACACGGAACTCCGAAAATATGCAAAGCGAAAATAAAAATATAAATATAAATAAAATAAATAAAAAATAAAATATAAAAAACTATATAAATAAAAATATTTATATATATAATACTATAGGTCAATTACAGTTTATTACATACACATATGTAATAAACACATGTAATAATGTTTATTATATAAATATATTTGATAATTGTACAGTAAGGGAGTTGTCAAAATTGCACTTGTAGTAAGTCAGTGTGGTCACTAGGAAAGGACTAGAGCCTTTGGAACGGGAAAAAATTCGGTGAATTACAGTAGCATAATTTTTTCTTGAACTTATTAGTTTATTGTACGTACAGTAAGGGAGTTATTGGCAAAATTTCACCTGTAGTTAGTCAGTGTGGTCACTAGAAAAGCACTACAGCCTTTGAAACACACACACAAAAAATACTTTAGGGGAATTACAGTATCTTTTTAATAAACATTTGATAATTGTACAAACAGTAAGGGAGATATTGTCAAACTGTACTTTTGTTTCAATGTTCTTTTAAAGCAAATCATTCTTCTTTAAATGAAGTAAAGAAGTTACAGTTTTCAGCCATTACAGTAATAGATATATTTAGATAATGTAATATTTTTTTGATGGAAGGTGTGCTATTGAAGAACCCCATAGGAGTTATGCTACTCTTTTAAATGTTCACCTGTCAGGGGTGCACAGTCAAAGACCCAGAACCAGATATGATGAATGAAGAGCAGGAGTCAGAATTATATTAAATTAAAGATTTACTTAAGATAGTTAGTTTTTAATTTCATCAACAGAAGTCAGCTTCAAGACTCTCACAGAAGTTTGTAGGCCATTACAAAGATCACAGAATCACTAAGCATTGTTACTACATTGAGATATCAAACACAGAAAAAAAAACATTACATGAAACAAACATTTAAGTAATCATACTGGTAACTTCTATAACTAAGTAAAATCTCACATGCCTATCTAAGTCATTCCACTCATGTGATATTTAGAAAGAAAACCTTGATTATAATCAGTCAAAATATACATTGAAGCAGCAGTTTATTCCAAAATCCACACCCTTCACACCCAAAACAACACCATGTTTGCTTTCATGCTTTCTGAGTACTTGTCAATAATCTGATGGATTCAGTACCATGGACAGTGATATTTCTGCAGGACTGTAAACATCAATCAATTCAAACGAATTGTGTTGTTGTGAGAGTTTAACTTTAACTGAAGATGCTATACAACAGGAAAGAATAAAAAACCGTTGGGCCATTCTTTTTATTCAGCGCCTGGAGAACACTGTCACACTGTCTTTATTAAGTCTTTATATTGAGTCTGTATAAGTCTTTATTACACTTAAAAACAGAAAAACAGAGGTGGATAAAACAGAAAGACATGGGCTGTAGTAGTATGTTCTGTAGGGTCCAGACAAGACGATCCAACTTGCTTATGAACAGTCGGCCCATCCTTTTAAAACCTATTGAAATAAATCATATGTTATTATTAAAACCAACACCAACACTGTTCTTGTTCATTTTGATTTCAAATAAATAGATAAACAAAAATTTAAACAGATGTAAAATGAAGCAATTAACTGTGTTCAGGAGATTACACATGATTTTCCACTTTCTACAGTCTGGATTGTTACCAGATTACAATTCATGTAGTCAACATGTTCATTTTTTATTATTTCCTAAACACCTTTTTAAACACCATCATTATAATGCAGTTTTATTGTTGCTAAAGGACATTTTATTGCATTAGAACACATAGTTGGCTAGAATGTAATTGTCTGTTTGCACACGATGAAAAACAATGTTAAATTTTTAGACGGTCCCTATCTTGGTTACCACACTACATTGAATATTCCCTAAATTATGCATGCATCAAAAATATACTTGCCCATTTTGATCGATTGTAGAAAAGGTTGTAGTTCACTATCTTGTAGCTGCTTCGAATCTGAAAAAAAAAATTTGCTTCATTGACTATTTAATTGAAAAGTTCTTTAACGCGAATGTGCGAATATAAAACCAACTTTACCTAAGTAGGTATGTTTAATTGTTTTGAATAAGGAAAAAAACACTATACGATCTAAGAAATTGAGACATATTGGCTATAATATTAATGTAAAAATATGTAACTATTTTATTTTATTTCTTTAAAATGTTTTGTGTGAATGTGAATTTTTATAAATGAGAGACAAAGTTGTTGCATTAGCAAAACTTTATTGTATAAAATGAGCTCAGAGTAAACCCTGAAGGCGTGCGTATTGATTTTCTGTCCTCTTTCTCCACCGAAGCCAGTGGTGTCGTTGAGTTCTTTGTGGTGTGAGACGAGGTCCGCTACACTTGCTAGGCTGATCCAAATCCATCATTCTACATGATTGTAATGAATTGCCAAACTAAAGTTAATAATTTAGGAGAAATCAAATAGTTCCAAACATATCATCATGTTAAGGGTTACATTGTAAAAAAGGAAATAAATGTAAACGTTACAATTTTTTACATTCCGTTCCTTTGAAGAAAAAAAAGTTAAGGTAATCCAGTTATTTTGCTAGATTTTTCTAACTTTAAAGGGAGGAAGTAACCATTAGCACATTGGCCTTGAATTATATGCATGCCTAACACAGTCTCATCCCAATTCGTCATATAACTGACGTTTTGGGACGTCTTTTGACCATTCGTCAATATATGACTTTTTAGGGCCCCCTTAAACGTCGGTAGATGACGATCCCGGGTCGTCATACAACTGACGCTTTACCTTTAACGTCAGTTAGGTGACGAGTTGGGTTTAGGGTTAGGTTTAGGTATGGGGTAGAGTTAGGATCCCATAACGTCATCTACCGACGTTAAAGGGGGCCCTAAAAAGTCGTATATTGACGAATGGTCAAAAGACGTCCCAAAACGTCAGTTATATGACGAATTGGAGTTTTGACTAGTTAATCTATACTTTGTCATGATGGAGTTTTTAAAAGTAAAAGGGTCAGAGAGTTACTTATTTAGTAACACTATACTTATCTCTTAAATAATTTTGAACAGCTCTCATATTAACAACTATCCAAACTAGACCTAAAATAAAAGCTATTTTAGGTCTAGTTTGGATAGTTGTTAATATGAGAGCTGTTCAAAATTATTTAAGAGATAAGTATAGTGTTACTAAATAAGTAGCCCTATGCCACTCTTAAAATGTCAGAGAAAAGGACAGAATCAGAGATTATTTAGAAAATAGAAAATTGAACTTTGAATATTATAGGCTACAGTAAAAACTCATAAAGTTGATCATTATGTAAATTATTTTCATTTCATGAATATTGACCAACATGATCACATACACAGAATCTTGTTCAAAAAGCCCAATACACAATGAAATCAATTCACCAAGTTAATAACATTAAAGATTTGTTTTAAATGAGTGTCTTTTACCTATACTAAACTTGAAGGTTAAGCTTAACACAAAAAATATTTTATAAAAATACCTCATATTTCAGCATTTAAATCATCTCTATAAAAAGAATGCATCAATAAAGATACATTCCTGACATTTATAATGCACAGTAGCTTATTATTAATAGTAAAATTCGGTCCGATTTCCCCATGGCTGTCGTTGCTATACAACCATGCACTGCGCTCTCCACAATGACAAAGAAGTTTTAGTAATGTATTTCCACCACAGAAAAACGCTTGCTGAAGCTCTGCTAAAAGATTTATTTACGGAGAAGAGAAAAAACACCCAAGTGTTTGGGTGCACGTGCACACTTCCATACTGAAAAGTTTATGAGCGCGCCTCCCGCGAGCGCGCAATGAGCGCGCTTCCCGTGCGCCTAATCGCCTATTTGAGGTAATGACCTCGAGCGCGCAAAAGACGCGATACGTGAACTTTATCAAGAGACCCCCTAGACATCGCTTATGTGCGCGGCACCTTCTCAGCAAGCAGGGGCGCCATTGCCAATAATTGATTCGAAATTATGAAAAATAGAAAACCTTCGCTGCACCGAGGATATTTTTTTTAACTGCTCGTGCCGCCCCCCATGTGACATAAAGAAATCCCACCCCGGGCGACTGCCCGGTTCGCCCGTGCCTAGAACCGCTACTGGTTGAAATGAATAAATTTTATAATTAAGTTATAATTAAGATTACGGGCGGAGTTATCCTGACTTGTACTCAGTTTCCTATCGGAAGATGAGTCTGAAACCCCTCCGTCTGGCTTTGATTATGAGGCGTGTCTTAACCGAACCAGGAAAAAAACAACTCTGCACTCAATTGGATAGTCGGTAAACCTACAACCAATCAGAGCAACGCAGTAAGTCAGCTACTTTGCATACAGTTGTCAAATACAGAACGTAGCCCAGCTTTACTTATTTTAGAAGTTAAATAACGAGTGTTGCTTCTTTTACTTACTCCTTCATGAATGCGACCAAAGGAGAAACCACAACGACCACAGGCTTTTCATTACGTCCCATCTTCTTAGCGACCGTCAGAGCCAGCTGATAAGTTACACTTTTCCCGAATCATGTGGGATGGCAAAATTATCTTTCCAATCGACAAATGCCTTGATTGCAGTTTTCTGTTTGTCTATTAAAATTAATGCCCTGTCGATTTTATTTCACAACAGACGCGACAGCGGAATCTGTACATCTCAATTCTCCAGCTGCAGTCAACTCTGAGGGAAGACAGTAAGCGCTCTTTGATAACGTGATGATTACGTCCCTTCAGATCACCTGTCCATCATCGTATAAAGCCCGCCCTGGCAATTTGATTGGCCCGATGGTTTCTGAACCGATCATAATTACTCCTCAATGGATCGAGTCCAGACTGAACTTCCCGTCCAAAAAATGTTGTGGGCGGAGTTCGGGCTGGCATCCAGGCTAGGGCGGAGTGGGACCAAAAAATCTTCCGGGAAATTTCGTAGAGCACCGGCCCTCGTCGCCGGCAGGGCCGGATTAAGAGTTCAGGGCCCCCTGGGCAGGATGTCCCCTCTTAAGCAGGCCAAAGGTATATTTTTTCCAAGGACTTTTTAATATGGCATTTACAGTTTTACTGACTTTAAAGGAATGTTGTTGTACTTGTGGATGTTGGGTGGACTCTGTGCCTCTAGGGGGGTTCGAGTACATTTTAAGGTTAAATGCATCAATCTCGTGCTCTCTGAGAGATCAAAATTAAGAGCTTCAACCCATGAACTGCTCGTTGAACAAAGTAAAAAACATTGATTTGTAACAGGACAATAAAAAAGGCTCAAACATCTTTTTAGGTACGAGAGTCTCAGTCTCCATTACATTATCAATGGTGTTTTAATGCCAAACAATTATTATAATAATGTAATGATTTATATAATTATTTCTATGACGTAAAAATCCATATAGCAAATGTATTATATAAATGAAAACGAATATTTCAAAATAATAAATGTGCGAAAATTAAGGAGCTCTGGAATGTTTAGTCGTGTCTCTGTTGGGAACTCTAACAAGGTTCTAAAGGCGTTGCCACTGCCTGGTAACCGATATCATACGCACAACCGGCACATCCGGGAACTTAACTGTCAATTTTGTCCCCTCCCCCTTTTGGGAAAAAACAAACTAGACTCCCCATAGACTTCAATACAAAATAACGGCAAAAACCAACGTCCATACACAGCCGACAGACGTAAATAACTTAAGAAATCTCTTACATAAAAGTATATAACTTAAGAAATATACTTTTATACTATAATATACTAAATATACGTAAATAACTTAAGAAATCTCTTACATAAAAGTCTCTTACATGTCAAGTAATTATATGTCCACTCTGCCTGCCATAGAGCATGGAAGATACATACAAAAACTTAATTTGGCCAATTTAAAAACATGTCCCTTTATTCTCCCTATGTGAAATTGGGGTAACAACCCCACCCAGTGGCCAGAGGTGTCTTACCCGGACATTTATTTGTACCTCGTCGAGTCAACAGGCAAGCCAGTGAATGATTTTATTTCGTTTTTTTTTAAAGTAAAAAAACCTTAAAGTATATCTTATGAATTTATGATGATGATGGCAGATAGCCTGGGCTTGATAACGGGTATAAAAAATGTATCTTTCACGCTCTATGGCAGGCAGGGTGGATATAATTACTTGACATGGTGTATATAAGTATTTTCTTAAGTTATTTACGCATGTCGGCTGTGTACGGGCGTTGGGTTTTGCCGTTATTTTGTATTGAAGTCTATGGGGAGTCTAGTTTGTTTCCCCCAAAAGTGGGCGTGGACCTATTTCAGAGACATTCTATGACGCAGTGCCGGTTGTGCGTATGGCCGACCAGCTCAAATCGGCACGTGACTCCTCATTCTCAATTTCGTGTTGTTGCACACTTATACTAATGTTAAATAGTGCCTGCTTAGAGGCGGAGGGAGTGAAATGTGCGTAGTGTGTGTTATGTTGTTGTGGACTATTGCCGGGAGGAGACATTAAAAGAAGTAAACGATCTTCATGTTGTCGTCCTTCCTCTCACCATGAAGTGCGTTATAAAAACGTAACCAAAGCAGGTGTCGGTACACGATCCGTTCCACCTGCACAATCCGTTCTACGCATGCGCGTAATTACGTAGACGTAAACGTCACAGGTTTCCTACACTATCGGTACCACGCATGTGTGAATGAAACACTCTACGGCTAGGCGGCACAATTTGCGGCAGATGTATGTTAGGCTACGTTAGTTTTATTGTGTTTAACATTTCATAGCGGGTCTATTTTGATGTTTTTAAATGTAACTTACTTACGCTATGTATTACGTGTTTATGTTTACGCCAATCCAACAAATAAAGGTGTTGTGATTTATGAACATACATGATCAGTTTCCTTCATACTATCCATTGTGATTCTGGTATTTGGCTTAATTTACTGTGTTTTGGTCTTCGTTTTTTTTAATTAAAAACTGCTATTAGTTAATTTTTAAGTTGAGAAATTTTATATTAGTAGGGGTATACACACACACATATATATATATACATACATAATACAAATATATTAGGGCTGTCAAACGATTAATCGCATCCAAAATAAAAGTTTGTGTTTACATAATATATGTGGGTGCACAGTGTATAATTATATATATATATATATATATATATATATATATATATATATATATATATATATATATATATATATATATATATATATATATAAATACACAGACATGCATGTATATTTATTTTTTTATTTATATATAAAATATTTATATTTATGTATAATTTAAATTATATATAAATCTATATACAGTATATACATACAAATATTTCTTAAATATATACAAGCATGTGTGTGTATTTATATATAAAATAATTATACACAGTGTACCCACATATATTATACCAACACAAACTTTAATTTTGGATGCGATTAATCGCGATTAATCATTTGACAGCCCTAATATGTATATATATATATATATATATATATATATATATATATATATATATATATATATACACACAGTTGTGGCCAGAATTAATCATACCCCTGGTAAATATGATAAAAAATGGCTGTAAAAAAAAATCTGTATCGTTTATCCTTTTGATATTTCTTTCAAAAAAATTGGGAAAAATCTTTTTTCCATACAGTATTTACCAGGGGTATGATTAATTCTGGGCACAATGAGGAAAATAATTCCTTCAAAGTTGTTTACAGAAGACACAATATGCATTTATGCCTAGACTATCTGCAGTTACATGAAGAAAGAACTACAAACAAGTCTGGGGAAACGTCAGAGTATTTCAAACTGACTTGAAACAAGCATGTGTGCACACAGAAGTGATCAGCGGTGGACAGTTTTGAGTATCTTTATTTAAGAGTAAAAAGTCACAATCTCTCTCTCTTTCACACACACACACACAAACAGGAATACTCTTTCAGCTGTAACAGCTCTCAGTCCACTTCAGATGAACACTCTTTCCGCTGTAACACACACAGGAACACTCTTGCGCTGTAACAGCTCTCAGTCCACTTCAGATGAACACTCTTTCAGCTGTAACACACACAGGAACACTCTTTTCGTTGTAACAGCTCTCAGTCCACTTCAGACGAACACTCTTTCCACTGTAACACACACAGGAACACTCTTTCGCTGAGAGTGAGAGCTGTTACAGCTGAAAGAGTGTTCCTGTTTGTGTGTGTGAAAGAGAGAGAGATTGTGACTTTTTACTCTTAAATAAAGATACTCAAAACTGTCCACCGCTGATCACTTCTGTGTGCACACATGCTTGTTTCAAGTCAGTTTGAAATACTCTGACGTTTCCCCAGACTTGTTTGTAGTTCTTTCTTCATGTAACTGCAGATAGTCTAGGCATAAATGCATATTGTGTCTTCTGTAAACAACTTTGAAGGAATTATTTTCCTCATTGTGCCCAGAATTAATCATACCCCTGGTAAATACTGTATGGAAAAAAGATTTTTCCCAATTTTTTTGAAAGAAATATCAAAAGGATAAACGATACAGATTTTTTTTTACAGCCATTTTTTATCATATTTACCAGGGGTATGATTAATTCTGGCCACAACTGTGTGTGTATATATATATATATATATATACATATTAGGGCTGTCAAATGATTAATCGCGATTAATCGCATCCAAAATTAAAGTTTGTGTTGGTATAATATATGTGGGTACACTGTGTATAATTATTTTATATATAAATACACACACATGCTTGTATATATTTAAGAAATATTTGTATGTATATACTGTATATAGATTTATATATAATTTAAATTATACATAAATATAAATATTTTATATATAAATAAAAAAATAAATATACATGCATGTCTGTGTATTTATATATATATATATATATATATATATAATTATACACTGTGCACCCACATATATTATGTAAACACAAACTTTTATTTTGGATGCGATTAATCGTTTGACAGCCCTAATATATTTGTATTATGTATGTATATATATATATATGTGTGTGTGTATACCCCTACTAATATAAAATTTCTCAACTTAAAAATTAACTAATAGCAGTTTTTAATTAAAAAAAACGAAGACCAAAACACAGTAAATTAAGCCAAATACCAGAATCACAATGGATAGTATGAAGGAAACTGATCATGTATGTTCATAAATCACAACACCTTTATTTGTTGGATTGGCGTAAACGTAAACACGTAATACATAGCGTAAGTAAGTTACATTTAAAAACATCAAAATAGACCCGCTATGAAATGTTAAACACAATAAAACTAACGTAGCCTAACATACATCTGCCGCAAATTGTGCCGCCTAGCCGTAGAGTGTTTCATTCACACATGCGTGGTACCGATAGTGTAGGAAACCTGTGACGTTTACGTCTACGTAATTACGCGCATGCGTAGAACGGATTGTGCAGGTGGAACGGATCGTGTACCGACAGCAGGAATACTACAGTGTATGCTTGTGTTTTTTAAAAACTTTAGAGGAGACAGCTTTAAAAGTCAGCAAAATGTATAAATTTTGGATTAACTTGTAAAGATTATCTTGATAGACAAAACGTGTAAGGGTCACAACTCCTAGTTAAACACAGATATTATTTTTTGCGATTTTCCAAAAGTCTATGGGAAAAATGCATAGATTTTCGATCAAGGGAACCCATGCGCCGCTAGATTCCGAGTTGTCCTACAAAGTGACGTCATCACTTCGGCACTTCCAACACGAGAAGAAAGCAATTTCATTCATGGTGATAATATGAAAAATGTGCCATGATTTAGGGGGAGGTTGCTGCCATCTGTTGGAAACCTAACGGTTAAAGCAAGACGAAATTTCAATATAGCCACTAGATGTCTGCATTAATAAGAGTTTGTGGTCTTTGATACAGTTATGAATAAGTATCTGTAACAAGAAAGCTTTGTTGATGAAAATAATCTGTAATAATAAATAACCACTCTTGGTCAGTGATAAGATTACTGAATTATTCTCTATTAATAATAAATAACCACTATTGGTCATTGATAAGATTAATGAATTATTCTACTTTATGATCACCTCATCATCCGTGTTTCTGGTTCCCTTTGCAACATATTATGTGTTTTAGTATACACTGACCATAGAAGACCATAACTCACATAAAAATGACATGGTGTGAAGGTAACCAAACATTTTGAATAAAATAACATATAAACCTCTGTTCATTCTCAATAAGAGCTTCTGCTGACGTCTGGCAGAGATAAAGTCAGTTTGGTTAGTAATAAGTGAAGCTGGTAATGCTGTTTGTGGAGGTGTTCAATCAGATCTTCAGAGATGCATTGTCTTCTTTTATTTCCATTTGATTTCAGGCTGTGTGGCATTAAGTCACTTATTGTGTATCTTCTGAGAGTGGAAGCATGATGTTAAACCAACATTGCATTGTAACATGATTCAATGCCATTACCATTGATTTTTGGATGAAATTTAAAAACTAATGTCTTCATTACTTGCGGGAGCAAAAGTGATGTCGATTCAGTGCAGTTATCAGACACATAAACATTGATTTAACATTGTTCCGAGGGTTGTAGGCAGTAAAACACACATTCACACCTATAGAAAATGTGTCTGCAGTTCACTCATCTTTGGTGTGAGGGTAAAGACGTTCTCGCTCAGCTGGGACTCGAATCTTTCGCCACTTCCCTTAATATCAGACAAGAGACAGAGATGTGTTCACAGCAAAACCTTCAGTGTTAAATTAATGCTATGGTTTATAAAACACATTTGTTATACCAAAAAACAAAACAATTAAGACAAAATATGATAAGGTATTTCTTTTATTTTCAAAACCATCACGCCGTGGCCTGGTACACTAATCTCTAATTATATTAATTGTTAATTTTGTGTGATTGACAGTATAATTCAACAGATCGAGTAATGTTATGCTTAATCACAGGTTTTTGAAAACCTGGTCTCTTAAATGTCATCATTTCATTCATAAGTTTATATTGTTTAAAACCTTTTGAGGAACCTTTGACCAGAAATGAGTTCAATAGCTTAGACATGGACTTCTCTATGGCTTAGGAAGCATCTGTTATATGAGTATGTATGGAAAGTTCAAGATCAAGTACTTTTGGGAAAGATAGTCATCTCAAAAATCGTCTGACTAAACTAAAATACAGAACTGTTCTTATCCATTTCAAGGGGTGAGGAAACAAAGCAAATGTAACAAAGCAAATGTAAATGCATGATTTTACAGGAAAATTCCCCAGCCCTGATCATGAGATGACAGCATATCAGTTATTCGAGCCTTGAGATGCTAATCCAATTAACCTGAGATTGATCGAACCTTTACTTTGTCAGTGAGACAAAGGGTGGGAGTCTCAGCAAACTGAAAACAGGATTAGCAGATATCATCCCCTGTTGCTAATGCTAAATTTAATATACAGAATCTAAATAAAAAATATTCTTAAATTTGTAATCCAAGTTCAGGAGTACCCGTGGGTCAGAACTTTTTTCATTAGGTCAAAAATGAACCTCTGAATAGCTTATATTACATTATAAGGAGTCTATAAGTTTATATTGTTTAAAACCTTTAGAGAACCTTTGACCAGAAATGAGTTCAATAGCTCAGATGGACTTCTCTATGGCTTAGGAAGCATCTGTTGGAGTCTGAGTACATGTATGGAAAGTTCAAGATCAAGTACTTTTGGGCCAGAAACATGTTCAGTAGGTCAAATATCTGTCTGGCTGAAATCACATGATAAGAGGTCATTCTGTTTATGAGCTTAATTTTCAAGAACTCTTTGGCCAAAAATATGTTCAGTAGGTAAAATAAGGACTCTTGTATGGCTGAATATCAAAGCAGTCAATGAGTACACTGTCAAAGAAAATAACTGTGATTTTTTTGACAATCATTTACTTTCATTTTAACTTGTACTCAAAACACGGTCAAATTACAAATAATATCTGTAAAATAAAAATGCAGCTGTTATTTGAGTTATTGTGACATTAATGACAAATTCCAGTCATTCACATTTTTTATACAGAAAATTAATTGTATTTTTCATACAGTATTTTTTTCTGTTTTCTTAAATTGCATAAAAATGTATGTAAAATTACAAATATAATCTGTAATTAAACAGTAACAAAACAATTAAATGATAAAACGGTTAAATGACCGGCAGCCCCCGCAAAAAACGGTAACATTATAAAGTAAAACATCCTAAATTAAATAAACCGAAAAACACACATTTACAGGTATTTCCTGCATTATAATGATCAAATATCTTCATTGTACAAAAATTGTAAAAAAAAAGGGTCAAATGACTGGCAGCAAACAAAAACCATAAAATTCACATAAAGTGCCATATAACCATATAATTCAAATAAAGTGCAAAAAACTTTAACTGTCACTGAAATGTGATGTCACCATGATTGAGATCAGATCTTGACCTTTATGTTTTTAATATTAGTGTTTCTCTGGCTGCTTTAACTGTGGTTTTTTTTACACCTTTGTTATGGCAATAGAAAACATCAGCTGATGTTGGTCATTTATTGATGATGTTATAGTCATCATATGGTGATCTGATTCACTGATATGACTGATAATAGTCTGAATAAAGAGTCTAGTTGACATTATTTTGTATATAGATGGACTTTATTTTTAAACAAAGTCTATGATTAATGTCATAATTTTCCCTATGAACCTTGAAACTACAGAAGAGACAATGAGAATGTTTGCCCTCATTGCATTTTTACAATGGGGTAATGTTGTTAAGATTTTACACAGCACGAAGCTTGATTTAAATTGATCAATTAAATTGAAAAAAGTTGCACAAATAAATACAATAGAATAAAGATACAATTAAAGACAAATAAAGAGAAAAGTTTTTATTCATAGACAGAAACTGCAAACCGGTCTCATCCCAATTCGTCATATAACTGACGTTTTGGGACGTCTTTTGACCATTCGTCAATATACGACTTTTTAGGGCCCCCTTAAACGTCGGTAGATGACGTTATGGGATCCTAACTCTACCCCATACCTAAACCTAACCCTAAACCCAACTCGTCACCTAACTGACGTTAAAGGTAAAGCGTCAGTTGTATGACGACCCGGGATAGTCATCTACCGACGTTTAAAGGGGCCCTAAAAAGTCGTATATTGACGAATGGTCAAAAGACGTCCCAAAACGTCAGTTATATGACGAATTGGGATGAGACTGTGTTAGAAACTGAATAAAGTAATCAAATGGAAAATAACACTGGATAGTATTTTAGTCCTGAATAAATTAAATACATAGGCTATTAATCCTGATTCCCTTAACTTAAAGCTCTCTTTTGTTGTTTTGAAGTCAAAATTAATGACCGACAAATATGATTGCTGTCACTTTAAGAGCTAGTGCACGGATTCTGTGTTCATTATACTGGCATGTGTTTTATGTTTATTAAAGACAAAACCGACTATGTTTTGACTATTATACTCACGAAGACCGAAATTGACACAGTTTTGCATGTTAAAGCAATATAATCCGTGAAAAATAACTTTTGTTACTGGCCAGCTGTTCTTGAGGCGGATTTTCTATGAATGTGCGCATAGAAAATCATCCCACAGAGCGCGCGAGCGCTGATTAGTTTAAAATCGCTTGAATGTTTAAACTGGTAAGACTAAAAAGACGCGCAAATGGTAAACTTCATTCACGATGCACTGCTGGCCACTGCTGATGCTGCGGCCCCTTTTCCACCAAAGCATTTTGAGAACCGGTTCAGAGCCGGTGCCTGCGCGCGAACCAGTTCTGTATTCCGTCATTCCGTGATGTCACCATGATTTGAGATCAGTGTTTGCTTTAGTTGGGCTCTTGACCTTTATGTTTTTAATATTAGTGTTTCTCTGGCTGCTTTAACTGTGGTTTTTTTACACCTTTGTTATGGCAATAGAAAACATCAGCTGATGTTGGTCATTTATTGATGATGTTATAGTCATCATATGATGATCTGATTCACTGATATGACTCTGATAATAGTCTGAATAAAGAGTCTAGTTGACATTATTTTGTATATAGATGGACTTTATTTTTAAACAAAGTCTATGATTAATGTCATAATTTTCCCTATGAACCTTGAAACTACAGAAGAGACAATGAGAATGTCTAGAAATTTCAGGATCGAGATCTCTTTGGCCAGAAGTGTTCAAAAGGTCAAATATCAATGATGATGAACAGCAAGATCGAGGACACTTCGACCACAAACATGTTCAATTGGTCACTTAAGGACTACCATGTAACATCAGCAGGAGACAATGAGGATTTATAGAAAGTTAAATTTCCAGGACACTGGCCACAAAAATGTTCAATGGGTCAAATTTGGACTAATATATGTGATGCAACAACATTATATGAATAATAAATAATATATTTGTTGTTATAAAGTCTATTTGTGATTTATGGCCTTTATGCCCCTGGGCTTGAGTTTATGTTTGGGTACTACAAACATCATGATGGAGTAGCAAATTAGATAATTTAAATATGCTTTGAGGTTCCTAGAACAAGCAATATGCAACATGCCTATATAGTCAAAGTTTAGTGGTAGGCTTACAACGTCATTATAATACAATATAATGCAGGATCATTGTCATGTATCTGTCCTCTTATGTCAGATTCTTAAATAGTCAGATTAGTTAGTCAACAAATTCAATCAGAATGCAAAGACAAGGTTTATGGCTACTATGCAAAAAAAAAAAAAAAAAGAAAGTCGGTATCAATAAAATCAATTTTTGGATTGACACAGGCTGTTTAGACATGGCATGTGGATTTACACAGCAAATTATAATTGCATAAATTATGTTAAGAGATTAATGTTTTAAATGTAAAAAAAAAAATGTAGGTAGAAATATGAAATGATTGAAAAAATTAAAATGAAACGTCTACTTTTTAACCATGAAACTAACACTGCCAGTAGGTGGCGGCAAGTCTCCATCTTAATGAGGGAGTTGAATCCTTTATTCAAACGAGTCGTTCAAAAATCACAATTTGCTTAACCCAACAAACGACTGTATTTATAAATTGGTAGCCTGCTTGAATCATTTACTCGTCTGATTCAGTCAAAAATGCAATTTTGAGGAACAAAACGCGTGTTGCTCGAAGGCAACTGTTTTCTTGGACGGAGCAACAGAATGTGGCCTTTCTATAAAAGTTACTCAGTAACTTTATTGAACTCAGGGCTCCAGACTAACTTTTTTCACCTCCGTCCTGGAACCGTCCTAAAGTGAATGTCAACCGTCCCAAAATAAAAATGTTGTTTCTGTACTTCTGTTATTATCATCCATAGCTGTTATCTAAAACAATTCAGATGACTAAAATATAATAGGTTTAGTTCAACTGTAATGCATTAATTTAGAATTTCTCTAAAATTTCCAAACCTATACTTCCAGAGAAAAAATCTATTAAGCAGTTAATATGAACGATTTTAAAGTTTGAACATGCAAAAACAGATACAGATTTAACTGCTGTGACTTATTATTTATCTTGCCTGAATGTTTGCCCTCATTGCATTTTTACAATGGGGTAATGTTGTTAAGATTTTACACAGCACGAAGCTTGATTTAAATTGTTCAATTAAATTGAAAAAAGTTGCACAAATAAATACAATAGAATAAATTCAAGACAAATAAAGAGAAAAGTTTTTATTCATAGACAGAAACTGAATAAAGTAATCAAATGGAAAATAACACTGGATAGTATTTTAGTCCTGAATAAATTAAATACATAGGCTATTAATCCTGATTCCCTTAACTTAAAGCTCTCTTTTGTTGTTTTGACGGCAAAATGACCGACAAGTGATTGCTGTCACTTTAAGAGCTAGTGCACGGATTCTGTGTTCATTATACTGGCATGTGTTTTATGTTTATTAAAGACAAAACCGACTATATTTTGACTATTATACTCACGAAGACCGAAATTGTCACAGTTTTGCATGTTAAAGCAATATAATCCGTGAAAAATAACTTTTGTTACTGGCCAGCTGTTCTTGAGGCGGATTTTCTATGAATGTGCTCATAGAAAATCATCCCACAGAGCGCGCGAGCGCTGATTAGTTTAAAATCGCTTGAATGTTTAAACTGGTAAGACTAAAAAGACGCGCAAATGGTAAACTTCATTCACGATGCACTGCTGGCCACTGCTGATGCACTGCTGCGGCCCCTTTTCCACCAAAGCATTTTGAGAACCGGTTCGGACCCGAGACTGGGCACAATGGCTAAGAAAAGGTATTAGAACTATTGGTGATCTGCTGGAGGGAGACATGTTTATGTCATACGATGATATCAAAAGAAAATTTAACTTGGAGGGTCCTGACCATTTTTGGAAGTATTTACAAATCAGAGATTGTTTGAAAGGAAGTGTTAGGTTATTAAATGGGAAAAATCCTATAGAGACCTTTCTGCTACTACCTCCACTACTGTCCAAAGCCTCAAAATGGTATAATATCTGCCCCTGGGTTAAAAAACAATACAAGTAAAAGTCTGAAAGTAATATGGGAAAGAGATTTAGGATGTGCAATGGATGATGAGACATGGGATTCTATTCTGTCAAATAGTCAAGTCAAGTCAAGTCACATTTATTTATATAGCGCTTTTCACAATACAGATTGTATCAAAGCAGCTTCACAGTGATAACATGAAAGTAGTACAACACAGATCGATAATATTGTTAAATATTAAATAATCCTAAATAATCCCGGCTAAGCAAGCCAAAAGCAAGCCAAAAGCAAGGCGACAGTGGCAAGGAACCAAAACTCCATCAGATTGGATGGAGAAAAAAAAACCTTGGGAGAACCCAGGCTCAGTCGGGGCCAGTTCTCCTCTGGCTTACATTCATATTTTTATATATAAGTATTAAATATAAATATCGTTTATGTATAAAAGGGCGCCATAACATGTCGCAGGCGGTGAGTCGTCTCTTCACAGGCGTTGGTCTTCTCATCACAGGCGGTGGGGCATCCGAAACCCCCGTGAGATGCTGGATACGATACAAGACTGGACCTGACGAACGCCATTTTTCTCGGGACAAGCGTCCCGAGATAACAGCAGAAAGGCAGATGGGAAATAATTAGCATAGCTGATGTTCATAATAATTTCCATTGTACGGGTGTCGGTGTTAGAAAACCACTATCTCATGAACTCTCCGCATCGCAACCCAAACTCTCCGCAACGCAACCCAACCATACGGGCCGACCCGTTTGTCTAAAAGGCTGTCGAGCCCCACTGGTGCGTTAAGCAATTTCAGTGGCAAACGGTTCCGTATGGCATAACAGAGGACTGAAAGGTAAGCATTATGTGAATGCTTGACTAAAGAGATGCGTCTTTACTGGCGAATCGCGATTTCGATTTCTTATTGCATATCGTTACAGCCCCAAAGTTAAGTTCTACTTAGTTATTTTGGTGAAAGTAACTCAAAAGTAATACATGAGTAATGTAACGCATTACAATTCTGAGACAGTAATATTGTAAGGTAATGAATTACTTTTAAATAACAGTAACAAGTAATACCTAATGTATTACAGTTTGGAAGTAACTTGCACAACACTGGTCTTTAATCTAGTTTTAAACTGTGTCAGCGAGTCAGAGCCTCGGACCGTATCGGGAAGGCTATTTCAGAGTTTTGGAGCTAAATGCGAGAACGCCCTCCCTCCTTTACTGGACTTAGATATCCTAGGAATGACCAGAAGTCTTGAATTTAGTGATCTTAAGGAACGTGGTGGATTGTAGGGCGAGAGAAGGTCCGTTAAGTACATAGGAGCTAAACCATTTAGGGCTTTATTGAGGATGCAGGACAACCGGCTAATAAAGCATTGCAGTAATCTAGTCTCGAGGTCATGAATGCATGAACTAACTTTTCTGCATCAGAGAGAGATAGCATGTTACCTAGCTTAGCAATGTTTCTAAGGTGGAAAAAGGCTGTCCTTGTAACATATGAAACATGATTTTCGAAAGATAAGTTGCGGTCTAGTATAACACCCAGGTCTTTTACTGTAGTGGATAGGGTAACAGGACATCCGTCTATACTAAAGTTTTGTTGTAAGAGATTTTGTGAGTGTTTTTTTGGACCAATAAGTAATACCTCCATTTTATCTGAATTTAATAGCAGGAAGTTACGCGTCATCCAGCATTTTACATCTTTGAGACACTTAGTGTTTTCGTCTGGTCGTGATGAAGTATATAATTGAGTGTCGTCAGCATGTAGGATACTGCTGGGGTTTTAGTATATAATATTAAATAATATATAATAATAGAGTATATAATACATAATATTATGTTCATATTTTTTATTTCGATAGACCATTAGACTGTGTATCAAGCCAAGACAAATTTTTATGAGCCTTTGAAAATGCAAGAGAAACAGCGCGTAAATCTCTGTTCCCTTTCGTAGTCACTCCGAGTTACGTCAAGGAGTGACGGAGAATGGGGGTTTCGCATAGAAAGCCAATCCTCTTCGAGTATTTAACAACGAGCCAATGGCGTGAAAATGCCATGGGTCTGCGGAATTTGCATAGCGTACTCCGCCCACCCATGTGGGTATAAAGGGAGGAAGCAAACGCAACCGCAGTATGTTTTCGCTTCGGAGCCAAGAGCATTCTTCTCTCCACAAGCCATATCACTAAGCCTCTTCGAGACGAGCGTCCTCTTCAGTGTTGGTGTGACGGCGGTACCCAGCGAGATTCTGCATTGCCTGCGATCTGTGCAGTGGTCTGCCAGACTTTGCGCTTCTCCCTGGTCGCCTCGGCGCTGAAAGAGTGAATTTCCTCCTCTCCTTTGAAAGAGCTGCACGTGGCACGTCTTTTTAAAGATGGTTCGCCCGTGTTCTTCTGGGTGCGGTCGATATCTGTCCTCCTCTGATGGGCACGATCGCTGCTTTGTATGTCTGGGTCTTCGTCATGCTAAAGCAGCGTTCGTGGATGAGTCATGTGCCTTTTGTGGTAATATGACCATCTCAACACTTAGATCGAGACTCAATGATCTTACTGTGAGAGTCCCCGCCTCCGCTACCCGTTCAGCTTCCTCTACCCGGGGAAGCTCTTCGGCTCGCGGCCAGGGTGATCTGTCGGTGACGGTGTGGAACAAACCCCCGACGCTAGCTCCTCGGGTCCCACCCACCGCAACAGTGTTGCAGCCAGCGAGCGCCGAAACGGTTCAGACGTCTGCCTGTTCGCAGGTACCGTCTGTTTCGTTCGGCGCTCCAGAGGAAGATGCGATGTCGATCGCGGCATCACAAGGCGAGCTGAATTCCTCGGGAAGTGAAGATGCGGCTGCGCTGCCTCCCTCGGGAGTGCCAGCGCTGCCCGTATCGGATCCCGAGATGACGGCTATGCTCTCTCGGGCCGCCGTGAGTATCGGGTTGGACTGGAATCCTCCGGCCCACCCCGATCACTCGCGGATGGATGAATGGTTTTTGGGCAAAGCCGCCGCTGCAAAGCCACAGCCGACCCCAATACCGTTCTTCCCCGAGCTGCATGCGGAACTGACGAAGACGTGGCAGGCTCCTTTGTCTTCCCGCGTTCGCCCGTCAGCTTCCCCCGCCTTTCCTCCCCTCGACGGCGCAGCTGCCCGTGGGTATGCTGGGGTTCCTCCGGTGGAGCGCTCTGTTGCGATGCAACTGTGTCCACAGAGCGCCTCCTCCCGGGGGCCACCCAAGCATCCCTCCAAAGCCTGTAGGTTCTCGTCGTCTATGGCGGCGCGATCCTATAGCGCGGCGGGACGGGCGGCCGCCGCTCTGCATGCGATGAGCACTTTGCAAGTTTTCCAAGCCAAACTGCTCAGAGATATGCACGAGGGCGGGACTGATCAAGGGTCGTTCAATGAACTGCGAGCGGCCACCGACCTCGCTCTCCGGGCGACTAAAGTGGCGGCTCGTTCCCTTGGTCAGGTGATGGCCACTAGTGTGGTCCAGGAGCGTCATCTTTGGCTCAACCTGGCGGAAGTGCGGGACGCTGAGCGGACCCGTCTGCTCGACGCCCCCCTTTCCCAGGCTGGCCTTTTCGGCGGTGCGGTTGAGGACTTTGCCCAGCAGTTCTCGACCGCCCAGAAGCAGACAGAGGCGATTAAACATATCCTGCCCCGACGGCCAGCTGCTGCCTCCACCCAGCCGTCGCCGCAGCCGCCTCAGTCTGCTCGCCGCCGAGGACGTTCCACTGCGGCCCCCCTCCCTCCGGAGCGACCCCAGCAGCAGCCTCCACCCGGGTCGCGCCGTAGAGGCGGTCGCAGAGGAGCGTCACAGCCCCCTCAGGCTCCGCGCCCCGCTAAACGCCGGGCTAAGCGGCGTTCCTGAGACGGGCTGCTCAGTGATGGCATCGAGTTTTTCCCAGGAGGAGGTAGCAGGCCCCCTCCTTCCCCCAGTGGAGGGCCGGGGGAGAATCTTTTGTTCTCCGCTCCCCGCTGCTCACCCACGGGTGGGCAGCACCCTGAGTTGGTTAAAGAAAGACTTGACACTATCACTGAGCACACAGACCGGAATGAGCGCGCACGATGCTCCAGAGTGTCGCCCCACTCATTCCCCTCTGTCTCTGAGGGCGCGGAGAGGAGCGTGCGTCGTCCCCGGACCGCACCGCTCCTCGCCCCCTCTGTCGCCAGACCCCCGGCAGAACAGACCCCCGTGGAACGCTGGTCCTTCCCTGGTCTCTTCTGTCGGGGAGCGGAGCTTGACTACGCACCCGCATGTGGTATCTCCCGTGCGCATGTCAGTCACTCCGCCCCGCTGCCCCTCCGGGGGGACGTCTGTGGCTCGTATGACCCCGCTGGTTCGGTTCCTCGGAGCTTGGCTCGAGCTCCCCGGTCTGTCCCGCTGGGTCATCAGAACGATCAGATTCGGCTACGCGATTCAGTTCGCACGATCTCCTCCCCGTTTCAGGGGAGTTCGCTCCACTATAATCGGTGGCAATGCCCCGGTTTTGAGAGTGGAGATTGCGACCCTGCTGGCGAAGGGTGCAATCGAGACGGTCCCTCCAGCCGAGGTGAAGTCCGGCTTTTACAGCCCCTACTTCATTATCCCCAAGAAGACCGGTGGGTTACGACCGATCCTGGACCTGCGCGTTTTGAACCGCACTCTGCATCGAATGCCGTTCAAAATGCTCACGGCCAAACGCATTTTCGAATGTGTTCGGCATCAGGATTGGTTTGCAGCGATCGACCTGAAGGATGCGTACTTTCATGTCTCCATATTGCCTCGACACAGACCGTTTCTTCGGTTCGCTTTCGAAGGCCAGGCATATCAGTACACGGTTCTCCCATTCGGGTTAGCTCTGTCCCCTCGCGTCTTCACGAAGATCGCCGAGGCAGCCCTTGTTCCCCTTCGCGAACACGGGGTTCGCATCCTGAACTATCTCGACGATTGGCTAATTCTGGCTCACTCTCGAGAACAGGTTTGCGAACACAGAGATCTAGTGCTTCAGCACTTAGCCCGTCTGGGCCTTCGGGTCAACCGGGAGAAGAGCAAACTTTGCCCCGTGCAGAGGATCTCTTTTCTCGGCATGGAGATAGACTCGGTCGCCATGTCCGCGCAGCTTACGAGCGAGCGCGCACACTCACTGCTGACTTGTCTTCGACAGTTCGACGGCAAGAGTGCGGTTCCACTGAAACTCTTTCAGAGGCTCCTGGGGCATATGGCATCCGCAGCCGCGGCTACGCCACTCGGATTGCTTCATATGAGACCGCTTCAGCTCTGGCTTCGCGATCGAGTCCCGAGGTGGGCATGGCATCGTGGCTCGCTCCGGGTTCCAGTAACTCCAGCGTGCCGCCGAACCTTCTTCCCGTGGTTGAACCTCAGCTTTCTTCGGGCAGGTGTCCCTCTCTAGCGAGTTTCCAGGCATCTCGTTGTCTCCACGGATGCATCTACCACGGGTTGGGGTGCCATGTGCAATGGGCATGCAGCCGCGGGTTCCTGGACAGGACCCCAGCGCCTCATGCACATCAATTGCCTCGAGCTGCTGGCAGTACGCCTGGCCTTGCACCGCTTTCGAGCACTGCTCAGGGGTCAACACGTACTTGTCCGCTCAGACAATACCGCTACAGTAGCGTACATCAACCACCAGGGGGGTCTACGCTCACGTCGGATGTCGCAGCTCGCTCGCCACCTCCTACTATGGAGTCAGAAGCACCTGAGGTCCCTTCGTGCTGTGTACATTCCTGGAGCCCGGAACCTGGCAGCCGACGAGCTGTCGCGGATCCGCCCTATCTCCGGCGAATGGCGACTCCATCCCCAGACGGTCCAGCTGATCTGGGACCAGTTCGGGGAAGCTCAGATAGATCTGTTCGCCTCCCGGGACTCTTCCCACTGCGTCCAGTTTTATTCCCTGTCCGAGGGCACGCTCGGTACAGATGCGCTGGCGCACAGCTGGCCGCGGGGCCCACGCAAGTATGCGTTTCCCCCAGTGAGCCTCCTTGCACGGGTGTTGTGCAAGATCAAGGAGGACGAGGAGCAGGTCCTGCTGGTAGCCCCTTATTGGCCCACCAAGACGTGGTTCTCCAAACTCATGCTCCTCGCGACAGCACCTCCTTGGCCTATTCCTCTGAGACAAGATCTGCTCACTCAGAGACGGGGCACTCTGTGGCACCCTCGTCCCGATCTATGGAGGCTACATGTGTGGCTCCTGGACGGCACGAGGCAGGTTTGAGTTCGCTACCACCTGCGGTGGCAGCAACCATCACTTCCGCTAGAGCGTCGTCTACGAGACACCTGTATGCGTTGAAGTGGAACCTCTTCGTCAACTGGTGCTCTTCTCGCAGAGAGGACCCCAGGAGATGCTCGATCAGTGTGGTGCTTTCCTTCCTGCAGGATGGGTTGGAGCGTAGGCTGTCGCCCTCCACCCTCAAAGTTTACGTCGCGGCTATTTCCGCCTCTCATGATGCAGTTGAAGGTAAGTCCGTTGGAAAGCACGACCTGGTCATCAGGTTCCTGAGGGGAGCGAGGAGGCTAAATCCGTCTCGTCCTCCCCTCGTGCCCTCTTGGGACCTCTCGGTAGTGTTAAGTGCTCTGCAGAGGCCTCCCTTTGAGCCTTTGCATTCGGTTGAGTTTAAGTTCCTGTCTATGAAGACAGCTCTCCTGGTTGCATTGGCCTCCATCAAGAGGGTAGGGGACCTGCACGCATTCTCCGTTGACGAAGCGTGCCTAGAGTTCGGGCCGGCTTACTCTCACGTTGTTCTGAGACCCCGGCTCGGTTACGTGCCCAAGGTCCCCACTACTCCCTTCCGGGATCAGGTGGTGACCTTGCAAGCGCTGCCCCTGGAGGAGGCAGACCCAGCCTTGGCACTGCTCTGTCCGGTGCGTGCACTCCGCACCTACGTTGACAGAACGCGGTGTTTCAGGACCTCAGATCAGCTCTTTGTCTGTCATGGGGGGAGCCAGAAGGGAAGGGCTCTCTCAAAACAGCGGCTGTCTCACTGGTTAGTGGACGCCATTGTTTTGTCTTACCAGCAGCAAGGTCGACCGTGCCCCCTTGGTGTGACAGCCCACTCCACTCGGAGTGTGGCTTCCTCTTGGGCTTTAGCGCGTGGCGCCTCGCTAACAGACATCTGCAGAGCTGCAGGCTGGGCGACACCTAACACCTTCGCAAGATTTTATAATTTGCGAATTGAGCCGGTTTCCTCTCACGTACTCGCCTCCGCTAGTGCTGGAACCGCTTAAGTGTCTTCGCTTGCTCGCCACTCCACTCCTCAGATTGGATAAGTGCGATATTTCCTCAGTTGTCCTTCTTTGAAGCCCTGAGTCCTCCAGCACTTATGATGCGGGCACCACTGCGCTTGCTCTGGTGCCGGCTAGGTGCCTCCGTGTGCACGGTTCCCCTTTGGTAACTGCCTCACGTGTATTATCCACTGTAAGCCTCTCTGAGCATGTGTCTTCCCTTGGCAAGCCATCTGCCACCCCTGGAGCTAGTTGCCACCTGCGGTTGGCGCTCCAGTATTCTCCATATGCAGCCCCAGTGGCCATATGTGTTTTGTAAGTCCTCCCTTCGGTAGGCATCTGGTAGCATGTCCCTCCCGGGATATGTTTCCCAGTGTACCTTGGTAATTCTGTGTCAAAGTGGGACCTTTTTGTAATATTGTGTTAGAGGTCTAGACTTTCGCAGAGCACTGGAAGACAGCTGGAAGATGGCGTGATGGCATAGACCCCCATTCTCCGTCACTCCTTGACGTAACTCGGAGTGACTACGAAAGGGAACGTCTCGGTTACAGATGTAACCCTCGTTCCCTGAGTAGGGAACGGAGACGTTACGTCTCCTTGCCACTTCTGCTGTACCGCTGGGTGACGCCTGAGATCAGTCTTGGCTCCTCAGCGAAGACATACTGCGGTTGCGTTTGCTTCCTCCCTTTATACCCACATGGGTGGGTGGAGTACGCTATGCAAATTCCGCAGACCCATGGCATTTTCACGCCATTGGCTCGTTGTTAAATACTCGAAGAGGATTGGCTTTCTATGCGAAACCCCCATTCTCCGTCACTCCTTGACGTAACGTCTCCGTTCCCTACTCAGGGAACGAGGGTTACATCTGTAACCGAGACGTTATGGGAACAACGCGTTATGGAAGCGTCACGTTTTTCATGATAAAACTTATTTTTTACAGTCTATGGATACAACAGAAAAGTTGCTGACTGATAAATAACTGGATTCGATCTCATGACAAATAAGCGAGATTGTGAAATTACTGTCCCAAGAGCTTTTTCCACTTCCCAAGATTTAAATACGCATGCAGCAGGTCCGTGGATCTAATGATCCATATTGTAACGTTACATTAAACATGTATCATGCATTTAAAAGTGAAATGTCCAGAACACAAGCCATTAGCATTTATTCATCCACTAAAACACTTGATCAACCAATTAATATTTCATATCGTAAAAAAAGTTACAGCATCCAAAATGAATGTTTTTTTTCTCCATTAGGCTACTCAAAACCCCAGTGTCCTACATGCTGTTACATGATGGTCATTTGGGCTGATATTTGGTATTCTACAATATTTATGTCCTATCGCTAGCTATTTTATTCTTTAAAAGACAAAATCCTCCGTTCTGTCATTTCTTACATTGTGTCAACCCAGTGCGAGTCTCTCTAACAGGACAAAACAAACCGTGCAAATGATGTGTTATAGATTATAGAAGATTATAGACACGTCATTTATCTGCAGGTAAGAAAACGTCATGGGCAAAATGTGTTAAACTGCTGTAAAAATGTATCAGATAAATATTTTTTTCAAATTTGTTTGCATAAATCTATTAACCGACCTCAGCCCTGATCAAAACTACTAAATGTTTAAAAAAAATTCAGGATTTTAACTCTTTAATTGCCAAATTCATAAATGATGTCACTGATTTGGGGAAAAATACACACAAAATGACTTATTTTCAATATAAAATATGATTGTGGACTGGATTTTTTTTTTACCTTTTATCACAGTCTTGGACATGTCAAAGATTAGAAACAACATTGGTTTTGATGCATTGTTAGTTTTTGTGCAGCATCAGATTTTAACTTTTTCTCCCTCATTTACTGTTCGTGGCTGTTTTTGCCCTATTGACTTCCATTATAACCACATTTTTTGATTGCAAAGCCATGACACCATAAAATCATGCATTTTTGATTGTTGATGGTTTTCCCTGTTGGGAAGAGGTAAAATTTGTAATTTTTACTGTTGATGACCAGGTGGAACCATTAACCCTTTAGACAGGCCTGTGCAAAAAAGAGCTTTGTTTTTGGCTTTTACATGGAGTTATATGGAGTATAAATAGCATATTACAGTGTGTATATGTGCGTGTGTGAGTGAGTGAGAGAGTGTGAGAACTCACCTTGATGCATCTGAGAAAAAAAATATACACTTCAGCTCTCAAAACTACATGGAGTAAACAAAAACAAAGCAAGTGTATTTATGCATCTGCTGCCTTTTGATGGTGAGAAATGCAAACTAAACTAAAACAAAGCAAGTGGATGTAAACACTTGTCATTTGATGGTGAGAAGAGCAGCAAGCGACACGAGAAAGGGCTTGATTGTAGTGAAGTTTTAGAGATGATTATGCAGTCTGACCCCTCCAGAGAGCTGCAGGAGGTATGGTCTTCTCACTGAGACTGCAAACTCAGGAGAGTCAGATGCTGGTTTGGATGTGGCACCCTCATCACCATCTCAAGCTTCCACTGAAGGCGAGGAGGATTCAGAGGATCCTGGATCTGGGTGGACTGGGAGAATCTTGAAAGGGACATGGTGGCTCTGAAAATCGTACAACCATTGCGATCATCCCACAGGCAACGTGTGGACTCCCCTCTGGATCTGTAGATGCTGGCCAAAATCAGTAGCCCCATGTATGCATGGAGACCATGTAAAAGCCAAAAACTAAGCTCTTTTTTGCACAGGCCTGTCTAAAGGGTTAATGGTTCCACCTGGTTATCAACAGTAAAAATTACAAATTTTACCTCTTCCCAACAGGGAAAACCATCAACAATCAAAATTTCATGATTTTATCGTGTCATGGCTTTGCAATCAAAAAATGTGGTTATAATGGAAGTCAATGGGGCAAAAACAGCCACGAACAGTAAATGAGGGAGAAAAAGTTAAAATCTGATGCTACACAAAAACTAACAATGCATCAAAACCAATGTTGTTTCTAATCTTTGACATGTCCAAGACTGTGATAAGAGGTAAAAAAAATCCAGTCCACAATCATATTTCATATTGAAAATACGTAATTTTGTGTATTTTTCTTCAAATCAGTGACATCATTTATGAATTTGGCAATTAAAGAGTTAAAATCCTGATTTTTTTTAAACATTTAGTAGTTTTGATCAGGACTGAGGTCGGTTAATAGATTTATGCAAAAAAAATTGAAAAAAATATTTATCTGATACATTTTTACAGCAGTTTAAAGTAGTGGCTTTTTTCAGCCACGAACATAACGAAAGGGTAGTGAATTTGAACAATGCACAAGGGTTAAGGTCCTCGCAGCACAAGGTGCAAAACAGAAAAACAGTTAGAGATATGCAAGATCTGAGGACTGTTTTATCTCTAAAATAGCTTGGACAAAGGAGAAGCCCTGATGCCGAGGCGGTCAGGCTTCTAAGGGTGGTCCCCTCTGGTGTAGGGAAGGTTTTCAGAAATCGTTTCTCCTCAGCGCCCTTTGGGGTGCGACTCTCTGAGGAGGGTCGCAGCACTGCTAGTTCGGTTCCCTGCCGGTTCGCCGTTTCAGGGCACCAAGGTCTCAGTGTCCCCAAACAAGCTTTAAAAAACGTTAGTCAGTTCGGTTTCCCTGTCGGTTCGCAGTTTCAGGGCGCCGAGGTGCCTGCTTTTTCCAACGGTCCTCCGAGGAGGGTCGTAGGAACTAAGCTAGTTAAGAGGTAGGGAAGATCGGAGGACTGTCATCATCTCTAATAAAGCTTAGACAAGAAGTCCTGTCACAAAAAAATGAGGCTATCAGGCTACTGAGGGCTCCTCCAGGGCAGGGACGATTTTGAGAAATCGTTTCTCCTCGGCGACCTCTGGGGTGCGACTCTCTGAGGAGGGTCGCAGCGCTGCCAGTTCAGTTGTTCCCTGCCGGTTCGCCATTCAGGGCACCGAGTCAGCGTCCCCATACGATCCTCCGAGGAGGGTCGTAGAGCGGTCAGTTTGGTTGTTTCCTGTCGGTTCGCCGCTTCAGGGCACCGAAATGATTGTTCAAGCAAATCCAGTCTTGAGAGACTGGTTCCCCTAGTAGAATTTCTGGCAGTGTGGAAACTACTGCCACACATTTCTCAGTCGGTCCTGCACACTATAGAAAAGGGTTTCAGCAGTTCTCGTCCGCCCAGATTTCTAGGGGTCCTCCTTGTAGTGGTGGACCCGAGCAGGCTTTGGTTATGGAGCAGGAAGTATTGACACTTCTGTAAAAGGAGCTGTAGAAGGGATTCCTCCTCCAAGCAGACAGCCATTACTTCATTGTTTCGGAAAGAGGATGAGGTGTTGCGTCCTACTCTAGACCTGTGTCAATTAAACATCAGGTTTCAGAATCTTAAGTTCAATATGCTCACGCTAAATATGATTGTGTCACAGATTCAGTCCGAGGACTGGTTTCTCTCAATAACTAAGGGACGTTTACTTATCTTTCCATCCTCATCACAGGAGGTTCCTGAGGTTTGCTTTCGGGGGCGAAGCATACCAATATCGGGTTCTCCCATTCAGCTAAGGTTTCTCACCCCACACCTTTGTTTTCAATATGTGTGGATGCAGCTCTGGCTCCTCTGGACTCCAGGGCATTTGCATATTATACTATCAATGATTGATTGATCCTAGCTCAATCTGAGCATGTGGCAGTTCGGCTTTGATATGTCGTTCTGTCTCATTTAAAGATGTTGGGGGTTGTTGTTCAACGCCAAGAAGAGTGTGCTCTGAGGACCACTTTTCTAGGTGTAGCCTTTTATAGCAGTAAATGGGGTATATATCATTGCAGTTGCGTCCAACGTAATTACTTTTGGCCTTCTGTACATGAGACCCATGCAGTGATGGCTCAGGACCAAGGGGTTTTCTCCGAGGAGAAAAACGTTTTTCGCATGATCAAGGTCACGCGGCTTTGCCTTCGCGCTTCGGTCATGTCGAAGAACCTTGGTCCCTCGCCCAAGCCCAGTTTTGTGGGGCTTCTTGTCGAAGCATAATGCTATCGACTGATGCTTCCCTCACAAGTTGGGGGTGATCATGAGTGGTCGCTCAGCGAATGGTACTTGGCAGGACTATCTACCTTTTAGCACACAATTGGCTAAAAGTGATGGCGGTATTCCCGAAAATCTCAATACTTCCTGCCAGACCCAAGAGGTCACCATGTGTTTGTCCTTTCGGATAAAACACTGACGGTCTCTTATATCGGAGCAGATATCCTGTTGAGGCAGGGGCTGAGGCCCAGGGAATGGAGACTCACCCCGAGGTGGTGGAGCTTCTTAGGGAGAACTTTGGTCAAACTACAGTCAGTCGACATTTCACATCGTTGGTACAACGCATTGCTCTATTTTGTTCTCCCTCACACATCCAGCTCTGCTTGGACTGGATGTGATGTATTAGGTGTGGTTAACACTACACCGGTACGCATTTCCCGATATCTTTGCTCCCGGGAGTTCACCCTCATTTGGAGTTTGGATACTGTGGCTTGGCCTCTGGAGGGCCCGGCTCATAGAATTTGGTCTCTCGACTGAGGTCGTTGAGACCATTCTCCAATCCAGAGCTCCTTCCATGAGAGAAACTATATGCATTGAAATGGAAATTATTCTCCATCTGGTGTGGTGAACGTCACCAAGATCCTGTTAACTGCCCTGTTGGTACAGTTCTTGATTTCTTGCAAGACCGTTTCTCTGCTGGATTATCTCCTTCTACCTTAATGGTTCACGTGGCGGCTATATCGGCCTACCACACCCCTCTGGGGGGTACTTCTATCGGGAGAGATCCTCTAATTACTAGTTTTCTCTGTGGTACATGAGGTTGAGACCTGCACTGCACTCAGAGCACTGGCTTGGGATTTGGCCATTGTACTTGAGGGTCTGGCTTTGGCTCCCTTTGAGACCATTGAAGAGGTTTCAGAAAAATTCCTCACTTTGAAAACATTGCTCCTTGCTGTTTCAGTTATCGGAGATTAGGAGATTTGCATGCCCTGTCGGTTGCTCCTTTATACCTGGAATCTGCACCGGGTATGGTGAAAGCATTTCTATACCCTAGTATAGAAGGGTTTCTATACCTACCTTTCTATAGGGTTTCGATTTCTATACCTAAGGGTTATACTCCTTAGGTCCCAGTTAATGTTGGGAGCCTTTTAGTGCTGCAGGCCTTTTATCCTCCACCTTTTAATATCCCAGATCAGGAACGACTGAACCTGTTATGTCCAGTTTGGGCATTAGATGCCTACGTTCACAGAGCTGCCCTGTGGCGTAAGTCTGAACAATTATTTGTCTGCTTGGTCACTCAAGAAAGAGTCCCCTGCATCTAAACAGGTTATGAGCAAATGGATAGTCGAGGCTATATCATTGGCTTTTGAAGCGGCTGAACAGCTTTCACCTATGGCTGTTCGGGCCCATTCTACTAGAAGTATGGCGGCCTTTATTCCGAGTGTTTCCCTTCTTGATATTTGTAATGTGGCAGGATGTCCTCTCCGCATACATTTGTCAGATTTTATGACCTTGGCCTCTCCACTCCTGGGGCTAGGTTGCTTGCTTCTTATAGTTCGCAAGAACTTCACACAGGACGGGCATTTCTCAGCATGGGCGTAGTGGGTATGGGGTTCCCATCACGTTTGGCAACGCAGCTCGAAGTTCCATTGAAAGGGAACGTCTCAGGTTACGTATGTAACCCTGGTTCCCTGAGAGGGAACGAGAGCTGCGTTCGCCTGCCATACTTCCTGCATGCCCTGATCGACTTGCTTCACTCTCAGAAAAAAAGGTACGAAAGCTGTCACTGGGGCGGTACCTTTTCAAAAGGTACACTTTTGTACCTAAAGGGTGCATATTGGTACCTTCATGGTACATATTTGTACAATTATGGTACCAATATGCACCCTTTAGGTACAAAAGTGTACCTTTTTGAAAAGGTACCGCCCCAGTGACAGCTTTTGTACCTTTTTTTCTGAGAGTGTTCAGGCCTTTCACAGAAGCTGTCGCGGTCTGATCTCAAGGGTGCTTTATAGTTTCCTGGTCAATGACGTCACCTGACGTCCTACTCTCTCATTGGACTGATTGTACAGACGCTTCACGACGCAATCACGCAGAGCGTTCTCATCGCGTTTGGCAACGCAGCTCTCGTTCCCTCTCAGGGAACCAGGGTTACATACGTAACCTGAGACGTTTTTCACTTCTCAACAGCAGTGATGCAGCAGCAGATGTCTCTCTGTTAAAAGCTATATTCTTCTGTTATTTCATACCAAAGAGGCCATCGTCTGTAAGTTTGTTTATTTAAAGGGTACCCAGGCCCGCCGACAGGGGGGGACAAACGGGTCTGTTGTCCCGGGCCCAGGGTGAGGGGGGGCCCAGAATTGGGCCCTCATTTAAATTATGGAATAATTGTTAAAAAATAAATAAAATATTCATATTTGTGCAAAAAATGACTAATATTTGAGTTACATAAAAGCTTTTTATTTGTGTTCTTCTTAATTGTACTTAAATAACGTTAGTAGTCAAGAAACCCCCCACCTCCAAAACAAAAATGGTTTGGCCACTGATCAAAATTTGATGTTGTGATTTGATTTGAACTTCAGGTGAACGTTACGCTTAAAATGTCCGGTCAACACTAGTCAGGTGCTCAGAAAAGAAAAGAGAAGAGAAGAAGAAAATAGAGGTCTTCGAGATGTCATAAAAGATGTTCTTCGGTACGATTTTTTTTTCAAACGTCTTTTTTTTCTCAAACCCGGTACTTGATGCGCTTCACGCGTGCATACTTGAAGCGCGTGCAGTTGCGTCCTCTTCTTCATTTTCATAAAAGCGCTGATATGTCCGACCGGCGGTGCTGTGCTGCTGATGTGGTGGCTGTAAATCCACGTGTTGATAAGAAAGGAGAAAAGAGCCACATTTGGAAATATGTTCGATATTAGCTCATAATAGCGTCTCGGTCGGCGCGCTCATTTTTAAGGCGCGCAAGTTCAGTGTTGCATAGCAACGAGAGACGCCACGGGAGAGCACGCGCTTGTGAAAAGGAGAAAGCGGTATGAACTGCGCTCTCCATGATGATGAGAAAGTATTAGCAAAGAATTCAATGATTTTAGCCCTTGCATTAGCTTTACTACTAGATATATTTAGGGAGATGAGAAATAAAAAGCAGGCTGAAATGGGTCACTGTTGGCATCGGATAAACATGCTGCTGTGCTCATGCTTAATTTAATTTGAAAGCACACTTTTGATGGGCAAAAAATAAATATGATTTCACACAAAAAGTATTCAAAATGCACAGATTTCGCATGTTTAGTGTGTTTTAACAAGAACTGCTGTAGGCTATATCAGAAAATACATTTATTTATTAGAGGAGAGGAACAGGAGAGGAACAGGGGAGGAGAGGAGAGGAAAAGCAGAGGAGAGGAAGACAAGAGGAGAGGAACAGGGAGAGAAAGAGCAGAGGAGAGGAACAGGAGGGGAAGAATGAGGGGGACAGAATGTCAAGTGTACTGACAGCATTTTTTTTTTCTTTAGACTTTTGTTGACAGATTTTTGCATAATTGGCTTAATATATAAAACAATAAAACAGAAAGAAATAAAGAAAGTTGTCCAGTACTTTATATTGCACGTGCAGGGTTTTTCCTGGCCTAAAATGAAGCGGAGGTGGTAAAATCCTGATCAGAAGTTCAATGATTTTAGATAATAAAATGTGTATTTTTCGTAGACCATCATATAGTCTACTGTGTTACCCACAGTATTTTTGTAGGTGAATCTCGGTATCTAGTGGGGTCTGGGGGTCTCAGTACCTGGGTGGGGGGTGGGGGGTGGGGGGCCCATCTAAGATTATCCTGTCCCGGGCCCAGTCAAGACTGTCAGCTGGCCTGAGGGTACCTATTATGGATTTTTGAAAATTGCCCTTCATATAGTGTTTTTAACATAGATCTAAGTGAACGAAAACATCCTGCAAAGTTTTAAACATGAAAGTTCATCGTATACAAAGTTATTGTCTCTCAAAAGTAAGAGTCGACTCTGAGTCACTGATATGACTAATATGGCTTTTCCTTTGTCTAGTTGACATCAACTTGACAAGTTATTTGAATAAGAAACGCCCACTTATTGCGCTCGGAGACGCCAGGGAAAACCGGAGCTCCAGGGGTGGCGGGCAAATCTGATACTGGCCCAGGACGGGCCACCCTGCCTGGGCTGGCCAGGGAGGTCTGAGAGCATGGAGGTTTGGACTCACCGCACCTTTTTGGACTCTGTCGTTTTTCGAGATCTGGGCTTCGGAAAACAATCATGTCGACGAGACTCTGTGTTTTGAAGTGCGGCGCAAAAGCGAACTTTTTTCAAGAACCCATTTAAGGTGATACGAGTTCCGTTTTTCTGCACAGAGAATACCAATCACAACTGACTAGATCATCTGACCAATCACCGCAGATTAGTGTCACGCAAAGGCGGGTTTTGAAAAAGGACTTGCTAAAACGATTCATATGGGAGTCGGTGGGCAAATCAGGTAAAAATAAATGCATATTATAAGACAACAAAAGTGTTTTTTGTCATTGCATGCTTGTAAAACTGTTGTTGGGGACTCCCAGAACAACATTAGGAACATTTTAAATGCCATAATAGGTACCCTTTAATATCATCTATGTTAAAATTAGTATTTCATAGGATTTGAGAAAACATTTGCTGTACATTTTCAAAGAAGATAGTTATCTCTATTTTGTATATTAACACTAGATTGTTTTCTTTCTTAAAATTCTTTTGTTCATACTTGATTCTTAATGTACATTTTTTCTGTTTGTATTGTAGTTTCACAAATATTATGTTGTGGGACTGAAGATTTCAAAGTAAAACACCAAAAAAGAACTTTGGTTTCGACTTTTTCTTCAACCCTCAAACCCTTTCTTCAAAGACGGTGGCCTCAGACCGATCTTAGATCTCAGATTTTTGAACCTAGCGCTTAGGAGACGATTCAAAATGCTTACAGTCAAGAAACTCCTCACACATGTGTGCCAGGGGGACTGGTTCATCTCTCTAGATCTGAAAGACGACTATTTTCAGATCCAGATAAATCCCTGTCACAGGCCATTCTTACGTTTCGCCTTCGACGGCCACGTTTATCAGTACACTGTCCTCCCATTCTGCCTATCCCCTGTACGTTCACAAAGTGCATGGATGCGGCGCTTGCCCCCTGCGGAGTCAGGGGCTGCGAATTTTCAGGACTTGTGACTTGCTTGATTAAAGTATGAAAATGACTTGACTTGACTTTGACTTGAGAACAAGTTACTTGAGACTTGACTTGAAGTGGAAGACTCGACAATGACTTGAACATATGATAAACAAACAGCAATACAATTAATTAAAAAAATATTTATATATAGTGACGTCAGCATCACTATCCGCATCTGTGCCTTTAACGCTGGTCAATTCAAACCGCGTCAACACATGGCAGACAGTAGTCAAGCTCCACAAATTGTCTCGTTTGGCTATACAGACTTTGAACTGGACCGTGTCTATAAAAAAAGATTTGCCAGTTGCAAAATATGCAAGGCACGAATATCCGACACAACCACAACATCAAATTTCGTTCGACATATCAAGAAGAACCACAAGGAAAAGTAAGAAAGTAATCTCTTTATAGTCGCTCAGTTAAACTAAGATCTACGTTATAACGATTACTAATGTAATGAATAAATCTTTTCTGTTTGTCATAATTTGGCCTTGATGGCATAATATGTTTTTTTCTTATTAGAAATGTGACCATGGCATTATCATTATACTGTACGCCTCGTAATTAGATGTAACTTATTGGGGAATTTGACTATAACAGTGGCGTAGCCTGAATTTTTTAATGTTGATTGGCATCTTAAAATGAGCAAGCAGCTCAATATTACATAATGTATGTATTAAATGTGCGCATTTTCAAGTTTGTGGACTGCGTGTGGAAACTATAAAGCATTGCGCATGACAGGCTAACATGGAGGCGCCGATGTGATGATCACTAGCACACCACGCACCTAAACATTTTTAAGGGGCTGTTTTAAGTAGGGTTGACACCCATTCCGAATAATACTGAATTGTTTCGTATTTGACACATTAAGTCCTGTTCCGTATTGAACTGATACGGAACGCACTTTTGTTCCGTATTTTTGAGTATCAATTTAGTGCAAATCCATGATGACAGACACTTAGCTTCTATTCTAATATGTCAGACAGGCCACAGTTGAAAATCTGTCTGTCATTGTGGACATCTGGTCAGACAGAAGAATGAGAGGATTCCTTGGCGTCACCGCTCACTGGATGAACACTGCAGAAAATGCTATAACTTTGAAATCTCATCTAGCTTGCAACCGGTTCAAGGGGTCACATACGGGAGAGAGAATTTGTGAAGAATTTGAACAAATATGTGATCAGTATAAAATCAAACAAAAGATTGATCAAATAATTTGTGACAATGCACCAAATATGAAAAAGGCATTCACCACGTTTTCCCAGATCAGCTGAAGCAGACGAGGATGATGATGACTGCCTTGATGCAGAACCTTGGAATGCCCTTGAGAGGCTGAATGAGACATTGACCTCCAAAAGTCAGCATAGACTACAGTGCTTTGTGCACACACTTCAATTGGTTGTTGGTGATGGTCTTAAAGAGACCAGGGCTGTCAGTTCTGCTCTGGCTAAAGCGTCGCGTATCAGTTCTCTGCTCCACAAAGTAGTACTTTTAAGGAGGAATTTGAGAAAGAATTTGGCCAACGTGGAGTTCCTGCTTCTGTTGTTACCCGATGGAATTCGACTTTCCGACAGCTGAAGTCGGATCACTGCAAAGAAGATTCAAAGGCATCTTTGTCAACGTAAAAATGTCTCAGCCAGAGACCAATGAAGGAATCCTGCCATTCTCTGATCCTGTTTATGTCAAAGCAGCTGTTCTTGATCCAGCCTTTGGGGTTATGTGGATAGAGCACGATGTATTGGTCAGTGTTGGGGGTAACGAGTTACAAAGTAACGAATTACAGTAACGATATTACTTGGGTAACGAAGTAAAGTAACGCATTACACTAAAAATATTGGTAACTACTACTTTACTATACTAAAGGAACGCGCTTTCCTGCGTTACCCAAGCCGTGTTTGCCTGTGTGGAAAGCTCCGTCTAGTGGTGCGTGCGCGCCGTTGCCATAGAGACCGATTTGAGTGAAGGCAGAGAAGGAGAGAGGGAAGTGGAGAGACGGGTTTCGGCAAATGGCAATATTCACATTACTTTCAGTTTATTGCTCGAAAGGACAAAAATATTTGTGTGAAATGTAGGCTATAGTAAACCCTAAGATTATTATTTGTGACATTAGAACAAAATATGTGGATATAAAAACATGTATATAGGCTAAAGAACTAAATGAACGATCACTATTTTCTAATTTCACTAAACATTTCATTAAGTTTCGTAGAAATTTTATAAAACATGGATCTTAGGCTTATTTTGTAAACATAAATAACTGATTTAGATGCGCAAACTGGGTGCCGTTGCGAAGATGTAGGCTACATCGGTGCAGATTCGGCTTCTTGACGTTCATCCTCGGATGCGGCATCGCGTGCGCTGTTTGCCGCGCGCACCTTTCCGCTCGTGCGGACGCGTCGAGTAAAAACAAGGCTCGAAAGTCTTGGATAACACAAAACGAAATGAACAGGATTGTTGCAGGGTTCATTGTAGAAGACATGCTTTCCCTGTCGACCATTAATCCCCCAGGTTTAGAAAAATACATTTTAAATTAAGATTGAGAATTTCATGGGATAAAGTGACCTTTTTTTATTATTTTTCATTGACATCTTAATTTTTATTATTATTATTATTATTATTACCATGAGTCAAATAAAAAGCTGGTTTTGTTCTCAGGAGAAGAGTTTTATTCTCCCAGTCTGTTTTGAAACTTTTGTGTTAAACCCCATTTTAAAATTTTGAATTTTGAACCCCATTTTGTATGTGAATTTTACAGTGCGGCATATTTATTTGTGCAGACAGTGATATTGTTCTTTCATGTCATTTTGTATAAATTTTTACAATAAAGTGATGATAGGGCAAAAACTGATATGATGTTTGTCAATGTAGCCTACACGGTAAATTAAGAAACGGAAAAGTAAAGTAATAAGTAGTGAAGTTACTTTTCCAACGCAGCAACTAGTAAAGTAATCTCATTACAATTTACAGAAGTAACTAGTAACTAGAAACTAATTACTTTTTTTGAGTAACTACCCCAACACTGGTATTGGTTGATGACAAGCTGAAGGAGCAGTTGATCCTGGAAGTAAAAAGTAAGTGATAGGCTAATTTTAGAATGAGACCCCATAATTGAAAATATTACATTATTAGTTTTTTGTTTTTTACAGAAACTGGAAGTGCTGCACAATAAACCATTCAAAGTTTGCAATGTTGATTTAAACACCCAAGTAGTCTTATTCCTAAATGACAATGTTTAAAAAGTATGATCACAGCAAACATTAAATTCTGTGTTGCACTGCTGCTGGCCCAGAGAGAGCAGTTATCATGTATAAGTATTAAAATTGAAATATAGACACTACAGTTGAAAAACTGTTACAATAATTCAAACCATCACATCAACAATCATTCATTCAGTTTCAGTTTTTAAGACAGCTTAAAAAAAATCTTTTCAATTAAATATTTTTGAATAGACTACAGCAATTAATATTTTGTCAGAACATTTAGTAAATTACCTGACATTTTTTTGTAAAGAATTGTTAGATAATTGTCTATTTAGAAATAAATCATGATTCTCAATGTATCCAGAATCATGCTGCTCTAGAATATTGTGTAGGTTTATTTATAATTTCCCATTTTTGTGTTTTAGATCTGATTCTCCAGGAGTCAGAGCAGCATACCATTATGGAACAGACAGGTCTTGGAGATGAAGAAGAGTAAACCAAAGGTGATGAAACTGGGCTGTTCTTATACCACAAAAAGCAGAAGAAATCCACTCATTTCAGCCCTGCTGCCCAGCTCAACCATTACCTGGACAATTGTGATGGCCAGAACAGCCTTTTGTTTTGGGGAATGAACAAGGAGAAAATGCCTTCACTGTTTCAAATGGCAATGTGCCTGCTTCAAGTGCACCTGTTGAGCATGTGTTCAGTCATGGGGGGATTATTATGCGGCCAGTTTGAATGCAATTTAAATCAAGTTCTCTGTCAGCCAGGTTGACCACTAAGAGGAAGTACGCCCCCTTTTGTGGCCCAAAACCGCCACTAGAGCTTCCTTCCTCTTCCTGCAGTACTTAATGCTACCTCTTCTTTGGGGGCTAAGTTATTCTGATAATTAACATTGTCATAATTCCCTTTTTGTTTTTTTTCCATCATTTTAGTAAAGCCTTTGCCTTTGATTTTTCTAAAAAAAAAAATAAACACTCAATTTGATTTAGATAAAGAGAGCTTTAATTCACTTTGAGGTTCACTTGTTCTTCTTCCTGTTTTGTGTTTGTAGGTAGAAATCTCTCTTGTGCTGTGGTGATTTGACAGTCATGCCTGTTTGGGGTCCAGCAAGCTGGTTCATCTGACCTGCGTCACCGGCGCTGACTAAGCGTGAGTCTCGGACTTTCCTGTCTCTTTCCATTGGTGAGGCCCGCAACACGACATCACCAATTTGGCACTGCCGGTTGTGTTCAAAGTCAAGTGTTTGAGAGGGTGCACCTTGGTACAGATAAACGGAAGGGCCGGGGACACTGCTGTCAAGTGTTTGGGGATGACAGAAAGACCAACCACGATGCTGACTCCAACCAGAATAAACTCATTTCACCCCAGGCAAACTAGAATAAGGTATTAAACCCATCCACTTAGTATGGGCCCCAGAATTTAGAGATTCCCTGGTCATTGAAGTGTTTGGCTCCCTCCTCCTCTCCAAGCCACAAACTGCAGGCTTAGGCCTTCTCTTCCCTTGTAACACTTCCTGTGTCACTACAAACGCCATTTCATTACAGACCTTTTCATCTTTATGGTTGCACGTTACTTCAAACTTTGCTATCTTGCCATTGCTCTTTTCTGTTGTGGTCTGTTCCTTTCAGTTCACCTAGAGACAGAACCTATCTGAGACACCAAGGAAAACTGAATAATAGTTTGACAACCAAGCCGTTAGCATCAACAGGTGACCCCCTAAGCTACTGCCCTGTCAAAATTTTTTATTCAGGCCCACGCTGATCTACCCAAATTGTCCCCACCTAACGGTTTAACTGTCTGCATCAGTTAACTGACATTTTCAGACATGGCATAGCCTGTATAGCTTTTTAACCATAGAACAAACTTGCATTGACCAATCGTCTCTGTGTGTGCTGTGTTCCTCTCGCCCACAGTGAGCCAGTATGTTCTGGTCCTACAGTCCAACAACCCGCTGGGACAACCTGGAGACATGGCTGAGATCCATGACACCTCCATTCCTGCCCAAGGTCGATATAAGTACAGAGTATATTTAAGTGCAGAGTAATAATAATTAACTACATGTACTTACTATTAGAGTTAGGGTTATGATACGGGTTTGTTATAATTATGCTATTACTAAATGTAACATAAATACCAATGATAAAGTAATATAAAGTGTTACAAAAAATCCAACAAAACATTTGATCTGAATAACATTTGATCATTTTATTTTATCAAGATAAAATATGTTTTTTCCTTTCTTGCTAATTTGGAGAAGAAACAACGGCAGCAAGGCCCCGACCAAGACTCTGTCCAGCAATATTGGTTTCGAGTGGCTTAAAGCTGAGTTCTTCCACAGGGATCCCAAGTGCCCGCAGCTTTGCTTCAGAAGTCTTCAGCAAGTCATCATAGGCCTGTGGACAGAAACAGACAACAACACTTAAAACTACAGATATTTTTTAAACTAGGTAGTTTGTCTTGGTCACAATCAACATCAAGTCAGATTTCAGTGATTAAAATTTCATTTCAACATCCATTCTTGTAGACAAATTAGGTTCCCGTCTTGTTATTCTAACATCTTTATTAGGGCCCAAGCCCTGAAAGGGCGAAGGCCCTATTGTTTTCCTTGCGATTTTTTTTTCTTTCTAACGACTATTCGGGCACTTTTGGGGCCCTTAACATGCTCAAAAACTCTTGAAACTTTGCAGACTGGTCAGAACCCGCGGCCATCAGAGCCGGGCTGAAGCTGGTACCCGGGCGTGGCAGGGCGGCTCGTCAGCGCCCCCTGAAACAGGGTCTGAACACTTTGTCCATAAATCAAACACGCTTGCATGTAATAATATGAAACTCGGTACACATGTCGATCTCATCGTTTCATATATACATCGCGCTTTTACTTTTTACCCCAGCCCAGGAAGTCAGATATTTACGGTTGTTTTTAAAACACATGCAATGGAAATTAATGTACTCCTCCTAGAGCATTCATCCACATGGAACGAAACTCGGTCAGCCTGAAGTCAAGACATAGAGGATCAAAAATTGCGAGGGGATTTTTGATATCTCGAACGGTTTGGCTGTGGCGAGGAAACAAAATTATGGCGAGAAACGTGAAACAGGAAGTGTGTCATAACTTCAGCATACATCAACCGATCTTGATGAAACTTCAGGAGTGTGTTCGCTGTAAGAGGACGATCACATGGATGTGACTATTGTGTGTCAAAGTTATAGCGCCACCAACTGGCAGCAGGAAGTGTGTCACTTTCAAAATGCTTTGAAATCACCCTCTTATTTTAACCCGATTTGCTTCAATCTTCATCTGTATAATGTAAATACACGGCAGATGTAGACCTGTGAATGGATTCTTGTTATCTTTGAAACTGTTTCCGTGGCAACGCATTAAACTTTACCATTCTTTTAGGATGCCTTTGAAACTCTTAGCATGCTTGAAATTGCATGAAACTCGACAGACACATCACATTTATTAGCCAGTAGACACATGCAAAGTTTCAGAAACGGGCGTGGTGAGGGCTCAGTAGCGCCACCTTTTGACAAAAGTGGGGTTGTTAGTTTTATCTACAGTTACAAAAATCGGTATGTATATTGTACTCTTCGAGCCGGACAACTTTCTAATTCACACTCAATAGCTAGGACCCACAGAAAGTCAGATATTTTAGTTTGAATGTAGTCATACTCCCTCTGAGCATATGTCTGAGCCTTTGCCTGTCAGTGTGTGTGTGTGTGTGTGTGTGTGTGTGTGTGTTTGCAGGGGGAGGGGGCTTAATTAACCATTTAACTGCTGTGTGTCTGGCCAGCATAAAGAAAATACATTTCTTAAGCCTGGGATTTTTTAAATAAGTTTTTATTTTATTTTTTTATAAGTAAAGGCACATAGCCAGTTTAATTGTAGTGCATAGGCTCTATGCACAGCTCCACTACTTCCTGAACTTCAGCCAGCTCCTTGTTTCCTGTCTGGCATTATTGGACACATTGATTAATTCAGGTGTGTTTGATCATTGTTGCCGTGACTACTGAGGTCAAGCACACCTGAATTAATCAAATTGTCCAATAATAGTATACAGGAAACAAGGAGCTGGCTGAAGTTCAGGAAGTAGTGCAGTTGTGCATAGAGCCTATTGACAATAGTTTTATATAATTAGTTCATTAATTAAATTAACTTGGTCCATTAACTTGGTCTGAAAATTGGGTCCATAAATCAAACACACTTGCATATAATAATATTAAACTCGGTACACTTATAGATCTCATTAGCCCAAACAACTTTAAGCCAGCCCAACAGGAAGTCGGTTGTTTCAGTCTGTAAGTCAATGTTTTGCAAAACCAGCCTTTACATTTTTATTTCCCCCCTCTTAAGTAATTTTTAATTATTCCCACACCAAACTTCTTCAAAATTATGAAAATATATTAAAGATACTAAGGCATGTACTGGCCATCGGGACTACCGGGAGATTCCCCGTGGGCCGCGGTCTGGTTGGGCCGGCGGCCCGGCGCGTTATGTATTTTGTTTTTAAATCATTATTAATTGTAAATATATTCTATCGTAAGTATATTGTTAAATTGTCCAATTCCGGACTTATGCGTCTCTCTCATGAAGCCGCATGAAGCTGACGCGAGCTGCGAGACTGACAGGTCTGACTGTCTGACACTGGCCAATCGGAATCAAGTTCAGATTCTAGACTTGAGAAGCGGCCGCTTACACCGTGTCCTAACTACACACGACGCCGCGACACGCGATAAAAGGTATCTTTTCCATGTTAATAAATCAGAGTTTTTGTCCTAACCAGACGCGACGGCGACATGCGAAGTTTCCAATTTAGAAACGGTTCCTATTTCTGCGACGTCGCGGCTGACAGAATGAAGAAATTACACTGGTTATGACTGAGTGTCTCTACAGTTCCCTTTTGAGAGGTCAAATGCTCGAGAGGTTTTTGGGAAAACTCCTTTTCTCAAGAATATTGAAGCCAAATTTTTAAAATGCAGTGCACCAGCACAGTAGACACAGATGAGCAACTAGCGTGGTCATTGGCTGTGCTACGGTAACTGCACGAACCTATGGCAAAGTGGCTCAGACACAAGTCAAGTCAAGTCACATTTATTTATATAGCACTTTTTACAATACAGATTGTATCAAAGCAGCTTCACAGTGATAACATGAAAGTAATGCAACATAGCTCAATAATATTGTTGAATATTAAAATGTCCCCAACTAAGCAAGCCAAAAGCAAGGCAACAGTGTCAAGGAACCAAAATTCCATCAGCCGATTGAATGGAGAATAAAACCTTGGGAGAACCTAGGCTCAGTCGGGGGCCAGTTCTCCCCTGGCCAACGAAGGGACAGTGATTACAAAAAATTGGATCGAAACATTAAGAGAATTGTCCATTTCCATCTGTTTGGAAGTCGAAGTAACCATGCCGGTTTGGAGACGAGATGTTGGGGATCAGTGCCGATGGCTGCCGTGTCAATGAGGCCGGCACTTAAGGATGAGTCGGGATGGGTCTAGGCGCAGGTCCACCATAGAGGGTCCCTCGGGATAAACAGAGAAACTTATATTAGCGTAGATGCCATCCTTCTTTTCTAAACATCCGGCTGATCTAAACTATGCAGCCTAATTTGAATTTAGGAAGTCTATAGTGTGTTATGTGTATGCTAGGCCAAAGAGATGTGTTCTTAGTCTAGATTTGAACTGACAGATTGTGTCTGCTTCCTGGACAATGTTTGGAAGATTGTTCTAGAGTTTTGGTGCTAAATAGGAAAAGGATCTACCACCAGCAGTCGATTTTGATATTCTAGGTATTATCAACTGGATGGAGTTTTGAGATTGCAATAGACGTAAAGGACTATAATGTGTTAAGAGCTTGCTCAAGTACTGCGGAGCTAAACCATTCAGTGCTTTATAAGTAATCAGCAATATTTTAAAATTTATACAATGTTTAAGAGGCAGACAATGCAAGGTTGACATAACCGGGCTAATATGGTCATACTTTCTGGTTCTAGTAAGACATTGAGCGGCTGCGTTTTGGACAATCTGAAGTTTGTTTATTAAAAGTGCAGTGCAACCTCCCAGGAGAGCATTACAATAATCTAGCCTAGATGTCATGAACGCATGAACTAATTGTTCCGCATTTGACAATGAGAGCATGTATGGTCCCTCAATGGGTACCCAGGTTACCTGCAAAAGCTATTCCACCCCCTCCATGCTCAAAGTGTATGTGGCAGCCATAACAGCTTCTTACGCTCTTGTGGTGGGACAATCACTATGAAGAAACTACCTCGTTGTGCACTTCTTTAAAGGGGCAAGGAGGCTAAATCCTCTGTGACCCCCCTCTATACCTATCTGGGACCTCTCCTCAGTCCTGAAAGCAATGAATCCACGTATGTTGCGTGCAATTTCCAGCCAGAAATTAGGTTCTTTGATAAGGTACAATACGAAAGCTGTAGCACTGTAACTTGCATGATGTTCCCAAGCTTTGGTGTCACGTGACACGTCACGAAAGCAACGCACCAACCAGCTCCTGTCGACAGCCAGACAATAAAAACGGAGAAAACAAGAGAAGATGGAAGACGAGGTGCAGGAGAAATTGAAGTTGGGAGTTTATGTAACTTAAACAAAAAAAGGTCAGGCTGCTAAATCAAATTTTTGGGACCGGTTCTCACAAACCGGTTGCAGCAGAAGACAACAGCAGTATCGGCTACATTCAACTCCTGTGAAAAAATATGTAAACATGAGAGCCACAGAACGGGCACTTCCAGCTTGTCCAGACATATTTGTGGGGGTCCAAAAAAAAGAAGAACAGTGGAACGTTTCAAAATATTACTGCTTTCCTTAAATGTAAAGTACCAGCACGTTTCAAGTCCGAAGTCACAGACGCTTGTGTTGAATTGTGCTGTCGAGATCTGCGGCCCTTCGACGTAATACCTGGAGATGGATTTCATTCTGTAGCCCAGTGTCTAATTAACATTGGTTCATGTTACGGACGTGTGGATGCCAGCAGTGTACTCCCTCACAGGCAAACTGTTGCAACAGAGCCAAAGCGACCACGCAAGAACGAAAAGAAATCCTCTCAAACAGGATAAATAAAGCTCTGGATTGTGGCATAGCTATTACCACTGACATGTGGACCGATGAGTTCAGCAAACGAGCATACACAGCGTTTACTGGTCACTTCATTAATGACGACTGGAAATTGGAGAGCCGTGTCATAAGCACAGCTGAATTTGACTCTACTCTCAAAAAGACAGCACACAACATCCACGAGCAAATTATTAAGGAGCTGCGTGACTTTGGCATTGTATTGTTTGTAAGTTACCAGGGCGCAAACCTAAAAGCTGCCCTTCGCAGCTACAAGTGGATTCCGTGCACAGCCCATGTCATTAACATCGTTCTCAAACACACATTTGATGTAAAAGAGAACACGCCAACATGCATGCGAGACGTGAGTGATGTCATTACAAAGTGCAAAAACCTTGTGACATACCTGGAAATATCCGGCACTGTAGTGTAGAGGTGAGTGACTACTAGTAGCACCTAATAGATAGGTCTATTAGCCAGAGTCTTGCGTTTAAACTTTTAGCTACAGTGGTCTAATGTATGTTTAAAATGTTAAATATTTTTATATTTTATTTTTAGTTGATGAAGCCGAGCGAGTCAAAAGAAAAAGAGATGAGTTTAGTGAGTGGGAGGCTGATAGTGAAGAAGTTGCCGAGAGAGATGAGGTTCAGCGCTACATTGAGGGCCAGTTCTTCTGTTATGGAGAGGACATACTAAGTTTTTGGCCGTCACAGTCAATTGCTGTGCACTTTCTGTGCTTGCCAAGGTGTCAAAAATGATTCCCTGTATCCCGGCCACAAACACATTAAGCGAGCGCACATTCAGCTGTGCTGGCCTGGTGCTGGAGTCTAGGCGAAATAGATTAAACCCCGGTACAATGGATGCCATTCTTTTTTTTTTGCACAGTGAACGTAAAAAACGTTAAATGAACATTTCCTTGTGTTAAATAAAACTAAATTTTAGGGGTTATGTAGCAGATCTGAAATAATAAAAAAAAAAAAATTAGCCTATTAGATTAATACAAACACTGCTTTGTAAATGTTTAAAAATGTTTATCATTATTTTATTTTTATTTTATTATTTTTTGACCTGATTTATTCATTATTGACTGTTGTTGCCATTTTTTCAAGCACTTTCAGGCTGAAATAAAGGCTGTTGTCTTTTACATTACAATGCCTAGTTTCTATTTAATGGTCATTGGCAGGTTGTAAAAATAGATACAGTGGTGTGGGGCGGGTTGCGGCAGGCCAAAGAATTTCATAAAAGTGGGACCCGCAGTTTGGAAAAAAAGCCGACCAGCACATCACTTGTATGTATGTGTGTGTGTGTGTGTGTGTGTGTGTGTATATATATATATATATATAAGGACTTGGCCCTGTTTTGGCCCATTCCTTGGTTCCCTATATTAAGCTTGTCAAGGGACTGGATTTTATTAGGATTATAACTTTACTCTTCTATAGGCCTCAGGCATCTTGCCTTGGGTATGGAGCAAAGTTTAAGCACACATGGTATTTTGAAGGTGGTTCCCATAGTGTAAGCTAGCCTTATGCAATACGAGAGACCTCTCGAAAGGGAACGTCTCTGTTACTAACAGTTACTAACGTAACATCGGTTCCCTGAGATGAGGGAATGAGTACTGCGTAACCCACCGTGCCACAGTGCTTGATCAGGTGATCGCTTCAGTCGATTAAACCTGAATACCTAGGCTGAATGGGTGCTTATAAAAAAATAAGCCACGGCCATTCTGGCAGGCTGTGACACCATAGGTTCATGCAGTTGCCGCAGCACAGCCAATGACCGCGCTAGTCGCTCATCTGTGTCTGCTGTGCAGCTGCACTGCATTTTAAAAATTTGGCTTCAATTTTCTAGAGAAAAGGACTTTTCCCATAGTGTAAACTAGCCTTACGCAATACTCGTTCCCTCATCTCAGGGAACTGAGGTTCCATTACTAACCGAGCTGTTGCGACTTATTTTTGTTTAGAAAGTTTTGGAGTCCAAAAACCATACTATCACAGACTTACAGTATGAAGTGGCACGAGTTTGCAAGGTGAGAAACTGTTCCTGTATAATGTGCTGTATAGGGTTTAAGTACTGTAAGTACCCCTATTATGGTATTTTTAAAAAATTCCTAATGTTGTTTTGGAGCCTCCCACAACAGGTTTACAAGCATCAAAGGTAAAAAAAAATCTAATTTCCTCATTTCATTTCCTCATAATATACATTTGCACATCACCACATTTTCAATGATTCTCAAACGAGTCGTCAAATGAATCAATCTCTCTAAATCCATCCTTTCCGTGAGGCACTCTTCTCTGACTTGCCAGACAGATCAGTCTGTTGTGATTAGTCTACAGTGAGAGTGTGTCTCTCGAGCTCTAGCGTGAATGACTGATGTCATTAAAGTTGGTAAAACAAAGCTTGATCCATGCTTAAGTAGTCAGAACGACAGACAATCTGCATTAAAGGTCTTGTAGGTAAGAATTTTATAAAAAAAACTTTTTTCCAAATTTGTGTAAACTTTCTATATATCAATGTATAATTAAAATGTAAGTACTCTGATGAAAATAGTATAAAAATCGAGTGACTCTAGACTGTTTAACCCCCGCGGACCAATAACGCGTCCCCGCGTTTTGATCGTTTTTTTCACACATGCAACATAGACTTAAAATACTCCGTCATTAATGGTCATAAAAATAAAATCAATACATGATTATAAACTATAGAGGGTCTTCTTTTTTTGCGTACACTCTTAGTAATATCAAAACCTTGTGTTTTTGTAAAATAAATAAATTAAACTGGTTGCGCTTTCAGCTCACTCTGTCTCCGCAAAAATCTTTCTGAAACGCGTCCGAAATATCAGCTGTAACTCATTAAATACTTGTCACAGAGACACGAAAGATCTCTATTTATGAAGCTGAGATTCTCTACTTTTAAATGAAGTAATTTATATAAAAAAGCAACTATTCTCAGTTGATGTAATCTGTATGAAAAGAGAGAGATGTCAGTATCTTCCCTTTCACCTCATTATAGCGAATGACGTGTTAATGTGACCGCGCCCACTGAGTGCGTGTGCTATTCAGAAACTAATGTTAACTTGAGGCAAACCATGAAAACGCCCACATCAATAAAAACATACAGTTTATTACAATACGGATCTAACCTCGTCCTAACATTTTGTCTTGTTGCGCTGTAAGGATATCCTGGAAGAAATACCTCAGTTACAGACAGTTTCATTGTGAGGATCACGGATTCAGCTGATGTAGTAAGTCATTATTCTTAAGTGCTTTGTTCTAATCGCGTTATCAAATAATGTCTGTAAACACCACAAAGTCTGTTTAAATATTAAATGCGCGTCTGATATGATAGACAGAGACGCGCGCGCCGTGAGTTAATTCTCTTTCGCTCCGACATGCTTACATTAGTAAGATAATATTAGTTATCTGTATAACCAAAAAGAGTTTTTAAATATGATTCGTGTGTGTGAAGGAAGGCATGAACGAACGTTCATTTAGTTAGACTGTTAGAGTTTCTGCTCATATTATTTTCTTTTCAAGATGTTTTAAACTCTAACTTTGAACCAATTCTAAATGGCACCTATTTGATCAGGATGTATGACTAAAAATGTTTTTTAACTTTCATTTATACTTTGATTTTATACATACATGTACGTATACATATGAAGAGTTCAGATGCAAAAGCCTCCAAGTGCCATTTGAAATTTACTTCTAGAATGATCATTTTTATCAAGCTTGTATAATTAAGTTCAGTAATTTCACTTAAATGGCAATGAAGACTAATAGTCATTTAAGTGAAATTACTGAACTTAAATATGCAAGCTTGATAAAATTATCATTCTAGAAGAATTTCAAATTTTGCATCTGAACTTCTCATTTATATATATAAAAATCTTTATATATATGTATGCATGTGTGTATGTTGTCCTTTCAATTTTTTCTTGTCTGACTCACCTGAATGAAAGGCTCATTATTATGCATGTCTTTGTCTCTCAGGTGTGAATCACCTAATTATACATGATGGGGCTGGCCTGTTCACGCCCATTCGCATATTGCCTTGGCAAACAAAAAAATGTTTTTCACAATATAACCCAATTCACAGTTTTATGTGAACGATTAGGAGGATGATTTTCAGATCATTGTGAAGAAAAAACCCTAGGCAACAACATCAATTAGTCAAAAGTCTTGTGGACACTTATTTAGTGTGTTTTTTGGCTTTATTTTAGAAACTTTCATTTTTAGTTTTTACAATAACCACGCATAAACAATATTCTCTCAAAAATACAAACATGTAGAAACATGTTGCCCATACATCATGATTGCCCTGTTTCTGCTAAATATAGTGTAATTTCACCTGTGCCATTAATATGTTTATAAGCAGCTGAAAAAACACAGATATCAGGGCATGTCAGAAGCTCTCAAGGAGCCCAAATAGCCCTTGGTCCCCAGAGGGTTAATCAGCACTAAACACAGCTCATTATTTCCAACCGAACAAAACAAAGGATTGGCTTAGGCGACTGTCACTCTCTCGCAAACCATGGCAACCACCCTTTTGCTACACAGGACCTGACTTGCGCGTATCCAGATCATACGTGTTCACATGCCCTTGTTTGAGCTTGAAGATGGAAAACTCAACGCAGGTCCTCTTGTCCAAGAAGTGCTCCTTGGCCTGCACTTTGACCACCCCGTCCTCTGCCTCTACTTCCTCGGACTCTTTTTACACGACCTCCTCTACTTCGCCCTCAACCCCAGATCTGTTCTCGAGCTGACGATGCGGTAACATGACATCATAACTTTTGCGTAAACATACACGCCACTTTCAAGTCAAGTATAATAAGCATTTTGAGCTATCCGCGTGTATATGTGTATGTCTACGCCGTTAAATGTCCGAGCGAAACGAAGCAAAATGTATAACTACATTTATAGATCTACATTATAGAGATGCATTCTACATTAGAATTTCACCAAGCAATCAATGTAATAAAAACAAATAATTACCGAGCTAACAGAGCTACGTAAACAGAGCGAACATGAGACCCGACTGCAGACGTCAATAATGCAGCGTAATGGAATATCTCTCGATCAAACTCCGCTTCCCGAAAGTTATAAACTGCCTTCTAAACCCATAAGGGACAAAAATCTATTCAACAAAAACAGTGATGCAGTTAAGTGTTTTTTTCGCTCAGCCGAGCCCTCTCTGTTGCTGGTGTGGAGCAGCCTGTGTCACGTCTTCCTGAACGTCACGCACGCTCGCACTGCGTATTTTTGACATTATTGGTAGGCTACTGCTTTCAATTGTAATTCGTAATGCAATAGAAATGAACACCATAAACACTATAAAAGCTTAGTGCCTACCTACAACACTGACGGTGGACTTGCGGTCAGGAGTAGAGTGGATGAGTTCGAGTTCGACAAATTTTTTCTACCCGCGCACACGCGTACACAATATGACCTCACGCTCTGCGCATATGTTTTACAACATAATTTAATATATAAATAGTCCTAACACTTTTTAAATAGCCCACTTAACGTGTTTATTACAAATGAAGTGACAAATGCTTAAAATTAATAAAAGTAAATGAACAAAAATTTGCATTATATTTAAACTCATGAAGGCCCCCTTATAACACCTGAACGCCCCCCTTTTAAAAATCTTGCTTCCAACGCCCCCCGTTGTTCTCTGGGGGGCGGTACCGCCCCCGTTTAGAACCACTAGTGTAAATGATGGCAATGGAAAAACGTGTATCATGCAACCTGTTTTTAGCTTGGCCTTATAGATAACTTTACCAATAGCTTGATAGTGAGTACTAAAATGCATCTTATTTGTTTATCTTCATAATGATGTAACGTGAGGGTTCGGTATGTGGTGGCAGATCACTCTATAATAATAAAACAGCAGAACGGAGACAGAAGACTTTCTCAAGCGGCACTTTTACTGAACAGAGTCACAACAACGACAACACTTCCCTCTTCCGCCTTCTCACGTGACTCTACTAACCAATCAAAAGCAAGAACGTAGGCTGAGATAAATGCAAGTGAATCAGAGAAGCACATTCACCAGAATATCCTTACTGTATTAAATATGTAAACACAATTAACTGACTGAACATTATTCTGATAAATTAACTCAAATATTAATCATATTAAATTCTAAGCATTACAACTTTTCAATATGAAATATGAACTCCACTTCTAAACCTTACATTTCCTCCCCCTCCCACAAAAGAAACGTCCCCGTTTCCCATCAAATAAACAAGTAACAATAATCGCAGCAATAAAGCAACTGTATCAGTTTAGAACATAGTCCTTAAGGAATCTGGGAGGTCTAACTGGACGTTTCCCAGGGCGTAGCAAAGAACCAGGAGCCTGAGGAGTGGAAGAGGTGTCAGTGTCAATCTGGCCTACTGGGCCAAAGGAGGGGGCAGAGCAAGACTGAGTCAGGGGAGAGCGGGATTGGGGCTGGGGTTGTGGATGGCCAGTGGGAGGAACTAATGAGGGGGTATTGCCCTGGCCAGGTAAGGTGTAGCTCTTCGTGGCTGCAAACTTTGAAGGCTTAAAGGGCAAAGCACCAGATAATGCAGTCAAATGAGGGAGTTGAGACTGCAAAAAGTCACATGTAGGTGTCTCATGTTCACAATCTGGAACAGGAGCATGGTAGGGTCTGAGACGGTTGTAGTGGACAATCTGAGACTTATCAGACTGATCCAGGAGGTAGTGAATCCTGTATGTCACTCCAGGAGAATCCACATCCGATCCTAGGCACTCTAGTATTTCAAAGGGGCCTTTCCAGTGGGGAGCAAGCTTTTGTTTTGCTGTAGTGGGGTCGTTTAGCCAGACAAGGTCTCCCGGAACATAAGGAGTGTGCTTAACACTCTTGTCATACTGTCGCTTCTGCTGATTGTGGGCATAATCTCTGTTCCATGCAGCAGAACTGAAAGCTGACTGAAGTTTCTGCGTCAATTGTACAACATAGTCAGCAGGAGAACCTGTCATAGACAAAGAGGGTGTGTGGTTAGGTAACAGCATGTTGACAGGCATCCTGGCTTCATGACCATGTGTGAGGAAGAATGGTGTGAATCCTGTTGTAGAGTGTGGGTTGGTATTGTAAGCCAAAGCAACTTGGTTGAGGCAGTCATCCCATTCCCCAGACTGCTGAAGAAGTGTCTTGGCTAACTGATCAATAAGTGTCCTGTTGAACCTCTCAATCATGCCGTCACACTGAGGATGATATGGGCTGGTTCGTGTTTTCTGCACGCACAGCAGGTCACACAGATGTTTCACTAGGTCAGATTCAAACTGACGCCCCTGATCAGTGTGAAGCATTTCCGGGATGCCATGTTCACAGATGAAGTTTTCAAACAGACATTTTGCCACTGTTATGGCGCGCTGGTCTGGAATGGCATAGAGGTTGACATACTTGGAGAAATAATCTTGGACAACAAGCACATACCTGTTGCCACGACTCGTGATGGGAAGCTCAAGTATGTCCGCTGCAACCTTTTGGAATGGCTCAGTAGCAACAATTGTTTTCATTGGAGCCCTCTGGTGAGGTATAGGACTCCGTCTGGCGTCACATGGAGTACATTGCTTGCACCACATCTTGATGTCACGTGGCATAAAGGGCCAGTAGCACAGCTGTTGGGCACGTTTCAGGACCTTATCAGAAGATGAATGACCAGTTACAGGATTTCCATGCAGCATCTGAAGAACAGTGTCTTTCAAGGCATGAGGAACAATCAGTTGATGGAGCACTGATGTTGTGGATGGGTTGAAAACTTTACGGCAGAGTACACCATTATGAAAAGTAAGTCTGTGGAACTCATGCCAAAGTGCCTTCTCAACACGTGTGCGTTTTTTCATGCGCCAGTATGGTGGTTTCTGTCCTTTAACTTTCCAGCTAATAACCTCTGACAGTATGGAGTCTCGCTGTTGTTCCTTTTTAAAATCCTCTTCAGGGAACTGAAGCACAAATGTAGAGGAAACAGACTGTGGAACACACTGTGAGGAGGCTGGAGGAGGCTGTGGTCCAGTCAAGTTACAGCAAACTGGCTTTGTATCAGTACTGCAGAGGCTGTGATGTGCAAAACTGACTGGACTAGACAGACTGACAGGACTCGGACTAGAATGTCTCTTCTCAAAGGGTGGATTGTCAAAAGCGCTGGGGAAGGTGCTCTGCTCAGCTGGTCTGGTGTCAGCAGGGCGACGTGACATTGCATCTGCATTAAGGTGACTGTGACCATCCTTGTGAATTACAGTCCATTCAAAAGGATCAAGTTCAAGGGCCCAGCGTGCACGACGACCAGTTCTGTCATTGTCAATGGGTGTTTTTCTGAGACCCAGGAGAGGTTTGTGGTCAGTGACAATAACAAAGGGTTGTTTGTAAAGGTAGTGGCGAAAGTGTCGCACGGCCCAGACAATGGCCCAAAGTTCTCTGTCATATGTTGACCATTTTCTTTCTGCTTTTGTGAGAACATGACTAGCATAAGCAACCACTTTTTCTTGATTCCCTTGTCTCTGAGCAAGCACAGCACCAATTGCAGAGCCTGATGCATCTGTGTAAAGGGAGAATGGCACAGTAAAGTCAGGGAATGCAACCACTGGAGGGTTTGTGAGTGCATGTTTCAGGTAAGTGAATGCATCCTGACATTGAGAAGTCCATTGGAAAGGTGCATTCTTCTCTGTGAGAGCGTGTAGAGGGACACTGTGATGTGCAAAGCTTCGAATGAACTTGCGGTAATACGAACAAAGTCCCAGAAATGCTCTTACTTCTGTAGCTGACCGTGGAGTAGGCCAGTCTTGGACACTTTTCACATTCCGCGGGTCGGGCTGAATGCCATCTTTGGATACGACATGGCCCAGAAACTGTACCTGATCCTTGGCAAAACAGCATTTTGAAGGATTCAGCTTCAGGCCACTTGACTGGAATCTGGAGAGAATTTCTTCCAGGTGCTGGAGATGTTCACTGCAAGAGCAGCTGTAGATGAGGACATCATCCAAATACACCAGGCAGGTTTTCCATGGCAGGCCACGAATTACCATTTCCATCAAGCGCTGGCATGTGGCTGGAGCGTTGGTAAGACCCATTGGCATAACTTTAAAGTGATAAAGGCCACTACCTGTTGTAAATGCTGTTTTTTCACGGTCCTCCTCCTGCAGCTCGACTTGCCAATAGCCATGTTGCAGGTCCATTGTGGAGAACCAGGCAGATCCCGACAAAGCATCCAGTGCATCGTCGACTCTCGGAAGAGGGTGGGAATCTTTGATTGTCACTGTATTAAGTTTTCTATAGTCCAGGCAGAAACGCCATGTGCCATTTTTTTTGCGGACCAAAACAACTGGCGCAGCCCAGGGACTGTAGCTTTCTTCAATGACATCAGCCTTTAACAGGTTGTCAACTTGACTCTGTATTTCAGCTCTCTGCTCTGGTGTCACTCTGTAGGCTCTCTGTTTAATTGGTGTGGCCTCACCAGTGCGGATTTGATGCTTGATGATGCTTGTGCGACCTCTGTCCTCTGAGTGTTTACTGAATACAGCTGAGTATTTCTGAAGCAGTGATTTCAGAGATTGAAGTTGGGAAGGTGACAGGTTGCTGTCATTTATCTGGACAGATGGATCTATATCATGCACGGGGGAGGTTGCACACCCTGTCCCTTCCCCTGATATGACGTCAACAGATGAAACTGAATGAAACTCACCCAGGTGTTGACCTGAATGCAGCTCTATGTCATCTCTGGAGGGATTTAAGATTCGAACCACAGTTGTACCATTCTGAACCTCACTGAGAGAATGTGCCACAATGATGTCACACGATGGGTTGGGCATGAGAACACCATAATAGTCATTTGGCATGGGAGAAGCAGGTGTAGCTGCTGACACACAGGCTGTGATGAGGGTTTCACTCATAGCTGGAATCTTAGTGGGCGCTAGCACAGACACATTACAGCAGGCGGCCACTTCATGTCCTTTGGGCAGGAGAGGAATTTTCATGTCCCAAAGTTGCAGCATTTTGTTGTTTATGTCAAGGAGGGCATGGTGTTTCCGCAGAAAATCGAAACCAAGAATGACTGGCTGACAAGCACCTCTAAGAATTTCAAAGTCCTGTTGCCATACCTGATGTCCAAGTCTAATACCAATCGTTAACTTGCCTAAAATGTCCAGGCACTGTCCATCAACTGAGCGAGCTGGCAGAGAGGAGGGTGTCATGGGGCGCTTTTTCAACGCTGGGTGTGAGTTACGAAAATCTTCGCTCACAATGGAAACAGTGGAACCAGAGTCAATTAAAGTGCACACTTCAATGCCCTCAACAATAGCTAAGATTGTAGAAGAGACAGAATCATCAGAGTGTGAGTCATTCTTGTCAGGCATTAGCTTGGGGGAATCCTTCTGGGGCAGTGAGACAGTAGCTGATGTTTGCCCCTCAACAGCAGCTAATGGAAGTTTCCCTGATGATTGGAGTCAGAGTGCTGAAATCGTTCAGGAGACTTGAAGCGAACACTGCCTCTAACGTGTGGACTGGCATCCCTGTTTCTCTGTGGAGCATGACTAGGGCTGCATCTACATCTGTTCGTATCATCCTTGTCATGTCGATCATACCTGGAGTACGGATAGGGCTGGCGTGAGGGAGAGCGATTCCGGTCACGTCTGTCATTGTCATGCCATTGACGGTCTCTCTGAGTAACAGGGGAAGGAGGACAACGGTCATAGCAGGACCCTGGATCACGACCATAAGACTGTTCAGGTGAGTAATTGTCTCTGCGGTGTTGTCTGTTATGATAGGGTTGCGGAGAGACACTTCGTGCACTGTATCGAGTATCGTCGGAGGAAAATCTTCCAATTTGGGAGTCCAGACGCTGAGCCAGGTAGCTGTGTTTTTCTCGTGAAAGGTGTACTTCACTTTGTAAGCTGTTGACAGTAAGAGTCAGCTGCTCAACTGCATGCAGAAGCTTATCATCAGTAGGTTTAGGACGAACCATAGCTACCTGCTCTGAAGATTGAGTGTGCGAAAACCCTAGAGTTGTCAGTTGGAACGCTGCACGTGCCCTCTCACAGCGGCTGGCGATACGCAGGGCGTCCTCAAGATCCTCCGCACCCATCTCATGGACTTTAGACTGAAGATTTGGGAATTTTTCACCCTCTAGTGCATTGTGGTCATAATTGGGAAAAGCTTCTAATACAAGACGAGTGATGTCTGCACTGTACACATCCAAACTTTCACCTGGTCGACGAGGTCGAGCATTCACATGTGTCTGGAAGAATGGCAGGGAGTATATTGGTCCAAAAACGTCCTTGAGTTTCTCCTTTACTGAATCATAGTCCTTCTGGATCGAAGAAGGAAGGCTGTCCCAATACAAAAAAGCAGAATCTGCTAGACGAGTAGGGAGGACGGAAGCCATCACTGTATACAGATCTGTATCAGTTGAACTCATAGCCTGCACAGCCACTTCAAAACGTCTAGACCAACTTGTGAATGATTCAGTCCCATCTCCTTTAAAAGCAGGTGGAAGATCAATTTTCAGGGCACTGGAGACAGCACATGTGGCTCGAGAAACAGCACCTGTTGATGTAACGTTAGCATCTCGCCGTCTTTGTGTGGAGGGAGACTGCAGCCCAGCTTCACTTTCATCCGCCGACATGATGACAAAATGTCCAGTCCAAAACTCACAAAAAGCACGGGAAGTAGGAAAAAATTAAATGAATAAATACCGCAAAAGTCCTTAATATCTCCACACTAGTTTTGAGGTAATCCACTGCTTTCAAAGAGTGTAAAATCCAGATAGCACAAAAAAAAAAATCGACCGCATCCACAGGTCGTCGGAATAACGCTCATCAAATGTGCAAAAAAACCCACCAAAATAATCCCACGCTGCCACCAAATGTAACGTGAGGGTTCGGTATGTGGTGGCAGATCACTCTATAATAATAAAACAGCAGAACGGAGACAGAAGACTTTCTCAAGCGGCACTTTTACTGAACAGAGTCACAACAACGACAACACTTCCCTCTTCCGCCTTCTCACGTGACTCTACTAACCAATCAAAAGCAAGAACGTAGGCTGAGATAAATGCAAGTGAATCAGAGAAGCACATTCACCAGAATATCCTTACTGTATTAAATATGTAAACACAATTAACTGACTGAACATTATTCTGATAAATTAACTCAAATATTAATCATATTAAATTCTAAGCATTACAACTTTTCAATATGAAATATGAACTCCACTTCTAAACCTTACATTTATAAAGTTAGAATTTTTTATTACATGTGATTCTGACATGATGTCACTACATGCACTGCGCTCCTTTCCCTAAGGTAAATAATGCGTCTTCTTCAGCTCAGCTGTCGGAGTTGCGGGTTCATGTGTTTTGGGGGCGTGGCTTTAGAAGGAGCCCAGAAGGGAGGGGGTGAAGTGAATGGAAATAATGAGCTGTCTTTAAAACAGTCGTGAGAGGTCTACAGACACTCAATTTTTATACTTTCTTTTTCAGAGTACTTACATTTTAATTATGCATTGATATATACAGAAAGTTTAAACAAATTTGGAAAAAAGGTTTTTTTTGTTTTTTTTGTTTTGTTTTTTTTTTAGATTGTAGATTTCTCCCTACAATACCTTTAATAGATAGTTTTAGGTAATAGTGGTCCACAATCGACTAGCAAGTATTTCAGTAAGACAGTAATAATGTGAGTTAACCAGTTAGCAGGAGACCAACACAATATAAAACTCAAAACCAAGTATTTTTAACACCATCTTTCTAGAACAAGCGGTTTGCGAATCATTGAACACCGAGATTTGAGAAGCAGTCGTCAGTAAAATAGAGGGAACACAGCAAAAGTTCAGGATTATACTGCTGTGGTAAAGATGAATTTTAACGACTGATTCTTCACATGCTAGTCCTTGGGCAGTGAAAACTGGCTTCACCATCACATTGTAGAGCATAGCGTGATCAACATGATCTATCCAGTATCCACAGGAATATGCTGCAGTGTCTGATGGGGTTCAGGTTCTCCCTGGTGTCTGCACACACAATAAGTGGGTGGGCAATATGTTTCGTCTTGACATCACAATGAAACAGCTTATGACTCATTTGAAAAAAAGAATAAATAATAATTATAACAATATATTGGGGGATGATTAGGAATCTGGTGTTCAACATCACTCTAAGTTAATGAAAACATCCTGCAAAGTTTTAAATCTGAAAATGCACCATATATGAAGTTATTGCCTTTCAAAAGTAAGAGTTAACTCTGAATCAATGAAATGAATTGTATGTATGTATATATAAAGATAGGCTTCGTCACTCTGTCTCTTCTTCACCAATAAGCTGGTGTGTGACGGGTGTTCTGGCACAATATGGCTGCCGTTGCATCATCCAGGTGGATGCTGCACTTGGCTGGTGGTTGAGGAGATTCCACCTTCTATATTAGGCGCTAAAAGTACCAAGAAAAGCGCTATATAAAATGTAACAAATTATTATTACATGAAAGGTAATTTTCAAAAATCCATAATAGGGGCACTTTAAATCAAACTTTATTTGTATTTAATATGCATAAATTAAGCATTTGCATAATACAAATGTAAATTACATAAATGTATACTATTGAATGGTCAATATAATATGAAATACACCACTTATGCAACACCTTTTACATGCATATACTTATAAAACATTCACATATACAAACTAGGCGCATGCATATACATAAAACACATACATATAAAGTCTGAGAATACATAAGCAATTATGAAACAAAAATATTCATGTACAAACACAATGCATGTATAAACCTATTAAACTTGTGATGAATATAAAGTCCACATGCTTACATGCGTATAAAATAGATTGACTGAAGACATATTTATGTTTTAATATGCACAGTATGTGCAATTAATTTAATGTGTGCGAGATTTTCAGTATCTAATAAGACATTTCAGGATAAACAGAAGTTGGATATGCAATGGCGGAAAGAAATCATGTAATAAAAAAAAAAACTTTTAAGGCCTGCCCTGTACACACCAGGACGAATATCAGCGCGCGTTATTCATCAACATTTTTCAACGCGTTTTTTGTGTTCAAACCCAAGCGATTTTCGCTGACGATGAGCCAAGTGAACATGCAAATTCATTCCCTGACATTAGATGGCACCAATTTGCTCTGCAATACCACTCAATATCAGTTCCCTTTCATCCTGGGAACTCCAACGTGTCGTCGGGGTGTTCCCTGACGAATTGGGATCACGCTAGGGAGCCTAATTACCTCTGATAGAATTAAAAATGAACCAATAAAAATTGGCATGCAATCTATGCATTCCGCGAACCGCCGAAGCGTGGATATAAAAGCGGAGGTAAAACATTGCATAGACGATTTTTGCTTCGGAGCCTAACAGAGTGTACCTGCTGTTTTGAAGAGTGAACGAGCCCTCTAGAAGAAAGAAACGTCTCGGCGTGCTGGTGTGATGGTGCTTCCAGTGATCTCGCGTCTGAAGTGTAGCACACGGGTTGCAGTTTCCTTTGCTGTCTGCGGCGGTGATCCCTCAGCGCTTCAGCATTAAAGAGACCAGTTTCTTTTTTTCTACTTTTTCTTTTTCTTCACTAAAAGAGCTCCATGGTGTGTTCGCGTCCTTTTCAGGATGTGGTCTCACCCGTGCGTTTCTGGATGCGGTCGACTTCTCCCTCAGGCTGATGGCCACAAACACTGCTTCACGTGTCTGGGCTTAGCATACGCTGAAGTGGCGTTTGTGGATGAGTCATGCTCTCATTCCAGGAATATGACTCCCGCGATGCTATGTTCGAGACTGAGATCCCTGAAACATGGGGGAGTCCCTTTAGAGAATCTCCGGTCTAGTTCGTCTGCTGGTTCAGTTCAGCAGACAGCTACTTAAGTGATTCCTTTTGGTGAGAGAATGAGGATTACTGTGGGAAACGCGACAGGTGAAAGATCCTGTCGGGCGCCTCACGCCTCTAGTTGCACACTGCCTTCAGCGCTTCCGGTGGAGTGGCCGGAGCCCCCTCGGGCGGTTCCGGTTGTCTCCTTCAGCGCGCCACCTGAGGATCAGATGTCGATCGCGGCATCGGAGGAAGAGCGGTCTTCTGGTGAAGACTTTACAGCGCTGCCCCCTTCGGGTGTGGTGGCGTCGGTGGAGCCTGACCCGGAAATGGCCGCTATGCTCGCGAATGACGGTCTTGCGTGGAACCCTCCACCGGGTCCCGAACCTTCGTGGCTAGATGATTGGTGTCTCAGAGCGGGTCGTGCTGTTGCCCCACGGCCCGCTCCAGTCCCTTTTTAATTTCCCGAAGTGCATGAGGAGTTGAGGAAGTCTTGGTCTGCGCCCCTGGTGCTCAGACAGAGACAACTTCGCTCCTCCTTCCTCACCACCCTGGATAGCGGAGCGGCGCATGGGTACGAGGGAATTCCCCCAGTGGAGCGGTCTATCGCGATGCAGCTGTGTCCGAAGACCGCTTCCTCCTGGCGGGGTGCCCCTTCACTCCCCTCCTGCGCCTGTAGGTTTTCCTCTGGGCTAACCAGGGATGCCTACAGTGTGTGTGGGGACGCCGCCTCCACTCTGCACGCCATGGTGCTTTTGCAAGTACACCAGGCGAAGGCGCTTCATGACGTGCAGGCGGGTGATCCCAACTCAGCTCTGCTGCAGGAGCTTTGTGTGGCGACGGACTTCGCTCTCCGAGCGACGAAAGTCGCCGCACGTTCGCTGGGTCGGGCGATGTCCACGTTGGTGGTCCAGGAGCGCCACCTTTGGCTGACCCTGGCAGATATGAGGGAAGCAGAGAAGAACAAACTTCTCAATTTCTCCATATCCCAGGGCGGCCTCTTCGGCGATGCGGTCGAGAACTTGGCCCAGGAGTTCTCAACCACCCAGAAGCAGTTGGAGGCTATACAGCATGTCCTGCATAGGAGGCTGTTACGTTGGATATGCGGGGTGTGTGCACTGAATAAAGACACCGAGAGCTGGCGTATGCTTAGCATGAACATTTACTAGGAACTGGTGTGTCACCTTCAAAACAGTCCGTGTCACTCTGAAACTTTAGTTCCCTTTTACAGAACACCTCCCCTCTTGAGTAAGAATCCCCCCCTTACAACTGTCTAAAGCTCTTAAAAGCAATACTCACTTATCAGGAAATTCTAGTCAAACAGAACCTTTCACAACGGAACATTTATGGAATAATACACTTTTTTCCTTCTTCTTTTTTTCAGTCTCTCACAAGTCCAGACGCTCTGGCGGGCGTGACACTCTTCCTGAGGTTGTCACATACGGGGTGTTAGATGTTACTGTCTGTTTGTGATTGTCTGTGCCAGAGTTTTCCTGTTGGTGTGCGACCTGGTTGTCTGACTCCTAAGTTGTAACAGTCTTATCCAGCAGCACCTGAGGTTGTGATTGGTGCACAATACGCAAGTGTTTCCGGTTTCTCCTGATCTGTCCTTCATCTGTGTGAATGATATAAGATCTGGGTGTTGTTGCCTGCTGAACGACTGTCCCTTGTCTCTTGGGAGCCACACATTTTGTCCCGGCTGCAAAGTCAGCAGGGGGCAGGCTTTATGACGCAGGTTGTAACGGAGTTGTTGTTTTTCTTTCAGCCGTTTTTCCCCCTTCTTAAACCCTTTGATGTTTGGCCAGCGGGGAAGCAGGGATGCTGGAAGCTGAGGGATCGTTGTGCGTAGCTGCCTACCCATAAGGAGTTGTACAGGGGAGTAACCACACTCCAGGGGTGTGGCACGATACGCCATCAAAGCTTTTAGTTTCTCACCTCCTCCTTTCCAAAGTCCTTTTATGGTTGCCACCGCACGCTCAGCCTCTCCATTCGCTTGCGGGTATCTTGGGCTACTCGTGATGTGTGTAAACCCGTACTCTGTTGAAAAGTCCCTGAATGTCTCACAGCTGTATTGTGGTCCATTATCAGACACAACTGTGTCTGGTATCCCGTGGTGGCTAAATGCTTCTTTCAGAGCTGCAATGACTGTGTTGGCTGAGGCAATGTGGAGGTGGGCAACTTTAATATAACGTGAGAAATAGTCCACTACAAGGAGATAAGTCTTCTTCTCCCAGAAGAATAAGTCTGTGCCCACTCTTTGCCAGAGCCTCTCCTGTACCGGGGTGGTCAGCAAAGGCTCCCGGTGCTCTGCCCTGTGCTGTGAGCATGCTTTACAGTTCTCCACCAGCTGACTGATGTGTACGGACAGTCCTGGCCACCAAACGGACTGGTGTGCTCTCGCTCTGCACTTGACAATACCTTGATGGCCACTGTGGAGGTTGTTGAGGATTTCTTGTCTCATGTCATGGGGAATGATGATTCTTTGACCCCTGAGAAGCAGCTCTCCAGCTAATGTCAATGTCGCTCTTTCATGCCAGTATGGCCCCAGCTCTGAAGAAATGGCACTTTTCTCCGGCCACCCTGTCTTTCCGTATCTGATGAGCTTTGCACACACAGGGTCAGCTTTCTGTTTTTCCTGTATTACTTTCAGTCTTGTTTCAGTGGCTGGGAGGCTTTGGATAACAGCATCCACAGAAACTTTAACCTCTGCCTCGTTATCTTTTTCCTCCTGTGTGAGTGTGTGTCCAACAGGGGCTCTTGATAATGTGTCTGCTGTTATTAAACTCTTGCCTGGCACATGCACAATGTCAAACGTGAACCTCATCAGTCTCAGTCTGAATCTCAACACCCTGGGAGGGAGTTCATCTAGCGCCTTGGTACTCAGGAGTGGCACTAGAGGTTTATGGTCTGTCTCTAACCTGAATTTCAGTCCCAGGAGATAAGGCATCAACCTTTCGCATGCCCACGTCGCCGCCAAAGCCTCCTTTTCAATCTGTGCATAATGTTTTTCGGCCTCGGACAGGCCTCTGGAGATGAACATAATGGGCTTCCACGTTCCATCACTCTGTTGTTGACTGAAGACAGCCCAGAGGCCAAAGGATGAGGCATCTGCCGACACACACGTCTCTGCTGTGGTTGAGTACGAGGCGAGCACCCGTGGTGAGCTCAGTTCTATTTTAAGTCTCTGGAACGCCTCCCTCTGCGGCGCTCCCCAGCACCACTCGTTCTTCTCACAGAGCAGGTCTCTGATCGGTTTGGTGTATGACGCTAAGTGGGGTAAAAACCTTAATAGCCCAGATAGTTCACCATCCCCATCACTCTCCTCACGTCTTCCACTCCCTTTGGTTCGGGCATCTCCATGATGGCTCTGACCTTATTTGGATCAGGTGTCACGCCACTTGCTGTGACATGGTGACCCACAAACTTGATTTTATCTTTTGTAAACTCACATTTTTCATTCAGCGTGAGTCCTTCTTCTCTCAGTCTCTTCAGTACCTGGTGCAGTCTCTCATTGTGCTGCTGTATGTCCTTTCCATACACGACTATGTCATCTGCATGACACACCACACCGTTGCACCCCTCCAGCATCTGCGACATGCGACGCTGGAGGTGCTCCGGGGCTGATGAGATGCCAAATGGTAGGCGCTTGAATGCATATCGCCTGAATGGGGTGATGAATGTCGTTAGGAGCTGGCTCTCCTCTGACAACGGGATCTGCCAGAAACCGGAGGTTGCATCCAGCTTCGTAAACAAATTTGCCCCGGCCAGCATGGCTAGTGTGTGGTCTACTGCTGGGAGAATATGTCTCTCTCTCCGAACTCACTTATTCACTTATTGCGTCAGGTCCATGCACAGCCGAATCTTTCCTGGCTGAGCTTTTGGCGCCACAACCATGTCTGCGCACCACGGTGTCGGCTGGGTCACCTTTGAAACCACCCCCATGTCCTCCATGCTCTTCAGCTCCGCCTGCACCTTGTCTCGCAGTGGTAGAGGCACGCGGCGTGGAGATGACAGAGCATAAGGGACCGCATCTGGCTTCAGCTCTATTTTGTAGGGCTCCTTTAATTTTCCCAAGCCTGCAGACACTGTAGGGTACTGAGCCTTAAAATCCTCTTGCTGGGCTTGTACAGTGTGAACACGCTTTATTAGCTTGAGTGCTTTTATGGCAGGAAGGCCCAGTAGTGCCTTAGACAAATCTTTAATAACATAAATGTCTTGTTCTGTTGTTACCTTTTCGTGACTCAGCTTCCCTTTAAAGCGTCCTTTTACTTCCAATTTGTAGTTTCCTGGTCCATACAGCACTTTGAGTGGCGGTTGCAGTGTCCCATGCTTTTTGATGGAGTAGCTGCAGCTTGGAATTGCTGTAACACTTGCTCCAGTGTCCAGTTTGACAACCGTTGCATCCCCATTTAACTGCACTGTATCTATCCACTCATCCTCTCCCACTGAGCCCACTTCTCCAAGGAAAGCAAAATCCTCCTCATTTTTGCTCCTAATATATGCCTCTGAAATGTCATGGACCCCACCAGTCGACCTGCATTTCTTTGCAAAGTGTCCCTTTTTATGACAACTCCTGCACTCTGCATCACGGGCAGGGCAGTCCTTCCACAAATGTTTCCTTGAAGATCCATACCTACCGCATTCAGATGTCTTTGACTAAGGTTTATCTTTGGTCGCTTTCCGCCATTTACTGTGTTTTTGCTGTATTGCTTCAACCTGTCCGGTCGCTTGCTCTGTCCCTCGTAACACTGGCTGCTGTTTTTTTACAGCTGCACTCTGTCTCACTCTTGCCATGGCTTTTGCTAGCATCAAATCTGCGTCCAACTGTAGACTTTCTGACAACTTAGCATCTCTAATGCCGACCACAATTCGGTCCCTTATTAACTGTTCTCTCAGGACCCAAAATTCACAGTGTTCGGCCAGTGTGTGTACTGCTGTGATAAAGGACTCAACACTCTCACCGGGCTCTTGGTTTCGTTTATTGAAGCACGCTCTTTCGAAGATAACGTTCCGCTTACAGACACAGTGCGCCATGAAAGCTTCCGTAACCGCGTCATAGGACTTCTTCTGTTCATTCGTGAGGGGTAAAACTTTTAAAATATCTTCGGCATCATCGCCAGCTGCATACATGAAGGCATTCACTTGAAACTCTGACGATTGTTTATCCAATCCTGATGCTATTCTGTAGCGTTCGAAGCGCTTCATCCATCTCGATCATTCATTAGCATTGGAGAAGTTGAACTTGCCTGGCAGCGCTAGCTGTGGCGCCGTTATCTCTCCGTCCATCTTCCTTCCTTTTTCGGGACGTAGTTTTTCCTCACAGGTTTAGTTCGTCTTTACTAGGGATGTCCCGATACCACTTTTTCACTTCCGATACCGATACCGATGCCGCAGCTTTGGATTTTGCCGATACCGATATTAATCCGATATTTTTATTTTATTTTTAAACTAATAAAAATATAGCAATTTTCTCAATTAGCCCCTTAAAATGTACCTCCAGTATATAGTTCACAACAACAGTTGATTATAGAAATAGAAAATGCAGGTACTTCAGTACTTAAAGCTAGCTAGCTACCAACAGGTTTAAAGTTAAAACAATTTAAACAGCAGTATACTACATTTTAAATACCAGTACAGTTTTTTTAAAGCAAGTAGAAATTATATAACTGTGTGTTAAACTGATTATCACTCTTGTGTGTGTTAAACACAATCTACTTAATACAGACAGCTTCATTATAAAGATAAACAAATCCCCAAAATATATGATCATATGACAAAAATGCTATTATAAACTAGATTAGTGAACAATACATATTGCTCTTTGTATTGTTGTAAAATACATTCATGAAAAATAATATAACAAAAATGAAAAAGATAATTATTTTAGATATAGCCAAGGTTACTAAAAAAGAGACATGTTTTAAGTGTATAGCACAGCTATTTAATGAGGCAGCAACATTAATAATTATTAAAGTTAATAGGCTTTAATTGCGTCACTGCATTATGATATGAATGACTCCAACACAGTGCGGCACAAAGCGCTTATGCGCATTCAGAGCGCAGAATGATGCGCTTGAAACCACGTGGAGTTACAGCACGCAGCCGAGTATGCACCCTATGGTATGCGCTGCGCGTCGAGTCCGCTTTGAAAAGTTCAAAGCACAAAGGAAATACATATTGATGGACAGTGTATTAAACAGTATCTATCTATACAGTAGTTTATTGAGCCTTTTCTTTAAACAGTTTTAAATTTCAGTTACTGTGCGCGTGAAGAACAATAGTGCTCTGACTCTAGTGTTGTGATGTAACCGACAGCGTCCGACACCTGGTAGAAAGTAACACGATTAAGTTACAGCAATAAAGTCCAGCAAGATAATGTTGTTTTATGCGAAAACAGATACCTTTATCTACAGATAAAGTATAATAGTATTAACATTGCATCATCCTGAAGATAGTTTCATCATTGACTGTAACCGAACGCGACGCGCTGTTTGAGTGCTGAATGGAGAATGACTGACAGCCGCGAGAGGGAAAAGTTTACGTGATCTTGAATTTAATGACTTAAATATTAATTTCTCTCACACATGTCTTATAATAGAGTGCACAAAAACGTTATGGTACTTTAGAATGTTTTTTTGTTCCTTCTGTGGAGCTTAACAATAACATAATAGTATACGCACAATATCGGATTTGGATCGGCCTCGTCATGATCGATACCCGATCCCGCAAAAAATGGCAGTATCGAGCCGATACCGATCCTGAGTATCGGATCGGGACATCCCTAGTCTTTACTGTCCTCCTTTCCGTTTTTCTTCTGACACCATGTTACGTTAGATATGCGGGGTGTGTGCACTGAATAAAGACATCGAGAGCTGGCGTATGCTTAGCATGAACATTTACTAGGAACTGGTGTGTCACCTTCAAAACAGTCTGTGTCACTTTGAAACTTTAGTTCCCTTTTACAGAACAGAGGTGGGCTGCTGCGGGCCCGTCTCCTGTTGCTGTACAAGCCCCGACTGCTTCCCGTCACCGAGGTCGCCCTCCGGCACCAGCTCCTCCTCCAGCGCAGATCACCAACCCTGGCGCGAGGAAGTCTGGTCGCAAGAGGGCGGCCCAACTCAGGCGCCCCCGACCCCCTCCCATAAAAGGAGGGGAGGGAAGCGTTCCTGAGACAGGCAACCTGGTGGAGCGATGGGAGACTGCTCAGGAGGGTGCCGCTGCCGGTTGGAGAATCTTGTGTTAGATTATGTTTTTGTTCCTTTGTATCTAAAGTTTCAATAAAGGAGCAGTTTCCTTTTCCTCCTCCAGGTCATCTTCGGTCGAGACTGACGGGCACACAGTCTCCTCTGCCCAAGAGGGTCCGAACGGCAGTGGATGCTGTCTCCGAGCAGCATTGCTCCTGTTCCCCTCTTCCCAGTCCGCAAATAGCAGCGGTGCTACCTCGGTTGCGTCGCTCCGGTCGGCGACTGGGTCCGGAGGGGCAGAGACCAGCTCACAAGGAGGCAGGGCCTCGTGCCTTGTCTCTTCCCCTCCCCTCGCGACGGGGCGGCCCACAGCAGAAAGCCCACGGGCTCTCTCTGCCATCTGCCCCCCGGTGGAAGCAGGTTCCTGGCGAAATCCAAGCCCAGACCCCGCTTCCAGTGGCTACATTGCCGGGTCCATGCCTACCCACTTCCCTGTGCGCCGGTGGTTCGGGTGGGCTCGTTGGGTTGGTACCTGGAGGCCTGGCTAGCACTTCCAGGTCCGTCCTGATGGCTCATCCACACAATTCGGTTCTACTATGCAATTCAGTTTGCACGCCGGCCTCCCAGGTTCAGGGGCGTTCATTTCACCCGTGTGCGGTCAATGAATGCCCCTGTTCTGTGGAAAGAGATCGATGTCCTGCTGGCGAAGGACGCGATCGAGCCGGGCCCTCCTGCCGAGATGAGGTCCGGGTTCTACAGCCCCTACTTCATTGTACCCAAGAAAGGTGGTGGGTTACGGCCAATCTTGGACCTGCGAGTTTTGAATCGGGCCCTGCACAAACTCCCATTCAAGATGCTCACGCAGAAGCGCATTTTTGAATGCATCCGTCCCCAGGATTGGTTTGCAGCGATCGACCTGAAGGACGCGTACTTTCACGTCTCGATTCCTCCTCGACACAGACCGTTTCTTCAGTTTGTGTTCGAGGGTCGAGCGTATCAGTACAGTGTCCTACCTTTCGGGCTGGCCCTGTCATCCCTCGTCTTCACGAAAGTCGCGGAGGCGGACATTGTTCCCATGAGAGAACAAGGCATTCGCACTGGCTCTCTCACTGAACTGGTTCACTTACGAGATGTGTTGTGCGATCACAGGGACATGGTGCTACGGCACCTCAGCCGGTTGGGGCTTCAGGTCAACTAGGACAAGAGCATACTTTGCCCCATGCAGAGGATCAGGGACGTGCGGTCAGGGTAGGCAGGGTAGGCAGTGCCTCACCAAAGGAAATGTTGACATTACAATTATTAATTCCAGGAGCTTTTTTAATTCACCACATTATTGATTGCATTTATTTTATTCCAAATATTAATTTTTGTAACAAAAAAAAAATCAGGAATACTCATATAATATTCCTTTTGCCATAACTTTGCTACTAATAACCTTTGTTTCATGCAGGAAATTTAAGGCCACGGCCATTGAGGCAGAGGTTCGCGGTGCCTCTGTGGTCCATAGACCATAGTTTACGGAGATTTGCTCATGCACAGTCAGTTCTCATGCTGTATTGAATTATCAACATTGAGGCAGAGACCGAGACTGCTTCAAATCACGTGATCCACTCGTTCTCACTCAATCCGCGATTCTGACTTTGCTCTGAATGCAGGCAGCAATGATGCCTGATATTAACTTGGGTTGCTAAATTACCTGAATGAATATACAGTGGCGTAACTTTGTTTTAAAAAGTGGGTGGGACAGGTGTGTGTGCGCGTATGTGTCTATAAATGTATGAATCACGTGAATAAATATTACTGATTATATCCGACATTTTGACGTGAGTCCTTGAATGGTCCAGTGGTAGAACTTTTGCCGAGCATGTCAGAGGTTCTGGGTTCTAATCCGAAATCATATAGGTTTTTTTATTTTTTTCATCAAAACCGAATATGTTCATCAATGGTTGTATTATATTAAGCAGGAACGTTTGTGTGCATTTTTGTTTTGTGATTTCACCGGAACGAACAAAGAGTCTCCGAAACCGATTGAAGCGCGCGTGCATGTGAAGACTGCATGAGTCACGAGATATGCTGTAACCGCACCACCGATCACAGCGGCAAAATACGCCCCTGTGAATATGCCACATTTATAGGTCACAGCCTACCCATGACAAGACTTCACTGCACGTTACTGCAGAGGATCTCTTATCTTGGTCACGGAGGAACGCGTCCAGTCAGTGCTCACCTGCCTCAGGTCCTTTTGAGGCAGGACAGCGGTTCCACTGAAACAATTTCAGAGGCTCCTGGGGCATATGGCAGCCGCAGCCGCAGTAACGCCGCCTGTTACATATAAGGCCACTCCAGCACTGGCTTCACGATCGAGTCCCGAGGTGGGTGTGGCAGAGCAGCACGTTCCGGGTCAAAGTAAACCCACACTGTCGCCAAACCTTCTCCCCATGGTCAGATTCTGCGTTTCTTCGGGGCGGAGTGCCCTTAGTCCAGGTTTCCAGGCATGCTGTGGTTTTCACAGATGCCTCTGCCATGGGGTGGGGGGCCACGTATAAAGGCATGCAGTCTCGGGTCCAGTGTTGGGGGTAACGCATTACAAGTAACGTGCGTTACGTAATAATATTACTTTTCTGAGTAACGAGTAAAGTAACGCATTACTTTATAAATTTACACATTAATATTTTAGTTACTTTTTAATAAAAGTAATGCGAGTTACTTTTCCTGACCTATAATCGTTACTTTGAAAATAAAACCCAGATGAAATAGTGACCTCTTATTAAGATGAACGACGTTCACTGAACTAGTTCAGATTTTCGCCGAACGCACTTTTCATACAATGAACGAGAGCGGCGCTCACTCTGTCAGGAATGAACGAGCAACACGCACAGATCACGTTCACGCTCATTTGAAAAGTCAGGTTTTACCTCCAACCCCCGTTGAGTCACCGAAACCATCCCCGACAGTATTGTGGTGGAGACTTTGTCTATTATCACTGGGTGTCGAAGTATTCATAGTACGGGTAACGTAAAGGCAGGGGGAGTCGCAATAGTACTGTAGGCTATGCATACTTGGCGCGCGCGTGAGGCAGATCTGGCTGCACTCACGCTGTATCATCACTTATGATCTGCGCTTTTCCATAACGAGTGATCTTTTGAACTAAACAGGTCTTATCTACTTGTGTTTGTGTGTAATATGAATAATAAATGCCCCATACATGGAATCAGAGTGCCTACTGTACGTAGAAGTTAAGTTGTTCAGCTGGTAGCTGTTCATTATCTTTAGACAAATATAATCAGGAAGATTGTTTTATTATAAATAAATGTAAATGGCATTTTCATCATTTACTCACTGTTTACTTCCTTTTGAAGGTGTGAAAATGTGTTGGTTGAGTATTGCACATTGAGCAGGGTAAGCCCAAGCTGAATTCACTTATTATTATTACAATGGATAGTGAATTCACTTTATATAGTCTACCCACACAAAAAGTACATAAGTAAAAAACACATTACTTTCCATAATCTGTAATGTTTATTGATATTTTATATAGCATGCCTAGCTCTGGGATGAGGAAGTTATCCGAATATAATATTATTCTATATTATTATTCAATATATATGTGCGTTTTTAAAAGAACATTAAGGTCTCCGAATATAATATTATTCTATATTATTGTTATTATTCAATATATATGTGTTTTTAAAAGAATTAAGGTGCTTATATAGGCTGTTGTTGGATATATTACTGCTTTAAACACTTGTACAATAACTTCTCTGTCGAAAAACACATGTAAGACCTGAGAGAGATCAAGCCTCAGTCAGGTAAAAAAAAAGAAACGCAAAAGTAACGCAAAAGTAACGTAACACATTACTCTCCATAAAAAGTAACTAAGTAACGCAATTAGTTACTTTTTTGGGGAGTAACTAAATATTGTAATGCATTACTTTTAAAAGTAACTTTCCCCAACACTGCTCGGGTCTGTGGACGGGGAACCCAACTGCATTGGCATATCAACTGCCTAGAGTTGCAAGCAGTACTCTTGGCTTTGTGCCGCCTCAAGGGGTTTCTCAAAGACAAGCACATACTGGTCCGTACGGACACCACTGCGACCGTTGCGTACATCAACCACCAAGGTTGTCTACACTCCTGCCGCATGTCGCGACTTGCCTCCCACCTCCTCCTGTGGAGTCAGAAGCATCTGAGGTGATCATCACTCTTTGGCACCCACATCCAGACCTCTGGAAACTCCATGTCTGGTCCCTGGACGGGACGCGGAGATTCTAGGTGATCCACCACAGGCAGTGGTAAACATCATCACTTCTGCTAGAGCCCCCTCTACGAGGCGCCTCTATGCCTTGAAGTGGAACCTGTTCATCGAGTGGTGCTCCTCCCGCCGGGAGGAGTCGTGCTTTCCTTCCTACAAGATGGGTTGGAGAGTAGGCTGTCACCTTCCACCTTAAAAGTGTATGTTGCAGCTATAGCTGCACATCACGATGTAGTAGAAGGTAAGTCCGTGGGGAAGCACGACCTGGTGATCAGATTCCTTAAGGGTGGTAGTAGGTAGGAGCCTAAGGTAGGAGTTTAAATCCGCATCGTGTTTTTCACTCTGTACCCTCTTGGGACCTAGCTCTGGTACCGAAAGCTCTCCAAAGTCCTCCCTTTGAGCCTTTGCTGACAGTGGAGCTGAATATCCTGTCCATTAAGACAGCGCTCCTGTTGGCATTGGCCTCTTTCAAGAGGGTCAGGGATCTGCAGGCTTTTTCGGGCATCTGCAGGCTTTTTGCGTCTTTCTGCTCCGTTGGTGCCCTACGTTGGTTAGCCTCGTGAGTTCCTCCATCACCCCTCCGGTGCCAGGCATGGCGGACTGCCAGGCGCCAGATCTACTAAGTTGTTGTGTAGACTGGGTGTTATGTCAGTGGTCTCTTCGGTGACTCATTAGTCTCACAGTCTCACAGTCGTCCCTGTTGAGTACGCTCCGACTTCATTTTGGATTGGGACTACATCAGGGACTGCCATATGTTTCACTATCCCCCTGGGCTAGTACATAAGTGTATTCTAGGCGTTCATCAGGCGGCTGGCTTCCGTAGCGTTCCCTTCCCCTTTCGGGTTGGGCATGCTTTCCCAGTGTTGTCCAATGTTCACTGATTGGGTCTTGTGAAACAGCAGTGTTAGCTAGCTAGCTCCCGTTATTTCTGAAACTGTGTGGGTAGTGTAGCTAGGCGCTGGAAGGGGCCAGCACCATGGCGTTTTATTAGGGATCCCAATTCATCAGGGAACTCCCCGACTACACGTTGGAGTTCCCAGGATGAAAGGGAACTTCTTGGTTACGCATGTAACCCTCGTGCCCCTGAGTACAGGGAATGGAGACGTGTCGTCCCTTCGCCATGTTGCTGTACCTTCGCGGGGGACTGGACTCTGTTCGGCTCCTCAGTGAAAAGCGTCTATGCAATGTTTTACTTCCACTTTTATATCCGCGCTTGTAGGCGGCTCGCGGAATGCAAAGATTGCATGCCAATTTTTATTGGCTCATTTTTAATTCTATCAGAGGTCATTAGGCTCCCTAGCAGGGGCGGTTCTACAGGGGGGCAAGGGGGGGCAGATGCCCCCCCACTCTAGAGCCTTGCCACCCCAGCTGCCCCCCTAACTTTGATGATCCAAAACAATTTACTTGTAAAAACAACCTACACTCCACACGCCTCTCACAATAGTGAAATAAACAATACATTTACCAAAAGTGAACAATTTAATTTTTCATTTTAAATGTATTATTAGCCCCTCCCCCTGATTCAACGTGCAGCAGAGCGGCGTTCGTCTGTCTCTCTCTCTCACACACACACACTCACGCGCACACACACAGCGAGTCTACGGTGGGGCGGTGGAGTGGCCCTGCAACCCGGCCGACTGGAGAGACTGCAGCTACCCCAGAGCCTTGTGAGTTTCCCCAGGTGTAGTTTAAGCACGCGTTTAATTTAGTTACATTTGTAATGAATGTATTGTATGCTAAAGGCGCTTCAGCATCAGCAAAAACACAGAGTCTATTACGTTAGCCAAAATCATCGGTCAAATCATCCCTTCGTCATTTTAAGAGCACTCTTTCCTTTGATTAACTAATTTCGATTTTATTAAAGTCAAGAACGCTTAATAAAATATATAAAATATTGTTTGTATTCATTACGCCGCCGTTACGTTACAACACACAATACAGTGCCAGTTAGGAGAACGATCATTTGATTACCTTTTCGGTTGCAAATGAATACATAAATATATCAAAATGCCAAGTCGAGTATTCACGTAAACACAGTAGATGTAAGTAGCTACTGTGTAACTGTAAGTACTGTAAGTATGAGGAACTATGCTTAGTTGATAACTCACTGTGAAAGCCCTTCACAATTAATATTGAAACTTGTTAAATATTTGTTTGTTTTTAGTTGTCTATGGACCTAATAATTGAAATTTCATTGAAAAAAAAACATTTTTTTCTTTAATAATACTACTATATATTTCTTTTAATGAGGCTCTTTTGGAAAAATGCATTAAGCATTAAAAAAAAATGGCTCTTTGAACAAAAAAGGTACCCGACCCCTTAGCTAAGCAGTTCTACAAATCCAATTCCTCTCAGATATCACTCAATGACACCAGGTTATAACTGGGGAAATAACAAATACAATAGGATTAAGTAGTAAACATAACTGGTGTGTGCATGTGATAAATTTTTAGGGCCCGAGCACCGATGGTGAGAGGACCCTCTTGGAATTGCTCTGTTTATATTATTATTATTCTCCAAGATGAATCGTATTTTTTAGGGCATAATTCTGACTTTATATTTGTTATAAGCTACTTATTAGCTACATGGCCCTACAGTGTAATGTAAGGATAACCAGAGATTTCACATAGGCTATTGACTTTTGTAGGCAAGAGTAGTTGAAGAAAGTAGGAGCCTAACCATGAAAAAGAAGGCTAAAAGTGGGGATATTGCCAGCTTTTAAAAAAAAAAAAAAAAAAAATCAAAAGTAGTACACAGGAGGAAGAGCGTGAGGGAAATGAAAGGCAGTAACGTTAAACTGGAAGACCAGGAGGGTCATTTGTGGACTCTAAGTATACTTTTTTAATTATAATAAGAACTTGAGTATTGTCTGCTGTTTTATACCTGTCCACTGCATCTTGGACACAATTATTGTACTTTTTAAAATACATTTTCATTTAGCTTTTTATACTTTTACTTTTTTTTAAATGCACAATTTTGTTTGAACACTGCACTGGGCTTATTCTTGTTGTGAATTAAAAACCTTTGTAGTGTGTAAGGGCATGATTAAACAATACTATAGTTTAAAAGTGTTTTTATGTTTGTCTTGTTAAAGTAATTCACATATAGGCATTGCCATGTACCGTCTATCCTTGCCACCTTGCCAAGACCTCTTGCAACCCCTTTGCCCCCCCATGAAAAAAATTCTAGATCCGCCACTGCTCCCTAGCATGATCCCAATTCGTCAGGGAACTCCTTGTCTTGATTAGATGATGTATAGTGCATAAAAACTCAAACACCAAAAATTGGAAAAAAAATATATATATAATATATATATATATATATATATATATATATATATATATATATATATTAGGGGTGTAACGATACGCATATTCGTATCGAACCGTTCGGTACGAGGCTTTCGGTTCGGTACGCGGTACGCATTTTTGAACCGAACGGTTCGTTGGACTAATTAATTAGCAACTGACATTCGGAAAATAAAAAGGTGTGTGAAATATGTTCTGCGCTCAACACGTAGCCCAAGCGACGTAACAGGCAATGCCTTTGCCACTCCCGAAGAAAAAAAAAACATCAGACTCAGTCAGGCCAGGCAAACGCGCTGAACAGGCTCGTTGCAAAATGGCTAGTAATAACGGACCAGAAATAGAAGATCCTCCAATAACCAACAGATCTGGTGTTTGGGTCCACTTTGGTTTCCCTGTAAGCTATGATGGTGATGGCAAGAGAGTGGTGGATAAAAAAACAACGGTATGTCGCATCTGCTACATGACAATAGGGCATACCAGCGGGAATACTTCAAACATGTCAACTCATTTACGATGACATCACCCCTCTGTGTCAGTATCCGGAACAAGACGAAAACAAGCAGAAACATACACGACACAAACTATCCCCGCAGCATTTAGACAGGCATTTCCAACTGATTCAAACAGGGCAAAAGTCATCACCGCGGCGATTGGTACATTTATAGCCGCGGATATGAGACCTTACTCTGTAGTGGAAAACGCAGGATTTAAAAACATGCTTAATGTACTTGAGCCCCGTTACACTATTCCTTCACGAGCCCATTTCAGCCAGACTGTAATTCCTGCTTTGTACCAAAAAACAAAAGCCCAAATAGAAAACCAATTGGCCAATGCAACCGCGGTTGCTCTGACAACAGATGTCTGGACGTCAAGGGCTACACAAAGCTTCCTGACTGTAACGGCTCATTTACATTACCGCTGAATGGGAACTGAAAAGTCACGTTTTTCGACTGGCTGAGAATGTTATCACAGTTTTGAAACCCTTGAAAACTGTGACAACCCTTATGTGCACTGAGTCCTCTCCATCTGCATCCATGGTCCTTCCTATGAAAATGATGATCCTGAAATCAATGGAACTGTCTGATGATGACAGCCCAGCAGTGAGGGATGTCAAAACAGCCATCAAAAATGACCTGCAGCAGCGATACACGGTACCTGATATTCAAGATTACCTACACAAGAGCACAGCCTTTGGATCCACGATTGAAATCACTGCGAACACTTGGATGCTACCACTCGCCCGAGAGTCTATTAAGCTCTAACCAGAGAGGCTGTTGTGAGTATTGATCAAATGGTACTATTTTATATTTTGCTTCTTACTATATTTTTGATTAACTATTTGCATACCTTTAGTTTTAAGGGATTTTTAATAACATTTTCATATCAATACTTTGACACAGAATACATCCAGATGTAGTGTTCATTATAATCTGTTTTGTAATGTTGTATCCCATGTCCCTGTGTATAACATTGCAAGTGTTTGTGTGATTTAGAACCTTTTGTAGCAAATATCATGCTATGGGTTATATGATGAGCAGAGCATGTATCTAAGATTATTCTTGTTTATATTTCTCAAGGAGCAAGCTACAGGCACTACAGAGCCAGCAACCTCCGCAGAGACAGTGGACTTGGAGCCCTCAACATCACCTCCACGAGAAAAGAAATCAGCCATGACTGAGCTTTTTGGAGGAATGTTCATGACCCATCATGATTCAAGCCCCAAATCTGTGGCCAAAATGGCAGAGGAGGAGATAAAATTGTACATGGCAGTGGACTCTATTCCCCTGGATGCAGATCCACTAGAATGGTGGAAAAACCATGAGCACTTATACCCTCATTTTGCCATGTTGGCACAGCGTTACTTGGTTGTGCCTGGAACCTCTGTGCCTAGCGAGAGGGTATTTTCCACTGCTGGGGACATTGTTACATCAAGCAGATCTGTGCTGTCCACAAAAAACGTGGACACTCATTTTTCTGAAAAAAAAACTTAACAATTTAGATATAAGAATTTAGAATTTAGATTAACATATAAAAACAAACTTGTTATATTCTTTGTATTTGTTCATAACTACTACATTTTAATTTTTTTTATAAGGAGCTGTTTTTGTTTTATACAGTTTGCTGCTAAGAAAACGTCTCGGTTACGGATGTAACCCTCGTTCTCTGAGTAGGGAACGGAGACGTTACGTCAAGGAGTGACGGAGAATAGGGGTTTCGCATAGAAAGCCAATCCTCTTTGAGTATTTAACAACGAGCCAATGGCATCAAAATGCCTTGGGTCTGCGGAATTTGCATAGCGTACTCCACCCCACCGCGTGGGTATAAAAGGAGGAAGTGAACGCAACCGCAGTATGTCTTCGCTGAGGAGCCAAGACTGAACTCAGGCGTCACCCAGCAGTACAGCAGAAGTGGCAGGGAGACGTAACGTCTCCGTTCCCTACTCAGTGAACGAGGGTTACATCCGTAACCGAGACGTTCCCTTTCGTAGTCACTCCGAGTTACGTCAAGGAGTGACGGAGAATGGGGGTCTATGCCATCACGCCATCTTACAGCTGTCTTCCAGTGCTCTGCGAAAGTCTAGACCTCTGACTCACTGAATACCCAAGAGGTCTTACTTTGACACAGAAATACCAAGGTACACTGGGAAACATATCCCGGGAGGGACATGCTACCAGATGCCTACCGAAGGGAGGACTTACGGAACACATATGGCCACTAGGGCTACATATGGAGATCACTGGAGCGCCATCCGCAGGTGGCAGACTTAGCTCCAGGGGTGGCAGATGGCTTGCCGAGGGAAGACACATGCTCAGAGAGGCTTACAGTGGAGAAATACACATGAGACAGTTACCATAGGGGAACCGTGCACACGGAGGCACCTAGCCGGCACCAGAGCAAGCGAAGTGGTGCCCGCCTCATGAGTGCTGGAGGACTCAGGGCTTCAAGGAAGGCTCAACTGAGGAAATATCGCACTTATCCAGTCCGAGGAGTGGAATGGCGAGCAAGCGAAGACACTTAAGCGGGTCCAGTACTAGCGGAAGCGAGTACGTGAGAGGACACCGGCTCAATTCGCAGATTATAAAATCTTGCGAAGGTGTTGGGTGTCGCCCAGCCTGCAGCTCTGCAAATGTCTGTTAGCGAGGCGTCATGCGCTAAAGCCCAAGAGGAAGCCATACTCCGAGTAGAGTGGGCCGTCACACCAAGGGGGCACGGTCGACCTTGCTGCTGGTAAGACAAAGCAATGGCGTCCACTATCCAGTGAGACAGCCGCTGCTTTGAGAGAGCCCTTCCCTTCTGGCTCCCCCCATGACAGACAAAGAGCTGTTCTGAGGTCCTGAAACAACGCGTTCTGTCAACGTAGGTGCGGAGTGCATGTACCGGACAGAGCAGTGCCAAGGCTGGGTCTGCCTCCTCCAGGGGCAGCGCTTGCAGGGTCACCACCTGATCCCGGAAGGGAGTGGTGGGAACCTTGGGCACGTATCCAGGTCGGGGTCTCAAGATAACGTGAGAGTAAGCCGGCCCGAACTCTAGGCACGCTTCGTCAACGGAGAATGCGTGCAGGTCCCCTACCCTCTTGATGGAGGCCAATGCAACCAGGAGTGCAACCAGGGCCAATGCAACCAGGAGTGCTGTCTTCATGGACAGGAACTTTAACTCTACCGATTGCAAAGGCTCAAAGGGAGGCCTCTGCAGAGCACTTAAAACTACTGAGAGGTCCCAAGAGGGCACGAGGGGAGGACGAGGTGGATTTAGCCTCCTCACTCCCCTCAGGAACCTGATGACCAGGTCGTGCTTCCCAACGGACTTACCTTCCACTGCATCATGTGAGGCGGCAATGGCCGCGACGTAAACTTTGAGGGTGGAGGGCGACAGCCTCCAACCCTTCCTGCAGGAAGGAAAGCACGACACCGATCGAACATCTCCGGTGGTCTTCTCCGCGAGAAGAGCACCAGCTGACGAAGAGGTTCCACTTCAACGCATAAAGGTGTCTCGTGGACGACGCTCTAGCGGAAGTGATGGTCACCGCCACCACAGGTGGCAGCGAACTCAAACCTGCCACAGAGTGCCCCGTCTCTGAGTGAGCAGATCTTGTCTCAGAGGAATAGGCCAAGGAGGTGCTGTCGCAAGGAGCATGAGTTCGGAGAACCACGTCTTGGTGGGCCAATAGGGGGCTACCAGCAGAACCTGCTCCTCGTCCTCCTTGATCTTGCACAACACCCGTGCAAGGAGGCTCACTGGGGGAAACGCATACTTGCGTGGGCCCCGCGGCCATTTGTGCGCCAGCGCATCTGTGTTGGGGAGTTCCGTTTCAGGGGAGTTCGCTCCACTATGGTCGGTGGCAATGCCCCGGTTATGAGAGTGGAGATTGCGACCCTGCTGGCGAAGGGTGCAATCGAGACGGTCCCTCCAGCCGAGGTGAGGTCCGGGTTTTACAGCCCTTACTTCATTGTCCCCAAGAAGACCGGTGGGTTACGACCGATCCTGGATCTGCGCATTTTGAACCGCACTCTGCATCGAATGCCGTTCAAAATGCTCACAGCCAAACGCATTTTCGAATGCGTTCGGCCTCAGGATTGGTTTGCAGCTGTCGACCTGAAGGACGCGCACTTTCATGTCTCCATTTTGCCTCGACACAGACCGTTTCTTTGGTTTGCTTTCAAGGGCCAGGCATATCAGTACACGGTTCTCCCATTCGGGTTAGCTCTGTCCCCTCGCGTCTTCACAAAGATCGTCGAGGCAGCCCTTGTTCCCCTTCGCGAACACGGGGTTCGCATCCTGAACTATCTCGCCGATTGGCTGATACTGGCACACTCTCGAGAACAGGTTTGCGAACACAGAGACCTGGTGCTCCGGCACCTAGCCCGTCTGGGCCTTCGGGTCAACCGAGAGAAGAGCAAACTTTGCCCCGTGCAGAGGATCTCTTTTCTCGGCATGGAGATAGACTCGGTCGCCATGTCCGCGCAGCTCACGAACGAGCGTGCACACTCACTGCTGACTTGTCTTCGACAGTTCGAGGGCCAGAGTGCGGTTCCACTGAAACACTTTCAGAGGCTCCTGGGGCATATGGCATCCGCAGCCGCGGCGACGCCGCTCGGATTGCTTCATATGAGACCGCTTCAGCTGTGGCTTCGCGATCGAGTCCCGAGGTGGGGATGGCATCGCAGCTCGCTCCGAGTTCCAGTGACTCCAGCGTGCCGCCGAACCTTCTTCCCGTGGTTGAACCTCAGCTTTCTACGGGCAGGTGTCCCTCTCCAGCGAGTTTCCAGGCATCTCGTTGTCTCCACGGATGCATATACCACGGGTTGGGGTGCCATGTGCAATGGGCATGCAGCCGTGGGTTCCTGGACAGGACCCCAGAGCCTCATGCACATCAATTGCCTCGAGCTGCTGGCAGTACGCCTGGCCCTGCACCGCTTCCGAGCACTGATCAGGGGTCAACACGTACTTGTCCGCTCAGACAATACCGCTACAGTAGCGTACATCTACCACCAGGGTGGTCTACGCTCACGTCGGATGTCGCAGCTTGCTCGCCACCTCCTACTATGGAGTCAGAAGCACCTGAGGTCCCTTCGTGCTGTGTACATTCCAGGAGACCGGAACCTGGCAGCCGACGAGCTGTCACGGGTCTGCCCTATCTCCGGCAAATGGCGACTCCATCCCCACATGGTCCAGCTGATTTGGGACCAGTTCGGGGAGGCACAGATAGACCTGTTCGCCTCCCGGGACTCATCCCACTGCGCCCAGTTTTATTCCCTGTCCGATGGCACGCTCGGCACAGATGCGCTGGCGCACAAATGGCTGCGGGACCCACGCAAGTATGCGTTTCCCCCAGTGAGCCTCCTTGCACAGGTGTTGTGCACGGGTGTCTCCTCCCCGTTTCAGGGGAGTTCGCTCCACTATGGTCGGTGGCAATGCCCCGGTTATGAGAGTGGAGATTGCGACCCTGCTGGCGAAGGGTGCAATCGAGACGGTCCCTCCAGCCAAGGTGAGGTCCGGGTTTTACAGCCCTTACTTCATTGTCCCCAAGAAGACCGGTGGGTTACGACCGATCCTGAATCTGCGCATTTTGAACCGCACTCTGCATCGAATGCCGTTCAAAATGCTCACAGCCAAACGCATTTGCACAGGAGACCGTGCGAACTGAATCGCATAGCCGAATCTGATCGTTCTGATGACCCAGCGGGACAGACCGGGGAGCTCTAGCCAAGCTCCCAGGAACTGAACCAGCGGGGTCATGCGAACCACAGTCGTCCCCCCGGAGGGGCAGCGAGGCGGAGTGACTGGCATGCGCACGGGAGATACCACGTGCGGGTGCGTGGTCGAGCTCCGCTCCCCGACAGAAGAGACCAGGGAAGGACCAGCGTTCCACGGGGGTCTGTTCTGCCGGGGGTCTGGCGATAGAGGGGGAGAGGAGCGGTGTGGTCCAGGGATGACACACGCTCCTTTCTGGACCCTCAGAGACAGAGAGGAATGAGCGGGGCGACACCCTGGGGCATCGTGCGCACTCATTCCGGTCTGTGTGCTCAGTGATAGTGTCAAGTCTCTCTTTAACCAACTCAGGGTGCTGCTCACCCGTGGGGAGCTGCGAACAAAAGATTCTCCCCCGGCCCTCCACCGGGGGAAGGAGGGGGCCTGCTACCTCCTCCTGAGAAAAACTCGACGCCATCACTGAGCAGCCCGTCTCAGGAACGCCGCTTAGCCTGGCGTTTAGCGGGGCGCGGAGCCTGAGGGGGCTGTGACGCTCCTCTGTGGCCGCCTCTACGGTGCGACCCGGGTGGAGGCTGCTGCTGTGGTCGCTCCGGAGGGAGGGGGGCCGCAGGGGGGCGTCCTCGGCAGCGAGCAGATTGAGGCGGCTGAACCGAAGGCTGGGTGGAGGCAGCAGCTGGCCGTCGGGGCAGGATGTGTTTAATCGCCTCCGTCTGCTTCTGGGCGGTCGAGAACTGCTGGGCAAAGTCCTCAACCGCACCGCCGAAAAGGCCAGCCTGGGAAAGGGGGGCGTCGAGCAGACGAGTCCGCTCAGCGTCCCGCACTTCCGCCAGGTTGAGCCATAGGTGACGCTCCTGGACCACGCTAGTGGCCATCACCTGACCAAGGGAACGAGCAGCCACTTTAGTCGCTCGGAGAGCGAGGTCGGTGGCCGCTCGCAGTTCATTGAACGAGCCTTGGTCAGTCCCGCCCTCGTGCATATCTCTGAGCAGTTTGGCTTGGAAAACTTGCAAAGTGCTCATCGCATGCAAAGCGGCGGCCGCCTGTCCCACCGCACTATAGGATCGCGCCGCCATCGACGACGAAAACCTACAGGCTTTGGAGGGATGCTTGGGGGGCCCCCGAGAGGAGGCGTTCTGCGGACACAGTTGCATCGCAACAGAGCGCTCCACCGGAGGAACCCCAGCATACCCACGGGCAGCCGCACCGTCGAGGGGAGGAAAGGCGGGGGAAGCTGACGAGCGGACACGGGAGGTCAAGGGTGCCTGCCACGTCTTCGTCAGTTCCGCATGCAGCTCGGGGAAGAACGGTATTGGGGTCGGCTGTGGCCTTGCGGCGGCAGCTTTTCCCAAAAAACATTCATCCATCCGTGAGTGATCTGGGTGGGGCGGAGGGTTCCACTCCAACCCGATACTCACGGCGGCCCGAGAGCATGGCCGTCATCTCGGGATCAGACACGGGCAACGCCGGCGCTCCCGAGGGAGGCAGCGCAGCCGCATCCTCACATCCCGAGGAATCAAGCCCGCCTTGTGATGCCGCGATCGACATCGCATCATCCTCTGGAGCACCGAACGAAACAGACGGTACCTGCGAAGAGGCAGATGCCTGAATCGTTTCGGCGCTCGCTGGCTGCAACACTGTTGCGGTGGGTGTGGCCCGAGGAACTAGCGTCGGGGATTTGTTCCACACTGCCACCATCAGATCACCCTGGCCGCGAGCCGAAGAGCTTCTCTGGGTAGAAGAAGCTGAACGGGTAGCGGGGGCGGGGACTCTCACAGTAAGATCATTGAGTCTTGATCTGAGTGTTGAGATGGTCATGTTCCCACAAAAGGGACATGACTCATCCACGAAAGCTGCTTTAGCATAACGAAGACCCAGACATACAAAGCAGCGATCGTGCCCATCAGAGGACGACAGAAATCGACCGCACCCAGAAGAACACGGGCGAACCATCTTTAAAAAGACGTGCCACGTGTAGCTCTTTCAGAGGAGAGGAGGAAATTCACTCTTTCAGCGCTGAGGCGACCAGGGAGAAGCACAAAGTCTGGCAGACCACTGCACAGATCGCAGGCAATGCAGAATTTCGCTGGGTACCGCCGTCATACCAACGGTGGAGAGGACGCTCGTCTCGAAGAGGCTTGTACAGTGATAATGGCTTGTGGAGTGAAGAATGCTCTTGGCTCCGAAGTGAAAACATACTGCGGTTGCGTTCACTTCCTCCTTTTATACCCACGCGGTGGGGCGGAGTACGCTATGCAAATTCCGCAGACCCAAGGCATTTTGATGCCATTGACTCGTTGTTAAATACTCGAAGAGGATTGGCTTTCTATACGAAACCCCCATTCTCCGTCACTCCTTGACGTAACTCGGAGTGACTACGAAAGGGAACACCATAGACGATTGGTTAAGTATTGCTCCATCATTGTTCAATGTAAACAAAAAAAAAGTCATACTTAAGTTTTAATGAATAAAACATTTAAAAAAAATCAAGGAAATTTATCTGGCAATTTTTTTCTTTTTTGCTGTACCGAACCGTACTGAACCGAACCGTGGCACCAGTGTACCGAACCGAACCGTGAATTTTGTGAACCGTTACACCCCTAATATATATATATGGTTACATTGGATCACTGGAACTCCTCCCCTATGGACCCTTCTGATATATGTTTGATATGCAAATGTTGATGATCCCCACCTGAAATATTGTCACATGTATGTCTTTTCTGGCTATATTGGTTGCCACCCTGGATATCCAAAAAAGCAAAAAAGAACATTAATATGATGTTCTAATTTATGTAATTAATGCATAATTTATATAAATTATTGTTGAGCGCATTACTGCTTGTTTCCAACGTCAATTGTTGCACATTAAAAATATAACGTAGATATTTTAATTAAATAATTCATTTTAACATACAACATATTCAAAAATATGTATTAATTAAAAATCACAGCATATAATTAGAACTCACTGGTAGTGAGAGGTTTATTTAACATACATTTTTAAACTAACTACACAAATACATAGCCTACATGATGCACCAACACACAATTAGAAAGATCTTTCTTGGTGAAGAGCATGTAGCATTATGGAAACCCACATTAACTGGACGATATTGGTCTCTCCAGGTTTCTGATAAGTTGAAAAAAATGTTATTCTTAATAATTAATTAATTATTCTTTAATTATTATTATTACTGGTGAGGGAATGTGTTTCATCTCGAGTGGGACAATCTGAACAAAATAACGACAAACATTCATGGCTCCAATGTGGTGAACTGGACCGGTGGGATCATGATACAGGAGGTGAAACTTGGATTTGATACCCCCAACTTTCTGGAAATTCCATGAATGCTCCCACTCTACGAGCGGAACAAGCAGGGCCGGCGCTATGCACACGCACATCACGCACTGAGCGTAGGGCACCAAGTGCTTGGGGGGCACCAAAAAATCTGGGTCGTGAAAAATCATCACAATAGGCTACTAAAATAAATAACTAATAAAATATGTCTAAAGCATGTTAATATACAAAAGCAAAACAAAAGTAATGTTTAGCCTGACCAAATTAGTCGAGAAAAAGGTGAATCCCCTCTGCGAGTCTCTCTCTGGTGCCCCCCCATACCCACCTCCCAGTGGTCTGTTCGATTACAATATTTCACTATAAAACTTACTTAAAAGCCTTTAATTTTCTCAAAAAATGAAAGTGCACCTTATATATGGATCAATTAGTTAACAATAACTAATTGATCCATATATAACTCTCCGCGTCATTAAATTCCCCTGCGAACTCATGCTCGTGCCCATCTTAGACCCGCTTTGTCACACGGCCAGTTCAACCTTATCCTCCCTCAGGTTATGTGTGTCTCCCGCTCATGAGCGCTCACTCTTATCAGACACACTGTCCCCGGCACTGCTCGCGTGTCACAGAATGTTCATAAAGCGCTCCCCGTTCACAGTAACCGGGTCGTCTCATTCAAAACAGCCAGCTGTTGCTGTCAGCGAGCCGCCACACATTGAATACTCATATGAGTCAGGCTGCTCACGCTTACTAAATAAATGCCTCATCTCCGACGCCGCGCACTCGCTACATTCCCTTTAGCACATCTAGAGGATGCATAACGCAAACCCAGTCCGTTTGCCACCAAGCATTTGTGCTTAGGGCACCCAGATGGCTAGCGCCGGCCCTGGGAACAAGACACGCTTCTCTTAAGGTAGACAACATATGGGACAATAATTTGTGTGGGGAACATCAAAATTCCTTTTCTTGACACCTTAACACCGTGTCCTAACTACATGCAACGCGACGCCGCGACACGCGATAAAATGTATCTTTTCCATGTTAATCAGAGTTTTCGTCTTAACCAGACGCAACCAGACATGCAAAGTTTCTTAGAAACGGTTCCTATGTCTGCGACGTTGCTGCTGACAGAATGAAGAAATTACACTGGTTATGAGTACACATTATTTATTTTTAGTTAAAAATAGATCACTGTGCCACAAGCGAGAACGGATAATTTACCTCAGATTTTGAAAGCATGTAATATAGCATTCAACTCTACTTCATAACAAAATTAGTCAATGAGTATATTTTGTTAATGTTTAGATTTTTAATAATGTTATTTCTTGATTTGATTATTACCCATTTCCAATGCGAGTGCAGGCCAACAGTGCGCTTTCACAGAGAGACTCTGTTCTGTTCACGCTGTTCTGAATGTGTGGCGTCTCACAGTCGCGTCGCGTTGTGTCTAGTGTGGACAGACACACTTGCTGTCGCTGGAATTTTATCGTGTCGCGTGTAGTTAGGACACGGTGTAAGGATTACAAAAAACTAGGTTAAAAAAATATATCTTCCCTATAGTGCCCAATGTCATTCACCTGCTGGAAAAACGAAGCCCCATTTTACAGCGGCAAATTGAAATGCCTGTCACAGAGTGCCACTCGTTTACACAGTGACAGCATAATGTCAGCCTCAGACATCATGACCATATGGTCCATTGGCTGAATGTCTGGTGCATAAGGCAAACAAAACGGGAAACACTTTGCGAGTTTCGAAATTGTCATCTGTTTGGTTGAATTCTACAGGATTTATTTTCAAGAAATATGTAAACTTGAATTCTTTTATAGTTTTGAGGTATTTTGATAGGATTTTGATAGGTATTTTGAGTTTGCATGCTATACCTTTGGTGGATTTGAAATTGTACAGTAAATGTCTCTGAGTTTTGTTACTGTGCTGTGCCCGTCATCCATTACTTCACCACTTAATCAAGCCACTCTTTTTCTTAACCCTCATGTTGTGTTCGGGTCAATTTGACCCGGAGAAGATTTTCTTTTTCCTGAAAATACTAGTTAATGTTATCGCTTTGGACTGAAACTTAGTGACTTTGTTCCCAAGCGGTATAACTATATCTCATTTGTTTTTTGAACATTTTCATATTTTTTGTGGGAGTTCTGTTACCTTGTTACACTTGTGGTGTTCCCGGTCAAAAATGACCGGTCTATAAAAAATCACTCATTATACCATATTTTCACCTAATCTTGGATTCAATCTTTTTGTCAACTTGTTCTCTTTCAATTAGGACTGGTTTTATATTTCTGTTTGCATCTGATTAATCGTGGGCCTCGTTTGTCTGAGAGTAGGCATCTATTTTTTTGTGTAAAAAACAAATAATTTATGAGTAAATTTGGAAATATGAAAAAAAAGTTGAAAAAATGGCTACTGTTCATGGTATAATGAGTGATTTATAAGCTATTTTTTATAGGCCGGTCATTTTTGACCGGGAACACCACAAGTGTGACTATGTGCCATATTTTTTACAAAACAAAAGTTTCAAAACAAAATTCCTGGTGAAACATTAGAGTAGACTAGTGTGATGAACAGTAGCCATTTTTTTCAAAAAAAAAAATTCATATTTCCAAATTTACTCATAAATTATTTATTTTTTACTCAAAAAATGAGATGACACGATTAATCAGATGCAAACAGAAATATAAAACCAGTCCTAATTGAAAGAGAACAAGTTGACAAAAAGATTGAATCCAAGATTGGGTGAAAATATGGTATAATGAGTGATTTATAAGCTATTTTTATGGGCCGGTCATTTTTGACCGGGAACACCACAAGTGTTATAGGGTTTTGAACACCACATGAGTGTAAGAAAAAATGAAGTGGACGTCGAAGATCTCAAAAATGAAGTTTATTACAGCATAGCAGTGGCAAGGCACACGAAGCACCTTGGGTTCACCGGCGTCAGAATGAACCCTGAACTCATCCCAGCGCAAACATTTTATACAGTATTACATCCGTCTTCCCCCTCAACATGTAAATGAAGCTTTCTCTTACATGTAAATCAAGACAATCAAGTTCGTCGTCTCTTTCAGCGTGGAGCTGAAACTCTGTCTTTAAATGTAAATTGAAGAGAACGGTACAAGCGGTGCTTCCGTGCTAGGTCTTTGTTATTCTAAACTCTGTCCTTAAATGTAAATCGAAGAGAACGATAAGTGTTAGAGTGATACGGTCAAGTGTTTAAAGGTGATAATATCTCTCCGAAACTCCCTAATCAAGATGGTTCTTGAATATCCGCCGTCGCTCCCACACTATAGGTGATAACCACGACTCTGTGATTTTGTTTAAGATTGTATGGAATTGATTCTATGATAAATACGCTCTTTCAAGTGAAGGAACATTTCAATATAATCTATATTGGAGTGGAAGTTTGATCGGAGCAGACTGTAATTTCTTACAGATTTCCCCCCTTTGATGCTCTTGGCCACAAGTAAACTCCTTTTCCTAAATAACACCTCCCTTTCCTGGTGGGCAGGTGCCCAGTGGCGGTGCCACCCTGGCTTAGGTTGTCCCCCTATGGCCATCGGAGAATCTTACCCGTCACCGGAATGACACCTCATGCACACTGGTTACAGCTCTACTTCACTTGAGCATACTTATCATAGTTTGTGTAATTTTTTTTTTTTTTTTTTTTGAAAAAAATATTTGGGTTTGACATAGGTAATCAGGAACCATCACATCCAACGGGAACGTTCAATATTGATCAGAGAATTATCTTCAGCCTGACGTTTCAACATGGAACAGAAACAACATAACATAATGCACTGACCGATAATAAGAATGATACATACACAAACAGCAGTTTTTAAAGGTTACATAGACAATATAGTGTGTGTGTTTGTGGATTTTCATTTTCTCAGTGTGGACATCCTTTATCCACATGTGTGCAGCCACTTGACAACAATATTTCTAATGCAAATGAGTATGCATATACTTGTCTCTACACGTTCAGTCTTTGTGCATTTCTTAGAGTGGGTATGCTCTCTGCCCACTTGTTTTCCATCTATGTGCAATGACTACTGTCCATAGTCTCTGAAATGGTTTGATCTCTTCTCGTTTCTTTTCTCATTGTCTATTCTTTTTCACATGGACCATAAGTTCTTCTAGTAGAAGCTGTCACTAGTGTTGTCCGAGTCTGTGCCTCTTCATCAGTTCCATCCATCTCATGGTCGGTCTCAGGGTTTCTAGATCTTTAGGCCTGGAGTTCTGGATCTTGCAGGTCTGGAAATCTCTGTCCTCTGTTCTTTTCTTGAGAGAATCCCCTGGCTCCACTGGTTCTACTTCCTTCTCGTCCTTCAAACGACCATGTCATCTTTCTCCAGGATGTTACATGTTTCAGGCAAACATCTCGATGCTTATATCTGAAACACTGATCAAAAGAAGAGGTTGCCCCCCTTTCCCCCACAATCATCTTTTCACATTCAAACATCAAATTCACAGAAGTTTAATCTTAGAACATCAAACATTGGTAACATTTTTTTTAAAAAATATTTCTAAACATAATGCCATTAAAACAATGTGTTATATACAACTACATAGCAATGCAAATAAAACATGTTTCATAAATCATAAAGAATCACCCCCCTTTTGATAGTAAACCCTTTTCTAAAATGTGTTACTATCATAATAACCTAATTGTAATTTGCATCAGCATCTGCTTGTGACTGAGCTACAGTCCTGTTGCTCATGTGGTGATTCGTTGGACAAGGTGTGAATCACTTCTTTATTTCCTTTCAACATTTCCAACTGGGTTTCTAAATTGCCTATTTTCTTAAGCAAACCATGGTAGCCCATCTTTCTTTTGTGTGACAAGTGACACCTTCTTGCCTTGTGCCCCATCAGTCCACAAGCAAAACAAACAACTTCCTGATCTTCCTTTCTTTTCTCCAAACAGTTCATTGCAATGTGACCATCCTTTCCACATGCATGACAGACAAAGCTTTGCAGAGGTCTCTCATTGTCTTCACAATGTCTAGCAATGTGACCAGCTTTTCCACATGCATAGCAAATAATAACACCTTCTGAATTTATTCTTGCAAATCACCTTGGTCTATGATGGAAACCTTTAGACCATGTAGTATAACATTCTCTCATGCCAACGGCAGAAACTGGATGTCTAGATTTGACAGTTTTCATTTGACTATTTGCATTAGCATTATTGTTGTAAAACTGTGTCATTTACCAATAATGTCATTGTATTCAGAGAGTGGTGTCACCAGCATTGTCACAGCAGACCGGGTGAGTGGGTCACATTTGTTAATCAAGGCAGTCTTGAAACTGACATCATTCTTAGTAATATCAGGATTGCCACCGAAAGTTTTAAACATCTCCAATAATCGTTCTGAAAATGCTGCTGGATGCTCCCCTTTCCTCATGCGCATCTCTGATATTCTATCCCAATTAACTGACATCACACCTAAGACTTCAAGCAGTGCCTTTTTTGTTCTCTGACTTATTAGCGTTTCTGTCCTTTACATTCTGAGTTAAGGCTCCAGACAAAGTGTCAGGTAAGCACATTCTTAACACAACACACACATCACCATCTGTTAAATTGTACACTTCAGCATATTCCTCTAAGTTTCTCAGAAAATCTAGTGGATCTTGTTTGGTAGGATCAAATTTACCAATATTCTTTATCATAGCTTCTAGTTCAGTTGGATTAAATCCTCGGACTATGGTAGAGGTCATTGGTTCTTCTCTTCCTTCACTAGCACGCATAGTCATGGTAGTATGTACTGGTGCCATGGGAAATCTGACGCTACAATCTGAGTATTGGCTACTGAATTACTGAGAATCTTTTTCCCAACCGTCAGCTCTGTCTTCCTGAAAATCTGGCATTTCTGGAACTGGGTTACACAATCTGACACCTAACAATGTCTTACTATGGTTTTTCTCAGTTGTGTCACTCTTTATCACAAACTGACAAGCTGCCTTTGCTTCCTCCAAATTTTTGGACAATGTTTCCACAGACGATTTAAGCATACTATTGTTAGTTCTAAGAAGTGCGATCTCATTCTGCATCTTGACCTTTTCTTCTTTCCATATCGTTTCACTAGCCAGGTAATTTTTTGTAGAAATTACCCCAACACTGAGTCGCTCATTTTCAGCCTCTAACTCATCTACTCTCCTCCTAGTTACTTTGTATGAAGCAAAAAGCGCTTGAAGAGCATTAGCAATTTTCCCATTTTTGTTCTTATTTTGTTCGCATTTTGGGATCATTTTCAAACTTAGAGATCGCCCACTTGTACGGCTTATCAACAATATTTTCTATTCCATCAAACATTCCCTGAGAACCGTGTTTAGCGATGTATTTAACTATCAATTCTTCCATATTCAAAGGCAATATCTGGCTTTAGACTATCTCGTGATCTAATAGTTATTCACAAAGTTTGATTTTAAATAACTACCATTCGTCTAATTATTCACAGCTCCAAGTACTTCAGATGCAAATTAACAAAATAGCCACACTACCTGAGGCTTAACTTAACCATGGCCACAGTCTACCATAAATTTCACTGGACAAAATAGTTAAAAAAAAATAACACTGTCACTGTACGTCGGACAAAACCACACTACGTCGGGTTTTATGTTATTTTCTTAAAACAGTTGACTTATCCACAGAACTTTTAGGCTTAAACAACATTTATAAAATTTAAAACACTGCCACACATCGGGCAAAACCACACTGCTTCGGGTTTTTGTTTTAAATTTCACACAGCCACGGTGTCAGACTCACTAATCTACAACACTATAAAACACAATCGTTGTGAAATAATTCTATGAACACACTGTGTCGGGTCTATTCAATTACTTTAGAATTTTTTCAGAATTATTACGACTTCACAATCGGTTTCAAGTAGGCTGCATACTTTTGTTTCGGATGCTTTAGAAACAACTGATCTAATATATTTCTGCCACCACACTACTTCGGGTTTATTCACTTACTTTAGAATCTCAACAGAATTATAAGAGGTCAACACCAAGTTTCAGTTACTTTAGAAACTTTACACTTAAGCACTTTGTTTCAATTACTTTAGAAACAACGATTCCGACACAACTCTGCTGCCACACTGCTTCGGGCTGATTCAATTTAGTTGTGAAATAATTCTGTGACCACACTGCGTCGGGTCTATTCAACTACTTTAGAATTTCCTCAGAATTATAACAACTTCACCATCAGTTTCAAATATGTTAGAAACACGCACAATTGTTTCAGTTACTTTAGAAACAACAAATCTAATATAATTCTGCCACCACACTACTTCGGGTTGATTCACTTAGGTTAACCTGGTGACTCAATAGACTTGGACTTACAAACATATAACCATTTCACTGATACTTGCATTGCCGGCAATATTAACATCTGTGTACACATCAGAAATGTGTTATGGATTTTTTGTTTTGTTCAGTCTAAAGTTTATTACTACTGTGTTTGATTATAGTTTTCAACTCTTTATAGTTTTTCTTAAAGTTGTTTTCTATTTTCATAAATGAACAGAATGTCAGAACACACAATAATTCATGGGATAATTTACCTTTATTTTTTTCACAAACCTTGTTGCAGTTAAACTTTCCGGTTCACACTCTGTACAGCCAAACCCATAATCCAGGTTAAACTGTTTTTTAAAGCAACTGCCACATCACTTCCTGTGGAAGATACCATTTTGGTGTTATGTCAAAGGAGGGGGGATTTGGAAATAGTGGTGTTTGCCATATAAGTTGTTGTTAAACTCTTCCTCTGTTAATGGTTGTCGTTTTAGCTGTTTGGAAGGTTTAAGTGTTATGTTGAGTGTTTATATGATTTAAATTGATCATTACAAACATTTTAGTTTGTACCTCTGGTTGGTATGCCCTATAGGCGGGGCTTCAGCCTATAAATAGGCTTGCTGGCTTAAAGAAGGGAGTTCTGATTGTGAACTCGTATGCTGAGCAGTGTTGCAAACGTTGGGCCATTTGGTTTAGCCAAAATTATCACATTGTTGCTGTTTCTTTTCCTTTTTGTACAGTTTTTATTTATTTTTTTTTTCCTGCACTGTAAATATTTTGGCACTTTCCAATAAAACACCTTTTTGGATTTTGCATCAACCTTTTTGTACAGCACGTCATTTCCCTTTTCCACCCCAACTGGTTGGCCTCCCAACATATGGTGTCAGAAGTGGGATCCTCCCACCAGTGAGTGACGTGTCTACATAAGGTAATGCCCTGCTGAAATGCCACCCAAAACGAGGGGTCAGCCTGTAGAGGGCACAGATGCAGGTGCTGTTGGAGGTGTTGTAGAGGAGAGATTGCTGCCTGCGGAAATCCCATCCACTGGGGGAGATGCTGCCATAACAGCGCTGGCACAAATGTTTCAGTCATTCATGCAGTATCAGAAGGACCGGGATGACAGGCAGGAGAAGGAGGCTTCTCGCCGCGAACAAAATTACAAGGTCCTCAGCCACCAGGTCACCCAAATGCAGCTAGACATGGAGCGGACAAGACATGGAGCTTCAGAAGGAGCTGCAAGTTGGGTGATAGACCATGAACCTCGAATAGCCAAGCTGGAGGACAGTGATGATATCGAACACTACCTTACAACTTTTGAAAGACTTGCAGAGGTGTATCAGTGACCAAGGGCCGACTGGGCCGTACGCCTTATTCCCTTGCTAACGGGCAAGGCCCGGAGTGCTTTTGTGGCTATGAATCCCTCGCAAACCAGAGACTATGACCAAGTGAAAGCTGCAATTCTAAAGAAATATGAAATCGGTGCAGAGACATACCGGTTGAGATTCCGTTCACTTAGTACCCCTGCCGATGAGACCCCTACGGAACTCTACATCCAACTGAAGGACTTGTTCTCCAAATGGGTACGCTATGAGCAAAGTAATAAGAGGGACATTATGGAGTCCCTTGTGCTGGAGCAGTTTCTGCGAGTGTTGTACCCTGAGGTGAGGACTTGGGTAAAGGAAAGAGATCCTGACACCGCTGCAGAGGCTGCAACATTGGTTGAGGCTTACATTGCTGCACGAAAGGGACCTGGAACCACTCGATATGCTGGCATCCTCCACTCTTTGAAGGGTAAGTCTGAGGGGTTGGGGGTGGGTTCAAACTCTCAAAGTGGCCCTAAGATCTTTAAGCCCAATCATTCTAAACCCCCAACATCACCCACAATGCCCCAGACCACAGTTAAGGGAGAGATTGTTGTATGTTATAACTGTGGTGAGCCAGGTCATACTAGGCCCTTTTGTCCACTCAAAAAGCCTAAGACAACTAGTCTATGTTATATGCCCCGGCCAGAACAGTTAAGAACACAGCCCGATCGGGAACCAGTCATCACTGTACTGTTAAATGGTAAACCTCTCCCAGCATTAGTGGACACAGGTTGCTCCCATACACTGGTACAGGCCCAATATATACCCAGAGATTCCTGGAGTGAAGGAGATGCAGTTACAGTTTGTTGTGTGCATGGGGATAGCACTGAGTTGCCTATTGCTGAGGTTTATATTGAGGTCTGTAAACAGTCATATCTGATGAAGGTGGGTGTTGCTACCAAGCTGCCCTATCCCGTACTGTTAGGTACTGACTTCCCTATACTAGCTGATTTGGTGCAAGAGACTGTATGGTGTGGTGTTGTCACGAGAGCCCAAGCAAAGCAGCTTACTCAGGTTCCACAGAAGCAAGGAATAACACCAGACACACTGCGAGAAATGCCCTTTAGCTCTGAGTCTAGTTTAGGTGAAACACGGCCTACAGAGCAGGAAAGGCTGCAGAAACGCAGGGAGTGGGTTGAGGGGTTGTTGGAAACTTCAGAGCAAGCTGAGGAAGGGGTAGAAGAACCTGAACTCACTGAAGTAGATTTAGTTGTCCCTGGTAATCTAGCCCAACTTCAGCGTGAGGACTCTACCTTGACTGAATGTTTAAAACAGGCTGAGGAAACTGAGGGTGTTGTGTCTTTGATTGGTGAGACTTTTGTGGTACAAAATAGTATTTTGTACCGACAGAGTAAGGAAGATGGACTGCAGCTGGTAGTACCCAAGGCATACAGGAAGGAGGTATTAGAACTTGGGCATTCTATTCCCTGGGCAGGTCACTTTGCTTTTATGAAGACATTAATGTGTATTGCAAAAAGATTTTACTGGCCAAAGATGTACAGTGAGGTTAAGGAGTTCTGTAAATCTTGTCCAGAATGCCAGCTCACGACTGGCCGTACTCCTGCTTACGCACCCCTTATTCCACTTCCTGTAGTTGACACTCCTTTTAAGCGAATAGGAGTTGACATAGTTGGGCCGGTAGAAAAGAGTCAGAGAGGGAACCAATTTATCTTGGTTATTTGCGACTATGCTACCAGGTACCCTGAGGCATATCCATTACGAGAGGTCACAGCTAAGCAAATAGCCACTGTACTCCTACGATTTTTCTCGCAGGTTGGCATACCTCAGGAAGTGCTCACAGATCAGGGTCCAAACTTCATGAGCCATACCCTACACAAAGTATATCAATTGCTGGGCATTAAGAGAGTACGAACCACCCCTTACCATCCTCAGACTGATGGTCTGGTTGAACGTTTCAACCAGACCTTGAAAACTATGCTGAAGAAATATGTTTCTGACACTGGGACAAGGACTGGGACAAGTGGCTTCCATTCCTCCTGTTTGCATATAGGGAGGTGCCTCAAGCTACAGGGTTCTCGCCTTTTGAACTGCTGTATGCCCATCATGTCAGAGGGCCTCTGGATGTACTGAGGGAGAGTTGGGAGGCCACTGATAAACCAGACAAGAAAAACATTCTCTCCTATATACTAAAGATGAGGGAACATCTGCAGAAGACAACAGCCCTTGCACGAGAAAATCTCCTGCAGTCTCAAAAACATCAGAAAGAGTGGTATGACCGAACAGCCAGATCTCGCACATTTGAACCAGGTGAAAAGGTCTTATTGCTGTTACCAACAAGTGAGCATAAACTGCTGGCTAAGTGGCAGGGCCCCTACCAAATAAAGAGGAAAATGGGTCCTGTGACATATGAGATAGAGATCCCATCCAGGACCAAGCCCTTGCAAATCTTCCATGTCAACATGCTGAAGAAGTGGTATGCTTGTTCCACACAACAAGGATCTACATCTGAAGAAGTAGCAGGATCCACAACTGCTTTGTTTGTGAGATCTGTGGAAGGAGAGGAGGAAATAGAGGAACAATACCTGCCTGGTCGTCAAGGGAACAGTCAGCTGAACTTGGAGCACCTGGAAGATGGTCAAAGGTAGGAACTTCTACAATGCATCCCAGCCCAACTCTTTGGGCCCTATCTTGCACCCGGCGCAAATGACTTTATACACAAACGCATGTCTCATTCCTATTTTGCACGCGCGCAAAGCGGGATTTTCCCCTCCACAGACGCACGTCGGTAAACTAGGAAATGAACTTGCGCTCCCTGGGCGGATTGGCGCAAAAAGGAGGCGTGTTTCGGCGCAAACATTCCCTGGTGCTATTTTACACTTCCAGAACACAATTGCGCCACTGACCAGAAAAAACCTGGTCTAAAGTCAGTGGCGCGTTGCGCGTTGTTCATAATGCTATTTTAAGCGCGCATGCTTGGCCATAATGTAGCGGGTACACAACGCGCATATACTGATTCTCTCATCAACATAGATGCAGTAGTTTTTATTTTTGCAAATCATACATTATAACAAGGAAAAATATTAACACAAGAGGGAAATCATTGTGGTTTACATGAAGATGAAAAAACCGAAATACCCATTTCTTAAGGCTATTGTAGTACTAAAGGATCAGACCTGTTTGCCCAATGGTGGCAAGAAACATACGTATAGGCTATAATGTTTAACCGACGCTGATGTGCAAGAGTTTCTCCCATCCCCATACAACGTCACTTCTCTGTCTTTCACTGTCCTGACAAGAACGTCGGTCTCATCGGCTGTGAACGCTACTGGCGCGCGCCTGGTAAACCCGCCGTTATAATAACAATCCGTCATGCAACATGCGCACCTGTTCTTAAAGGGTATGTTGGATGGCGCTCGGATTGGTTTATTTCACGTTACGCCCAAACCACACCTATGAATAATGAAGCTACTTCAGACCAACCTCTTTTAGATTTGCGCCAGGCGCAAGAGGCATTTATCCCGCCGGGAAAATAGCAATAGCCCCGGGACCCGCCCACAAAGTTACTTGCGCTATGCGCTTTGACACTTGCGTTTCAGATCGTTAAAATAGGGCCCTTTATGGAGACACCGGGCAGAACAGACGTTATTCACCATCACATCACTCTCAAAGATCCCAAACCCATTTGTCAGCCAGTATACCGGGTCCCAGAAAGACTTCTGCCAGTTATGAAGGAGGAATTGGAGACCATGCAGAGCCTTGGGGTGATTGAACCTTCAACCAGTGAATGGAGCAATCCCATTGTCCTAGTGCCTAAGAAGGATGGCAGCCTCAGATTCTGTCTGGATTTCCGCAAGCTCAATAGTGTGAGCAAATTTGACCCGTATCCCATGCCAAGAGTGGATGAGGTGGTGGAGAGTCTTGGAAGAGCGAAGTTTCTCACCACACTTGACCTCTGCAAGGGGTATTGGCAGGTTCCACTAACTTCAGGGAGCAAGGAGCTGACCGCATTTAAAACACCCTTTGGACATTTTCAGTTCTGTGTCCTTCCTTTTGGGCTTCACTGAGCTCCGGCTACTTTCCAAAGGATGATGGACCAGATACTCCGTGGGATTGAGAAGTTTGCTGCTGCAGACTTAGATGACATAATCATTTACAGTCAAACTTGGCAGGAGCATATGGGTCATCTGAAGGACATACTACAAAGAATTAAGAATGCTGGTCTAACCATCCGCGCAGACAAATGCACCCTAGCCAGGACTGAGACACAATACCTAGGGTATGTGCTGGGTCATGGAGTAATACGTCCACAGGTGTGGACAGGTTCGTTCATTCCTTGGACTTGTGGGGTGGTACAGGCGTTTTATCCCCAACTTCTCTGAACGAGCCTTTGCACTAACTGATTTAACTAAAAAAGACAAGTCAAATAAAGTTAACTGGACTGAAGATTGTGAAAGGGCTTTCCAGGACCTAAGGGACTCCTTATGCACGGAGCCTGTTTTACAGAGTCCCGACTTTGAAAAGACTTTCACTGTACAGACTGACGCTTCTGAGCATGGCATTGGGGCTGTTCTGCTTCAGGAAGGTCAAGGTCAGCTCCAACCAATTGCCTACATCAGCAGGAAGCTCCTTCCCCGTGAATCCAGGTATTCCACAGTTGAAAAGGAGTGTCTGGCAATTAAATGGGCATTGGATGCTTTGCGATACTACCTGGTGGGACGCAAATTCAGACTTGAGACTGATCACAGAGCATTGGCCTGGTTGGGCCGTATGAGGGACACCAATGCTCGTATCACCAGATGGTTTTTAGCCATCCAGCCATTTGATTTTGAAATTTTGTACAAAGCTGGGTCACAAAATTGTACAGCAGATTATCTCTCTAGGACACCTCAGGTGTCTGAGGAAGGGGGGAGAAATGTCACAGGTTAACCTGGTGACTCAATAGACTTGGACTTACAAACATATAACCATTTCACTGATACTGTGCATTGCCGGCAATATTAACATCTGTGTACACATCAGAAAGGTGTTATGGATTTTTTGTTTTGTTCAGTCTAAAGTTTATTACTACTGTGTTTGATTATAGTTTTCAACTCTTTATAGTTTTTCTTAAAGTTGTTTTCTATTTTCATAAATGAATAGAATGTCAGAACACACAATAATTCATGGGATAATTTACCTTTATTTTTTTCACAAACCTTGTTGCAGTTAAACTTTCCGGTTCACACTCTGTACAGCCAAACCCATAATCCAGGTTAAACTGTTTTTTTAAAGCAACTGCCAAATCACTTCCTGTGGAAGATACCATTTTGGTGTTATGTCAAAGGAGGGGGGATTTGGAAATAGTGGTGTTTGCCATATAAGTTGTTGTTAAACTCTTCCTCTGTTAATGGTTGTTGTTTTAGCTGTTTGGAAGGTTTAAGTGTTATGTTGAGTGTTTATATGATTTAAATTGATCATTACAAACATTTTAGTTTGTATCTCTGGTTGGTATGCCCTATAGGCGGGGCTTCAGCCTATAAATAGGCTTGCTGGCTTAAAGAAGGGAGTTCTGATTGTGAACTCGTATGCTGAGCAGTGTTGCAAACGTTGGGCCATTTGGTTTAGCCAAAATTAGCACATTGTTGCTGTTTCTTTTCCTTTTTGTACAGTTTTTATTTATTTTTGTTTTTCCTGCACTGTAAATATTTTGGCACTTTCCAATAAAACACCTTTTTGGATTTTGCATCAACCTTTTTGTACAGCACGTCATTTCCCTTTTCCACCCCAACTGGTTGGCCTCCCAACACACTTACTTTAGAATCTCAACAGAATTATAAGAGACCGATCCCAAGTTTCAGTTACTTTAGAAACTTTACACTTAAGCACTTTGTTTCAATTACTTTAGAAACAACAATTCTAATACAACTCTGTCACCACACTACTTCGGGTTGATTCACTTCCGTTAGAATTTTAAACAAAATCATACAGAATAGGCTTAACAACTCCTCCTGCTAAGACTGAATAAACACAATTCTCTTCTGTCCTTAAGATTTTTCCTCTTCTAGATTTTTTTAAACAAGTGGTTTCCTGACAAAACAGCATTTAGATGAAAGAAAACAGCTTTTTCTTTCATCTTTGCTTTTTCAGGCACACAAAGCACCTTGGGTTCACCGGCGTCAGAATGAACCCTGAACTCATCCCAGCGCAAACATTTTATACAGTATTACATCCGTCTTCCCCCTCAACATGTAAATGAAGCTTTCTCTTACATGTAAATCAAGACAATCAAGTTCGTCGTCTCTTTCAGCGTGGAGCTGAAACTCTGTCTTTAAATTTAAATTGAAGAGAACGATACAAGCGGTGCTTCTGTGCTAGGTCTTTGTTATTCCAAACTCTGTCCTTAAATGTAAATCGAAGAGAACGATAAGTGTTAGAGTGATACGGTCAAGTGTTTAAAGGTGATAATATCTCTCCGAAACTCCCTAATCAAGATGGTTCTTGAATATCCGCCCTCGCTCCCACACTATAGGTTATAACCATGACTCTGTGATTTTGTTTAAGATTGTATGGAATTGATTCTATGATAAATACGCTCTTTCAAGTGAAGGAACATTTCAATATAATCTATATTGGAGTGGAAGTTTGATCGGAGCAGACTGTAATTTCTTACATGAGGGTTAAAACATGATGATGTTTTATTTCCAATGTCTGCATTTGCGTTGCCTCTCGAATTGAGCTTTTTTGTCCATGGCCATTTAGGTATTCTATACAGCTATACAACAGCGACTGATTTGGCTCACATCATTCTCTTTCTATGAAACATATAAAACCACTTTCACTGGTTCTAACTCTATATCACACATTTACTAGATCACAATCAAATTCCTTTCCCGGCACATTCTGCATCTGTCCTCTGTGCGACAATTTTTTTATGCATCAGTTATCCTTTGAAGCAACATCGAGAGACATCTCCAGTGGGAACATCTCTGGTTACTGACATAAGGGAATGAGATGTTGCGATCATGCCATGTTACTTATGCTCATGTTTTTTCGTGAGTTGCTTTTTTCAGACAGATCCTTAGGGAATGTCGTTTCAGGACAGCATAGGGATTGATCCTACCCTTAAAGGGAAATTGTGTAGGAATTGCTGTCATCTAGCGGTGAAAATGTATTTGGCATTCAAACGAATTGTGCTCTCCAGAACCTTGCTTTTTCAAATGCGCGTTGCATCTACAGTAACCATTATGTACCAAAAAGCTACGACAGGATTAGCACTTTGTCGAGTGTTCCTTCGGGTGAACATGTTTGTTATTTCAAACAAACAGCAACTTGACACAACGAATAAATTAATGTTACAGTATGAATTACTGACTGTGAAAAACATGAACTATTGTAATAAGTAGTTAAGCCTTCTTTATTCATTATATTTTTCTGAAGTAGCCTACGTGCATTAGATATCATCATCAACTTTTAACTATAAATGTTCATCTGTCTATATAATAATGTACACAACCAAACAAGGAAAAAAAGCTTTTTATTAAGACTGTAATATTGCCTTACCTGTCGAGAAGAAAGCAGGACTTCAGCGTCTCTTTTGACATTTAAAAAGTTACACATAGTCCCTTTAATTCAAACACTTGAAGGCCATTTGCCATTGCAGTGCTAGGGCATTATTCCAATCAGACTTTTCGCAATAGCACCACCTCTCACGCAATTTCTCGTTCCTTCATCTCAGGAAACCAAAGTTATGTAAAATATAAAAGATTAGAATCAGAGTTCACACCACAACTATAACAATATTGGCACAGGCAAACAATATTGTTGGAATCACTTTTGTGATGTTTTTTTTTCCAGCTGATTAATGATAAAAACATTGACAGGCAATCAGAATCCATCCTGCTTTAAAGAACTCGAGCATTTAAAGTGGCAGACGTCAAAACTGCAGCATGTGCACAGAATTAACAACAATATTGTGCATTGGTGTAGATGATGATATACAGTAGGCTAGTTATCTTTATAGTTATCGTTCTTGGTGTGAACGGGCCTTTAGACCCTATATGGTGCCTCAAATGTTCCTGGTGCATGCTATGTCTATGACAGAAAATTAAAAAGTTTGACACTTTTTGACACTTCCATTTGCTGCTTTATCAGATCTGTTAACAGGAAATTCACAATTAACTCACAATCAATGTGTGTGTGTGTGTGTGTGTGTGTGTGTGTGTATGTTTACATTATATGGTGTGGACCCACAAGTATAGTAAAACCTGAAATCACCTACATTGTGGGGACCAGCCAGTGGTCCCCATGAGGAAAACATTGTATAAATCATACTAAGTAATGTTTTTTGAAAATGTAAAAATGCAGAATGTTTCCTGTGAGGGGTAGGTTTAGTGATAGGGGCAGGGTAAGGGGATAGAATATATAGTTTGTACAGTATAAAAACCATTACGCCTATCTCCTGTGTTAGTGTGAATTGATCTCAAACTGTAAATATTAGCTGCGAGCAGCGATTGCGGGCCCAAGCCGGTGGCACCGCAACCCCGGTGCCTTTAGTTACCTAAAGGCACCGGGATGGCGGTACCGCCGGCTTTGGCCCGCAATCGCTGCTCGCAGCTATATTTATATATATATATATATATATATATATATATATATATATATAAAGCCGGTGGCACCGCCACCTTGGTGCTTTTAGGGTTATTCTACATGACGTGCAAAAACATAACCCCCGCTTTGACTGTCAAAAAGAAGTGTGCTGAAGAGCTTGCATCAGTGAAGGCTCTGCAAAAGTGCACATTGGGGGCACATTTTAACCACAAAGTATGCGTGAGCAACCTTCTGAAAGGTCAGGTGTACATCCAGGTCTATATCTGTACTGTGTTTACATTATAGTATTTAGGGATGCGCCGATCCGATACTCAGGAGGATCGGTATCAGCTCCGATACTGCCATCTTTGCCGGATCAGGTATATTTACACCACTTTAATCAAACCACTCTTCTTTAAAACATTATGATGTGATTTTTTTCACATGTATTTTATTACTCTTATTGAGCTATTTTGTCCACACACAGGACTCACTGCCAATCGTACGTGCTCACATCATTCTCTTTCTGTGAAAGCTGTATACTGCACTCACCAGTTTTCACTCTACAGCTATTGACCAGAGCACTGAAATTATTTCTCACTTAAACTACAATCAAATGGATTTTCTCACACATTTTGCGTTAGTCCTCCGCATGGCATTTTATTATTTTCTGAGCAGCTTCAGAAGTGCATGCACACACAGCCTAGAACACATGACGCGCACACACAGTCACGAGAGAGCAGTGCCGGCGCTATGGGGGGGCATTAGGGGGCAATGCCCCCCCCCCAAATGTCTTTTATGCCCCCCCAAATTGAATTATGATATAATTTACAAAATAATATCAGTTTAATTTAATTCACATTTCAGTGAGAAATAGTACAAATATATGTCTACAAACGGCTCATTAATTGAAAATACAATAAAGCCAACATAAAAACCACAATGTGACGCTCTGAGGAAACCCCCCTGCCGCCCCCCCCCCAATCACGCAAGTTAATACTTGAATGAAGTTGGCGCGACCGCGCGAGCTTCCTGGCTGCATTCAAAACAAAGCAAACAGATGAATACTCTCCAAAAATGGACATTAGAAAATAGTTCAATACCACAGTTTCTCCTTACACGTCGATTAACGATTCTGCTGACCCTATACAGCAAGACAACGACAGCCCGGCTTTGGTATTTGGTGCTTCTACCGTGCAGTGTTGTAGTCGAGACCAGCTCACTCAAGTCCGAGTCCAGACCTTTACAGTCTATGGTCCAGACCGAGACCAAAGACAGTCGAGTCCGAGTCGTTAGTGTATTTATCTAACTGGCATGTCGGCTGCTGTAAATGTTCGCTATATTGTTTAGTAAGCCTATTTTTTTTTTTTGCGCTGCCCATTGTCCTGAAATGTCACTCACTCCCGCCGTGGAGAAACAGGTGTTTAAGCCTATATTTTCTTGTAAATGGAAATTGTAGAATAATATCTTTGTATGTTGTGGGTGTTTTTATTTGTTTTGATAAAGGTAACTACATGATGCTTTTTTAATAGTAGGCTACGAATTTAAATGCTTATGTTAGAACAAAGCAGAATAAAGATGAGTTGCTTAGCTTTTTTTCTCTCTCTCTCTCTTCTGCCATTGAGATAGCATTTAAAACGACTATTCTGTCAGTGAGAGACGTGTGCATGTTCGTTAGCTTGCTATTATAAAGCTGTGGTCAGAGTCGGTCTCGCATTTTTTTAAAGCCTCTTTAACCCTTAATTAATCAAATTTCTTAAGAGTCGCTCATCTTGCAATGTGTAATGGTTGTGTTTATGGGTTGCATTACTTCATGGTAATAACTAACAGAAAAGGCAGTAGGAATAATAAATATAGGATATCTGATATCCGAAAAAAGTCCCCATATAGTGCCCACCCATTGAAAATAAATGCCCCCCTGCTAAAAACGGTCTGAAGCCGGCTCTGCGAGAGAGGCGCGATCGAATGTGTGTTTCTGTGCGAACAATGGAAACTCCATTTTGTTCATACAGGAAAATATTCAGAATAATGTCTTGTGGGAGCAACAGAATACATGTAACGGCATTATGTAATCAGGATACAAAAATCCAGTGAGTTACATCAAAAAAAGTAGTAATCAGATTGTAGTTACTTTTTGAAAAAGTATATAGTACTTAAAGCCATTTAATATAAAGTGGGACCCTTTTTTTATGAAATAATTTGTAACTGTATCGGAATACATTTTTAAAGTAACCCTCCCAAGCCTGGTCTTGTGTGGACGTCCGTTACTTTCACTTTTTAAATTAGCGATTTTTAAGGCCCCAATCCTACTGTATTACCGTGTGGATGTTGATCCAATAGTTCTACCTAATTTTGAACACAAGAGGGCAGTATAGCACTATGAATGATTTTTTTTCTCTTTTGACTAAACCATTCTGTCTGTTTTTAAACTTAAACATAATTCTTAAATTTAAAAAAAGGAATAAAATGGCCATAGTTCCAATATTGGTATAGTCTTATACAGTGTTGGGGTAGTTACTCAAAAAAGTAATTAGTTACTAGTTACTTCTGTAAATTGTAATGAGATTACTTTACTAGTTACTGCGTTGGAAAAGTAACTTCACTACTTATTACTTTACTTTCCTGTTTCTTAATTTACCGTGTAGCCTACATGGACAAACATCATATCAGTTTTTGCCCTATCATCACTTTATTGTAAAAATGTATACAAAATGACATGAAAGAACAATATCCCTGTCTGCACACAAATAAATATGCCGCACTGTAAAATTCACAAACAAAATGGGGTTCAAAATTCAAAATTTTAAAATGGTGTTTAACACAGAAGTTTCAAAACAGGCTGGGAGAATAAAACTCTTCTCCTGAGAACAAAACCAGCTTTTTATTCGACTCATGGTAATAATAATTAAAAAAAAAATAAAAGATGTCAATGAAAAATAATAAAATAAAGGTCACTTTATCCCATAAAATTCTTAATCCTAATGTAAAATGTATTTTTCTAAACCTGGGGGATTAATCCTGTTCATTTCGTTTTGTGTTATCCAAGACTTTCGAGCCTTGTTTTTACTTGACGCGTCCGAACGAGCGGAAAGGTGCGCGCGGCAAACAGCGCACGCGATGCCGCATCCGAGGATGAACGACAAGAAGCCGAACCTGCACCGAACATGGAGCCTACATCTCCGCAACGGCACCCAGTTTGCGCATCTAAATCAGTTATTTATGTTTACAAAATGAGCCTAAGATCCATGTTTTATAAAATGTCCACGAAACTTAATGAAATGTTTAGTGAAATTAGAAAATAGAGATCGTTAATTTAGTTCTTTAGCCTATATACATGTTTTTATATCCACATATTTTGTTCTAATGTCACAAATAATAATCTTAGGGTTTACTATAGCCTACATTTCACTCAAATATTTTTGTGCTTTCGAGCAATAAACTGAAAGTAATGTGAATATTGCCATTCAGGGCTGGACTGGGACAAAAAAATCAGCCCTGGACACTTCATCCAGACCGGCCCACTATGCATGTAAACACACACACACACGTGCATTAATCTATACGTGCATTAATCTGCATGTAAAATTATTGATTAGATTTTATTTACTATCAAAACCAAGAAAAAACTATTAAAATAATAAACAAAGGAAATGGAAATGATTTTATAAGGCATTATTGTAAATAACTGGTCTTAATTTATGTGCCACTTAATATTCTTATAGAATATTCTTAGGCTATACTACATAAACTATATTTCATGAAGTGCAACATCACGGTGAGGACCTAAGAATATATATATAGGTGAGAGCGGGGCACAAAGTAACGCATTTTGGTTTTGGCTCAATTAATTAAAAAATAATTAGGTTAGATTAATATTTTTTTACACAAGCAACATACACATCTCTGCTACAATTGAACACTTAAAGTTTTTTCTAGGACCTACCATTTTTGTACAGTTGCACTGAAAGTGACAGAAGTGCAAATGTTACAACTTACCCCATATGCGGGGTTAATTGTAACAGACAGAGGGGTTAGTTGTAACACTTGTGTGTAACACACATAATTCAGTACTATTTTATTTTTATAGTTTGATATTGTTTGTGCATCTGTATAGGTAGATATCCATACATCCATCCTTTTGTTATGGATCAATATCATAGCTAAAGACTTAGAAAAGGGCTGCACGGTTTTGCAATAAATAATAATAAATAAAATAAAATAAACATATATAAATATTGTAATTGCAATTAAATTAGATTTGTGTGTGGCAGCTGCATGTACAATTATTATTATTAATAATAATAACATTAATAATAATACAAATGAGCTTAGAATAAAAATTTAAATGGTTTATTACATTAAAAACAGGCCATATTTGTAATAAATAAATAAGTTATCATTCATAGTGCACTAAATTTTAAACATTTTAAATTACAACATTGTTTGTGAAAGTCCAACAAAGTTAAATGTATACTCAAACCTGAAAAGTTGTGTGGCTCCGTTTTCATTTGATTATCATTGTGGCAGCAGTTGGAACACTGTGTTACAACTAACCCCGCTGTGTATTACATATTTTAAACCTAGCTAACAGTCGCTAGGAATTACTGACATGTTTCAAAACGGTGCTGTGTTTGAGCCAACAAGACAGTGATTAAGGCAATATAAAGTTATAGATTTGGACGCGTATACATCCAACCCGGAAACAGAAAAAAATCTACGATGAAAAAATTTACTTTCATGATGTCAAAACACTCCATTATCTTCACGAAATATAATCAAAACGTTCCGCAAATTCGCGGGAGACCGTCTTCTGGCAGCAAGAGAAAAAGAGCGGAAAGACAGCCGGCTAGATGCCTGGCTACTGACAAACTATGTAAAATGTCCGTGTTACATTTAACCCCGCGTCAGGCCTACATATATCCCCGCGCTCCCCTATTCTGTAGCTCCTGGCAGTGATGTTTCACCTCATGAAATATAGTTTATGTTCACATTTATGACACAGACAGTAGATAATATTATGTTCACATTTATGACACAGACAGTAGATATAGGCTTCTGCCAGGCACTTTCAGGGATACAAATTGAAAAAATATGTATATATGTGCATATTTATATGCAAAACACTCCTTTTTTCACGTCAACTCTGTGCTATGGTCATTAAATGGCTTTCCTTTTCACTTAAGTCCAGCAAATAATTCATTTATTTTAACACATTTGGTGGCATCTGCCTCAAGTTATTGTCGTTGTTATGAAGTACAGTCGTATGTTTGCATAATTCATTTTGAACACTATAATATTACATGCTTTCAAAATCTGAGGTAAATTATCCGTTATGGCTTGTGGCACAGTGACCTATTTTTAACTAAAAATAAATAATGTGTACTCAGCAGGCCCGGCTCCAGAAATGAAATGAAAGGTGGGCCAAGTGATAATCCAGGTGGGCCAGCCGGGGGGGGGGGGGGGGGGGTTGGGGGAGTCAGTGGGGGGGGGGGGGGGGGGGGTTTGGGGGGAGTCAGTGGGGGGGGGGGGGGGGGCGGGATAATACTTTAGTCTCACATATCTGTTGATATAATTTTAATATCATGCATTTAAGGCATGTTTGTTTGTTATTGGTGCGTTTGTTTTTTCTTCATTTTTACGTTCTACTGTAACCGTCATCTTTAAAAAAAGACAGTTAATATAATCCAGTTATTTTGCTAGATTTATCTAACTGAGGAAGTAACCATTAGCACATTGGCCTTGAATTATATGCATGGCCCACTTTTAGATATGACTTGTTAAACTATACTTTGTCATGATGGAGTTTTTAAAAGTGAAAGGGTCAGAGAGTTACTTATTTAGTAACACACTATACTTATCTCTTAAATAATTTTGAACAGCTCTCATATTAAAAACTATCCAAACTGTGATAGACCTAAAATAGCTTTTGTAGCCCTTTGCCACTCTTAAAATGTCAGAGAAAAGGACAGAATCAGAGATTATTTAGAAAATAGAAAATTGTACTTTGAATATTATAGGCTACAGTAAAAACCCATAAAGTTGATTTATGTAAATTATTTTCATTTCATGAATATAGTGACCAACATGAGCCCAATACACAATGAAATCAATTCACCAAGTTAATAACATTAAATATTTGTTTTAAATGAGTGTCTTTTATCTTACCTATACTCAACTTAAAGGTTAAGGTTGACACAAAAAAAAATATTTTATAAAAATACCTCATATTTCAGCATTTAAATCATCTCTATAAAAAGAATGCCTCAAGAAAGATACATTCCTGACATTTATAATGCACAGTTATTATTATGCGCTCTCCACAATGACAAAGAAGTTTTAGTAATGTATTTCCACCACAGAAAAACGCTTGCTGACGCTCTGCTAAAAGATTTATTTACGGAGAAGAGAAAAAACACCCAAGCGTTTGGGTGCACGTGCACTTCCATACTGAAAAGTTTATGAGCGCGTCTCCCGCGAGCGCGCAATGAGCGCGCTTTCCGTGCGTGCGCCTAATCGCCTATTTGAGGTAACGACCTCGAGCGCGCAAAAGACGCGATACGTGAACTTATCAAGAGACCCCCTTGACATCGCTTCTGTGCACGGCACTCTCGGCAAGCAGGGGCGCCATTGCCAATAATTGAATCGAAATTATAAAAAATAGAAAACCTTCGCGGCACAGAGGATATTTTTTTAACTGCTCGTGCCGCCCCCCATGTGACATGAAGAAATGCCCGGGCGACTGCTCGGTTCGCCCGTGCCTAGAACCGCTACTTTACTGTTGCTTAGTGATTTTTGCGCTTTTTATGGCAGTTAACTGTTTATTTTCGGCTGCCATCGCCGTTCTATCAGCAGCTGTTGCTTAAAGTCCCTATTGACTGCTAAAAACTTCACAACACCTGAAAAAATAGAAAATAACGTATCTCGAGCTGAATTGAATATCGCACTAATTTTATGATTGGCTGTTATGTGGTGTGGGGCCAGGGTGGGCCAAGCTTCTGATTGGGTGGGCCAGGCCCACCCTGGCCCCCCCGTGGAGCCGGGCCTGAGAGACACATTAACAAACAGTTCTGTAGCCCTGATTTATTTATTTCTAAATCAGTAATATATAACTGGAATTTTGGAGGTCCTTTACATATGCTTATATATAACTATATACTAGGGCTGTCACCGACTAGAGATTTTTCTAGTTGACTGGTAGTCATTTAACTAGTTGCACGTTTATGATATTCATTTAATTACTTGTGTGTATAAAATATATATTGTTGGGGGGGTCAGGGCTAAGAAGGATTTTAACATTACTAACATTGCTCTACATAATTGTGAAATACTAAATCAAAATATTGAAGATTTAAAATATAAATTAAGCGCTCAAGTGCATAACACTTGCGTTGCACACCGGGAAACGTAATGATTATGAATGTGTCAGAAAAAAGAGCAAGGAAACTTAATGAACATTTGAATAAATAATTGGTAAATTAGTGTTTTCTGAGTCAGGGTCAGCTGCAAAGATGAAGCTTAATCGCCACCTCTGCAGTACAGTGGACAATGCCATTAGAGAGAGAAATGCAAGTTTCAAACAGATTAAAATTAAATTATCAGAGAACATTTGATTTTGAATTTGAATTGGTTCATTTAAAAGTATAAATTTCAAGCATATAGAATATGTCTGTGTGAAAAGTATATGCTTGTATGAGGCTACATTTACATTAATGCGTTTTCGTTTTAAAACACATACGTTTTGTTATGTTTACACCTGCCTTCCACACTATTCCACAGTTTAGGTTTGAAAACTTTTGCAAACACTGCAGACCCAGTTTAGTTTGAAAACTCAGGGAATTTTTAGCAGTGTTGCCAACTTAGCGACTTTGTCGCTATATTTAGCAAGTATTTAGACCCCTCTAGCGACAAATTTTAAAAAAAAGCGACTAGCGACAAATCTAACGACTTTTTCTGGTGTTATTAGAGACTTTTGGAGACTCACTGACGTGAAAGCACATATCGTCTTTCCTCATCTCAACGAGCAACGGGTGCTGCCTTGGGTCCCACCCCGTCCCAAATCACTCACATGTGGCCCAGTCCTCGCGCAGCAAACCCTCCCAGCTGTAGACAGACATAGCAAGAGATGTTCTCCTCCGCATACAAACTGCAAAACAATCGCGCAAATGAGTCCCTATTTTTAGGGACTTTTCAGACCACGACGCGTTGCTTTCTCCCTGCCGTCACTCACTCCAGCTACGTCTACCCTGTTCAGTGAATGGGTGAGAGGAGCAGATCATCTGTTGAACGCACAGCCACTGACAGACGCGAATGAGGAGTGTTTTCCCACGGACTTATCACTTATCTGCTTTCTTTAAATAATAATATTTTTTATTTAAACAATTTCGTTTCCTTTCTTTTCTTGTGCATTAGTAGGCCTATTCACTAGGTCATTCACGACCATTCACTAGGCCTATCAACTCCTTCTGTGTGACAAAAATATACAGGAAATGAGAACAGCTTTATTTTACATTTGGCTATATTATTGCATATTACCAATATATATATATTACCCCCCCCCCCCCCATCTTAACTTACAAAACTTACCATCACTGTCAGAGCCTGGTGTTCTCAGATAAAAGGATTTATGACTTCTCGAAGGAATTTCAGAGAAGTGTGGCCCTCTCTCCCTCTCTCTGAATTCTAACTAATGCCAAGTTCAGACTGCACGATTTTCAAAGTAGTCGGGTCGCTGTTCTTTTCACACTGCATGACTATCTTGGCCAGCATTCAGTCACTGCTGTGTTCACACTGGACGATTGATCGGCGACAGAAAGTTTCACACTGCGACTGTTTCACACTGTGACACACACTTTTTTTTCACACTTTTTTTTTCGACCCGGTTGTGGTACAGTTCAGGTGAAACGTCAAACAGACATGAGTGCTCCTGCCAAATTTCTACTAATTTTTCTTCAATTTATTGTGTCCAAATAGACAGAGAATAAGCTTTTTTTCTGAAACAATGCCATATCATAGATCTCATGATATGTGATCTATAACTCCTCCCCGAACTCCCTGCTGCTCTGTATCTTGCTCTCTCACTGGCTGCCGGTGATCGCCGATGTAGTTTCCAGTCAAAACACTTTTCACACAGCAGGATTTTGAATCGCCGACAGGTCCAGATATTTAGCATGCCAAATATCTCACGGGCGTCGGCGACTCATCAGTGATTCTCTCAGGTCGCGTCTTTGCTCACTCACACTGCGTGATTGTCACTCGCGTGAACGAGCGCCGATTTGCCTGTGATTTCGGGCATTTGTCGGCGATTTCTCAAAACCTGTCGGCGAGCCAAAATCGTGGCTAAAATCATGCAGTCTGAACGCGGCATAAGGAGAAATGAATCCTTATTTATATACCTGTGCATTCTGTTATACTATATTCCCTTGAGAAATTGTATGAACAATGTATCCAATCTCCTCATCTCACGATGTGCCTTTTATTTTGTGTTTGATCGATGTTGTTTGAAAATGCTAATGAGATCATGTTTCAAACTCTACAAACTACGACTAACCAACAGAATATATGGCATATCTGGTATACCCACCAAACTGGTACAGAGAAGATTAAGATGGACAAGTACATTATTCGTCGATAACAACTTTAATATTACCAGAACGTGCTTACAGTTTCTTCATTGAAGCTTTCCTCACCCCTCCCACACATGCCCACGTGCATCCCTTTAGAGAACAAAGGACCATAAAAGAAGGCTTCCCGCGTGCAACATCCACTCTCCGATAGGCCCAGCCACAGGAAGAGGTGGGGTGTCTTCAAGCAGTATAAATGTGAGCTCCGCCCTTTGGACCCTCTCTTACTGAAAACCTATAGGGTCAAGCAACATGTAACTCTAGTGATCTCCTCACGGAGATCAGATCCCAACACCTGAATCCTTACTTTTGTTCGTCTAAAGTTCGTCTCTTCTTTAAGTTTACCAAGTTCGCCTCCCAGGAAAGGAAGCGGACTTTGCCGAACTATTTCCTCGGGTAACGTCACCTCAAAGACGTCCAACCGCTGTTCAAAGACTCACGCTGCATCATGTGACTCCCCACGGAACAAAGGAGCCACGCGCACGCAACCAACCATGCACACGCCGGGACGGGCCGTGCAAAAATGCCTCGGCCGCGGTCCACGTGACGCGCGCACGCAGGACAGCACCTCCAGTCATCACACGGCCCGAACGGGCCGAGTAACGAGTCCGCGACTCACACAGACCAAATATGTTTGGCAAATATACCTTCTTTTAGCACTTCTAAGAAGCATTAAGAATGTGTTTTCGAGGTGTGTCAGAAGAAAGGTCGACTGTCTGGAGAAATGCAACCCTTTCTCTCCATACTCTCTCCTCTCTCTACATGCTCTCTCTCTCTTACTCTCTCTCTCTCTCTCTCTCTCCAACTCACTTACGTGTACTCATTGTCTAAACGCCCCGCGTCGTCTTAGTTCGTGTTTTAATGTTTGTAAATACATGTATCATTGTAACGTAGTAAATGCTTAAAGGGGTGGTTGATTGCTTTTTTTCTTTGCATGATTGTGTTTATGGGGTGCAATATAACTTGTATTCGTGTTTTTTCTTTTTTTAAAAGTCTTATTTTTCATAAACTTCACCTTTATAGTCAGCCGCGCTCTCCTCTGTCCCCTGAACGAACGGTTTACTTCCTGATTCTATGAAAACACTCCCTCAGAAACACGTCGTGGGCTCAGATTGGTTCATTTGGGCGGGTGTGTTGTGATTAGCTAAACTGTCGCTCACGTTGTCCGGAAGGTTAACGCCTATTACCTTTACGGGGAAACGCCAGCTCCGGGCCAGATGTTAATAATGGTGTCGAACTGCAGTATCAGTTTGACCCAGAATCAGACCGATAAAGCCGCGATGAAGCGAGTCAAACAGAACCACACCATACACGGTACTTACTAAACGTTTCTGAATGATAATTTGACATTTTTTAACCATATACACGTTTGTTTTACACAATAGCATCTGACTGGCAACAATAGCAACTGACTGGCTACTAATCTTATACTCACAGCGGTGGCAAGTTTACGTTCTTGATCAAATCTAAAATAACGTCATGAAGCATATATACATGAAAAATACGTTTAAAACATTAGTACTTATACAAAATTCAGGTCCATAATGTTTGTACGCGTTTGTCGTAGACACAATACTAGCACAACTAGTAGCCTAGTGGCTATAAAGCCAGCGCTGGCATTTTGAAAAAAATAAATAAATAAATACAACACAGGCTAACGTTACGTCTGGAATTATACATGCAAATACATTTAAAACGATTAAGTCTTAGCCTACTTACAGGTTGTGGCCCAACAACTGCTGCCTCTGGTTTTAAAGTTGGATCTGCTTCATGGTTTTTAACAGTTTCTTGCTGCATTGAACTCGTGGAGATTCTGGAAGCTGTCTTCCGTAAAATGCGCAGCACAGAGAGCTAGATTACGATCGTCACTTTCAGGAATATAATCAAACATAAATTGTATCCATTGTTGATGAAGTATAGCATCCGTGGGAAGCTCGAGTCGTTTTTGTAGGCGTTTACACTTCCTGGTTTTTAAAAGACGATATCTCTGCTTACATTGAACTTTCAGCGCTGCAACTTTGCAGATACTGTTCATGCACCATCAGCAACATTACACACTATTTAAAATCAAAAAAGTGAAATCGCAATCAACCACCCCTTTAAGTAGTTACTTTATTAAATACAGTTATGCTCATTTCTGACTGAATCAATGTCTTGCTCATAATACTAGTCAATGAAATGTCGATCAAGAAGCTACACGCTTTACAGAACTAAACATACCTAAAAGGGTATTTGTTTATAGAGCAGGAAAGCTAATTCTTGTGGCCACAGAATTAGTTTTCACGACTCTTTAAACTAATTGAGCTAATTAATTTTACTTGTCTTGTAAAACGTGGTCTGTATAATTGATTACAATTAATTTGTGGTTAATTGCAGAGACGCACAGGTATGCATACAGGTAAAATTTAAGAAAGCCTCCCTAAATGGGAGATTTATTAACATGTAAGACCGGTCTAAATAAATAAATAAATAATCATAAAGAAACATGTAAGACCGGTCTGATCTAAATCTGTATGAATAATTATTAATTATCAATTATTATGATACGCAAATTCCCCCTGATCGGACCGCCTTGTGTCTTTACATTATATTATAATATATTAAATACAATATGTAAGCTGAGCAAATTAATAGGCTCTATGCACAGCTCCACTACTTCCTGAACTTCAGCCAGCTCCTTGTTTCCTGTCTGGCATTATTGGACACATTGATTAATTCAGGTGTGTTTGATCATTGTTGCCGTGACTACTGAGGTCAAGCACACCTGAATTAATCAAATTGTCCAATAATGGTAAACAGGAAACAAGGAGATGGCTGAAGTTCAGGAAGTAGTGCAGTTGTGCATAGAGCCTATTATAGAGAAAACACAATAGGCAAGCGGAACGCAAGTACGACGTGATGACGTCACAAATATGCTAATTAACGTATGACGTCATCTAGCGACATTTAGCGACTTTTAGGGAAGGCGTTAGCTACTTTCATTTGAAAATAGTTGGCAACACTGATTTTTAGGAAATTTGGCATTCAATTACACCTATATGCCAACGACACCCAACTTTATCTGTCCTCGAAACCTTCCGCTAATTTTCCTCCACCTGTCCTCTCAGACTGTTTAGCTGAGATTAAAGAATGGTTTTCTTTAAATTTTCTTAAACTTAACACCAGTAAAACAACAATCTGTTGAAATCTACATGCTCATCTGTGAAAATTGACGATTTACTGGTCTCTATATCTAAACAAGTTAAAAGTAGGGATGCTTCGATCAGGATTTTTGCTGCCGATACCGAGTACCGATTTCTTGTCATGGTGACCGGCCGATACCGATTCCGATACTTAATTGACTTAATATAAGACAAATAAACAAAATGGAACAGTTTAATGCAGCTCATAAGGTTTATTTAAACATTGTCCAATACTGTGGAGGACAAAATAAAAATTTAGTCTCCTAAAATGGAGAAGTCTGATGTAACTTAAACATCGTCCAATACAAGTCTGAGCAGGACAAAATAAATAAATAAATAAAAATCAAACAACATTTAAACTCCTAAAAGAACAAATTGAAGTGGTTTGATAAAACTCATTAGGTTTAATTTAACATTGTTCAATGTTGAAGAGAATACAATAAATAGAAACATTTAAACTCCAACATGGAGAAGTCTGATGTAACAAATAAGGTTTAATTAAACATTCTCCAATATAAGTATCATGTACGTCCTCACGCGTTGAAGTCATCAAATCGCGATCGGTTTGTAAGATCGGCCAAGTTAGTGAGTACCGATCAAGTCATAAAATGTTATGATCAGCCGATACCGATCTCCGGCCGATCGATCGGAGCATCCCTAGTTAAAAGTCTTCTTTCATTTGAAGCACATATAAACAGTCTCATCCGCTCTGCTTATTTTCATTTATGGAATATAAATCAACTTTGCCCGGCTCTCTTAGTAAAGAGCACGACAATTCTAGTCCATGCTCTAGATTTTTGCAACAGTCTTTTTTATGGATTGCCTTCTAAGGTACTCAATAAACCCCAATAAGTACAGAACTCGGCTGCCCGAATCATCAACAGAACTCCTCTAGCTGAACACATTACTCCCCTACTACAACACTTGCACTGGCTCCCGGTAAAATATCATATTAATTTTAAAATTATTCTTCTTACTTTCAAAGCACTCAATAACCTTACCCCATTCATATTTATTGGACCTTCTTCATATCTATACTCTTTCTCTGACTTTAAGATCGTCTTCTTCACTCATTCTTGTTCTCCCTCTCCTCGCACTACTTCTATGCGGTCCCAAGCTTTTAGTTTTGCAGCTCCTTATTTATGGAACCTGCTGCCACAGGATGTGTGAAACAGTGAAAGTATTCATGTTTTTAAATCTCGCCTTAAGACCCATTACAATAATCTTTTCGGCAGGCTTTTATGTGATTATTTTACATTTTACTAATTCTAATTATGAGTATTTGATTATTGTTGATTGTTTTATTGTGTCTGTAAGGTGTCCTTGAGTGTCATGTAAGGCGCCTATAAATAAAATGTATTATTATTATTATTACTTCACCACTTCCTGTGGAGTTGTTTTTTTCTGAAACTGACTAATTAAAATTTGGTCGGCTAAGCCTCTTCTTGTCGACTACCATTTAATCAGCTATTAGGGGACAGCCCTACAATATATACACTCATAAATGTACCTCCAGTTTATGGGTGACCACACTGAGGATAGTAGGGTCCAGGTTGGAAACAGACAGCACTTCACTGAGCTGGGCTTCCTTCTTTTCCAGCGTGTCATTGAGTGCACTCAGTTTGCACTCCAGCAGCAGGTTTTTGAAGCCACTTTTCTGCTGAACCTCCAGGATGGCTTTAGTGAACTTCATGTACAATTCATCTCGCTCCAACTGAACCTGCACAACAATCAAACAATCTCTAGCTCTTACACATGCAGCAGTCCTAATGAATCAGTATGAACAGATAAAAACTTTAAGAGACAACTGTTATTCAGTATATTAATGTTGTAAAAAATTACAATAAAAACAAAAAATACAATTAATAATTACTTGGCTGATATGTATTACAGTGTGTACACCAAACAGAGATTCTTTTTATGCCATGGCAGACTGTTATCAAGATGAAGAGAAAACCTGGTTTTCCCCCTTATATGTCATAACACCATTAAGGCTGATAGTTTAGTGTGTTTTAAAGGTCTGATGCTGTTCCTCCAATCACCTTAGTAAATCTCTGCTCCAACACTTTATACTCCCACTTAAGCTCCTTCAATTCTCTGTCAAATATTTTGAGACGAGCTCTCGTTCTCTGACAACAGAAGACAAAGAACAAGATTTATATACATTACTAAAATTAATTAAAACTTTTGTTATAATTAACATTTAACATTATGCCACAGTTCAGTGTCAGTACAATCCACTAGAATTACTAAATCTACTAAGACCCTTAACATACGGTTAGAGCACTCTTGTCCTTCTCATAGTTGTTAAGCTGTTTCTGAAGCTCTGCGACTTCCTCTTTGGCCTTTTGTGGGGACTCCCTAAGCTCCTTATTCTGCTCAAGTACTTCAGCCATCTCTTTATTTCTTTTCTCCTCCTTCCTTTTCATTTCCTTTAACTCTTCCTGCACACATTCCACCAGAAGAGAAAATAAATAAGAACGGACAAATAATCACTTCCTGTACCTCAGCTGGTAGCATGAAACCAAGAAACAAACATACTTACATACATACACTGCAGTATTATACTTTTTTATAGCTTGATTGCAATATAGATTTAATAATTGTGAAGATGCAAAGATGACTATGAATAAAGTTACTAAAAACGATCTATGAGAGACACTAAGTTATTTGATTTATAATTAATACAGAGAAAACAAATGTATGTGTATGTGTTCACGTGTGCGTTTTCACCTTGAGTGAAGTGATAAAGTCCAGATTTTTGTAGACTATGTCATTGAAGTAGTTTCTGATGTCTTTGAAAGCTTTCTCATGATTCTTCATAAGCATGTTGATGTGACTGTTCTTTCGCTCCTCAATCTCATGAATCTCACGTCTTGCGTCTTAGTTCTTCCTCCTGACGCAGCTTCTGCATCCTTTTCTCATATTTGGATCCAATTTCTGTGACAATATTTTCATGTTAAAACATTAAAGCAAGCCTTCACTGCCTCACAAACTTCACATTCCATTCCATTTTATTTTATGACACATTATACTGTACCCTATGTATTTAACAAAGAATATTTGTTATTTATCAAAAATTACTTCATAACGTGAAAGTGAAAAATCCATAAATTGTATTGAATTAATAACAAAAACAAAACAAAAATAAAAGATAATAAAAGTATTTAAGGGTTACTTTTTATTTTTACATCAATCAACCATGAAGACCAAAGAAGTAGATCTGAGACAAAGTTCTTCAAACAAATGAGCCAATGATGACAAATAACTTGCAGGGCACTGAATATTATCTACAGTAGAGAAAATCATCACTGAAATTAAATTTACCAATGTGAGCTTCAAAATAGTGTTCAGACACAAAAGTATTTGGTATTAACAAACAACTAAATAAATAAAGAAAACAAAAATCTCTGTATATACCTTATACATCAGAAAAACAAGACAAAAGCATAGCCGTCATAGAATTTTGAACTTCCATTTTTTGCAGTAGCCATAGATATTTCTATAGCAGCAGCCGCAGGGTAGGGAAAAGTTTACGTGAACTTGAATTTAATGACTTAAATATTAATTTCTATCTCACATTATACTATAGTATGGCTTCATATACGTATATTATACACCGCCCCCCTCTAGGGTGGCCATACGTCCGGATTTTGGCCGGACAGTTCGGATTTTAAGCTCCGTGTCCGGCGTCCGGCGCAGCCTCAAGCCGGACACTCTTTTGTCCTCCTTTTTGGAGTTGATATGAATCGGCCCAAAAAAAAAAAAAAAAAACGCTCTAGAATCTTTATTGAGACGCGCAGCAGCGTCTAATGCCGTAAGATCTCTTGTCTAACAAATGATTGGCTGAAAGCGGTGTCAAATAAATATCATTGGTTTAAAAAAGTAAACAAGCCTCCATGTGCTGGCTACTACGCCTACGTCATATAACGTTAAAATGCCGAAACGTAAGACATCATTTAATCCGGAATGGAAAAAAGAGCACGCATTTATTTCTAAAAGCAGAAAAGATGATTTCCATGGATTTTGCACATTGTGTCGCTGTGAAGTGGACGTCAGCAGTCAAGGGAAAGCCGCGATTGACCGACATGCCGGCACTGAAAAACATAAAAGTAACCGACGAGACGCGGGTACGTCTTCCCTTAGGTCATTTTTTCGAGAGGCAACATCACCTCAGGATGACAAAATCTCTGCTGCAGAGCTTTGTAAAGTCTGTCATGCAGTCAAGCATCACCAGTCATACAGGAGTGTAGATTGTGGAGTCAAAGTTGACAGAGAGATCTTTAGTGACTCATCTACAGTTAAGGGGATGACCTGTGGAAAAATAAAAGCTAATTAAGGCTTTGTGTGAGAACGTTCTAGCGCCCTACTCTGTACATATACATTCATATTACATCAAATTAAACAATCTGCCATTTTCAGTGGCAACGGACACATCAAACAAAGGTACGACCAAGTGTTTCCCGATTGTACTGAGATATTTGCACTTTGAGGAAGGTGTGCAACATGCACTGTTTTATTTTTATAGTGACAGCAACGAAACTTCAGAGGCTATAACAAACCAGCTACTGGCTAAACTGGAGATGTCTGGTCTTGATGTGAAAAACATGTTAGCATATGCAGCAGACAACGCCAGTGTCAACTATGGAAAACACAACAGTGTTTATCAGAAATTGAAACTGGCTCAGAAGGATGTGCTACCTGCAAACTGATTAGCCCATATCCTACACAATGCAACAAGATATGCAGCAGGCAGCCTGGATTTTGATGTTGAAAATGCTGTGCTCAAGGTTTACAGCCATTTTAGCATGTCAGCAAGCAGAACAGCACAGTTGAAGGAATTCTGTGAGTTTGTAGAAGTGGAAGAATGCAACCTGCTACGACATGTCGTCACAAAGTGGTTGTCCCTGCTTCCATCTATTGACAGAATACTGAATTATTGGAAGCCCCTGACCAGCTACTTTCAGAGTGAAGGTGAGGAGCAATGCTCCCAGTTTTTGTGGAAATGTTTTGGAGAGGAAAGCATGGAAGTGTCTGAGACATATTTTCTTTTCCTCAGTCACATTCTAAAAGTGTTCTCAGACACCATTGAAGCTCTCGAGGCCAAATCGTTCAGCATAACAAGTGTGTTTAAGGTAATGACTGATCTGAAACAGAAACTTGAGAGAAGGACGACTGACAGGTTCTTTGGCTTTACTGTGAACACTAAACTCAAGCAGCTACCCCCTTACCTGGCAATGAAATGTGTGGAGGATTTTCTTGGTTTCTATGAAAGAGCCAAGAAATACATAAGTGAAAGATATGACTTCTCTGAGAGCAGCTTTCATAGCAAAGTAGCAAAGCTTGACCTCACAACTGCTGTGTCATATGAAGAATACAGTGATGCTGTCCAGGCCTGCAATCTGAAAGATATTGATATGGATGGACTGTATGAGGAATATGCCATGGTGGAGGCTTCCTTCACCTCTCCGGAAATGGAAGGTTGCCACAGTGAGGAGCGATATCTGAAACTGTTTTCCAAAGCAGACGCACCACTTGTGAATCTCAGGAAGATCAGTGCCTATATTTTCTCCATCCCATGCAGCAATGCACACACAGAACGAGTCTTTTCAATGATGACATCTGCATGGAGAAACGAGAGGAATCGTCTGGATGTGGACAGCATCAAGGCTGAGCTCCAAGTTTGTGTCAATTTTACCTTTCCCTGCACAGACATGTACAAGAAGTTCCTTGGAAACAAAAAGCTCTTGGATGCAGCCAGGAAAGGGCAGAAGTATTGCAGATAGACAATCAACTATTTGGTGACTACTGTAGTTTTATGTGTTCTATGTAGTCTTTGTGTTCACAAATCGAATGGGAATAAGAATATTATAGGAAATATGAAAATGAGTATTGAGTTTAACTGTATTTATGTATTTCTCTTAATTTTATGTATTTATTTTAAGTCCAGGAATGTTATGTTTTTTTCTACTGTGCACTTTGCAAGACAGGTTTGTTCATCTCAGTGGTCAGTTTTTGAAACCAATGTCTTGAATAAATACAAATACTACTGTGAACGAAAACTTTTTTTATTTTTTTTGTCTACGTCCTCCTTTTCAGTGTTATGAAAATGGCCACCCTACCCCCCTCCCTCCAAATATTTTCTCATCGAATCTACACGATTCACGTAGGTCACCTATTTTGATTTAAAATGGCGAATTGATGTGTGCCATTTTGTGGCCGATATCATCCCCCATACTCTCTCACTATTCCCCACTGTTCCATTAATCCACTTGGATTAATGAAAAATCCACTTGGATTAATGAGTGGATGAAAAACATGAGAAAATTAAGACATGAGACCCAATACCCACACTTGTGAAAATATGAAAGAATTACAGTTTTTCTCAATTGCTTAAACACTATAACCAGGCTTTTGAACTAAAATTTCAAAACCATAATGCCATTTATCAAAAAGCACACCCATTTCCCTAAACTATAAACACTATTCCTTGTTTTGACACATCAGTCAGAATTGTTGAACTGTCACTCCAAAACTCTACACACAAGTCCCTTAATATTTCATTGCCTAGACCATGTGGTCATTTAGAAAGCACTAGCATTCAATATTGTTCACTCAAGTCAGCATAGTTTCAGCTCAATTAGCACACCATTACCCAGATGAAAACACTAAGAGTCACAATTTAACACACATCAATCAGAACTTTCAAGATGCCTAAAAGTGCCAGAGTCAGTTCATCTGAGTTTTGGAACAATGGATCCACAAATAAAGGAAGAGATCGAGGAAGGAGTTTATGGTGATGACATGGTGAACGAGGAGGAAGAAGACGTGGTGAAGGAGGAGGAAGAAGACGTGGTGAAGGAGGAGGAAGAGGACGTGGTGAGGAGGAAGAGCACATAGTGAAGGAGGAGGAAGCAGACGTGGTGAAGGAGGAAGAAGAAGACGTGGTGAAGGAGGAGGGAGAGGAGGAAGAAGAGGAAGAGGAGGACATGGTGAAGCACGAGGTAGAAGAGATGGTGGTGGTGCAGGAGGAGGAAGAGCAAGGAGACAAGCAGTCTCAGATGAAATTAGAACCACTTTAGTTGATCATGTCCTTATCCATGGCATGACTATGAGGGAGGCTGGACAACGAGTATGGCCTAATTTGAGTCGCTTCACCGACACCTCCGTCATCAGAACTTTCAGGGAGAAAAACAGGAAAACAGGTGGCCTGACCCAGACCAAAGACAGGAGGCTAAGGCGGAATAATCTTTTTTTTTTTTTTATTTGTGTGTGTGTGTGTGTGTAGTACATGAATGAATAAAAATGTGCCAATGTATCCATTGGTTGTGTCTTTTGTTCATCATGTGAAAAGATTTTTGAGGAGGGGAACCACAAGTAACATAACTTACCAGTTTTGGAAATGTTGTTTTGAATTTATTGCACCAGTGTGTTAGACTATGTTGTAGTGTGTGTTATTTTGAGGGCTTGTGTGTCCTGTCTGAGGGCAAAGTTTGGTTTTTCAGCAAGAGTGAATGGTTTTGAGAGTAGAGTTTCATTTTGACCAGAAAATAGGTGGTTTGGGAAACTGGGTGAGACGTTATGGATTTGTGTTTACTGTTGTGAGAATAAGAGGCATAGTTTCAAGAAATGTGTTTAAGCAATCGAGAAAAACTGTAAGACATGAGACCCAATACCCACACTTGCGGTCTTGGCTACTTAAGAGCACATGCATGTAACATGAAGTAAGCGTGTAAGAGGCATAATAAATACCTAAACAAAAAACAAAAAATAAAATAAAAAAATAAAATAAACAAATAAATAAACAAAAGCTTAGTGCCATTATCGCACACTAAATCCACTACATCTCTGATAACTTAAGTCCTGAAGGTTGAGAGGCGGGGCCTACATGGATTGAACTTGTTGGTCCATTGAATCCCATACATAGGCCCTTTTACACCTGGTATTAAGAAGCATTTTTGTCAATCCGATCACAAGAGGACAATGCTAAATACAGGTGTATGTGACCATTTCCAGACATAGTCGAAAATGCATTCGATCGGCTTGCTTTTGCAATTCATTCATGTGGGCGAATACATTCGAACAGACACAAAAGGCCGCCTACTCTCCGCCTATTGACATGGTGAAACATTTGTGCTTTTATTATTTCATCCTCAACATGACATCACGACTTTTGCGTAAACATACACGCCACTTTCGAGTCAAGTGGCGTGTTATCTCTACGCATTTTGAGCTATCCGCGTGTATGTCTACGCCATTAATGTCCGCGTCATTCCGCGTGTCTGTACACGCGCGTCAAATGTCCAGTCATAAACGCCATTAACCCCAGTGACGGTTAAGTTTAGGGATAGAGTTGAGGTAAGTCATATCTTTTTTTTTTCACTAGGATGGTAAGGGAACAGTCATAAATGCCATTAACCCCAGTGATGGTTAAGTTTAGGGACAGGGTTGAGGTAAGTCATATATTTATATAACGTTAAGTCAACAGCGTTCATAAACACGCGGAAAAGCGATTATGCGTCTTGATAGCACGCCAAAAATGCAAATAAGAATTGGCGTGTCATACACACGCTACTTCATGAGATCAGTCTGCATCCTCTTATACTTAAAAAAAAAAAAATCTGCAATTGATTAACTAGAGGAAAATCTCCCCTCGCTCTACTCGTTTCGGACCTGCTCGTTCAGTGTGTGCACAACTGTTTACTCCCACTGACAATCCCACAATGCGCTGCAGTGAACCACACAGATGTGCCATGCGGCTGATATTTCACAGACAAAGGTAAAGCAACTCTTTTTTTTCTCACATAATTGTTCTGACTTTGGTAGTTGCTTTGTAAAGAGCCCAAAGACATGTGGGAAATATATATATATATAAGGGGGAGGTAAAAAAATCGACTTACTTATGAATAGCGATTCTACCTTCTACCGATAACTATTTTCTAAAATGTTACACTTCTTTAACTTTGCAGTGGTACTTAAAGTTATTGGCACGTTAGGGTGTTATTACAGTTTTTTACAATTGCTACGACAGATTTTTCAACACTTTTAACAATTTTCCAAAACTCTTAACACAGTTAGCACTACATCCGGCTGTGTAAGCTATACTATTAACACATTTCTTGTTGTTTTAACACAAAATGCATACAATGAACACAAATTTAAAATGCTTGAACTTCTTTTACACACAAACTCAAACAAGACCAAAACAATGGATTTTTACTGCCAAATTTACCATTGCTTTAACACTGTCAGAACAGATAACACCATGTTCTAAACCTAATCTTATAGGCTAAAGTCAAGGTAAACAGCTGTTTATATTGTGAATTGAAAAACAAATAAATCCCCTGTATTTTATTCTATTGTTACTGAGAAACAGCTGATTGAATAATGCAAATATGGGACAATGTGACAATGTGGCATTTCAGAATTCCAGTGCAGTCATGGCCTGGTTTGATCCCATCAGAGGATGATGTCCCCTTTCCCTTTCTTAGCCTGGAGATGGAAGGTTTTTGACCATCGTCTATAGGTATGTTTGCAAATGCTTGTATATATGGAGGTGTGTGCATACATATGTTTGTCTATATATACTGTACATGTAGGCTACATATACAGTATGTGTACTATGTTTCTGTGGCTTGTACATACCTGTATGTATTGCCTTCTAAAAGGAAAAATAAATAAAAATTTGATCACAAAATAAGTTTTTTGACCATCGTCCACAGGACCAAATGTCCCTCCTGGATGCAATGGATTCCGCATTCTGCAAGACATCCCAGCTAAACACAGCCAGGGGTAAATAAGGAATGCCAAATGATTCTTCCCAAGATGCCTTGATGCCTTGCCAGAGTAGTGTGTAATGTGGATGAGAACATGTGGCCAAATGGAGAAGACTGGGATGATTACAGTCAATTTCATTTGTATTTTCACCTACAGTAATGCTGTAAATGGCAAGTATTGCATATTTTTGTTATCTTGCAGAAATGTCCTGTTGCAAATAAAGCCTTTACTGCACCAATTCTGTCTCTGTCTCATTTTTTTTTTTCATAAACCGTACATTCTAGTCTGCTATTCTGAGAAGGGTCATTCGGTTTTTGTTTTTTTGTACTGAATATCTACAACATAGGAAACAAAATACACACTTTTGCTAAACCCAAACAAAACTGTAGAGAAGCTTCAAAATAAACTGCAGTGCAAAACAATCTACTGTATAAACAATCCACAATCCATATACTGTATATAAAATAATGCAGTTTCTGTAATTCCATCTCATGTTAGTGTTTTTGTGACATTGTGCTATGATTGACTAAATGTGCATGTTGGAAGAGAACATGTGTTAGTGTTTTGGTAGACATAGTGTATTGTTTTTTGAAAATTAGTGTTGGAGTTTAGTTTACAGTGTGTGATTTTGAGCATGAAATTAACCGTTTTGCCAATTGTGTGTTGTAGGTGTGTTGGTGTGTTAAGAGTTTAGAAAATTTGTTAAAAGTATTGAAAAAACTGTCATAGCGATTGTAAAAAACTGTAATAACAACCTACAGCGTAATGGCACCTTGTGTGGTGTCATTACGGTGGATTCCGTCCTGTTCTGAGTTTATCCAGCCTGACTTCTGTCTGTCCCTGATTCTCGGATTCGTTCCAGCCCTGAGTGGATCTACGGTTCCTGTTCTGTCTGCCCACGGAGTCCTGCGTTATCGAGCCTGGTTTCACCAACCTGCCTGCCTATTCATCTGTGACTACTGCTTTCATTGTGTTTAATAAACACCTGTTCACTTGCAATTGAATCTACGTCAGCCGTGACATAAAATTTACAGATATCGTAAATATGTATATACAATAATAATGTATAGAGCACTTAATTAAAGTCTTCCATCTGGTATTCAGAAATTATTTAAGTTAAGAGACGGTCGATATAACTTAAGGGGCCTGTTTGTGTTTGAATGTGGAAAAGAAAGAACCAATGTAAAATCTAGATGTGTATCAGTTATTGGTGTGAAATTATGGAATTTACTAAAAGATTATTTGAAATTATGTACTTCTCTGTCTAGCTTTAAAAGATCTTTAAAAAATTAAATTGTAAATGAGTATTCAGTTAGTATGTGAATTTTGTTAATATTATTGAAAAAAAAAAATGCATGTGCAGTATTGTATAAACAGGTATACTGTTTTTATAATTTATAATGCTGATTTGTACTTCTGAGTAGTTTCAAAAGATTGATTAAAAAAGATTTTCTTTTTTATGATTATTTAGTTAGTATGTACATTTTGTTAGTATTGTATTGTAAAAATATGTATGTGCAGCATTGTATAAATATGTATTTTGTTTTTGTATAATTTATAATACTGATTCTTCAGGTATATGGTTAAATAGGGTAGGTAAATATAAGCCTTGGCTTCAGCCTACTCTTTTTTTGGTTATTTCATTGTAAATTTACCAGAAAATAAATAACTACTACTATTACGTACAATATATTTGATTTAATGTAAATTTATAACTTCCATAACTTCTTACTTTTCTTTACTTCAGCAATAATCTGCTGAGTGTTTTCTTTAAAACAAGACCAAACTTAGGTCTGCTTTATTCCAAAGCATTCTTGAATTACAACCAAGTTTTAATAGTGCATTGTATTGTCCATTTTCAAAAAGGGGGTGACAGTTAAAGCTGGAGTAGGTAGAAATATTCTAAAAAACAAATTCCCAAATTTGTTTAAACTGTCTATATATACCAGTACATAAATAAAATGTTCTGAAAAAGAAAGTATACAAATTGAGTGTCTGTCCTCCTCTCAGTGCTGCAATAAACACAGCTCATTATTTCATTCACTCCCACCCCCTCCCATCTGGGATCCTTACAAAGCCATGCCCCCAAAACAGATGAACGCGCGTTGCCGACCGCCCAAAGACAACCGGAAGTCAGCCATTTTGATTTTCCTCTCTGATTTTTGTGCAGTTTTTGCTATTTTCACCCCCGTAAAACTCCTCCTACAGTTTTAATCTGATCATCTTCAAATTTGGTGAGTGTAATCGTAAGGCCTTTGCAACGCTAAATTGCGAAGATCTTGAGTTTTCATCGAAGGGCATGTCCTCAGCGGCCTGACAAATTTCAATGTTTCGCCATGAAACAGGAAGTTGCTGTAACTCAGGGAAACAATAACCAATCTGCCCCAAACTTCACACGTTTGATAAGAGTTCTGTCTTGAACACATGTCCATGCTCATATTTAGTTACAGTCAGAGCGCCACCTGCTGGCAACAGGAAGTGACATGTTTAACATTGTGGACTCCTAATAACATATAAAAAAGTGCCCGCAAGTGCTAAACATGCTAACAACATACTTGAAACATACTAAACATGCTAGCAAACACTTAGCTAAGTGCTAACACATACTATGCATGCAAAAGTTGTTGTAACTTAAGCAATTACCAATGTGCTCCAAATTTAAAGGGATACTCCACTTTTTTAGGAAATAGGCACTTTACAACTCCCCCAGAGTTAAACTGTTGAGTTTTACCGTTTTGAATCCATTCAGCCATTCTCCGGGTCTGGCAGTACCACTTTTAGCATACGCACAACCGGCACATCCAGGAACTTAACTGTCAATTTTGTCCCTGCCCCCTTTTGGGGGAAACAAACTAGCCTCCCCATTGACTTCAATACAAAATAACAGCAAAAACCAACGTCCGTACACAGCCGACAGGCGTAAATAACTTAAGAAATCACTTATATAAAACATGTCAAGTAATTATATGTCCACCCTGCCTGCCATAGAGCGTGAAAGATACATTTTGTTATGCCCGTAATCAACTAGCCCAGGCTACCTGCCATCATCATCATAAATTCATAATATATACATTAAGGTTTTTTACTTTAAAAAACGAAATAAAATCATTCAGGGGCTTACCTGGTGACTCGATGAGGTACAATTATATGTCCGGGTAAGACACCTCTGGCCACTGGGTGGGGTTGTTACACCAATTTGACGCCGGGAGAATAAAGGGACATGTTTTTAAATTGGCCAAATTAAGTTTGTGTGTCTGTATCTTTCACGCTCTATGGCAGGCAGTTTGGACATATAATTACTTGATATGTTTTATATAAGTGATTTCTTAAGTTATTTACACCTGTCGGCTGTGTACGGACGTTGGTTTTTGCTGTTATTTTGTATTGAAGTCTATGGGGAGGCTAGTTTGTTTTCCCCCAAAAGTGGGCGTGAACCTATTCAGAGACATTCTATGACGCAGCGCCGGTTGTGCGTATAGCTTAGTTAGCATACATCATTGAAGTGCACAAGACCATTAGCATCTCTCAAAAAATTTTTTACCAAAGTGTTTCGATATTTTTCCCATTTAAAACTTGACTCTTCTGTAGTTACATTGTGCACTAAGGCCGACGGAAAATGTAAAGTTGAAATTTTCTAGGCTGATATGGCTAGGACCTTTACTCTCATTCCTGCATAATAATTAAGAAACTTTTAAACTGCTGTACCAAGAGTGCAGCAGGCACAAAGTTATGACGCAGCGCCTGAAAATAGTGCCCAGCTTTCAACGTGACCAGGGACTAAGTTTGTGTAGTCATCGCGTCTGCTGCACTCATGGTACGGCAGTAAAGTGTCTTGATTATTACGCATGAATGAGAGTATAGTTCCTAGCCATATCAGTCTAAAAAATTGCAACTTTACATTTTCCGTCTGTCTTAGTGCACGATGTAACTACAGAAGAGTCAAGTTTTAAAGGGAGTCCCAAAAACAGTTTAACGTGCATACAAGGATAAAAAACACTTTGTCTTATAATATGCATTTATTTTTACTTGATTTGCTCAACGACTCCCAAATGATTCGTTCGACAATTCATTTTCCCAAACACCTCCTTTGAGGAGAGCTTTTTATATAGAGCAAAGTCATTTTTGGCTAAGTCGTTTAGGGGGTAATTGACATTTTTCAGTGAATATCTGGGGAATATCAAAAACAAAACTAACTTTACCCCGCTTAGAAGCTGCACGGAGTTTACAAAACACACAACAGTATATAACTATATTGTGCATGCTACAGAAAACATAACAGCAAACATTATTAATAATACTTAAAGATTGTGATTCGGAGGAGGACGAACCTGATCCATATACACTGGATACTGAGCCCTCCTTCGGGAACAACCGGCTTGCGAATCCACATTTGAATTTATTTATTTTTTGAATGATTTGTCATTAAAATGATGAGAACACAAGGTTCGGGCTATACTGTTGTGGTATCGTTGCAAATATGAACTCTAACCACTGATTCTTCACAGGCTCGTCCCTGGGCAATGAAAACAAGTGGCTCAACTGTCTTTGCAATGTAGAACACAGCGTCTTCTCGACATGATGCTATTCAGCTGATGTATTTGAATGTGTTCTAGACTTCAAGTTTACACTTCCGTCTGCGCGCGCAGTTGTTGGGAGTGGCCAATGAGCTAATGGTTCATATCTACGTCACTACGAAACAGCTAATGAGACGTTTCAAAAACAATTCATTTCATAGACTCAGAGTCGACTCTCAATTTTGAAAGACAATAACTTTATATACGGTGCACTTTCAGATATAAATCTTTGCAGGATGTTTTTATTCCCTTAGAGCTATAGTCCACACTAGATGAACAGTCATTTTCAAAAATCCATGATAGTTGCTCTTTAAATATGGAAAAATATTGAAACACTTTGGTCATTTTTTGGGAGAAATTGTAAGACTTGAAAACTGGTTCTGACCAATGCCCTCTGAAGACAAATGGCATTGCTTGCGAATTAACATCGACACCCTACCCCCTTTTCTCTGAACTACATCCCTCTCTCCCTCTCTTTCAGTCAATGACACTGAAAACTCACAAGAATATGGTTCTTAATGTGAATGTGATAATCTTTTAGAAGTGTTTGGAGTCATTTTGATGGTCTCAGGGTGACTGGTAATAATGTCTCATTCCCAAAGTAATAAAAGAAAAGGTAATAAGGTTTTAAGAACTGTTACACAAAGGAATGTGCTCTCTAGGGACTCCAAGGTGTAAATGCTAATTTCCACTGTTCTAAGCTCCTTCCCCCAGTAAGCATGGCTGGGAATAAAGTAAATTTCCACTGGAAACTTGCATATTAAAGGAGGTCTGGTTATAAAGGGAGATGTAACAAGAGTTCGGGGCTGCCTTTCTGTATTCAGATCAGCCCATGATGTGTCTTCTCAGCTCATGTAATATGTTGGGTAAAGTTCTTTGAAACATTTGATGGTTTGCATTGATTATCTCATGGAATTCCAATGATGCATTTACCTGACATAATAAATTGTTATATTTGGCTATTTTAACAGACTTTGACTTTATTCTCATTAGAGTTAAAAGTAATAGTCAAGCATTAACATATTAAATGATGCACAGATATCATTGATAAACCCTTTTCATTTTATGGAGTCAGATGAAACGAGTTAATACATAAGATTAAATGTGTTGCATTTAATTAAACATCACTTTGCCCTGGGAAAGACGGAACACGCTTGAAACCTTCACCACGAGTCGTACCCCGCGATTTGGATCGATTTCGTGGCCCTTTTTACAGTGGTGACACGCCTCCGTGATCGCAACAGATGGATTTTCTCTGGTAAGTCAACTTTTTCTATCCTTTTGAAAAGTGTTGAGAAAATGTTGTTTGCCATGTTGCATGGTAGGAAAGCCCTTTGTTTAGTCCGAAACTAAAACGTGAGGACATGAAAACAGCCGCGGTGCACAGATAAAAGAGTGAAACCCTTGTTTAATAGATTTTAAAGATATCTTTGTTTGATTAGGCAAAAAGAAAAGAAATCTAAATTTGAAATAATATCTTTCAAATGATTTTCGGGTAGACTTAACGTTACTCGAGGAGCGATAAAACAAAACTTGCATGTTTGTCTTCATTATTGTAGTGGCTTTGTTGAAACAAAGCAGCACGTGAAGACAATCGACAAACAACGGAAATAAAAATCTAAGTTTGTAAATGATCGGAAAACACGTGATTTTAGAAATGAGGCAGACGATGCATTGTTTATGAAAGGAAAACTTTGAAAAAATAAAATGATATGATTTACAGGCTAAGACGCAATTAGCAGGGATAAATGCTAGTGTTTTCCATGCTGGTTAGAAAAAACGAGGCTAAGATAAATGCTAGTATTGCCCATGCTGCAACAGGCTAATGCTAAATTCTAAACCCATGCTGCTTAAACAATGATGCTAGAGCTAATGCTAATGCCATGCGGCTTCTAGGCTAATGCTAATGCTAAGGACTTGCTGCATTCAAAAACGCTTAACCCTTTGTTTGACCAGCCCACCATAGGCCCGAGGCCACATTGAATAAGATTCTAAACATAAACTAATCTTGACAAACTTTATATTGCATTTGAAAGCTTCCACTGTAACACAGATGGGAAAGCAATAATGCAATAGTTTGTATTTTCAAATTTGGGGTTGTGCTTCACACAATGTAACGCACTCATAGAACACACTGTATACTGTAGTTGTTTGTGCTACTATATGTGCACATAGGCTAAGTGTAAGTTTATTCTTTAAACACAGGATTGCTTTGCTGTAAGTGTTTGGAACACTTAGGTAAAGGCTGTTGATGTTCTATTCAAGGCCATATGTATCCTGTGTGAACTGAATTAAACGTGCGTGTGTCTATGCTGAATGTGGTTATAATGTGATTGACAATGCTCATTAATTCTTGAAAAGGATGAGAAGAATTTGAGACAGAAATAGAAATATTGCCACGTTTGAACTCATTCTGATATGATTATTTTCCCGAGAAAATAGTAGAGATTGGATTCGTATATTTCCACAGTTTTTGCGTCAGTTTAGCGATGGCTGACATCCGGTATCATTTTACGTGTACTTAAACGAGGAGGCGTTTAAGGGGACTTACATATATGTCTTTGATTGTGTCTGTATGGATACGGCAAATCCTAGATATTTAGTCAAATTACCTCTGATTTGATGACCGGACCTGACGAGAGTGTGGCATGCGGACTTTAGAGAAGGGCCGCAGAGTGATATAGTTTCCTAATCTAAAACGGGAAAAATATAACTAAAGAACGAAAAGAATTATCAAACGTTAAAATGACTTTGCTTCATATAGTCCTTGGTGGAAAACTCCCATAACTGCGGAAAAACCACGCAAAGGAACATAACTGAAAATCAGAAACTGTGAGCGCGAATCTCGTGAATCATAAAACAGAAACCTTTTCATATTCAAAGCTTCAGGGAAAGAAATTTCCCCAAAAATAAATTGGAACATGTATAAAGATTCTATCGTGTTTACACTATGGGCCGAAAAGGTCGAGCCTACACTGCATACACTCACTAAAAAAGGTCTTAAAACGGACGCTATTGACAATGAAATTCTCACTTGGTGGAAAACAGTGGGTAGTAAACAGAAGAAATCAAAACATGATGAGATAATTGAGGCTTTAAACTTCATAAGTTATAAACGGCTAGATAAGTCAACAACATTTCTATCCTCGCTTATGGATGTTAAATGTGAAGAAGTGCATTCTAAAAATGCAGAGGCAAAATTGTCTGAGTCAAAGATTAAAGATCTTCAAACACAGCTGGACAGATTACTAGCTGAGCAGTTAGCCCTGACTGAAAAGTGTAAAAATCACAAACACACCATTGCAGATCTTAAGGCTAAACTAACTGATGAAAAGTCAATTTCTCCCAAAACGCTCAACAGCAATGGGACGAAAAATGTGCGCTTCTTAAACGAGTCATCCTGCTCTAATAACCCTATACCTTTTCAGACAGATGAAGCAGGCGATAAAATTTTGAACAAAGTGCCTGTTTCAGCCTTTAAGGTGATACGGCACCCAAACGGCACAGAGTCAACCATTCGGCGTCCTCTAACGGTAACTGAATGTAGCTTGTTTAAAGCAGAGATCGGACCATTCCCTTTGAAAGGGCCATTTGAGCCATGGTGGAGACACATTGTTAGCCTAAAACATGCATTTCAGCTTGAACCAAAAGATATTTGGCAAATTGTTATCAGCTCAATTCCAGATGTCCTGAACTATAAGATACCACCGGCTTTGATGACAGGCACCATTGTGCAATCAACGCATCGAAACGAGCCTGAGAGTGAAATCTTAAATAGATTAAAACAATGTCTGCGCGATCTACGTGGTTGTAGTCCTGTTGGATGGGAATTGATTTTCAAGCGGAAACAGAGTACTGAAGAATCGTTTGAGACATATGCAGAAAAAATGTTTGAACTGTTCGAGGAGTATTCTGGAATTGAGGGTGTTAACCACAACAATGCAACTTTCCTTGAATTACTACTTACAAATGCAGGGCCGCGTGTACAGCAATCGCTCACGTACGGTGCTTCTCCAGCAAAAAATACATTCGAAGGTATTGTTAGCTGGGCAACAAGAATTGAGTCACGAAAACAAATACATGGTGAGGTAGCTGTATTACAATGTCATGAAAATCCCTCATTTGTAGGAGAATTCAGAAAGCCACACGGTGGCAAACTGAGCAGATTCTGTAATTCCTGTCACAAAACAGGCCATGCAGAGGAAAAGTGCTGGTCGTTGGGCAGAGGCAGACCTCCTCCCTATTTCAAAAAACGCAGACAATCACAATCTGATGACACAAACCAGCGCCCTGCAAGGAACCAAAGATCAAATGCTTTTAAACCCCCCACTGAGCTAACAACTTTGGTCACTCAAGGCCTTCAGCTATTAGTGACATTTGCTAGTCGGGTAGCAGCCCAATAGCAAATAGCTTAATAGTTTTAACATCTAAATTGAACAAATCTTTAACATTTTTTTTCCAGAGACCAGAAATAATAATTTCATTTACATTCTTAAATTCTACTATACTTTATATTATAATCGCCAAGCAGGCATCAATTGGAGAAGTGTGAAATTAATCCTTACAGTTTGATTTTGTTGACCTGATACAGTACCTGTGCCAAAAGGGCGGAAAACACTCACTGTGTGAAACAAACACTCACAAAGTGTGGTGTGGCACAGGTAATTGCCAACTGACCAAAGAAGAAAATTTACAAGGAGGGTGTGAACTAAACATCAGAGGTAACGAGAGACCACCACTAACCAAATGTGTGAATGATTATAAATAATTCATGCCCACAGATCTGGCTGTAATGAAAGCAACTTGAAGTTTAAAACCCGAAGACTGGGATCTCTATTGCTGTGAGAGCAGACTGTGAAGGCTGACTGCAAGAGCAGTGTTTAGGTGTCACACACTGAACCAACAACAGCAATATTTCAGACCTGGTCAATGAAACTCGGTTTAATGTGACAGCAGGAATTAAAATTGCAATGGACATGATAATGGAGCAACAAACGAATGTGTCCACATGTCTGAATTTGAAACTGTTGAAAACATCAAAATTAACTGTGGTTCTCTCTGCATGTGTTTCTGTCAGGTTAACTTCTACAATTCCTCGGAGGACGGACGCCGGGACGGCCGATCTTCATGATTGTTAGAACATAACCTGAGATTCGGGAGATGGGTGAAAAGACAATTCAAGAGGCCTTTACATCTCACAACAGCACTTCACTACATTAGATGGCCTCCCAGTTTAGAACTGGAACTAAAATTTGCAACACAATTGTTATACAGTAGATTCCACCCATCTCCTAGACATGAACACTGACTGAACACACCCCTCCATCACTACACTCTCACAGCATCATCGCCCAGAATAGATCAAATCTATCCAGACTGAACATTACACATCAGATGAAGATTACAAGATGAAGATGACATAGAGTCCAATAGTGCCACTTCACTAAAGATCTATTGTGCATTTTCACTCTCACAGATCCTGATAGCTTCACACACATAAGGATGGGAAGCTGATCTCATGACATAGCACACGCCATTCACCACACCCTGCAAACTCATGGAAAAACACTGGAAAACATAATAATGGCTACAGTCACAAATCAATGCAATGCATCAAAAAGCAGTGGCAGACTTGCCATTAAATTTCAAAATGTTTAAACTTTCTGATTGTTGTTAGGGTGGTTGGAAAATCAGAGGGCCCCTGGTTTCTCAACATACCACTAATAACAGTAACATCATAACTGAATAGATCTGAAGTGTGAGTGCTTCAATCAATTACAGAATTCACAATTCAATCCTGTCATTGACTGTGACTTAGCCAACAGCAACAACACACAAACACACACTCTCACACCTGTTGCAAGGAATGGACAATCTCCATTCTTGAATACATTTAAGCATATTCCAAGTCACTCTCCAGAATTGCATAAGTGGCTTGCATTGGAAGATTCCTGAACAAACACTAATTATTATGTTTTATTATTTTTTATTACATGATTGAACATTGATTGTTTTTATTACATGATTTTTAGAATCTATTTGATTATTTTGAATACACTGAACTCTTGCTGCATTTCCCTTCTATAATTCAGACCAAAAAAATTATATTTAGGAATTGGATATTTGATATGAGACATCCTTACCATTCAATACCTTGAGAAAATATGAGCAGACTTGCTGAAAAGAACATAGTATTTTATATTGAACATGACATGATTTTGTTTTTGTTGCATTATGCGTTTTCTATGCATTTCTTCTTGAGTTCAAGTTCATATGTGTTTCAATCACGAAGCGGACATTTAAGATGCTTTTCAGACGTCTCACAGAGAGCCCATTCACCCACTGAGGTCTGTCCAGACAACCGCACTGCTGGAGGGGACGGGATTGGTCGAGAAGGGACAGATTATCGTTATGGGGAAGGTGCCAGGGAAACGTGAGTGTCTTCATGAAGGAACAACACGACAACCGGAAAAGTCAAGAGGTCCAGATTGACTCTATGAACATTGCTCACATCACCAGAAGAAAGCCTGAATGCCTCATCCACCTGCTGGACTCAAGCTACATACACCTGATGAGAACAGGTGTTCTACAGGTTAACAAAGCCCTCTGAGCTTCTACAGATGCCAGCATTGCCAAGAGACAATTGCTGAATTACACCAAGAATTACAAGAAACGTCTTACTCTGTGACCCCTAAAGTGTCTGAATCTGACCCATCGGGGTCAAGGAGGGAATTTGTAAGACTTGAAAACTGGTTCTGACCAATGCCCTCTGAAGACAAATGGCATTGCTTGCGAATTAACATCGACACCCTACCCCCTTTTCTCTGAACTACATCCCTCTCTCCCTCTCTTTCAGTCAATGACACTGAAAACTCATAAGAATATGGTTCTTAATGTGAATGTGATAATCTTTTAGGAGTGTTTGGAGTCATTTTGATGGTCTCAGGGTGACTGGTAATAATGTCTCATTCCCAAAGTAATAAAAGAAAAGGTAATAAGGTTTTAAGAACTGTTACACAAAGGAATGTGCTCTCTAGGGACTCCAAGGTGTAAATGCTAATTTCCACTGTTCTAAGCTCCTTCCCCCAGTAAGCATGGCTGGGAATACAGTAAATTTCCACTGGAAACTTGCATATGAAAGGAGGTCTGGTTATAAAGAGAGATGTAACAAGAGTTCGGGGCTGCCTTTCTGTATTCAGATCAGCCCATGGATGTTGTGTCTTCTCAGCTCATGTAATATGTTGGGTAAAGTTCTTTGTTCTTTGAAACATTTGATGGTTTGCATTGATTATCTCGTGGAATTCCAATGATGCATTTACCTGACATAATAAATTGTCTATTTTATTTGGCTATTTTAACAGACTTTGACTTTATTCTCATTAGAGTTAAAAGTAATAGTCAAGCATTAACATATTAAATGATGCACAGATATCATTGATAAACCCTTTTCATTTTATGGAGTCAGATGAAACGAGTTAATACATAAGATTAAATGTGTTGCATTTAATTAAACGTCACTTTGCCCTGGGAAAGACGGAACACGCTTGAAACCTTCACCACGAGTCGTACCCCGCGATTTGGATCGATTTCGTGGCCCTTTTTACAAAATGCTAATGGTCTTGTGCACTTCAATGATGTATGCTAAGCTATGCTATAAAAGTGGTACCGCCAGAACCGGAGATCGGCTGAATGGATTCAAAAACGGTAAAACTCAATAGTTTAACTCTGGGTGAGTTGTAAAATGAGCCTATTTCCAAAAAAAGTGGAGTATGCCTTTAACATATTGTATAAGCGTCCTGGTCTAAAGACATCTACATTCCAAAATATAGTTTTAGCACCACTTACTGGCAACAAGAAGTGACATTTAACAGTGTGATGTAGTACTACCAACATATTAAATATGTCATTGAGTTCTAAACATGCTAACAACACTTGTCTGAGTAATAATGCATGCTTTTATCCCCATAATAAATGAATTTTTTTAAACTGACTTTGACATACTCCACCTAAATTTACATAATTAAAAGCACATTGCCCAAAGTCTTCCTAAAGCCACTTGGTGGCAATAGCATGGGTGCGAGGGCCCTTTCATTGCTGCTTGCATCTTTACTAATTAATTAGTTTGAAGCACAAATTACAAAAACAAATAAAATACCAATACAATAAACTATGACTATAACAAAAACAGTCAACTTAAGGTAGCAACAAGTATTATGCAGTTATTATAATTTTAAAATACTTAAAGCTGCTGTACGTACCTTTTTTAAGTTAAAAATAATCCAAAATAACTATAAAAAAATATATTCTGCTAGTGGTCAAAACTATCTGCTTGCCATAGCTAGATTCAAAACGTTTAGCTTGTAATAATGATTTTAATTCCAGTGGTACTGGTGGGTTTCCGCAGGAAATTTAAGCATGTCTTTGAGTCATTACGTCTGAAGGAATACAAATTTGTCAAATGTTTAATTTAGGTTTCCACTCCAATGGTATAAAAACTGATAAAGTTTAGTAGACGGATTTTAGATGATTATTGAGCCTCCAGCAAGAGTCTCCTTTCCTGATAGTCCTGTTTTCTCACCTTTCAGCCTAGAGATTAAATCGTTTAGGTTGACTGGATTAGCTATAGGGGAGACTTCCACCTTTTGTCTTTAAGGCTCTGGGATGGCTCTTTGGAACCAGTTCCTGACCACTATCAGCATTTGAATAGTTATGCTGATTCAATTGGATTGGTAATGCCCTCAAAGTAGGGTGTGTTCCTACTTAATTTGCATGCTTTGTTTCAGACTGACTCCACCCCTATGTAAACTCCTCCCCCTCTAAATGTATAAATTACAAGGGAACCTTTCCCTTAGTTAGACGATGTTAAAATGACTGCAGCTACCAGCAATAAAGAACTTCTGCTTGGAAAAAGTCCATCGTCTCCTGGTCTCCTCAGCTTCTAACTTTTCTACAAGGAAAAAGTTTCCACACATCACACTTGTACACATAAAGAAGGAGTTTCGGCTAGCCGGCTATACCGCGCGTGAGGAGATGTAGAGATGAATAGGCTTTTCTCGCAGCACTTTACATAATTAAACTAATGGCATCCAGAAAGATCCAAACAACAATCTTCAGTGTCAGCTGGAGATTCAGCAGTTATAAAACCCTATAAAACCCCTAAAAGACTTTGTACTTCGGATTTAAGGTGGCTAGAGAAAGAGGAAGAAACCGTCTCATGCGAGCACAAGGATTTAAACATCGGCGGGGCTTTTGAAAAGTGCGTGAACTCCGTGTTTTGAAGGGGTTCAAAACGGAAGAAGAGACAGCTTTTTTTCTGCTGAACAAGTAATCTAAGACATTTCAATAGTTCAATCGTGTAACAGTACGTTTTCTTAATTCACACAATTATGGAGTTTCCTTTGTTGTGCCTTTCTCGTTTTGCTATTATGGAGAATATGAATTCTGAACAACACATTAACACATTAAATTACATAGTCACGCAATGCTGATGTTGTTAACATGAACAATTTGAGAACAAAGTAGGCTATAATTTGCATGGTTGTAAATCACGTTGATTAAATCTAACTAAGCTTATCATGTCAAATTCATCCGCACTGTTTCATGCTGATTTACAACCCACGTCCATCCATCCATCCATCCATCCATCCATCCATCCATCCATCCATCCATCCATCCATCCATCCATCCATCCATCCATCCATCCATCCATCCATCCATCCATCCATCCATCCATCCATCCATCCATCCATCTTCATCTGGGGCCAGGTCGCGGGGGCAGCAGTCTAAGCAGAGATGCCCAGATTTCCCTCTCCCTAAACACTTCCTCTAGCTCTTCTGGGGGGACACCGAGGCGTTCTCAGGCCAGCCGGGAGACATAGTCTCTCCAGCGTGTCCTAGGTCTTCCCCGGGGCCTCCGCCCAGTGGGACGTGCCCTGAACACCTCCCCGGGGAGGCGTCCAGGAGGCATCCGGAACAGATGCCCGAGCCACCTCAGCTGACCCCTCTCGATGTGGAGGAGCAGCGGCTCTACTCTGAGCTCCTCCCGAGTGACCGAGCTTCTCACCCTATCTCTAAGGGATCGTCAACCCACGTAAAGATGATAATTCTGCGAATAACTGCAATTGCAGATTTCGAACAGAGATGGTGACAAAGAGAAAAAGTTGCGGACTGAAGCTTTAATATATCTTACACTAGAGTTGTGTGGGTGGGTGTAAATTAAGCACAATCTATCCATCACAATAGTGCTGCACTGTGGTATATAGAGCTGATTTCAGGTCAAAATTAAGGGGTCGAGGGCCTGTCCATATAAACTTTCATCCACTTGACACTAGGGTTGTTGCAGTACCAAAATTTCAGTAATCGCTAACAATACCATTAAAGTTTTGTGGTTCTTGGTACCACTTGGTACAGTCAAAAACTGTTGAATTAAGCACTTTTAGAAACTGTACCACAGTTTCCGTTTCAACTGTACATTTAAATACAGTTGTCAATCCAGAAACTTTGCAGCCTGAAAAACTAAACTTGTATTGAGATTGTGAATGCACAATAAACAGAAATCAAGAGAACTTGCAGAAAACCGAAAGCAAAAGAACCCTTCCTTTATAATCACTAAAGCCTGGGCCAGACTACAGATGTTTAAGGCTGATTTATGCCCACTTTACCCCTCCCAGACAAACATAAAAAAAAATATAAAATAAATCAAATGTAGGGAATTGGTTGGTTCCGATGTTCGGCGTTTACAGATCAAATCTTAAACCTCACAATCTGCTCGCAAACACATCGAGGCCGCCCCGACAATATAAAACATGTTTGATGTTTAGGATTTAAAATCTGGATGATTATGACTATATGATTTTAATTTGAATTGACCAAATTAGTAATACCATTGATCAGCTCTATAACATGGATGTTTTTCCACTAAGAAACGAACATTGTTATTATGTTTTGATTGATACTGTGAAGCTGCTTTGATACAATCTATATAGTGAAAAGCGCTATATAATTATACTTGACTTGACTATGATTACGTGAGAACTTCCACAATAGCCAATGAGAGACAAGTCTACAAGGAGACAGAACTTTGGCAACAACAAGCAGCTGTAACAGAGATCAGGGGTGGGAATCTTTAGACACCACATGATTCGATTATGATTCAGAGGCCTGTGATTCGATGCTACAGCGATTACCTGAATGTGTGTGTGTGTGTGTGTGCGTGTGTGTGACTATAAATACTTTTCCTTAAAAGTACAAAGTAATGACCCATAAAGAATTAACGTACAATATATTTTATTAACACTACAAATAACCAACAGGAAAACAAATGTGTGCCTGAACTAGAAGCATACTTGTAGTAAATTAATAATATGACTCGGTACAGCCGAGTGTTTTTCCTCCTCTGGGTGGAAACGTCATTTGGCTTCTCATATTTGTCATGTTTCCGAAATATTTTATTCTACAAAGCTTACAAATAATGTGGCTCTTCTCCAGCTCATTTCCCCCTTCAACTTAATAGAAGTCACAATATTTACACACGTCAGCTTCTAACGAGGAGGATTTTTTGATTTTCGCGCTCAGCCATCGCGCCTCTGTTATGTGCACGCCACAGGCGGACCGGCTGCACTTCCGTGCTTCAGAGTTCCATCTTTTCCACTTGAATGAGTTGCTTTCAACCAAGTATCATCTTTCCTGTCTCTGAACAACCAGCTGGATGTCAACCAATCAGGCTTCAAGAAAGGGCATTCAACCGAGACTGCATTACTGTCAGTCACAGAAGCCCTGCAAATCGCAAAAGCTGCTTCCAAATCATCAGTCCTCATCCTCCTAGACCTGTCTGCTGCCTTAGACACAGTGAATCATCAGATCGGATCCTCCTGTCCACTCACTCATCACTGGACATCACTGGAACTTCCCTCCACTGGTTTGAGTCCTATCTCACAGGTAGGTCCTTCAGAGTCGCATGGAGAGGCGAGGTATCCAAAGCACATCAACTGACCACAGGGGTTCCCCAGGGTTCAGTGCTTAGACCCCTCCTCTTCTCCATTTACACCACATCACTGGGACCCATCATACAGGCACATGCTTACCATTGCTATGCTGATGACACCCAGATCTAACTTTCATTTCAACCAGATGATCCTACAGTTGCTGCACGAATCTCAAGCTGTATGGTGGACATCTCGGCATGGATGAAGGAACATCACCTGCAGCTCAACCTGGCTAAGACTGAGCTTCTCGTCTTCCCTGCCAATCCGTCTCTACAGCACGACTTCACTATCCAGCTAGATTCTTCCTCAATCACCCCTTCAAGGTCGGTCAGAAATCTCGGTGTAATCTTTGATGACCAGCTGACCTTCTCAGACCATATCACAAAGACAGCCCGATCATGCAGGTTTGAGTACTGCAATGTTCTTTTGGCTGGACTTCCATCTTGTGCAACTAAACCTCTACAATTGATCCAGAATGCTGCGGCTCGTCTTGTCTTCAACGAGCCCAAAAGGGCCCACGTCACTCCTCTGTTCATCTCTCTGCACTGGCTGCCACTCGCTGCTCGCATCAAGTTCAAGGCGTTGACTCTTGCTTACAGATCGATCACTGGCTCAGCTCCCTCTTACTTTCACTCGCTCCTACGAGTCTACATTCCTACCAGAAGCCTACAATCAATCAATGAGCAACGGCTCGTTGTACCATCACAAAGAGCTACAAAATCACTATCCAGAACATTCTCATTCACGGTTCCATGCTGGTAGAATGATCTACCCATAGTCATCAAATAGGTAGACACCCTATCGGCCACTACTGCCTGTTGCTTCCTGATGTGCGCAAACACAAATAACCTATACAACAGGGCAGTTGAATGCTATATAATTATCGGATAACCTAGAAGCTCTTGTAATTATTACTTTAACAGTTACCCCACCTCTCCATGCCGGGTGAACACCAGCTGATGCAGTAAACAGAATTTCAAAACGATTTCAGAACAGTAATAGCAAATATCATTGCTCCTTTTCGATTATCTGGTAATATTCTATTCACAAAATACAACCAATAGTACGGCAATGTTAAGACTTACTTGTGAAAAGCACTATTTTCGGTGGTCCAGCGATTAGAACAGGAAAATGCTCCACAGTGCTCTGGCATTTTATCTGCTGCCACACAACGAGACTAGGAATACGACCGGTTGAAGATGGCGGCCGGATTTCTCGTTTTCAAGCGGCCAATAGGGTATCTAGTCTCTATATGATATCTATGATCTACCCATCATCATCCGGAATGCAGAATCCCTGACAGCTTTTAAAAGGCAACTGAAAACTCTTCCGTGAGCACTTTAATTTAAAAAAAAATCCTTACTTGCCTGGTTTATACTACTCTGAGCAATGTTTGAACTTTGCATTTGGAGCACTTCTTGTGTTGTTATTGCCTCTCCACAATGACTTGTTTGATTTAGTCCTCTGATGTAACTCGCTTTGGATAAAAGTGTCTGCTAAATGACTAAAAGACTAAATGTAAATGTAAAGTACTGTGCTCCATTTTCTTCAAACTCGTTCCAAATTTGTGGTCCCTTACAAACTACACACAGGTTCGTACATTTTAGTTGTCGTTTTTTTGCCAATAATTAAATGTTTTTTCCTTGAGTCATATGCGTGCTGGGGACGACTGGAACAAGCTCACACAATCGGTAATTTAACCTATGAATGACCTGGAATATCGTACAGGCATTATGAAAGATATTATATTCGGTAAGCCTTAATAAACCAAGGCGATGAAACAGAGGACGAGTGGAGTATTGGGCTCAGACCACGTTAATGCCTGTTTAATTTTTTGGTAACACTTTATTTGAAGGGGTGTGCATAAGACTGACATGACACTGTCATAAACATGACATAACACCTGTCATGAACATAAAGTAGTCTTTATGAATGTTTATGACTGTTGTCATTAAGTGTCATTCGGTAAATTATGACACTTTTAATGCAAAGTTGACATTGTTTAAATTGTCTTTGTTATGACAACTTGACATTAACCAAGACAAAAATGTCTTTTTTATGACAACTTGACATTAACAAAGACAAAAAATGTCTTGATTATGACAACTTGACATTAACAAAGACAGAAATGTCTTTGGCATGACAACTTGACATTAACCAAGAAATCATAACCTGTCAATCTGACATCTTTATAACTAGTCCAATGTGTTCCACTTTACTTGAGGTAAGGTATTAATGACACTGTTTTTTGACAGCATTTGACAGTGTAATAACCCTTAATGACATCTTTATAACTAGTACAATGTGTTCCACTTTACTTGAGGAAAAGTAAAATATTCATGACAGAGTTATGGTGTCATGATGCCCAAAGTCAAAACCAAACACATATGACAGGGTATTGTAATGTTAACGCAAAGCTAAATAACTTCTTTAAGTTTGATAATTAGACCTGTTATGACATATTTGTGACAGGTTATGATTTCTTGGTTAATGTCAAGTTGTCATAACAAAGACATTTCTGTCTGTGTTAATGTCAAGTTGTCATAATCAAGACATTTTTGTCTTGGTTAATGTCAAGTTTTCATAACAAAGACATTTTAAACAATGTCAACTTTGCATTAGAAGTGTCATAATTTACCGAATGACGCTTAATGACAAAAGTCATAAATATTCATAAAGACTCCTTCATGTTTATAACAGGTGTTATGTCATGTTTATGACAGTGTCATGTCAGTCTTATGCACACCCCTTCAAATAAAGTGTTACCATTTTTTTTTTTTGTAAAGTCTGTATTTTTTTTCTGGTGGCTGGTAAAAGTGTTACACCACATGACATTACAATATAGTTTAAATGGGGCTCAAAAAAGTTTTATATGAGGTGAGAAGTGCAGACTGGGCGAGAAAATGTCGTACTTTAAAAGACAGTCTTTAAAATAAAAAAAATATTTTTTATTAACTGATCAATATGGCATTTGAAGTGTAAACATTCTAAAAATTCTAATCTTTAACATCAATAAAGACTTTGAGAAATTAAGTGGTTACTCTTTCAATAATTTGTTCATTTATTTTAAGACAAACATGCTTGTTATCCATTTGATTTTTGTTGGAATGAAACACAATGTAGTTTGTTTTATTGATGTTAAGAAATAATTTATTACACCGAAACCAAATATCTACACTTCTTAACTCTTTATTTATTGTTTCTTCCAATTCATCTGGACTCTTATGTGACATAAATAAATTTGTGTTGTCAGCAAATAAAACGTTGTGTAAAACCATGGTGGAATTTTCAAAGTCATTTATATACACTCTTAGAAAAAAGGGTTCTATATACAGTATATGTAGCATGGGGTTCTTTACTCAACATTTTATGCTAAAAAAGATTCAATAATGACAAGAAAGAACACTTTTGGCACAAAGGCTCTTTAAAGGCTATTATTCATTCATATATTACATTATTCTGCAACATTTTGTAGTTGTTATTAAATTATTGTTTATTAAACTGTTGTAGTAACTTAATATCACATTTTAATCAAGCTGATTTTGGAGGATAAAAACTGAAATGGCACTCTTCGTGTGATATTGATTAATTATATTTTTTAACCACCATATCTTGAATTTTGTGATCATTCACATGCATTGCATTTTAGGGGTTCCAAATACATAGCGCTTTAGAACCTTTTAAGGTTCTATATAGAACATTTTCTTCCAAGAGTGTATAATATAAAGAGGAGAGGGCCCAAAATGGATCCCTGGGGGACTCCACATTTAATGGGTTTGCTTATGGAAATTTGCTAATGAATATTTACATTTTGCTGTCTACCAAATAAATAACTTGTGAACCAACTAAGTGCAAGTCCTCTAATTCCATAATGATGTAATTGATTCAATAAGATGTCAAAATCAATAGTATCAAACAGCTTGGATAAAAAAAAATTAAAAAAAAATTAAAAATTCCAATAGCACAGTCGACTTTATCAATGGCATCATTGATCTTTTCTATCAGATCCATTACCGCCAATCATGTAGTACTTTTTTTTCCAAAATCCATATTGGGATGAAGCAATAATATTTAGGTTATCAAGGTAACCATTTAAGCAATTGTAGACTACTCTCTCTAAAACCTTAGAGATTGTAGGCAAGATTGATATAGGGACGATAATTGCTCATTTGTCTCCACAGATTTAAATACCGGTATAATTCTTGCAATGTTTGCCCTTTTCAGCACAATTCCAGAGAGCAGAGGAAGATTAATACAATTGGCTCCATATCAAGTGCTATGGCTTTCAGAATTTTACTACAAATTTCATCCTCACCAGCAGTGTACAAGCTTTGTAAATTTGTGATGATTTTATAAACTTCATTGCAGTTGGTTGGTTTCATAAAAACGGAATTGATATAAGTGACCTGCAAGTAATGGTTGAAAGAGATACCCTGAGGTTGAATTATTTTGTTAGAGAGTTTTTCCCCAATAGAGTAAAAGTAATTACTAAAGTTATTTGCTAAATCAGTGACATTTGTAAAATTATTACCTAAATGTGAGTGTATGCCCACAGCATTTGGGAGCACAGTGCTGTTTTGGCTCTTGTTAAGGACTTCATTTTACACTTTCCAGGACCACAAGGAGTCACCCTATGATGCTTGTAAAAGGCACTATGTATAGAGGTTACTTTTCATTTTCCTTATTATATGTGTAAGTTTATTCCTGTAACTAGTGTATATTTCCTTATTCTTAGCACTTTTTTTTAAGAAACGTTAATAAAGTTTGTCATTCACAGTCGTTAACTTTCTTATTTTTAGTTTTTGCTCCCTACAAAGAATAAGTAAAGATACGGGAAATTGCTGCGACACAGTATCCATTCTGTCTATATACTTCCCCTATGAGAACACATGAGGAGCTAAATCTGGCAAAAGCTCACTGAATTCTGAACTCACATGAAAACTCCCGTTAAAATAAAAAGATATTCTTAATTGTACAATAAATCTCCTATTTAGATTGAGTTTACACTTCATTGGTTATAATTAAAGGATTCACAAGCATGCAGCTTGCATGCTTGCGTCCATTTTCAGCTGTGTTAAAGGGGTGGTTGATAATGATTTCACTTTTCTAACTTGAGTAAGTGTGTAATGCGCAAGGATCTTAACGAGGAGATCACACTAGATGAATGGAGTGAGATTTTTGTCAAAATGCTCAAGTACAAACAGTCAATACAAGATTAAAGTTGCTGCAATATAAGTGGCTTATGTGTGTATACATAACTCCAGTATTATCAAACAAATTTAATGAAAATATACCAGATACATGACCAAGTGTAATGTTTGTAAAGGTTTCCATTGTATATGGGAATGTGAAAAAAATATCGAAATTCTGGAAAGAAGTGCATATTATGATAAAATTATAAATGTGAGTCTTCCTTTTGGACCAAGGATTTTTCTACTGCATTTGTATCCTAAGCTTAAGTAAAAGGAATTTATCTTTATTTCTATGTGTATCTTACAAGCTAAACGCCTCATTGCATTACAATGGAAGAATCTAGAACCACCTAGCATAAAAAGGTGGCTCAGGGAGATGGTACTGAATATGTCAATGGAGAAAATAACATATACTGTATTATTAAAGGAAAGGGTAAGACTTTTGAAGATGTTAGGATTCCTTTTAGATCCTTCATAGAGAAAGAGGATAGTGACCTGTTTAAAGAGACAATTGAAGATATGTGAGATTATAGGATGTATTTGTATTAGGAGGCCTTAATAGTTTGTATGTGTTTTTTATTTTAATTTTTTAAATTTATTTCTTCATTTAATTCTTTTTTTTTAGTTCATTAATCTTGAGGATGTGAGTCCTGTACAAATTGAGATATGCTAAGTTGTGATGATGCGAAAGACATCAATATGTGTCTATACTGTATTTTGTACTTTTGTTCTGGGTGTGTGTATAATATATGTTGGTAAAAAGTTGATAAATATATTTTAAAAAAGTGTGTAATGTTGCTGTTTGAGCATAAACAACATTGTGGTGTGGGGGGCGTGGTTCCCCCACACCACAAACATCTGCAAAGTTACAACGCTCAAAGTTCAAAGGATATATTTTCTTTTACAGAAATCACTTTCTAAGGACTGCAACAATTGGCTGGTAGGGACTACACAACATTTCTCCCAGGTTAGTGACATTACAAACCCTGAAATCTACATAAACCCCCAGGAACACCATTTATAGCTTATCATAACAGAATATGCTAATCAATGACTTGATGATAACTACACATCAGCTATATAAATTCATCAAGTAACCATTCATAAATGTACTGTTGCATTCTACTTGTTGTCACATCTTCTTGAGTCTGTCTGACTACAGTTTGAACATAAAAGGCTAAAAGTTTTTTTTTAATTTTCAGTGTGCGTCTGTGTGAGGTAATCGAAGCTGCTAAGGACAAAAGTTGTTGTAGCTATGCCCTCTGTGCTGGGAGCAGCAGCTCATTTTCATTTAAAGGGACAGACACAAAAACGGTGCGTTTTTGATCACCCTCAATTTAGTGACAATTTAGTACCATGCTATATAAAGATTTCTGTGGGGTATTTTTAGCTAAATTGCTCATTGCAATTGGCTAAACAGAACAATCCTCCGAAAAAATATATTTATAAATCTTAACCTGGTCTCAAAACTACCGCACACACATGTGTGACGATTTGCAAATGCAGATTCAACGATCCATACATGTAACCTCATTCATAAATTTGTGATGGGAATTAATTCAAGCACTTGATAAATACATCAATTTCTCTAGGTAAGATACATTTGTGTGAGCATTTCAGGAAATATTTAAGCTTTTACCTGTGTATTTATGAATTGTGTTTTGAATTTACAAACTGGATTTTGTAAATGTGAATTGTGCTGTGCATTTATGAATTTTGTAATATATATGTATTATCTTTAGGCTAAATTGACTCAAACAGGGCTTTGCAAAATCTTCTTATGTATATGCTCATGTACAAAAGAAAAAAATAGAACAAAATGTGTACATGAATCTCCTGAACCAGGAAGAGCAGGGAGACTGTCATAATTTGGTACAAGAACTTGACAAATTTATATGGTTCAAAACCTATTAATAACTTGTTCGATGATTGGTTAAAGCTGACGCAAATATTTTATCTTTGGCGAGAAGACCCGTAAAAGTGGAAGGATATTTGGTGAGCACCACTAGTGCTGTGCCTCCACGCCACCAATGAAACTGCCCACGTTTTGCCAATTTCCACACATATCCTATTGAAAATGAACTACACTGTAAACGATTTCTGTTGTTTTCACAGGATTATACTGTTTTTCTCAACAGTTTCTTACTGTATAATCTATGTACAGTAAGTTACAGTAGATTTAGTTGTTTTCACAGTATTAAACTGTTTTTCCAACAGTTATGTACTGTGCACACAGTTGACAGTATGTTACTGTTGAATTTCAATGCATTCTGGGAAATTATCAGTTACTGTTAATCTAAATACAGCAGTGCAAATTGACCGCGAAAATCACCACACCCAGTTCCACGGGAAAAATTGCTAGCCTACTAATGTTATTCTTACATTTAAAATAAAAATGTAGCACTGGTTGACCATTAACAGTCATAATTTATGACATAATTTATGTCAGTGGGGTGTAGACATGAGAGCATTTGACTTTGGAAGAGTTTCTGTCGTGTCAGTGGTGCTGCTGTCGACGTCTGCCGACCTGGAACTTCTTCATCTGGTGAGTAATAATTCTTATATGCATACGGATTCTAGCAAATAACTTTCAAGTTATTTAGAATACCTGACCACGATTTCTATCTATTCTAGACATTTTAATATAATATGTATGGCTACTCTTCAGTGTAGCCATTTGGGACATGTTACTGTAAATTCAAATACATTAGTACGAAATGACCGCGAAAAATAACAACAAGCTGCCATTTTATGAAGAACTCTTCAGTTCTCTTCCCTCTGTAAGAACGCGAAGGCAGTGCATCGCGTTGCTGTCGACGTTTTCGCCATACATATCTGGTTAGTAATTCATATTTTTATGCAAACCATATCAGTTATTGCGTTAACAGATACGTTAGAAAGAACCGGCCGCGGAATTGTTCTATAACGTCTGTATCAGACGCGGATTGTTGATAGCCTGGCTAACTTAGCTGATTAATGTGATTTTATTAACATACATTTCATATGTAACCTCTTATAAGGTCAAAATGGTCTAATCATTTTGTTATTTACCGCGTTAAGTCGGTGGAAGCGCCTGCACGTTCATTATTTTATAACTTATAGGGTTAGGAATTGAAAATCGATCCTGAAATCGGATATCGATTTAGGTTAGGATTCGGATTTATTGTTATAAAATTAAAGTGTCGATTTCTCTTATTGATTTTTTCACGCTTATTTTCGTGTAAATCCTGACCTGGCGTTCTGCCATTTAACGTTAACGTTACCTCAGTGATTAACTTACTGATGGACCGCGGAAAGCGCCCAAGGTGCATTTTTGTCCAAAATACAAAGCTATGTGTGACATGTTACATGTACAGTATTGTCTGCTATAATATCTTTTTTTTTTACTAACTGACATGTACTCATTTGAAGAGAACGATGCCTTGTCAAGCTTTTTTTAATTCATGTAACTTAGTATCACACAAGCAAAATCTAGCCTATGTTTTCACGTGATCGTAAATGAATTGATTTTAACAACAGTCCAACAAACAAGATTTTAGTATTAAGTGAATTACACTTTAGACATCATTTTGTCTGTTTTTGCTGTTTAGCCAAAACAACAACAACAAAAACGTACTATTTTAACTGTCTTGTCTTTCTCCTTTTCCACAGGTGTGAGCTGTGCATGTTAAGAAGACCCTTCATCTTGACAACCGATGAATTGTAAATCTAATTTAATTATTCTACTACTAACTACTACCACTATACCTTGGTCCAGTACTGACCCACTGAGAACATTTTAAACAGATTATTATCCATCTGTGAATTTTGTCTATCAAGTTGTTAAGAATTGTTGTGTAAAAAACACACACTAAACGTTGTTGTACAGTTTAAGGTTCAATTGCATAAAAGCTTGGATAGAAAACTTCCTATTGCAAAAGTTAAAACATAAGTCTGCATATAAATGATTATTAATACCGTAATGCAAGTTTTTCATGGCACATGTGCATGAGAAAGTTGTTTTGTGTTTAGTTTTTTTTAAAGGACACTGGATAACTTGTCATTTTGTAATAGTCATCTGGATTGGTGGTTTACTCATCAAAGCTAGTTTATATATGTCTCCCAGTCTTGCAAATCTGTTCCTCTAGATAGAAAGCAGCCAAAAACCCTTAAAAATCAGCAACTGACCAGTTAGACAGTCTATCTCAAACCAATAGACCATCTTAGACTAGTTTAAGCTGTTTTACCCCAGCAAGGAGTGGGTGGATGAGTTGTTATGAACTATCTTTCTAATAGATTGATCAGATAGCACCCCTTTAATCTTTTCTATTTTACCTGTTCATGATAATTTTTTGCATGTATTTATGCATAATTATTCATGATTGTCATGCATGATTTTCAATGTATTATATTACATTTTTATTATTAATGTATTTAATTGTATTAATGTATTTAAATGTATATTATGTAAATGTACTAATGTGTTTGAAAATACACAATAAACCTTGTGCAGTTAAAGCTTCAATTGTTCTTTTTTCTATTTCCCATTAACAGTTAAAATAATATTTCTACGGATTTTCTACAGGTTACACAGTAGCACTATAAAATAAATACAATAAAATTTCGTAGTATACAGTATTATTAAAAATTACCAGTGTAATACTGTATTTTAATATGGTAAGAAATTACAGTAAAATAATGTTATTTAATTTACAGTATGCTTAACAGTACTGTAGTTAGTGTTACAGTGATTTTACTGTTAAATGAAATACAGCAAGTACTGGATAATTGTTGCCAGTAAGTTACTGTTAATTTGACAAGAAATTTTTTACAGTGTAGACACTCTCAACTGCTGCGTCCTGTGTGACAGGGCCTTTACACAAAATAGCTTTAAGCTGTTAAATTCTATTTGTATATAAAGTATAAAAGAGGGAAATTAAATATAAATGTAAAATTTATGATAAATATATATAAATATAAATCATAAATATAAAATTGCATACAGCACATTGAAGCCTGAGACTGAGAACTTAAAGTATTCATGTATTTAAATGTATTATTTACTTCTCAAAAGTAGTTCTAAACAACAACAACAACAACAACAAAAAACTGTTAATAATGTATAAATAAAGTGACTTCACCTCGTACTTGTCTGGCAAAATCATTTCGCAGATCAGTAATTTCCTCATCGTGTTTCTGTTGAAAGACATTTTTGTTTATTGTCATGAGAGATCTAAATCATACATGTAACTGTTATTGTCATTGCAATTATATACAGGGTGCGAATTGGCATGGGGAGGGGGTGGGGTGTCTGTAATGGGTCATAGTCAGAATCATACCATGAACATTTCTTAAACAGTTGACTTAAAGGGGCACTTGTCAACTTTTTCAACTTAATAAAACCTTTTAGAAATCATTTCAATGGTTTAATAAACTGGGTAGGGTTGCACCAGCCGTTCGTAAATTCTTTTTAAATTGTAACGTAAAGTCCACTCTAGAGGCTTCGTAACTACTAGCTAGTTTTTAACCAACTCTGTGCTTTATTCAGTCGCGGCATTTGTTTGTAGGTAACGTAGCTATTAGGTCTATGGCTAGAGTTGCCAAGTGCCCCTTTAAATAAGCTTAGAAAACGTTGTTCATTCAATGACATCCATTAAACGGAGCTAGGCTACCACGAGTCAACGGTAACTTTTATCATGCCATTAAAAACAGTTTTAACCACTCCACAGTTCACCAAAAGCAAATCAATTATAACACCAGACTATCGATGTAAGAGTCCGTTATGAGAATAATGTTTGAAATCAAGCTATCCTTTTTCATCTCAATGATTGCATTACTTTTACAGGAACTAGTTTCTCAGCAGTGGCGGCATCTTACTTCACTCTGGTTACTAGTAATGTTACTGCGTCAAAAAGTAAACACAAAACAGAAGCGCATGACAGTCGGGACGTCTAGCTAGCTTAGTAATAATTGTTGAGGTAAACAAAGGCAACATGGTGATTCGGTGAGCATTTCACAATTGCAAGAACAAACCTAATTAATGTTAATCACAAAGTTTTCACAAATTTCCTTTTGAAGATCCAGACAGGATTCAACTTAGGATTATTTCTTCAGGCTTGGACAAGGAGACACCGGCAGTGACCATTTTAGACCAGATGACTTTAAAAAACCATTTAATCAAAACGGTCACAGGTTTATGACAAGGAAGGCAGTTCCAGCCATCTTTCCAGATGCACCAACAGATACAGATGTACATGTATTTTGTTAGGCTACTCTAGCTAGCTGATGAAGCTAGCCCTTTCATAACTGATAGATCGACACTGACAATGTTAGTGGAGAATACGTAAGTTCAATGCATTGTGTAGAGTGACAGTGTAACTAAGATTATAGTGTAACTAAGTGTATACCGTAAAACTTAAAATAATAACCAAGTCCCAAATAGACGCCTGTCTCTTTTACACGTCTAGTGTGGCTGCAGGTTTGGGTAAATAAAGGCCGGTCTCAAATAGAGGCCAGGTCTGTTTTTTTGTTTTGTTTCGGGTTGTAATAAATCTAATAAAACCCGTCAGATCGTCCGCTTTTTTGGCAGCCGGAAAAGCAAATTTCTGTCCCGCCAAAGCCTATTTTAATGGGTCAGTGATGTAGAACAGAGACTGCTGGGCTTGACTGGGCGCGTAACGAGAAGAGAGAGAGCACACTCTCACGTCTTCTCACAACACATCATAAATTATACTCTGTTTCTGTAGTGATGAGTGTCAGCGGCAGGTAAATACACTTGCGTGATTGTCATGTGGACCGGCTCTCTCACTCCGCCGCAGCTGTAGACTGCTAATAAATATAAGTAAAACAATATAACTATTGCAATGTGATGAAAAGATAGCTTGATTTCTAACAGTATTCTCTCAACGGACTCTTACATCGATAGTCTGGCGTTATAATTGATTTGCTTTTGGTGTACTGTGGAGTGAGTAAAACCGTTTTTAATGGCATGCTAAAAGTTACCGTTTACTCGTACTAGCCTAGCACCAGCGAACTATGCAACTCGCAAGACTGGATGAACATTTTTTAAACTGTCTCCACTGATTAATAATACTAAGGCTAACTTGGAAATGAGGCCCGATGTCCAAAATTCCGAACCACCCTTTAAAGTTGAATAATAAAGTTTGTCTTCTTTAATGCTGTTAAACAATGAACAAAGCCAACTGTTTGCGGATATATACAAAATATTAACAACAACACTGAAATAAAAGCACAGTTTTTCTGTAGATCAGATGTGAATGAAAGTTGCGTTTTTGTTTCTTTCAGAATCATCATTGGCTGTCAGAAAGAAAATGGTAGCATTTTTTTAACCTCAGGTGCTCTTCATTTGGGTGAACCTTTTGTTACCTAAAAATGAAACTTCATCACAGGTAAAACCAATGCAATTTATTTTGTTCTATAATATTTTTTCTTTTTAATTGTTTTTTATTTTGTATTTTGAGATAATTTGATGTTACTTATTAAAGCTGCAGTAGGGAGTTTTGAGAATACGTTGACTTAGCCTGAAAATTTGAACAGGCACAACTTACAGGTCCCACCCACTTGTTCTGTGCTGGACTACAGCCCTCCCTCCACAGCTCATCCCCCACAGTGGAGCCTGCCGTGAAAGTGCAGGCTAGTAAGCAGGTCCACCGATGATGGCGGATTAACATTTACGGCACATTCACTAGTAGGGACAAAGCATCAACATATGCAATATACATTGACTAAGTCCTGCCCATACTGTGACTACAGACTTGGTCCTCAAATCATTACGTATTTTGCAATACATGTAATGTAACTTTATAGTTATAGTAAGATATATAACGGTAACTAACGTAACATATATAATATAATTCAAGTTATTATTCTAGCGATATGTAGGCCTAATGCTAGATAAGGTTGCTAGTACATTTGTAACGGGGTTCGGTTGTTATGGGAAGAAGGAGGCGGGAACCGGCGAACGTTTAACTAGTTAAAAAATAAATAAACATATACAAAATAAAAGTATAAGCCAGTAGCCCCTCACGGACGACTGCTAGCACACAAAACAGAACATAAAATGACAACGTAAAATCAGGCCACACTGTCATTGGTGGGTGCATAGTTCTGCACAATATTCATGGTGATCTTTTTCTTCGTTCGGAAAGATGCTGCGATGATCCTTGGGCCGTGGGCTTCCCATCCAGTGAGTGCTTGCTGTGCTGTTCTTGACAACAACAGTGCTAGTGGGGCGTTATCATCCTCATGTCCCGCTGACACAGTTTAAAGGGTACCTATTTTGGATTTTTGAAAATTGCCCTTCATGTAGTGTTTAACATAGATCTAAGTGAACGAAAACATCCTGCAAAGTTTTAAACATGAAAGTTCATCGTATACAAAGTTATTGTCTCTCAAAAACAAGAGTCGACTCTGAGTCGCTGATATGAATCGTTAGAAGAACGATGCTTTTCCTTTGTCTGGTTGACGTCAACTTGACAAGTTATTTGAATAAGAAACGCCCACTTATTGCGCTCGGAGACGCTAGGGAAAACCGGAGCTCCAGGGGTGGCGGGCAAATCTGAAACTGGCCCAGGACGGGCCACCCTGCCTGGGCTGGCCAGGGAGGTCTGAGAGCATGGAGGTTTGGACCCACCGCACCTTTTTGGACTCTGTCGTTTTTCGAGATCTGGGCTTCGGAAAACAATCATGTCGACGAGACGCTGTGTTTTGAAGTGCGACGCAAAAGCGAACTTTTTTCACCTGCCAAGTGAGGAGTATTTGAAGACTAAGTGGCTGCAGTTCATATATACAAGTACTGCTATACCACACAAGTATAGCCCAAACCTTGTTCTGTATTCGCGTCATTTTGAAGATGATTGCTTCATAAACCTAAACGCTATAAAGTATGGATTCGCGAGCCGGCTCTATCCTAACGAGCTGAGGATCTGAGGTGTGTTAAATGAGGGAGACATACACAATATGCAGAGCAGTGGGTCTCGAGGACCGGAGTTGAGAACCCATTTAAGGTAATAAGAGTTCCGTTTTTCTGCACAGAGAATACCAATCACAACTGATCAGGTCATCTGACCAATCACCGCAGATTAGCGTCAAAGGCGGATTTTGGAAAAGAACTCGCTAAAACGATTCATATGGGAGTCGGTGGGCAATTCAGGTAAAAATAAATGCATATTATAAGAAAACAAAAGTGTTTTTTGTCATTGCATGCTTGTAAAACTGTTGTTGGGGACTCCCAGAACAATATTAGGAACATTTTAAATGCCATAATAGGTACTCTTTAAAGCTAGACAAAAGACGCATCTCTTTAGCCAAGCATTCACATAATGCTTACCTTTTAGTCCTCTGTTATGCCATACGGAACCGTTTGCCACTGAAACTGCTTAACGCACCAGTGGGGCTCGACAGCCTTTTAGACAAACGGGTCGGCGCGTATGGTTGGGTTGCGTTGCGGAGAGTTTGGGTTGCGGAGAGTTTGTGAGATAGTGGTTTTACAACACAGACTCCTGTATAATGGAAATCATTATGAACATCAGCTATGCTAATTATTTCCCATCTGCCTTTCTGCTGTTATCTCGGGACGCTTGTCCCGAGAAAAATGGTGTTCGTCAGGTCCAGTTATGTATCCAGCATCTCACGGGGATTTCAGATGCCCCACCGCCTGTGATGAGAAGACCAACGCCTGTGAAGAGACGACTCAACGCCTGCGATATGTTATGGCGCCGTTTTATACATAAACAATATTTATATTTAATATTTATATATAAACAATATGAATGTAAGCCAGAGGAGAACTGGCCCCCGCCTGAGCCTGGGTTCTCCCAAGGTTTTTTCTCCATCCAATCTGATGGAGTTTTGTTTCCTTGCCACTGTCGCCTTGCTTTTGGCTTGCTTTTGGCTTGCTTAGTTGGGGTTATTTAATATTTAATATTTAACAATATTATCGATCTGTTTTGTACTACTGTCATGTTATCACTGTGAAGCTGCTTTGATACAATCTGTATTGTGAAAATCGCTATATAAATAAATGTGACTTGACTTGACTTCCCTGCTTCGTACATGGTCCTCCTGTTCCATGTGCCGATATCGGTTGCCTTGGCTGAGAGAAGGGAAATCGGCCCTGCAGCTTCCAATTTACCTCGGCTTTCACTGCACAGCATCATACTTTTTCTTGACGAAGACCCCTCTCTCCCCAAGGCGGAATTGCCTTGAAGAAACCCTAATAAATGTTATTTTAACGCATTTTAAGACAGAAAGTTTTAAATGTATACATGTTGAGCAGAGCACTTTAATTTACACATTAATTGGTTGTGGTGGTTAACCTGCAATTTACACTATTACTAGTAAGTTTTCATTAGATGTTTACCTATTTATTGTAGACAATTACTTTTCATTCGATACTAGTATCTATTTCATAGATAATAGTAGTTATTCATTTTAATACTTATTAATTAGAAACTAGTATCTTTTTAAATTGTAACTAGTAACATTTCTTACTAGTCACAACTGTTTTTTTTTTTACTCATCTAATGTTACGACTAGTCAGAACGGGCAATTCAAGGCCAGTTCAATTAAAATTCTTACTAGTAAAATAAAAAATCTTACTAGTAACATTTGGAATACTAGTATCTAATAAATAGGTACTAGTATCTATTGAATAAGTACTAGAAGATAATTAATAAGTACTATTATATATTTAATAGGAACTAGTGTCTATTTATTAAGTACTGGTATCTAATGAATAAGTACTAGTAGCTAATGAATAAGTAGTATCTATTTTAATAGGTACTAGTATCTAATGACTAGGTACTAGTATCTATTGAACAATATTTAATCTATTTAAAAGGTACAAGTATCTAAAAATAAGTACTAGTGCCATATTAATAATTACTAGTATCAAATAAATACGTACTAGTCACAATTTGAATATATACTAGTCAGAACTGAATAGTTGATATCTGAATGACAGATCCCTACGGAGCCCTTAAAGGGACCTTTGCAAAAAATAAATAAATAAATAAATAAAATAAAGACTATCGCGTGTGCACATGATACGTTTCTTGAGCGCACGCGATAGTATCTCGTCTGCACGCGATACATTTCTCGTGTGCACGCATTGCATCTTCCGGTTTGCATACAATTTGAGTCACTGTCATTACTATGAGGAAAACAAGAGCATGGATGTCACTTCTCCTCTAGATTAAAAAAAACGACCAAATTGTTATTAAATTGTTGGTTACAATGCAACAAATAAATCCTTATTTTGAAGGAATTGATTTAACTGGGATATTAATCATCTTATGAATATGTTTGATATTTATGGAAATATTTTAACACACAAACAATTTATGCGATTTCATAGTTTTCCTGTTCATTTTAAATAATTTAATTCTGTCATTAAAGCTATTTCCCTCACCACTTGGTCTAAAATTAAAAAGACACTGACTCTACCCGGTTCACTATGTCGAGCTATTCGAATAAACCATAATACTGAGTTTCTCCCAGCACCTAACTGGACGGAAAAAGGGTTGATCCTGTTGGGTCAAATGTTTGAGAACGGAGTTCTATTGTCTTTCCAGCAGCTACAACATATATGACCTCCCAAACCAGGACTTGTTCAAATATCTACAATTGAGACACTAATACTATTTACATAAACATAAGGATTGGCAAACTTTACAAAAGCCACCTTCTGGCAATTTTTCTTATTAGTAACAAAAGGGACAATAACTACTAAATATATCTCTCACTTCTACAAAATATTATGAAGAGAAGCAACTGAGGATACAAAAGTTATAAAGAAGAAATGGGAACTAGAAATGAATATAATAATTATGGGTGAGGAATGGGAACAAATGTTTCAAGAGGGGCATAAAATATCAAGTAGTCCAATGCTGAGAGAATTTAAGTGGAAAATCAAAGTAAGGTTCTTTAGGACCCCTTTTATCACATCTAAGTTCAGTGGGACTTAAGACAAATGTTGGAGGGGCTGTGGTCTTGTGGGAGATCATACTCATATATTTTGGGATTGTCCAAAATTATTTAATTATTGGAAAGACATACAAGATGAAATTGATAAATGTTTGAGTATTAAGATTCCACTGGACCCATCCCTTATTATTCTGGGAATTTTTGAGAACAAAATTAGGACTAATAATCATTTTCATCTCTTGAAAATCCTGCTTGTACTTGCAAAAAAAAAATGATTATAGTCTGCTGCCTGAGACCGCAGCCCCCCACAATTTCTCAATGGAAAAACAAGGTGAAGGAAGTGTACTATATGGAATAAATTACAGCAAGATTGGACCAGTGGTCCCCCATCCAAATGTATATTCCATGATACCTATGTACTGTGAATCTTATGCTGGCTATATATATCTATTTCCTTTTCTGTATGGAAGATATAAAGGCTTTAGGGGAGTGATGGACATGTATATTGTATGGGATGTCTCCATGTATATTGTACCATCCAGAGTATCGCATTTGTGTGTTGTGAATTGCACTTTTTGATCTCAATAAAAAACAAGTTAAAAAAAGCTATTTCCTCTACTCTGATTCATCTTATTAAGTCATATTCAATTTATTTATTATTATTTAATGTTTAGGCTATTTGCAGGGACAAATGCATAACACATTGCTTTATAAAGAATACAAATTAGATGCCATGTATACAGGTTTCTAGCCATGACTAATTTGCAACTCCTGTGCCTGGTTAGGCTTATGTAAAACAGAAATTACAGAGTACTGAGTTTAAAATATTCAGCTATCAAAATACATACAATACATACATCCCATTCATGAGATAAGATGGGCTTAAGTAGAAATCACTATAAAACTGAGTCTATTAATTTAACAATACAAAAACACAAAAGTGTGCATGTGCGTGCTAACATATGCAACATAATGTTTGTATGGTGTCTGCATGCATAATATGATAATATTAATTGGAATACTGCTTGGTTAATCCCATTTAAATATTGCATTAATAATAAAACATTTTTATCTTTTTTAATATTTTTATCAATCAATTCAATGCAATTTAAAATTAATTTGGGATTTTCAAGTAATGTGGAGTTAAACTGAATAATACTTTTGATAAGATGAGTCAGAGAAGGGGAAATAGCTTTGTAGTCTCGTCATTTTAAGCCAAAATGGGGGTCAACCTTGAACAAATTGCAACAGAAGCAAACTCAACTTTTTTATCCTCAATATGTCCTGAGTAAGGAAAAAAAAGCCCCGAAGAATCCCATTAGGGGAAAGTTTAAAAAAAGACCCAAATATATCCCATTCATGCATATTCATTCTTTTTCTCACGTGAAAAGGGTAAAAATTTTAAACTTTAGATATTATCATGAAAATACCTGAGTTGATTACTTACATCAAGACAAACAAAACGTGTATTACAAGTTTTTTGCAATTGTTTGTTAACATGGACAAATAGTGCATAATCTAATTACATATGTGCTAATTTGTATAAATACCCAAACAGATCTAAAAATTGGGTATATAGCATGTGAAAATGTCTTGCAGAATTTTGTTGACATATAACAGTAAACTATTTAATATTAAGGACTGAATGGAACCCATTTATGCTACCCATGAACATTAATGCAGAAGAAGTACTTTAGAAACCATCCTTTATTAATTATTATGGCAGAGATGGGGTTTGGGGCTGGGTCAGTGGGGCTGGGTCAGTGGGACTGTTTCTGGGGGATGAGTCTGAGAGAAGAACAGGAGACATGGGTAAGGAGAATGCAGGTGAAATAAAAGTGTCTGGGTCAAAAAAATCTAATTATTGAATTAATTAATAATCTAATTATGTACACAATGCACTCAATGCCCAAACCCCATCTCTGCAATAATAATTAATAAAGGCTGGTTTCTAATGTACTTCTTCCTGTATTAATGTTCATGGGTAGCCTTACATGGGTTCCACTTAGACCTTAACATTACAGTTTTTCTCCATTGGTTTGGCTCATTTCTTGAAACAGAAATTACATTCTCAAAACTTTAAGATCATTTGGCAAAACAGTCTTACAGTTCGGCACAACACTATAGCTCACTTGAAAAAGCTCATACCTTTCCCAAAACAGTTCACTCATGCTTCAAAACTAAATTCCTTTCTCATATAAAGAGTCAGTGCCACCAAAATGGCAAAGATCCTTCTCAATTGCTTTGGCTCATTTCTTGAAACAGACCGGACGTTCTCAACACTCTTGGTGCTTTTGCCAAAATAACGTGGATGGTTCGGCACAACATGGTTCATCTGCAAAAGCAAATACCTCTCCCTTCACTCATGTGTCAAAACTAAATGTCCTTCTCATTTAACCAGTCAGTGCCCCCAAAATGCTTAGTCCTTTTGGCATTGTGTAAGCATTGCAAGTCAAAATGTTTAGATGTTTTGTCAATATGGCAGAGGACCATTGAAATATCCCTCATGTCCACCTTTCAGTCTTAGCCCAGTCCTTCATTGACAATGGTTACTGTACTGTTTTTTTTGTCTAGCTAACAGAATACAATTGTGTATAAAACTGAATTGTGTATAAAACTGAGGGTAAGAGTAGCCTCCAAGATTTGACATCACACATTGCATATTGCCAAGGAATTGTCATTATCATTCACACGCATTAAAGTAACTTCCATACATCAGAGGTAAAAGAAAATACTTTCTCAAAACAACATGGATACACCTCCATGTTCCTACACTACATAGGAATGTTCTATGTTCTCCACAAGTTCAATATACTGCTGGCCACTACTTCAGTGGTTCTAAACCTGGGGTACATGTACCCCTATGCAGAGGTACTACAGGGGGTATTTGACAGAAAGGGGAGGGGGAAATCATCAATGACTAGCCTAGACTTACTGAAATATTACAGTAAAACCCACAGTATTACAGTACTGTAGACAGATTTACATGGGAGGCACTAATTGCAGCTCTTTGACCAAACATACGGTTTGATTGGTCATCTGAGATGTGTGAAACTCCTCCTTCGTTAGTCAAGTTCTGTCAATTGCTGTAATAAATGTATCAAATGTTCCAAGGGATTAATATAGACCATTTCAAAAGATGTAAACAACACTGGCCCAGAAGCACTTCCTGTTTCAGTTTGTAACGGTTTTCTTTATTTCACATGTAAAGAAAACATCTTAAAGATGTTTGTTTAACTTTTTGATTCAGTTTTAAATGTTCTGTTGGTTGTATTTTATCCCAGCTTTTATTCAGTGTTAAAAAACTGAAACAGGAAGTGCTTCTGGGCCAGTGTTGTTTACATCTTTTGAAATGGTCTATATGGTATTCACGGTATTATGTTCTTGATAAATTTTGACAATTGAACAGACTATTGTGCATGTGATGACTTATACAATGAAATGACGCTGACACGTTTTGGAGTGAACAACCATTAGACTGAGAATGAACAATCAGTTTAGATCAACAAGATATATTCACTTGGAAATTGTGCTAAATGTAGGCTACCTGTACTTAATCATTTGCAAAGATGTACTGAGACATTGAGACATGTACTTAAGCATTTGCAATTTGATGAACAGAATGAGAAATTCAATTCTGTTGTGAACAATTGCCAAGTAGTTTGGAGGTTTGTCCATGTTGTTTTGAGAATGTAATTTCTGTTTCAAGAAAGAGCCAAACCAATGGAGAAAAACTGTAAGTCTTTTACTGTTATATGCCAACGAGATTCAAAAACACATTTTCACCTGCTATACCCAATGTTTAGATCTGTTTGGGTAATTATGCAAATTAGCTAATACGTAATTATATTATGTACCGTTTGTCCATGTTAACAAACTATTTCAAAAAACTTGTAATACATTTTTTGTCTTGATGTAAGTCAGCTCAGTGATTTTCATGATGATATCTAATGGTTAATTTTTTTACCCTTTTCACGTGAGTAAAAGAATGAATATGCGAATGAATGGGATATATTTGGGTCTTTTTCTAAACTTTCCCCTAATGGGATTCTTCGGGGCTTTTTTTCCTTACTCAGGACATTTTGAGGATACAAAATCAGTTGAGTTTGCTTCTGTTGCAATTTGTTCAACCTTTTTTCATAAAATGACTGGACTATTAATTACAGAATTAAATTATTTAAAATGCACAGGAAGACTATGGATTTGCATACATTTTTTGTATGTTAAAATATTTCCATATTGATCAAACATATTCATAAGATGATTAATATCCCTGCAAATTCCTTAAAAATAAGGATTTATTGGTCGCATTGTAACCAACAATTTAATAACACTTTTTTTTAATGTAGACGAGAAGTTTAAACTTTGACATCCATGCTCTTGTCTTCATAGTAATGACAGTGACGCAAATTCGCACTGTGCACGAGAAAAATGCTAACTTCCGGCTTGAGGGCGCATATTGGGTACTTCGGTTCCGGTTGCCGACATTTACATCAGTGGACCGGCTATCTAAAGCTTAGCTAGCTATCTAAATACATTTATCTAAAACTATGTTCGTTTGTTCATAGTCAAGTCAATCAACACAGTTTTCACATATATTTGGGTGGAGCCAGGCGCTGCTGCATTGTGAAATGTAAACAATGTTTCACATCTGCTTTTTGTCACCGCACCCAAGCAGTCGCTTTACAGAGTGGAGCGTTGCGTATCCATGACAACTAGACGGCAGTTTATTAATTTAATTATTTATTATTAATTTAATTAATTATTAATATTATATTATACCCTTTAACCAGGAGAAGCCCCTGGGGTTAGAACCTATTTTGCAAGGGAGACCTGTCTAGAAATAAGTGTGAAAACAGCTATTTTTGGGATATGATATGCTATCATTTTCCCGAACAGTTTGTGTTAGCCATTGTTTTGTACAGCTTTTAGACATTGTTTTGTCTTTTGTTTTAAGTCAGAAATGGCAAGGCATTTGTTATAAGTCAGAAATGACAAATATTAACTATTGCTGAAAAGAGATGTTGTTCATGGTTAGTTCATGTTAACTAATGTTAAATAATGGAACCTTATAATTGTAAAATGTTACCAAGTGAGGTATATAAAGTGCAGGGCTGCTTTGTGTACAGCAGTAACCAAGGAAACAATATATCTGCTGTTCCATAAGTGCCACCAAAACGCTTAATTTCTGCTACAGTTACTCCTGGCGCACTAGTGTAAACAGGGCCCATCTGTTGTGTAAACAAAAACAACTGCTCTTTGTTTGGAATGTAATTAACATGCAGTGGTTGGCTCTAATTGCAAATGGCTACAGATACTGATTGTTCAAGGACAGGTTGGCCTGTTAAAGGGGAACCAGTATCCAGTTAATACATTTGTTTTATTTTTTTATCCAGTTTGTTGTTGTTTTATTTGTTTCTTGAAATTAAAGCTAGGACAAGTTAAGCACAGTAAATATGTTTAGTTGTAGTGGTAGTAGTAACTGCCTGTTCTTGAAGAGAAACAACATTTGTTGTTTCATGGCCTGTAATAAATATATTTATGGCTGGTTAATTTTCTCAATTCATCGACCATTTGCAGGGGTAGCAAAATGTTAGTTTTAGCCCCTGGTTACAGGCATGCAAACTTTGGAAAAATAACATTTTTTTGCTCCAAATCTCAGGTAAAAATTGTCATTTTGATACCCCTCAACAAAATACTGGATTACTTTATACCTTTACAAATTTGAACACTATAGTGTAAGGCCTCATTTAGGCCTTTTTATTTCATGTCTGTACCTGAATACACTACAGTTTAGGGCTCCCCCAACTAAAGATTTTTCTAGTTTACTAGTAGCCATTAATTTAAGCCTTTAGTCAACTAATCGCATTTATATTAGTTTAGTTACTGAGGGGCGGATATGTCTATTCCGCTCTCAAAGTGCATAAAGCTTGCCGCAAAGCACTGGCAACCAAGAGTAATGATTATGAATATGATTATGAAAAGGAGACATTTTATTTGTTGATTTATAAACTAGTTTTCTGTGTCAATGTCAGATGAAGTTGACAATGGTGACTCATCATTTCCGCAATAGTGGACGCACCTTTAGAGAGTAATGCACTTTCATACGGATTACATAAGCAGAAAGTCTTTGTTTTCTATTTGAATTGGTTCGTTTAAAAGAAGACATTTCAAGCTTTCTATAGATATTTCTCATGTCTGAGAGGCAAACATACACTTACGGAGTTATGGTTAATTTAAGTGACGCACGGCAGTTCAGGGAGACCGAGACGGCAGAAAGCGCATCCTGTTTGTTTTCTTTATTATACAAAAGCACAATGTTTTGTTGTTATTGTGAGTGTACACAGATACTAAAAAAGTATTACTCTTATCAGTATGACCAAAAATTACAGAGCATTTCAAGTAAAAAAAAAATAAAAGTGATTGCGTCAGTGCCTCCATGTCATGCAGTAAGGATGACATATAGTTGCCTTCCAAACTCGATCCACGAACGCTTGGATATGCATGCACCTAATAATAGCACCTAATAATTAAGGGTTTAGACCTTACTTTATTTGTAACTTTACTGTATCTATGTTATCGTCTATTGTCTTGTTAGCTAAGTGCAACATCACACCACTAATATAAGCCAAGTTGCATTGTAAGGTAGTCAGTCAGCCCCCCACCACCCCCCCCCCCCCCTGAATTCGCACCCTGAATATATGTTGTTTTAATCATGCACATACCAGATGAATGCTCTTAAGCACATTCTCACTGGACAGCTCCTGCTCTTTTAAGTAAACTTTCAAGTTGCGCATGTCTTTCTGCAGATGATTCCCAAGCATAGCGTTCTCCTTCTGCAGTTGTTTGGTGCTGACAACACTTTCAGCCTTCAGCTCAGAAAGCATGTTCTGCTGTTCATACAGTAAGTGCTTCACCTTCTGCTTATAAACCTGAACAACAACAGATCCATGTCACACAAAGTGTTCATTTCAAAGTGCAAGCCCACATGCAATTAATTGAGGGGAAAATTACTTTGACATCACCACAGGACTCTTCTCAATACCTTAATTTCCACTTGATGGCGCTTCTCAGCCTCCTCCAGATCCAGCTCTCTGTTTCTCAGCTCATACTTATTCTCTTCCAGTTGTCTTCTGGTGATTTCCCAAAACGTGTGGATTTTGTCCCTCTCTAGCTGGAAATAGTTGCGTTCCTCTCGTTCTCTGTCCAGCTCCTCTCGCAGACGCACAATGTGCTCCTCCAACTATAAAACACCCACGAGTTAACATGGCTGTCATCAACAAAGTGTGCTTGTTTTTTTCATTTTCTTATTGCCTGACCAACTAGGATATATATATATATATATATATATATATATATATATATATATATATATATATATATATATATATTTATTTATTTATACATATAAAATTTCTTTTTTTTCTCCCCCAGCCCCCGAGAGAACAACAAGTCTAAATATGAGAAAATCACACCTGCTCTTTGGACATCTCCTCTGTGGACAAGCCATCCACTACTGTTGGAGTTCTGCCCTTTGGGGACTTGTTGGAAGATTTTTTCTTTGGCGGCTGGAATATGAACAGATTAAATGGGTAACTTAAAGCTAAAAAGGGGAGGACTCTTGTAGCCTAACCTTATATACTGTAACATTACATTTCTATAGTGCGCGGCACAAGAATAACATTTTATAAACATATGTATATACTATTAATGGGTTGATGTCTAAAAATCAATATATTTCAGGGGATACATTTTAATTTGTGAAAATGCCATTTGCACTAAACAGATGATCAGACTTTGGCTTCTGTATTAGCCGGTGAGCTAGCGTCTCACCCTTTGACCAACAACAACAGCGATACTAAGCTTTATTTATCTCCGGTTAAATTACTTCTGACAATAAATGAACGATTTCATAAGTCCAAAATCATTATTATTTAATACTTGCTTACCATTATTTGTGAACGCGTTATCACCACCTAAAATGAAAATAAAAGTGACTTGTCGCTTTACATGCTGCGGCTGCTGCTACTACTCAACAGAGGTTTCCTAGCAACATGAGAGCTAGGCTCTGGCAAGGCTCACAGCGGCAACTGACGTCGCTGCGACGTCATCGCGCAATGTATTGTGGGGAGTATCCGCCATTTTGTGAGGCCACAAACCAGAGCCGGCCCTAGCCTTTTGGGGGCCCTAAGCAGAATTTGATTTGGGGGCCCCTCCCACGACGCGAAGTCACCTGTGTTTGGCGAATATTGACACAAATGTCACGCAATAATGATACATTATAAATGAACTTAGGTTATGTATCAGGCTACAACAAAATTAATACTTAATAAAAAAAAATAGATGCCTACTTAAATAAAAAAAAGTTTTAACAGTCTTAAAACTGCATCAAAACATATAAAAGAAATTATTTGCTAAAATTATGACAAAACTGAGAAATATAAGAGCAAGGCTTCAACAAGCCTATTGTTGAAAACTACAAATATTTGGCCTACTATTTCTCAACTGTCTCAATACAGTGTAACTGTCCTCAAAAGCTTTATTATTATTATTATTATTATTCTTATTATCGTAACATACTTTGTTAGATATTACATGACATAATCCAACAAAGTCTGTTACTATAATACCGGTAATAATGTTCTGGCGCTCGTTGTATGTGTGTATGCAATGTATTTTTCCCCTCGGGGCTTGCCGTAGATGGGTTGTGCGCAGGCAGACTGCGCACTTGGTAGTGTACTGGAGAGTGTCGCGGGTCTTTGGAGGTCTGATGTGTGGTATAATAAAGTGGAGAAGAGTTCAAACTGCTAAGTTTATTATTTATTCAAACTGCTACCCTTACACCTTGAAGGTTAAGTTCCCCTGTGGGCTGTTTTCTCCAATACCTATACCGTGACTAGGCGCAGTTGCGAACAAATTGTCTATGCATGCGCGAGGTGTCTAGAGGATTATGCGCGTGACTTAAACGCTGGCAGACACAGCAGCAGTTGTAAGGCAGGATATTGATCAATAAATCAGAGTTTTGTTGTCTTGAATGATTCATTCAGTCATATTCATTCATTCATTGATATATGTCACTTGTTTAAGTCATCTAAAAAAATAAAATAAAAAAATATCCCCGATTAGGGGGCCCCCTGGTGGCCAGGGGGCCCTAAGCGGCCGCTTAGTTCGCTTATGCCTAGGGCCGGCTCTGCCACAAACACAAGCCGGTGTGGTGAACTCATAGGGTGAACTAGACATCAGAGCTGTAACTTGGCTGTAAATGCCCAGATCTGCACGAAATTTTAGACATTTGACAAGAGTCCCACCCTGAACAAATCTACATGCCGACATTCACCCACAGTCATAGCGCCACCTGCTGGCAACAGGAAGTGACATTTAACGAAGCAGCCCCGGCCGCATGTTTGACCGACATGTACGAAATCTCTGTGGTACATCTACCATGTCCAGACGCACAAAAAAGTCTATTGGAGCGATGCCCTAAACTCAACAGGAAGTCGGCCATTTCTAATTTTAACGCCATTTTTGGATGATTTACTCATTACATACTTTAACTAATTCCTCCTAGGGATTTAGTCTGATCGACTTCAAATTACTGCTGTGCCTTCTAAAGGCATGGACGATGTAAAGTTGTGCTATCTGCGCGTTTTCGTTGATGGGCGTGTCCGTGGCGTCGATGATTCGCCATGAAACAGGAAGTTGTAATAACTTGGCTGTAAATGCCCAGATCTGCACGAAATTTTACACATTTGACAAGAGTCCCACCCTGAACAACTCTACATGCCGACATTCACCCACAATCATAGCGCCATCTAGTGGCAAGAGGAAGTGACCTTAAAAGACGCAGCCCCCTCCGCATGTTTGACCGACAGGTACGAAATCTCTGTGGTACATCTACCGTGTCCAGACACACAGAAAAGTCTCTTGGAGCGATGCCCTAAACTCAACAGGAAGTCAGCCATTTCTAATCTTAACGCCATTTTTGGATGATTTACTCATTACATACTTTAACTAACTCCTCCTAGGGATTTAATCGGATCGACTTCAAATTTCTACTGCGCCTTCTAAAGGCATTGACGATGTAAAGTTGTGCTATCTGCGCGTTTTCCTCGATGGGCGTGTCCTTGGCGTCGATGATTCGTCATGAAACAGGAAGTTGTACTAACTTGGCTGTAAATGCCCAGATCTGCACGAAATTTGACACATTTGACAAGAGTCCCGCCCTGAACAAATCTACATGCCGGCATTCACCCACAGTCATAGCGCCATCTAGTGGCAAGAGGAAGTGAACTTAAAAGACGCAGCCCCCTCCGCATGTTTGACCGACAGGTACGAAATTTCTGTGGTACATCTACCGTGTCCAGACACACAGAAAAGTCTCTTGGAGCGATGCCCTAAACTCAACAGGAAGTCAGCCATTTCTAATTTTACCGCCATTTTTGGATGATTTACTCCAGGGGTGGGCAAACTACGGCCCGCGGGCCACATGCGGCCCGTTAGGCTGTTTAATCCGGCCCGTCGAGTATTTAAAATATTGTCATAGAGATTGCATTTGCATGGGGAGCGTTGTGCAGCGCGGTCTGTGGCTGGAGAGCGAGGGGGGAGCCGAGCGGTAGGCGGGCCGTGCTGACAGAGTGTGGAGAGAGAGCGACTGGGAGCTCGTGCACGCGCTGTCGAGAGAGAGAAAACGCTGGGCTGCAAGCTGTTTCAGTGGAAAGAGTGTTGCTGCATTTGTGACCTAAGAAGCTGAATCCAGCGGGAAGAGTACTGTTTTATATGTGATTTGTTTTTGAAATATTCTGAATTAATTGTGTGAGCGCGAGCAAGCGCTGTGGGGAGAGAAAGTAACTCAATAAAGTGCATGAGCTCCAGTATTCGCCGACCCTGTGTCTCCTTCCATCACCCATTCACCGAACCAACATCCCTGTCACACATTCATTTTGCCTTTTTCCTGCAATACTTGAATAAAGCAGCTCATTCATTCAGAGCTGTTGTGGCTGTGCTGCGGTGTGTCACGTGACAAGCAATGACGCGTCACCATGGAAACCATACAGTGAATAAATAACGGTTGCATTGCAAAGCTCATGTAACCCCTCACACACCCGGGTCCAACTCACCTCGCTCCGAGCAGGTCTCGAACCCGGGTCTCCGGCATGAGAGTCAGGCGCGCTAACAAGGAGGCTAGAGACTACAGCCTCTAACGTCTGTCGCTAGAGCGCCTATTGAGTGAGGTTTTGAGTGACTATTGAGTGAGGTTTACTCGCACAGCAACTACTAGCTGGCCTCCGTTACACTCACGCCGCAGAGTCAGACCGTTTTTTGTAATTTGTCATATGCAATTTATAACTAATATCCCAGGAACCAGAACGTTTGCACGATTGAATCATTGACATTTCAGCACTCCTTCAGACAGCGACTTAAGCACAACAAGGCTCCTTGTTGCACGTTAATGTTTTTTCCTTTTTTGGAAACTCACAGAGAAAAAAAATGTTAGTAACCACTTGTACACCTGATTAGTTTTCATTTGATTTTTAGTTTTTCTTTTGATATTTAGTTTCTTTTCTCCTCTGTATTTGTCTCTTGGACTGCTTCCGGTTACCTTTATCGCCCGCCTCGCTACGCTCCCGTCTCTGCCGTTTGTTCAATAAATGTTCTTATCTGCTTTTGATTTTTACATTTTATCATACTTAAAATAAATTGGTACATTTTTTTATTTTTATTTTATTTTTTTCACAAATGTATGACGTTTGTGTATTAAGTGCAATTTGATTACCATATGGAGTTTTAATAAAGTTGAATTAATGTAACGTTCCTTCATTGGTGCGGCATTCATTGGGGCGGCAATGGCTCAGTGGTTCATGTGGGTTGTCTATAAACCGAAAGGTTGCTGGTTCAATCCTCGGTTCCACCTGACCAAGTGTCGAGGTGTGAGCACCATGGACCATGAGCAAGACACCTAACCCCAGCTGCTCCCGACGAGCTGGATGGCGCCTTGCATGGCTGCCGTCGGTGTGTGTGTGAATGGGTGAATGTGAGGCAAATTGTAAAGCGCTTTGGTGGCCATTGGGTCTAAGGAAGCGCTATATAAATGCAGTCCATTTACCATTTCTCTAATTTTTACTCTACTACGTGTACACTTGCTGGTGTTTTGTTTCTACTTTACTGTTAGGCTCATTAAATAATACTAAAGATAAACAATATTTAAAAAGAATATATATATATATATATATATATATATATATAAAATTAAAATAAATATAAAATTAAATAAAAAAATAACCCCAAAATATAACAATGCTAAATGGGGATATCTATAGCATATAAATTAATATACTATGTAAATTACGTGATCCACGTAAATGGCCGGCCCTCTGTCAAATTTTGAAACCCAGTGTGGCCCTTGAGCCAAAAAGTTTGCCCACCCCTGATTTACTCATTACATACTTTAACTAACTCCTCCTAGGGATTTAGTCGGATCGACTTCAAATTTCTACTGTGCCTTCTAAAGGCATTGACGATGTAAAGTTGTGCTATCTGCGCGTTTTCCTCGATGGGCGTGTCCGTGGCATCGATGATTCGCCATGAAACAGGAAGTTGTACTAACTTGGCTGTAAATGCCCAGATCTGAACGAAATTTTACACATTTGACAAGAGTCCCACCCTGAACAAATCTACATACCGACATTCACCCACAGTCATAGCGCCACCTGCTGGCAACAGGAAGTGACCTTTAACGAAGCAGCGTAGCAAACCGGCTGAGCTGCAGAAAATGCAATGCGGCCACCTCACACCCCGACTTGCAACAGGTGCGAGGGCCCGCCCATCGCTGCTTGCAGCTTTAATTAGGGCCCGAGCACCCAACGGTGCGAGGCCCTCTTGAAACTGTTAGGGTTATTTATTAGGGCCCAAGCCCTGAAAGGGCGAAGGCCCTATTGTTTTCCTTAGGATTATTATTTAGGGCCCAAGCCCTGAAAGGGCGTAGGCCCTATTGTTTTCCTTAGGATTATTAGGGCCCAAGCCCTGAAAGGGCGAAGGCCCTATTGTTTTCCTTAGGATTATTATTAGGGCCCAAGCCCTGAAAGGGCGAAGGCCCTATTGTTTTCCTTAGGATTTTTAGGGCCCAAGCCCTGAAAGGGCGAAGGCCCTATTGTTTTCCTTAGGATTATTAGGGCCCAAGCCCTGAAAGGGCGAAGGCCCTATTGTTTTCCTTAGGATTTTTTTAGGGCCCAAGCCCTGAAAGGGCGAAGGCCCTATTGTTTTCCTTAGGATTATTATTTTTTTTTTTTTTTTTTTTTTCTAACGACTATCCGGGCACTTTTGGGGCCCTTAACATGCTCAAAAACTCTTGAAACTTTGCACACAGGTCAGAACCCGCGGCCATCAGAGCCGGGCTGAAGCTGGTACCCGGGCGCGGCAGGGCGGCTCGTCAGCGCCCCCTGGAACAGGGTCTGAACACTTTGTCCATAAATCAAACACGCTTGCATGTAATAATATGAAACTCGGTACACATGTCAATCTCATCGTTTCATATATTCATCGCACTTTTACTTTTTACCCCAGCCCAACAGGAAGTCGATATTTACGGTTGTTTTTAAAACGCTTGCAATGGAATTTAATGTACTCCTCCTAGAGCATTCATCCGCATGGAACGAAACTCGGTCAGCCTGAAGTCAAGACATAGACGATCAAAAATTGCGAGGGGATTTTTGATATCTCGAACGGTTTGGCTGTGGCGAGGAAACAAAATTATGGTGAGAAACGTGAAACAGGAAGTGTGTCCTAACTTCAGCATACATCAACCGATCTTGATGAAACTTCAGGAGTGTTTTCGCCGTAAGAGGACGATCACATGGATGTGACTATTGTGTGTCAAAGTTATAGCGCCACCAACTGGCAGCAGGAAGTGTGTCACTTTCAAAATGCTTTGAAATCACCCTCTTATTTTAACCCGATTTGCTTCAAACTTCATCTGTATAATGTAAACATACGGCAGATGTAGACCTGTGAATGGATTCTTAATATCTTTGAAACTGTTGCCATGGTGACGCATCAAACTTTACCATTCTTTTAGGATGCTTTTGAGACCCTTAGCATGCTTCAAATTGCATGAAACTCCTCAGACACATCACATTTATTAGCCAGTAGACATGTGCAAAGTTTCAGAAACGGGCGTGGTGAGGGCTCAGTAGCGCCACCTTTTGACAAAAGTTGGGTTGTTAGTTTTATCTACAGTTACAAAAATCAGTATGTATATTGTACTCCTCGAGCCGGACAACTTTCTAATTGACACTCTTTAACTAGGACCCACAGAAAGTAAGATATGTTTGTTTGAATCTGGTCATGCTCCCTTTGAGCCTACATCTCTGTCTCTCTCTGTGTGTGTGTTAGTAGGGGGAGGGGCTTAACTTAACCATTTCAGTGCTGTGTGTTTTTTTCTGCTGTGTAATTTCTTAATACATTTCTTAAGCCTGGTATGTTTTAAATAAGTTTTTATTTTAATTTTTATAAGTGAAGGCATAATATAACCAGTTAAATTGTAGTGCATTGACAATAGTTTTATATAATTAGTTTATTAATTAAATTAACTTGGTCCATAAACTTGGTCAGGGGCGTAGCCAGGACATTATTTCTGGGGGGGGCCAGCTTGTGCCAGTCTTTTATTTGGGGTGGCACTTGATTGTCAAAAACTACTATTACTAAAACTCACGCGTGGCTCGTCAGGCCATAAACAATGGATTGAACTCCCTTATGACACTAATAATGTCTAATTGATAAATGTGCGAGTGAAATGTGTCATCATTATGTGAGGGGTTAGGGACCTTAACAAGAGACGGATGTTTTTAGTGCAAATGACAGAGACACAATATGAATTGTCATATTAGGTGATAATTTATTTAGGTAAACCATTGCATTTTAAGTGCAACATCCAATTTATTTGTGATAATACAACAGGTTACAAAAGTTGCACAAATCATGACTAGATCATGTAGTAACATTCGAGTCTTTACTAGTTAGTTCCAATGATCTTCACTTTATAATACAGATCCAAATAATTAGTAATTCCCACAGAAGTATCCAGTAACACTTTCATATGAGCTATTACTTAGCCTACTAATTCGTTAATAAGAGTTTCTTTTAGTAGTTAATAGTAGTTACTAGATTATTAATAAACGTTTTCAGTAGTTCTCTAGAAAAAGTATTAAAAACAGAAGTTATTGATAGTTAATAGTGAACTACCACTTTCATCTGTCCGCTATTACTTACTAGTTTGTTAATCAGAGTTTCTTGTTAGTTGATAATAGTTATTAGATTGTTAATATTGTGTTACTCATTGGTTCTTGTTTAGTTATTTATTAACGAAGGAACCGTATTCTAAAGTGTTACCCTGAAATGTTCTGTTCGCTTTGTGTCTGCTGTAACAATTACACTCTTAGAATAAAAGGTTCAATATAGAACCTTAAAAGGTTCTAAAGCGCTACGTATTTGGAACCCCTAAAATGTAATGCATGTGAATGATCACAAAATTCAAGGTATGGTGTTTAAAAAATGTAATTAATCAATATCAGATGAAGAGTGCCATTTCACTTTTTATCCTCCAAAAATCTGCATGATTAAAATGTGATATTAAGTTACTACAACACTTTAATAATTTAATAACAACTACAAATGTTGCAGAATAATGTAATATATTATTATTAGCTAGGCTACACTAGACGTGATTGCAGCGCCAGCGCGTGCGTTTGAAGGAAAAAAAAAAATAGACCAGATTAGTCGGATTTTACGTGTCGTCGTGAACGGAACGCTTCAGTTAGTGCTTGTACCCTAAGTGACACATTGGAAGTGACTTAAGCTAACTATCTAGCGCTAGCCAGCCAGATAATTATAAAAGTTTGCAAAAATAACAGCAGCGGCGCTGCTTAACTAAACTCACTCTATGTCGACGACACATTCTTACACATTAAACTGAGGCCCCGTCCACACGAAGACGCGTTTCGATGGATCCGTATAAATTTTTTACCGTATTGGCGTTTCGTCCACACGGATCCGGCGTTTTGGGAGAGTGAAACCGCTATTTTTTGAAACCGGGTCCCAAGGTGGATAAATCTGAAAACGACACCTTTGCGTTTTCGTGTGTACGGCCAATCCGTATATTTTGTGAAACGATGCTGTCATCACCCCACGTGTCGACTTGTCAGACAACAACAACTGCCGAACTGCTTAGGCCTATAATAATATAATAGCCTAATATAATGCGGCAGAAAGTTCTGAGCCTCTTGTATTCCTTTATTTATTATTTACTTGAATTTATTTTTTTAGGCCTATAGCCTAGGCTACTTTCTTTCATATGCTGCTTGTCTGTTGTCTGATAAAGACATTTCGTATTTTATAGGGATGGGGATTTAAAGCAAAAATAATATTAGACGATCGATGGGATTATTTGATTATTTTGGCTATTCAAAAAACGCACCCATAGGCCTATGTTCCACTCCGACATTATATTTCTCTGTTGGTTAGGCGTACGTTATCCATTAAAGAAATGTATTCAGTTTAATATTTATGTTTAAACATGTTATTCGTTTATTGAATCTATGTTGATTATGAAAAGTGAACCGCGTGCATCTGCGCAATAGGCTATATCGGGAGACCTAATTTTGACCACATTAAGTTTTGTTTTGTATAAAGCCCATCTTTGAAGTGAATTTCGTTTTTTTATAAATTTTATCTTTATTTTAATAAACGTTTCATCAATCACTTACCTGGATTTAATAAATAAGAAGCAATTATATAGCAGACAAGACACTAGCCATAATCAGGACGTGGACGCCCCGGCACAAAATAACTTGCATTGCTCGTGAACTGGAGCTCGTCTCATAAATGAACCGAAAACTCAGAAATATATAGAAATCTTGAAATAGCTATGTTTAAACAACATCGACTAACAACAATTAAAAACGAACAGAAACAGATAGGCGCTCTCTTTTATAGCCTAATCCGTATGAAGTGCATTAGCCTACGTTACTCCATAGGTGCATTCACAATACTGCGAATTGGCGAGTCAGCATCATCATCAACTTCCTCTTTTCAGTCAAGAATGACACAGAAAACATTAGTTTATTAATAAACAATTAAAATGACTATATTTGACAAATTCGTTACTTTTGCCGGTTCTTTGTGGCAAGCTTTCTTGGTCCAGCTGCGAGACTGACAGGTCTGACTGTCTGACACTGGCCAATCGGAATCAAGAGCGGAGAAGCGGCCGCTCCCATAGGCAGTATAGTATCTCCCCGCCCTGTGGAGGCATTCCGCCGGTCTCGTGAAGTTTCTCGCCGGTCTCGTCTCTGAGACCCCTACACCTGGTATTAAAATGCGATCTGTATCCAGATAAGTTATCCGGATAATAAAAAAGAAATATCAATGCAAGGTATTACGTTGTGATCGGATTGTGATCGATTTGCCTGACCATCTGGAGGTAGTCTGGCTCGCATTGTGTTCGGATCTTTACGTGTAAACGCAATCTGGTTGTTGATATCACACATGTATATTTTACTCCTCCCAAAAATGCTAAAAAATAAACGAGTGAGAGCGTTTACAGGCTGTTATAGTCAGACATGTCGGCGCTACTGCGACACGCATCACCGCCGCAGATGAGCAGCAGCTGAGCGTCAAACCAACGTGCAAACATCGCAAATAAAAGTGAAAGTAAGTCAGAGACGCTTAATCATCTACACAATCATCTTCAAGTAAAGAAAGAAATGATCTCTTGACTCTTACCAGGGCTGTTGCCACTCTCTCTTATTGATGTCTATTGATGAAATTAGCTGATGATCAATAAAATGCATGCTAATATCTGTAATAAACAACCGACAAAATTACTGTATGATGGTGAAGAATCAGTCCAGCATCGCCATGTCAGTGTGTATTGATTCATCATTGTCTCTTCATAGTTTGCAAGAGACATTTAATAAACTGAGCGTATTTGATAAACTGAGCGTAGCCTATTCATCTGTCAATATAACCTCATTCTTTTTAATGATCAGAAGAACGCGTATCGACCACCGTTACAGTACAATATGTCCTAACTACACACGACGCCGCGACACGCGATAAAAGGTATCTTTTCCATGTAAATCAGAGTTTTTGTCCTAACCAGACGCGACGGCGACATGCGAAGTTTCTAATTTAGAAACGGTTCCTATTTCTGCGATGTCGCGGCTGACAGAATGAAGAAATTACACTGGTTATGAGTACACATTATTTATTTTTAGTTAAAAATAGGTCACTGTGCCACAAGCCATAACGGATAATTTACCTCAGATTTTGAAAGCATGTAATATTATAGTGTTCAAAATGAATTCTATGCAAACATACGACTGTATTTCATAACAACGACAATAACTTGAGGCAGATGCCACCAAATGTGTTAAAATAAATGAATTATTTGCTGGACTTAAGTGAAAAGGATAGCCATTTAATGACCATAGCACATAGTTGATGTGAAAAAAGGAGTATTTTGCATATAAATATGCACATAAATATATATTTTTTCAATTTGTCTCCCTGAAAGTGCCTGGCAGAAGCCTATACTGTCTGTGTCATAAATGTGAACATAATATTATCTACTGTCTGTGTCATAAATGTGAACATAATATTGTAACAGAATATTCTTATGCTATATTATATAAACTATATTTCATGAGGTGAAACATCACTGCCAGGAGCTACAGAATATATATTTCTGTAGGTCCTCACCGTGATGTTGCACTTCATGAAATATATGTAGTATAGCCTTACAATATTCTATTAAAATATTAAGTGGCACATAAATTCAGACCAGTTATTTACAATAAAGCCTTATAAAATCATTTCCATTCCCTTTGTTTATTATTTTAATAGTTTTTTCTTGGTTTTGATAGTAAATGAAATCTAATCAGTAATTTTACATGCAGATTAATGCACGTATAGATTAATGCACGTGTGTGTGTGTGTTTGCATAGTGGGCCGGTCTGGATGAAGTGTCCAGGGCTGATTTTTTGTCCCAGTCCAGCCCTGAATGGCAATATTCACATTACTTTCAGTTTATTGCTCGAAAGCACAAAAATATTTGAGTGAAATGTAGGCTATAGTAAACCCTAAAATTATTATTTGTGACATTAGAACAAAATATGTGGATATAAAAACATGTATATAGGCTAAAGAACTAAATGAACGATCTCTATTTTCTAATTTCACGACGTCCACACAAGACCAGGCTTGGGAGGGTTACTTTAAAAAATGTATTCCGATACAGTTACAAATTATTTCATAAAAAAGGGTCCCACTTTATATTAATTGGCTTTAAGTACTTTATACTTTTTCAAAAAGTAACTACAATCTGATTACTTTTTTTGATGTAACTCACTGTAATAATATACAGTTACTGGATTTTTGTTTCCTGATTACATAATGCTGTTACATGTATTCTGTTGCTCCCACAAGACATTAGTCTGAATATTTTCCTGTATGAACAAAATGGAGTTTCCATTGTTCACACACAAACACACACAGAGTTCGATCGCGCCTCTCTCGTGACTGTGTGTGCGTGTCATGTGTTCTAGGCTGTGTGCATGCACTTCTGAAGCTGCTCAGAAAATAATAAAATGCCATGCAGAGGACTAATCAAAATGTGTGGGAAAATCCATTTGATTGTAGTTTAAGTGAGAAATAATTTCAGTGCTCTGGTCAATAGCTGTAGAGTGAAAACTGGTGAATGCAGTATACAGCTTTCACAGAAAGAGAATGATGTGAGCACGTACGATTGGCAGTGAATCTTTTATGCGGACAAAATAGCTCAATAAGAGTAACAAAATACATGTGGAAAAAATCACATCGTAATGTTTTAAAGAAGAGTGGTTTGATTAAAGTGGTGTAAATATACCCGATCTGGCAAAGATGGCAGTATCGGAGCTGATAACGATCCTGAGTATCGGATCGGCGCATCCCTACATACTATAATGTAAACACAGTACAGATGTAGACCTTGATGTACACCTGACCTTTCAGAAGGTTGCTCATGCATACTTTGTGGTTAAAATGTGCCCTCGATCCGCACTTTTGCAGAGCCTTCACTGCTGCAAGCTCTTCAGCACACTTCTTTTTGACAGTCAAAGCGGGGGTTACGTTTTTGCACGTCATGTAGAATAACCCTAAAAGCACCAAGGGTGCGGTGCCACCGGCTTTATATATATATATATATATATATATATATATATATAAATATAGCTGCGAGCAGCGATTGCGGGCCAAAGCCGGCGGTACCGCCATCCCGGTGCCTTTAGGTAACTAAAGGCACCGGGGTTGCGGTGCCACCGGCTTGGGCCCGCAATCGCTGCTCGCAGCTATATTTCTATTTTTTTTCCTACAAAGTAAAAGACATAAGGGCACTATTTTAACTATTTGGAACGCAAGTATCAAGCATGAAGCACAAGTAACTTTGTGGGCGGGTCTTGGGCAAATAACAAACAAACGGTAACACTTTACAATAAGGTTCATTAGTTAACATTAGTTAACTACATTAGTTAACATGTACAATACTTCTTCAGCATTTATTAATCTTAGTTAATATTAATTCCAACATTTACTAATACGTTATTAAAATCAAAGGTTGTATTTGTTAACATTAGTTAATGGACTGTGAACTAACATGAACGCACAACGAACAGCTGTATTTGTATTAACTAACATTAACAAAGATTAATAAACACTATATATAATGCATTGCTCATCGTTAGTTCATGTTAGTTAATGCATTTACTAATGTTAACTAATGAACCTTATTGTAAAGTGTTACCAAACAAACTTTATGGCCCATTGTAGTGCCACAAAAATCGTAAATGAAATTACAAAGTTTTGTTTGGGGAAGAATAAGAGTAAATATGAGCAATGACATCAGTGATGCTTGCCTAAGCAATCAGCTCCAATAAAAATTAAAGCTGCAAGCAGCATTTAGCGGGGTTCAAGCAGTAAAGGCCTTTCAGAGGAAAAACATTATTCAATAAAAATTTTATTTAGTAAGACCATTTACAGTCATTACTGGCAATTTACCATAAGAAATACATATTTTTTTAGATTTGGCCAATGGCGGCCATGTTTTTTGAGATACGCCAATGTCCTCATACACATACATGGGTCCTTGGACCAAGACACTGCATACCAATTTTTAAGTCAATCGTACTAACGGTCAGGTGGTTATATGTTTTTTTTTCATTTTATAGCGCCACCTAGTGTTCAGTCATCGCGATTTTTTTACTGTGACCTCAAATTTAACTCTTACATATGTGTACCGAGTTTGGTGAAGATATCTCATTTACTTCTTGAGATATAGCCATTTTAGTAAAATAGGCTCCTCCCACAACGTTTATTCTGTGCCCCTAGCAACCGGAAAGAGAAATTTCAACATTTTTTGATAATTATTAATTTTCAGTCTCCAGAGAACATTTCTGCAGTGGTTTGGTTCCGATCAGGTAAAAAACCAGGGACCAGTTTGCAAAAGTAGTTTTTCAACAAAATTCAAAATGGCGGAAAATCCATCATACTGGAAATGAAATCGGAGATATACGTTTTTTCGTGAGGTGACCAGCTTTCTAATGATATAAGACACTTGAGTGTACGACTTAGGGTCTAGGAGTTATGAGCAGTGTCGCACAATTGGTTGTTATAGCGCCACCTATGGGCCAAATTGGGCTCATAATTTGATAACCTCTCGTCAATTTTTGTACTACCATCTGACAAAGTTTCAGAGCTCCAGCACTTACGGTTTGGTCTGCACGATGCGTTTTATGGCAAAATGATTAAAGGAGTAAAAATGTCTAATGCTGCTGCTCCATCTAGTGGACAACAGTGCTAATATCATCTACACAAACTCATTCTTCAGACATTTTGAAAAGGATCCAAAGTGACTCAATTGTCACTTCAATAGATGATTCATGCTTCACGCTTACACACACACACACACACACACACACACACACACGTTTGGGACAGTTTATTTGTTATTTGGTCTATAAGCATATTCATTCACATATTTATTTCTAATCTAATGATATAAAACTATGTTAAAACCAGTGACAACAGTGGTATTACAGCCTTTATATACAACGTCATTTTATTAATGTCTTTTATCTACAACAGAATGAGAGTGTTTAAATTACACATTTGTTTTAATTCAGGACATAATGTGAGTGTTGTCATATTAATAATTGACTAAATGTGATTGCAAATGTTAAAATAGTGAATTAATAAACTCATAGTATGAATTATAGTTGAGTAGTGTGACAATGACTATTTTGAACAGCAGAGGGCAGTAAAACACCACTTATTGGCTTAATAGACCATCATATTGATATCATTTTCACATTTTTAACTGTTATATAGGCATATTTTGTCCGATCTGTCTGAAAATGTTCATGATTATTTAATGTCTTTAATGTTTAATGTTTAATCTACACACACTCATTCTACAGATATTTTGAACTTCGGGATCCAATGTGACTCTATTGTCACTTCAATAGATGATTTTTGACTAAATCCTGGTTTTGCTGAGTCATTGGGCCTGTTGAAATGCATGTTCATGTGTTGAAGATTCAACGTTGATTTTCAATGTGATTCTGGTAATATAGTATAGCTATTTATCAAGTTAATAGCAATAAGGTGAAGATTCAGAACAACTGAAGTGATAAATTCTGACAAAATATGATTGTGTTGTAATAGTAATTGTTATTTAAGGGATTTTTTAGTGTCTTTGCAAAGCACATGTGAAAAGACTATTAATGTGCAAAATGAGCAGCAGAGGGCAGTACAAGACCACTAATTGACTCACTTTATATCTTTATTTCAGCAATATTGAAATAATGCATGCTTACACACACACACACACACACACACACATTTGGAATAGTTTATTTGTTATTTGGTCTATAAGCATATTCATTACCATATTTCTGTGTTATCTAATGATATAAAACTATATTAAAACCAGTGCCAAAAGTGGTAATAGAGCCTTCATAATATGTCATGTTATTAATATCATTTATCTACAACAGGATGAGTGTGTAGACTACAAATTTTCAACTTCAGGCTCCAATGGGGCATTTGTCGTATTAATATTTGACTAAATAAGATTACAAATGTTAAAATAGTGATTTAATAAAGTCATAATATTAATTATAGTTTAGTAGTGTGACAATGACTATTTTGAACAGCAGAGGGCAGTAAAACACCACTTATTGGCTTAATATACCATCATTTTCACCTTTTTAGCTATTATATAAGCACATTTTGTCCAATCTGTCTGAAAAAAAATCATGATTATTTTTACTAATGTGCAACATGTTCTCACTTGCTTTTAAAGATGATCTGAGCATTCATTGAAGAGATATAGGCTTTTGAGGACACTCGGTCATTGTCACATATTGAAGTGACCCTATTATAGCCATCAAAATGTAGAAGTTCAACCTTTTCTAATAATTATTGCTCTACAGAGTCCAGATAATTGTACTTCACTGGTTTTGAAAGTTAAAATATTTAAATTAGATGATCTTAGATGGAACACACCATTTACAGTCAATAATGGCAATTTACCATAGAGAATACATTGTTTTTAACTTTTTTAACAGTTATAGCGCCACCTATAGTCCGATCTCCATGAAACTTTGCATGCTTGTTAATGATGTTATGACACATATGCTCATCAATTTTTGTGAAGTTTTGAGTTTTCCTTTATGATTTATAGGCCTTTGGGTGCATTTTTTCACGCCCCCTTTTGTAAATTACCCTGTTATAACAAACAAAATGACAAAGTTCAACTTTTTTTGATAATTATTGATCTAGAGAGTCCAGAGAATTGTCCTAGACTGGTCTGGTTCTGATCGAGCAAAAAACCAGGGACTAGTTCGCAAAAGTAGGTTTTTAACATATTCATGAATATTTAACGAACGATTTGATTGACAGCAATGGTTCTATTGGCAAAGTTGTTCATCATGAGGAGATCTATCAAATGATATGCATTTTGTGGGGATGTGAGCAACACCACGTGATTACAGAGCCATAAAACTCGTTAGCGCCAACTAGTGGCCGATTTCTTTCAAAATTGTTACAGACCTCTAGGGCCATGAGTTGAACGTGCCCAACGAGTTTCGTTCCGATCGGCCTTCGTTAACCTTGTTTCATAGGTGCTCAAACTTCAATAGCCGATGGCGGCCATGTTTTTTGAGATACACCAATGTCCTCATACACATACATGGGGCCTTGGACCAAGACACTGCATACCAATTTTCAAGTCAATCAGACTAACGGTCACATGGTTATAGCCCTTTTTATGTTTTTTTCGTTTTATAGCGCCACCTAGCGTTCAATCGTCGCGATTTTTTTACTGTGACCTCAAATTGAACTCATACACATGTGTACCGAGTTTGGTGAAGATATCTCATTTACTTCTCGAGTTATAGCCATTTTAGTAAAATAGGCTCCTCCCAGAACGTTTATTTTTCTCCCCCTAGCGACCGGAAATAGAAATTTCAACATTTTTTTGATAATTATTGATCTTCAGAGTCCAGAGAACATTTCTGCACTGGTTTGGTTCCGATCGGGTGAAAAACCAGGGACTAGTTCGCAAAAGTAGTTTTTCGACAAAATTCAAAATGGCGGAAAATCTATCATGGCGGAAATGAAATCGGAGATATACGTTTTTTTCGTCAGGTGACCAGCTTTCCAATGATATAAGACACTTGAGTGTACGACTTACGGTCTAGGAGTTATGAGCAGTTTCGCGCAATTGGTTGTTATAGCGCCACCTATGGGCCAATCGGGCTCATAATTTGATAACCTCTCCTCGATTTTTGTACTACCATCTGACAAAGTTTCAGAGCTCCAGCACTTACGGTTTGGTCTGCACGATGCGTTTTAGGGGAGAATAATAATAATAATTAAAGCTGCAAGCAGCATTTAGCGGGGTTCAAGCAGTTTAGGCCTTTGAGGCCTTTAAGCACAAAAGCATCAAAAGACATTAAGTTTTAAGTTTCAATCATGGCAATTTACCATAGGGAATGCATTGTTTTTAACATTTTTAACAGTTATAGCGCCACCTATATTCCGATCTCTATGAAACTTTGCAAGCTTGTTAATGATGTTATGACACATATGCCCATCAATTTTTGTGAAGTTCTGAGTTTTCCTTTAGGATTTATAGGCTTTTGGGTTTATTTTTTCAAACCCTCTTTTGTAAATGACCCTGTTATAGCAAAAGAAATGACAAAGTTCAACTTTTTTTGATAATTATTGATCTAGAGAGTCCCAAGAATTATCCTAGACTGGTCTGGTTCCGATCGGGCGAAAAACCAGGGACTAGTTCGCAAAAGTAGGTTTTTAACATATTCGTGAATATTTAACGAACGATTTGATTGACAGCAATGGTTCTTGAGGCAAAGTTGTTCATCATGAGGAGATCTATCAATTGATATACATATTGTGGGTGTGTGTGCAAACCACGTGATTACAGAGCCATAAAACTCTTTAGCGCCAACTAGTGGCCGATTCCTTTCAAAATTCTTACAGACCTCTAGGGCCATGAGTCGAACATGCCCAACGAGTTTCGTTCCGATCGGCCTTCGTTAACCTTTTTTCATGGGTGCTCAAACTTCATTGGTCGATGGCGGCCATGTTTTTTGAGATACGCCAATGTCCTCATACACATACATGGGGCCTTGGACCAAGACACTGCATACCAATTTTCAAGTCAATCGGACTAACGGTCAGGTGTTTAAATGTTTTTTTCGTTTTATAGCGCCACCTAGTGTTCAATCGTCGCGATTTTTTTACAGTGACCTCAAATTGAACTCACACACATGTGTACCGAGTTTGGTGAAGATATCTCATTTACTTCTCGAGTTATAGCCAATTTAGTAAAATAGGCTCCTCACGCAACGTTTATTTTGCGCCCCCTAGCGACCGGAAATAGAAATTTCAACATTTTTTTGATAATTATTGATCTTCAGACTCCAGAGAACATTTCTGCACTAGTTTGGTTCCGATCGGGCGAAAAACCAGGGACTAGTTTGCGAAAGTAGTTTTTCGACAAAATTCAAAATGGCGGAAAATCTATCCTGGCGGAAATGAAATCGGAGATATACGTTTTGTTCGTCAGGTGACCAGCTTTCCAATGATATAAGACACTTGAGTGTACGACTTACGGTCTAGGAGCTATGAGCCGTTTCGCGCAATTGATTATTATAGCGCCACCTATGGGCCAATCGGGCTCATAATTTGATAACCTCTCCTCGATTTTTGTACTACCATCTGACAAAGTTTCAGAGCTCTGGCCCTTACGGTTTGGTCTGCACGATGCGTTTTACGGCAGAAGAAAAATAATAATAATAATAAAAATCCTTACAATTACAATAGGGTTTCAGCACTTCGTGCTTGAACCCCTAATTAAAGCTGCAAGCAGCATTTTATCGGGGTTCAAGCATTTAAGGCCTTTAACCACAAAAGCATCAAAAGGCATTCAGTTTTATTTAGCATACGTTTATCCACTGACATAATAGATGGAAAACACCATTTGCAGCCAATACTGGCAATTTACCATAGGAAATATATGGTTTTAAAGCTTTTTAACAGTTATAGCGCCACCTATAGTCCGATCTCCATGAAGCTTTGCATGCTTGCTAATGATGTTATGACACATATGCTCATCAATTTTTGTGAAGTTCTGAGTTTTCCTTTAGGATTTATAGGCTTGTGGGTGTATTTTTTTCACACCCTCTTTTGTAAATGACCCTGTTATAGCAAAAGAAATGACAAAGTTCAACTTTTTTTGATAATTATTGATCTAGAGAGTTCAAAGAACTGTCCTATACTGGTCTGGTTCCGATCGGACGAAAAACCAGGGACTAGTTCGCAAAAGTAGGTTTTTAACATATTCGTGAATATTTAACGAACGATTTGATTGACAGCAATGGTTCTAGAGGCAAAGTTGTTCAGCATGAGGAGATCTATCAATTGATATACATATTGTGGGTGTGTGTGCAAACCACGTGATTACAGAGCCATAAAACTCTTTAGCGCCAACTAGTGGCCGATTCCTTTCAAAATTCTTACAGACCTCTAGGGCCATGAGTCGAACATGCCCAACGAGTTTCGTTCCGATCGGCCTTCGTTAACCTTGTTTCATGGGTGCTCAAACTTCATTGGTCGATGGCGGCCATGTTTTTTGAGATACGCCAATGTCCTCATACACATACATGGGGCCTTGGACCAAGACACTGCATACCAATTTTCAAGTCAATCGGACTAACGGTCAGGTGTTTAAATGTTTTTTTTGTTTTATAGCGCCACCTAGTGTTCAATCGTCGCGAGTTTTTTACAGTGACCTCAAATTGAACTCATACACATGTGTACCGAGTTTGGTGAAGATATCTCATTTACTTCTCGAGTTATAGCCAATTTAGTAAAATAGGCTCCTGCCGCAACGTTTATTTTGCGCCCCCTAGCGACCGGAAATAGAAATTTCAACATTTTTTTGATAATTATTGATCTTCAGACTCCAGAGAACATTTCTGCACTGGTTTGGTTCCGATCGGGCGAAAAACCAGGGACTAGTTCGCAAAAGTAGTTTTTCGACAAAATTCAAAATGGCGGAAAATCTATCCTGGCGGAAATGAAATCGGAGATATACGTTTTTTTCGTCAGGTGACCAGCTTTCCAGTGATATAAGACACTTGAGTCTACGACTTACGGTCTAGGAGTTATGAGTAGTTTCGCGCAATTGGTTGCTATAGCGCCACCTATGGGCCAATCGGGCTCATAATTTGATAACCTCTCCTCGATTTTTGTACTACCATCTGACAAAGTTTCAGAGTTCCAGCCCTTACGGTTTGGTCTGCACGACGCGTTTTACGGCAGAATAATAATAATAATAATAATAATTAAAGCTGCAAGCAGCATTTAGCGGGGTTCAAGCAGTTTAGGCCTTTGAGGCCTTTAAGCACAAAAGCATCAAAAGACATTAAGTTTTAAGTTTCAATGATTTTACATTTTTAACAATTATAGCGCCACCTATGGTCCGATCTACATGAAACTTTCCATGCTTTTTGAATACGTTATGACACATGTACTCATCGATTTTTGTGAAGTTCTGACTTTTCCTTTAGGATTTATAGGCTTTTGGGTGCATTTTGTCATGCCCCCTTTAGTAAATGACCATGTGAAAGCAAAACAAATGACAAAGTTCAACTTTTTTTGATAATTATTGATCTAGAGAGTCCAAAGAATTGTCCTAGACTAGTCTGGTTCCAATCGGGCAAAAAACCAGGGACTAGTTCGCAAAAATAGGTTTTTAACATATTCGTGAATATTTAACAAACAATTTGATTGACAGCAATGGTTCTAGAGGCAAAGTTGTTCATCATGAGGAGATCTATGAAATGAAATTGCATTTCGTGGGGATGTGCGCAACACCACGTGATTACAGAGCCACAAAACTCGTTAGCGCCAACTAGTGGCCAATTTCTTTCAAAATTGTTACAGACCTTTAGGGCCATGAGTTGAACATGCCCATCGAGTTTCGTTGCGATCGGCCTTTGTTAACCTTGTTTCATAGATACTCAATTTTTTACAGTCAATACTGGCAATTTACCATTGGAAACATATGGTTTTAAAGCTTTTTAACAGTTATAGCACCACTTATAGTCCGATCTCAATGAAACTTTGCATGCTTCTTTGGCATGTTATGACACATATGCTCATCAATGTTTGTGAAGTTCTGAGTTTTCATTTAGGATTTATAGGCTTTTGGGTGCACTTTTTCACGCCCCTTTTCTAAATAACCATTTAAGACCATGCACAAATTTAAAAAGTTCAACTTTTTTTGATAATTATTGATCTAGAGAGTCCAAAGAATTATCCTAGACTGGTCTGCTTCCGATCGGGCGAAAAACCAGGGACTAGTTTGCAAAAGTAGATTTTTGACATATTTGTGAATATTTGATGAACGATTTGATTGACAGCAATGGTTCTATAGGCAAAGTTGTTCATCAAGAGGAGATCTATCAATTGATATGCATATTGGGGGGGTGAGTACAACACCACGTGATTACAGAGCCATAAAACTCGTTAGCGCCAACTAGTGGCCGATTCCTTTCAAAATTCTTACAGACCTCTAGGGCCATGAGTCGAACGTGCCCAACGAGTTTCGTTCCGATCGGCCTTCGTTAACCTTGTTTCATGGGTGCTCAAATTCATTGGTTGATGGCGGCCATGTTTTTTGAGATACGCCAATGTCCTCATACACAAACATGGGGCCTTGGACCAAGACACTGCATACCAATTTTCAAGTCAATTGGACTAACGGTCACATGGTTATAGCCCTTTTTATGTTTTTTTCAATTTATAGCGCCACCTAGCGTTCAATCGTCGCGGTTTTTGTTTTACTGTGACCTCAAATTGAACTCCTACACATGAGTACCGAGTTTGGTGAAGATATCTCATTTACTTCTTGAGTTATAGCCATTTTAGTAAAGTAGGCTCCTCCCACAAAGTTTATTTTGCGCCCCCTAGCGACCGTAAATAAAAATTTCAACATTTTTTCAATAATTATTGATCTTCAGACTCCAGAGAACATTTCTGCACTGGTTTGGTTCCGATCGGGCGAAAAACCAGGGACTAGTTCGCAAAAGTATGTTTTTGACATATTTGTGAATATTTGATGAACGATTTGATTGACAGCAATGGTTCTAGAGGCAAAGTTGTTCATCATGAGGAGATCTATCAATTGATATGCATATTGGGGGGATGTGTACAACACCACGTGATTACAGAGCCATAAAACTCGTTAGCGCCAACTAGTGGCCGATTCCTTTCAAAATTCTTACAGACCTCTAGGGCCATGAGTCGAACATGCCCATCGAGTTTCGTTCCGATCGGCCTTCGTTAACCTTGTTTCATGGGTGCTTAAACTTCATTGGTTGATGGCGGCCATGTTTTTTGAGATACGCCAATGTCCTCATACATTTACATGGGGCCTTGGACCAAGACAGTGCATTCCAATTTTCAAGTCAATCAGACTAACGGTCAGGTAGTTATACGTTTTTTTCATATTATAGCGCCACCTAGTGTTCAATTGTCACATTTTTTTTACTGTGACCTCAAATTGAACTCATACACATGTGTACCGAGTTTGGTGAAAATATCTCATTTACTTCTCGAGTTATAGCCATTTTAGTAAAGTAGGCTCCTCCCACCGCGTTTATTTTGCGCCTCCTAGCGACCGTAAATAGAAATTTCAACATTTTTTCAATAATTATTGATCTTCAGACTCCAGAGAACATTTCTGCACTAGTTTGGTTCCGATCGGGCGAAAAACCAGGGACTAGTTTGCAAAAGTAGTTTTTCAACAAAATTCAAAATGGCGGAAAAATTTTAATACCGGAAATGAAATCGGAGATATACGTTTTGTTCGTCATGTGACCAGCTTTCCAATGATATAAGACACTTGAGTGTACGACTTACGGTCTAGGAGTTATGACCAGTTTCGCGCAATTGGTTGTTATAGCGCCACCTATGGGCCAATCGGGCTCATAATTTGATAACCTCTCCTCGATTTTTGTACTACCATCTGACAAAGTTTCAGATCTGCAGCACTTACGGTTTGGTCTGCACGATGCGTTTTAGGGGAGAATAATAATAATAATAATAATAATAATAATAATAATAATAATAAAAATCAGTACAAAAACAATAGGGTTTCAGCACTTCGTGCTTGAACCCCTAATAATAAAAATCAGTACAAAAACAATAGGGTTTCAGCACTTCGTGCTTGAACCCCTAATAATAAAAATCTTTACAATTACAATAGGGTTTCAGCACTTCGTGCTTGAACCCCTAATAAGAAATATGGTAACAAATGCACTACATGCATTTAGCTAGTAGTAGGGATGGGGCCGATCCGATCCAGTATCGGTATCGGGACCGATACCAGCGTAATTCACGTATCGGATTTTTCCGATCCAACCTGCGGAGAAATCCGATATTTATGATCCATGTCTGCGCTTTAACGTTGTCTGCTGAAATGACTCCAAAAGGGACTCCCCGGGCCTGCTAGTCTGCTAGCTGGCTGCAAACTGTGGAATGGATATCCTGAACGGAGGTGCAGCTCAATCATAGACTGTAAAAAATAGGGCTCAATGAGACACACAGACCCCCGCTCAGGAAATCCATTCCGCAGTTTGCAGCCAGCTAGCAGGATAGCATGAGCTACCAACATGTTCGCTGTGTGGAAATCCTATGGTGGAAATACTTCACACTGGAAACACCGCAGCAGACCAAGACAGCAAAATGCAATGTTTGCAAAGCCGTATTAATTAAACTATTTGTCTGTGATGCATGTTTGCAATTCGCAGTCCAGAAGAGAAAGAGAGGGATCTCTCACGCGGTGCCACAGCACGCACTACACGACAGCCCTGCTTAATGAGTAATGACAGAGGAAAGCCTGGTTACACTTTAGATCTGTGATATTAGTCTGATTTCCAAAGATTAAAGAATATATTGAGGTAAAAAACCATTAAAAACAATTGCCGCATTCTGTCTAGCCAACTTCCTTCCCATCACGGCGGTGCAGTCATTTCTCCTTAAAACTAAAACTTTAAGACAGAATCAGCACGATCGGTGATTGTTGTAAAATGCAGTCTCTGATGTTGCTAAATTGCGGGACGCTTTTAATAATAAAAAGAGCTATTAAAAGCACAACATTTGCGCAAGAGATGCTGTTCTCAGTGCGGCGCGCGCTCCGAAACAAGACAAACAAATTATACTTTGGGCTTCATATGCGCGTCAAAACGATCAAATGTAGCCAGCACAAAAATGTCAAAACGACCGGCTTGGAGATTAACACTTAAACCACCGTTTATGTCTCAAACGAACGTAGTTATGGAAATAGTTGGGAGAAAATATGGTGCATCAGTAGACGAAATCTGCACTTTTTCTTAAAGGGGCAGCAGTATAAACATATGACGATTGCGACATTACTGAGAATCAAACAACAAAAGGCAAAGAGAAAATCACTCGCAGCTCTTGAATGAATAACTTCAGCTTTAATAAGCATAAATCAATCTATGATAAACTTTGCAGTGCTATTTTACATCTGATTACTTTATTATAATTCTTTTTAGACCATACCTGAATAATGTCAGTAGACTTTCCTGAAATTAAAGCACTGTGTAGGCCCGTATAATGTGTATCTTTGTTTAATTGCCTATTTATTGTTTAATATATATATATATATATATATATATATATATATATATATATATTGACATACATACGTACATATCATCCTTGCTTGTAGAGGAGTTTATTTCAGCATCATATAAAATCAACAATAATGATAAATAATGTTAAAGCAAACACAGCTCTGGTATCGGAAAAGTATCGGTATCGGCCGATATCCAAAGTCGGGTATTGGGATCGGATCGGAAGTAAAAAAATGTGGATCGGTGCATCCCTAGCTAGTAGCATTTGGAAATTAGCAATTTCTTTCAGTTTCTTAATTAGGTTTTAATTAAGAGCGAGTCTTGCCGCTTGCCCTGGCTGTTGTATGAATTACATCTGTATGCCTGTGGTGTCAATAAACACCAAATAGTTGAATTCGTCCTCTGTCACAGCATTACATATAATCCATCTTCCCTCTGGCTATTCCAAGGCCAGCTTATGGTCTACCTTATATAGTTTTTGATTAGCCGATGAGACATAGGAGTCATTTATCATAAAGGGAGCAGATAAAGCATGTTTGCTCGCGGAGGGAAACCTCAGGGGCGAGTGATTCGTTGTTTTGTTTGTACCACAGAAGTCAATGACTCTACTATCTGGCTCTGCTGTCCTTGCATCTCATAGCTTTGATTAGACAGTTTAAGTTTCCTTGTAAACCGGAGAAATCTCCAGAAGATGTTCAAGGATTTACTATCCTAGCTAGATGAAACACTTTAAAATGTATTAGAGTGGAATATTAGCCAATAATTGGAACACATTAAATATTTGTCAGTAAAAAAACATTTCTGTAATAAAGGTCCAACTCTTTGCAATATCATATTTAAATGTAATTTCGGAGAGGCTAGCAATAGAGTGGTGCAGGTATGACGTCACTTTGTTAGGCCGACAGGCTAAATACCTTTGACAAAAACCCAATAGGATTTCTCAATAGGCTTTTGGAGTTAGAATAGTTTGTAAGAGCAAAACTAAGCATAACAAGACAGTAAAAGCAAACTTAAGCTCACCTGTTTGGAGTGATGACGTTTAATGTCCTCGACTGCCACTGTAGTCCCACTTCTTTGGAACCGCCTTTTTCAAGACGCGTAACAGCTTAAAAAAAAAATTACAAGTCACAAATAATGATGTATTTTATATCGTAGAATAAAACGTGAAAGTGTCTTAAGCTTGTGACCCAATTTCAGCCATTTAACCAAAATCCCATTGACTTTGTGACAAATGAAGACGAAAGATTAATATCAACCAAAAATCCAATCTTGAATGGAAAAGGACCTGATGTAAAGGGGTTTTTTTTTTTTAATGTGGGTTCTTCACACGCTAAGAAACTGGGATATATTATTAATCAGGGGGTTAAAGGGAAAAGTGTCAAAAGAAATGGGGTATCAATCCTGCCGTTCATCTGGAACAGAGTTAAATAATAATCCCATAATAATTTTGTCTGTAAAATATGTGTTCGTCCTAGGGCTGTCAACTTCAGTCGTTTAGTCGACTAATCAGTCGATACCGTCTTGGTCGACTGACATTCTTATTGGTCGACCAGTTACACTTTTTTTTTTCTTTTTTTTTTTTACCAATAGAAACATTTTTTTAATGATTTACTCCTTGATATTTATTCCTTTATAAGCAATTATTTATTACTGTATTCTAAATATAATTTGCCTTTGTTTTATCCCCATCTTTAAATGCTTTAATTTAGGCTATTTTGTAACAGCGCCACAGTTTTAGCGCACACACATAGAGACTCGGGAACGCGCCTGTGGCCGGCTGCGCTGCAGCTTCGCGCTCGGTAAGCGATGCTGTATTCATTCCGTTGGAACGCTGCTTGTTTTGACTTTAGTCGACAAAATGTCCAAGAAATCTAAATCTTTTGTCTGGCTGCATTGTTAAACAAAGACGACAAGACTGTGGAGGGAGGCGACCGCGTTGCTCCATTATGAGCCCGCACAGCGCGCGCCTATATTTGAATCGAACTTGAGCGCGCAAAAGACGTGAGCAGCCCTTTTAACGGCTATATCATGCTGATTCAATAGATTGTGTTTTCTTAATATGTTTTTCGTTTTTATTTGTAAAATAGCCTAAATAATGCAACAAAACAAAAATAAACCTATATGCCTTCCAAAATACAGCCTATTATTATTCGGATTGTTTTTTTAGGCTATTTGGGTATTTTGTGTGTTTGTTTAAAATGCCTAGATCGGCTGAACAAAAGTTAACCCATAGCTTTGTAAGTAAAGAAGAATATAAAGTCTGTATAAACGAGAGCTTTTGTTAGGATTTTTTATTATATGGCAGATAGCAGTTATTTTTTTGTATCGTGTGGTGTGATCAGGTGCGCGATTGTGACTGCATAGACAGAGCTCCTCACTTTTTTCAGTTAAAAATCACTTAATTCTCAAAGAATTGTATTATTATTATAGTTTTATTTATTTGTGATGTTTTTTCGTTGTTGTTTTATAAATGCTCTATGACAATTGTTTAAAAGAATGTTCAATCAAAACAAGGTTTGTTTTTTTTCTCTCGACTAATCGACTAATCGTTGCGCAGGACAAGACTTTGGTCGACCAAGGATTTCTTTGGTTGATTACAGCCCTAGTTCGTCCAGTCAACTTAATAACCTAACTTTTTCGTGACCCTCCTTATCAACTGATAGTTCAGGGTATTACATTATTATGGTAAGTTAACCTTGCTTTCTGAAACTGCTACCATTAAAACCAAAAGTCACCAACCGACCAATTCTCTCACTTTTTCTCTTCGGGAAAACTGGAAAGTTTGGTATTTGTTCTTAGAAAAATACATTAGTGTACCAAAAGCAAACCACAAGTAGATTAATATATGATGTAAGGAACGATGAAATAAGGAACACTAACAACACTGCATCTCAAATTGTAATATTTGTATAAGGTTGCACTTTTTTAAAGAGGTGGTTTCATGCCCTTTTCACAAGATGTAAAATAAATCTCCAATGTCCCTAGAGTGTGTGTGTGTGAAGTTTTAACTCAAAATACCGCATAGATAGTTTTGTAAAAATTGTCACTTTTTGAGAGTAAGCAAAAACACAGCATTTTTTGCTTGGCTCTTTAAATGCAAATTAGCAGCATCTCCCGACACAGTGGGCGGAGCTTCACGCTAAAATGTCAGAAACTGTTCTGACTTTTACGTTTAGACAAAGATGGAGAGACTTACAATTGTCAAACAGCCATTTGTTTTAGTCCTTAAAATTTTTATTTATTTATTTATTTAAAAGGGAAGTGTAATCATAATCAAGCACTCCCAAGATAAAAACCTCTAAAAAGTGTGAATCTTCTCTGAATCCTTCCACACTTTTTGTCCGGTGTGCAGCAGATCTTCTTTTGCAGTATTCTGGCCTCTAGCTTCTTTAACCAGGTGTTGTCGTTTTCCCTGCTATAACTGGTTGTTTTGTGCACTAATCTCATTGTGCACAATACCTCATTGAGGATTGCCAGCCTCTTCAGGAAGTCTACGTCAGGCTTGATGTGTCTTACCCGGATGAGGTAATCGATGGCTTCCTCCCCGGTCATGTCATGGTGGATCATGAGATATGCCAGGAAAAGTGTAGGGGCGTGGCTGACTCCATTAGCGCAGTGGATTAACACCTTGTCTGTTGAAATAAATACAGAAAGACAGTCAGAAAAGTCCAAAAACAGTTTGTCACTCCAGAACAGAACACCTGATAAAAGATCTTACTTACTTTGTGGGTTTTTCATGGCCTTGTGAATGAATTTGGCAGCTGGCACGAAGTATTTGCTGATGTTGGAACTTTGCGTTGTAGGCATGCGGCAATACGTGATGTTCATGCCTCTGTAGTAACTCGCCCCTGTATCAACGGTTTCCATCAGGTCTTCCTCCCGTGGGACTCCCATCAAGACCCTCAGATTATTCTTCAAAGCAGCAGCATTGAGGATGTGAGTAATACCCATCTCCTTCAGTATCATTCGGTCCTCTGCTATCACTCTACACAACAACAAAACAGCCAAGGTTAGTCTTTCACAGCACAGGATTTACAATATAATTACATTATAACACACATTATGTTAATCACATGGATTATATTAGTCTAAATGTGCTGTAGACTTACTTGTTTCCAATGAAGATGTTGTTCCACACCTCGGTGACAGGTTCCAGATCCTTTGTACAGCCCTTCACACGCTCCGCCAATCGGGAACCGGGTCCTTCTTGAACGCGTTCCTGCTTGGAAGTCCTTGCATAAGGACTGCTTGGACCTGCCACACACGATTCATCCGAATCAGACGGATCTGATTCAGGATCCATCTCAGCAACGCTCAGACCCTCAACACACGTTTCATATGAATCAGACAGATCTGATTCAGAATCCACATCAGCAACGCTCAGACCCTCAACACACGTTTCATATGAATCAGACAGATCCGATTCAGGATCCATTTCAGCAACGCTTGGACCCTCATCGCACGATTCATCCGAATCAGACAGATCTGATTCAGGATCCATCTCAGGAACGCTTGGACCCTCATCACACGTTTCATATGAATCAGACAGATCCGATTCAGGATCCATCTCAGGAACGCTCGGACCTTCATCACACGTTTCATATGAATCAGACAGATCCGATTCAGGATCCATTTCAGCAACGCTTGGACCCTCATCACACGATTCATCCGAATCAGAAAAATCCCATTCAGGAGCCATCTCAGGAACGCTTGGACCCTCATCAAACGATTCACATGAATCAGACAGCTCCGATTTAGGATCCATCTCAGGAACGCTTGCATCTGGGAGACACAAGGTCTCTGGAACAGCCGGATCGATCCTAAAAAGATTTTGGAAGAATGCCCTAACGTCCTCCTTCTTCCGCACTTTAGTGCTTTCTAAAAAAAAAAAGAAAACAAATATGTTTTTAGAAACATCTCTAACCACAGATTAAAAAGGAATTAGTCCGATATTTCTGTTCGCATCTCATTTGTTCTGTACACACACAGTTCAGTGTGTGACAACTGCATTTACAAAAAAAAAATCCACACAGTGTACAATGTTACATCTCAATTGCTCTGTTGACATTCACCTTTTGGGCTGATCTTTACAGGAGTTTCAGGAGAAGCATCCATGCCACTCTGATCGATCCCACTGGTTCTCCCTGAAGGCCCTGCGGAGTCGCTCAGATCTTCACACACCAGAGTAGGGCTCTTCAGATCTGAAATGGCATCCCTGACTTCAACTTCCAGACCTTTAGCGGACACTGGTTCTGGCTCAGAAGGGTTTGGAGCCGAGACACTGGACTCCTCTAGATCAACTGGAGTTTCCTGCTCCGAAACTATTGGAACTGGGACATCCGGTTGCTCTAAATTGTCCAGATCCACGGGAGTTTCCTGCTCAGAATCGACCAGATCCGTTTCAGATGTTGGCTGTTGAGTGTCTGGGACACACAGTGGCTCCGGAACACCAAAAAGCCTCCGAAAGAATCCAGTCGTTTTCTTCTTTATCCACTCTCTGGTACTCTCTTAAAAACAAAAGAAAAACATGTTATTAAAAACAACTCAAACTACAGATTAGACATGAAAAAGTAGACTGGCTTGAAAGACGTTTCTGTTTGCATCTCATTGTTAATGTTGCGTTTATACTCGACGCGCTCGCCGTGGTAATATTCTATGAAACGACAGGGGCGACTCAGTCATTTTTCATGAAACCATCAGGAATCTGAGGCGAAAGAAGTAAGGTGCACATGATGATGTTGATTTCAGTAGTAACTTACACTTCACCAAAACCAAACCACACTACACATGATTCGTGTAAAACCCAATAAACTTTAAGATTACTACTTGACATTAGAACCAAATAAATGTATATAAGAACGCATGCATAGGGCCTACAACTACATTTAATGAACTTGAACCTTTAAGTCCATTAAAAAGGATTATTCTGTCTGTACTAGGCTTATTTTGTAAATGTGATTAACTATTTATTTTAGACGTTAGCAAAATGGGTGCCAAATTAGCAAAATCTTACTCAGATTTTTTTTTTTTTTTACAAAAGGTACATTTTCCAGTTATTATATATAATTTGCTTTAAAAAATGCTTACTACCATATGAATATTTGTACGGTCAGCCAGCTGAAAAAGAATAACTGAAATTTTCAGTTACTATGAGGAAAGGTGTACTTTGACAAGTCAAAGATGAATATTTTATGGTAATTTTTACTTTTCACACCGTTTTAAAAGTAAAAATAGTCGTCTACAGTATACAGTAGCTACTCATGACTTAGAATTGTATTAAAATTGTATTTCATACGACTTTAATCGGCAGTCGTCGTCGTGGCCCGCGCGGAAAGTTACACAAAATGGCGCGCACACACAGCGAAGATGTCATTTAAGCACTCAGGAGATTTTTTTAAATTGAAAAATAAAACAAATGTACACACAAAATAAACATTGAACAAACAATATCAACAATATTAAAGTTAAACAATATTAACACCCGACAATTCTCAAAAGGAAGTCGTTTGCAAGGATCACAACATGTCACGCGCTGCGGGCAATTTTTCGAAAAAACATAATCCAACATTTCGATAACACTTTTCTATCGCCTAAAAATGAATAAATATAGATTAAATCGTTGTTTCGTCGCGTTTACAATCCTATGAAAAGCCCCCCTATACTTTCCGTGCCCATGTTAGCCAATTGTTTATGTTTAACACACCTGTTGGACGGTTCTCTGGGGTTTCAGGAGAAGCGTCGATCCCGCCGCTGCTCCCTGCCACTTCAGTTGGTGACACCAACACTGAGGAGACATTTTTGACTTCATCCTCGAGCCCATCATCTCTCTCAACACTAGCCGAGGGGGTTGAGTCGTTCACACACTCATCCTGCACAGCGACCCCCTCTACAACACTGGAACTGACTGGCATGTCCTCAAGTGTACCAACCCTCTCTATTCTATCGATCACTGCCGAGCTCCCGAAAAGGTCGTACATGGCATCGGGGATGAACCTGCTCTCCACCTGCTCTTCATCCTCTGCTGGTACCTGGAAAGTCTTAATGCCATGGTACACGCCGTTGACGTATATTTCCAGACACAGCTCTCCGTAGCTAGAAGACATTGTCATGGATGTCAATTTAACAAATCAAAGAAGTAACTTACAGTTGACAAGCTGTTTGAAAGCTAAATACACACTGTGAGTGACTGATAATCGGAATATCGTTTAACTGCAGTGACAGCAAGCGAGTCTTTATAGTCTGAGTTAATCGAACGCCGCGCAGAAACATTCAAAGAAGTCTGCTGCTGCTGTCTGTGACGTAATCGAACTACCCGCAGAAACATTCAAAGGAGTCTGCTGCTGCTTTCTGTGACGTAATCGAACTACCCGCAGAAGCATTCCTTTTTTTAAAAAAAAAAAAAATTATGCAGAAATAACAAATACAAATCAAGACATTAATATACAATACAATAAAACAAAACAAAACAGAGGGTTACATTCCATAAACTTAAACAACATTAAACAAGCTTAAATGATCGACAATATTGCAGAGTCTTACATGCAGTAGAGTTTTTAGAGTCCTTCAATGAATTTAAATACATATCAGTATCTTTCTTAAAAATAAAAAAGAAGGCGTTTTCTTTGAAAATTTACATTTGTGAATATAAAATTTGGCAAGAAAAAGTAGCAAATTAAGGACAAAATTAGAATGAAAGGGGTCTACAAAAAACATAATTTTTTGGATTACACAGAAGTTTAAAGAAATATACCTTTTAATAAAATTTGAAAAATCAATCCAAAAGATTTTGCAATACATACATTCCCAAAACAAATGAATAATCGTTTCATCAAACTGATGACAAAAGGAGCACAAGGGGGAAATACTCTTATTGAATTTAGCAAATTTATAATTAACTGGGTAGCAATTGTGAATAATTTTGATTTAAACTTCAAACACTTTATTAGATAAGAAAAATTTTTGCCGAATGAGCCAGAAAGCCTCCCACTCTATATCATCAAATTTATTATTCCCAAAACTTACACCGGCAGGTAAAGAAATTTGATTTCTGTTAAGAATTGAGCGAATTTTCTTATTTGACAATCTACTGAACAGACATTGGTCAACAAAAAGATGAGCGTTGTCAAAAATAGGTGGAGAAGTTAAAGGTCCCTTAAGGCCAGAATTGACCAAAGGTTTCACACAATCAGGAATTGCACCAAAAACAATGGCATATTCTCTTGGGGGGACTGGAAAAGAGAATTTTCGCATAAAATGTTCATAAGAGAGCAAAACACCCGAATCATCCAAAAGTTGACTCACTAAAAGTATGTTTTTATCGAACCAATTATTAAAGAAAAGAGATTTATTTTTATATTTGATATTTTGGTTATTCCACATAAAATAGCTATGTGGAGAAAAACTATATTTATATATATTAGGGACCGCAGAAACATTCCATCGAGTCTGCTGCTGCTTTCTGTGACGTAATCGAACGAATCGAACGACTGTGGCGCAGGAACAGATTCATGGTTAAAAACAGATTGTTTGGAAATTACTCTACAACGCATTGGACCAAAGCCAAAAAAATACTAAAGACTTAAACAGAAAAGGGCGTTCGAGGGTATCAACGCCAAAGCAATTATCGGCAGATTGTGATCGGCGACCAATCAATCGTAGCACCCTTGTAAAATACATTTATACATTTTCATCTTGTTTTAAAGAAGTAGCAAAAATGAAAACTAAAACAAACTATTCAGCTATGATCCATTAAAGCATTAAGTAGACTTCATTTTCAAAAGGCTTTTAGATTATATTAACACGCAATATCTTCATTCTGAATAAAGATCAGCATCAAACCAATGTATAGTAAAAGAGTAAGCCATGCAGAAACCATTCTCTGAGAACCTAAGCATATTCTCTCTTTAATTGCCTTACAAGTGTTTTATTTTTCCCTGTTTAAAGCTGTGGGTGGGAATCTCACATGATTTGAATATAGATCAGGCTGTCTTTAGGCTGTCTCCAGACAAGCACATCTAATCTTTCATTATCCAGCAGTGTCTGCTTTTATTAGTTTTTTTTTCTATGAAAAAGAAAACTAATTTGAAAATCAGAGGAAGATAATTAAATGCCAAACAAGTACATCCCCTGAAGACTCCCACATCAGTCTATATGACTCTGAGACAACAGTGAATCCTGTATATAAGACGAGAGTAAACCCAAGTAATATAAAAACCAATGCAATGGTATTAATCTGTTCAATTTATGATATATCAGGTTTGTGAAGTTCACAATCAATCATAGGAGTTTTGTTTGCCCTCATTTAGATTAAAGCTTGTTCAGCTGTGGAACGTTTTTAGGAAATTGAACATGCAAATTTATTTAAGAAAATGTGTCTCAAACCAGGAGTAGAGTAGCAAACAGCAGATACTGAGTCAGAAGAAGAAAACAGTGAGTGCAACAGTCAAACATGCGTGTTTACATAGAAAAACAATGGAAAAGTAGAGCAGCAAAAGAGAAGGGTCTTTGCAGAAGGGTCAACGGCTTTCACGGATGTCTTTCAAAATGAAAGTCTTGCGCATCAGAAAAACATTAATTAGCTTAAGTGTTTTGTTGTTGTGTTTATGTCTACACACTCCGTGGCCCACTTGAAACGGTCTTGCTACAAGCTGAGAAACAATGTTGCATGGAGATAGCGATGTCATTATTTGCTGTTAAAATTACGTTTAATCATTGTAGTGTCAGACAAGCTTTTGATATTTTCTATATGAAAAATCTACGTTTGTGTAATGACTCACGGTACACAGAGGAATCCATTTGCAGCTTTATTAAGCAGTGTCGTACAGGCAGGGTCAAGACGGGGTAGACAGGGTAATGCAGGCAGAACGATAGAGAAATCCAGATAACAGGCAGAGTTCGGGGCAGGCAGCAATAATCACAATCCAGAGACAGTCCAAGATCAGGCCAGGCAGATATCACTCGTACAATAGTCAAACAGTCCAAAGTCAAAACCAGAAAACCAGAAACAGGGAATAAACGCTCAGAAATGATCACCGGGGCAAATCAAGACTTCGCACTGGTGTGGTGTGTGGACGTGGCTTATGTGTGTGTGCAAATGGCGTGCAGGTGTGTGACGCAATCAGTCCCAGGTACGAGGCATGATGGGAATTTGAGTTTAAAGCCAATGATCAATACTCCGGTGAAGGCTCCCTCTGGTGGCGGAGAGGAGGCGGAACGGGAGCTTCCACTGTAACAGAGCCCCCCC